>CM076093.1:36242906-36842906 GCA_038088585.1 Chrysina gloriosa | reverse complement strand
GGTTCTTCCTATATCTCCTCTCTCAACTTCTATTCTCGATGCACCTTTAATTTCTATGGATTCTTCTGGTACTTCTTCTTAATACCCTTTTATTCCAAATATATTTTTCGACTTATTTGTTGACTTATCCATCTTGTCAAATATCTTCGTCGTTAACCAAACAAAACTTTTTATTTCTTTTGGAAACCAAGACTACACTGCTTTATTTCTCCGTTGTCCACGAAACGAAAACTTTAATTCACCTTGATTCCAGTTCATCCAGGCCGTTATAGAAACCTGTATTGAATGTCGATGTATCCTTGGTTATTTCCAGTAATTTTTTATGAATTCTTGTAATATAAAATGTTGTATGCATGTATCTGAATATTTTTCTATGCTTTGTTATCCATTAATATATGCTTTTTAAAATAATTAATAATTTTATTTCTAGTTACATTTATTTCTCTCGTTAAACGTCTCTGGCTGGAGTTAAAATAAGAAGCTAACACCCCTAGGGTAATAAAATGTTCAAAAGGTGGTGGGCGTGGTGTCGAAAAGCTATAAATAGAACCCTAAAATAAACCGGATGACAATTGAAGACCATAACCCCAACATTAATTGTGAATTTTGATTTACTACACTATTCAGAACGAGTAAGCGACCTCACCCAAGAAGGAAAAAGAAAATAAAAAGTGTTGGAAAGATATCAGATAATAATAATAATAATAATAATAATAATATACATATACATATATTCGATGTTCTGTAATGTACTTACACAAGAAGAAAAATTTAGTCAAATTATGCATATATGCAGAGTGTAACTGTGAAAGTTGTTAATTTATTAATATGGTAAAGCTGGTTACCTATAGTTAACGTAATCAGCAAAAACAATGGCAAATCACACCAAACCTTTTTGCTTAATTTTAATAAAATTTTGGCCACCTACATTTTTACATTACGTTACTCTGTTCCTCTTAAGCGTTTGTTTGAGAGGTAAGGGATATTTAAAATTCGAAATAAATAGTCGGGAATTCAGTCAATATTCGGGTATTCTACAATGCAAGCAGATGGTTTCATTGAAATAGCGCCGCCAGCAAATATCATATTATCAACAAATGAATAATCCTTCTCTGTCTCTGTCATTATTACAGAAAAATAAACAGGTGTTTTATTTCGCTGTCCTCGCATGAACTTGACCTATATTTGAAACGTTGGGCGATCTTTTTTGGTAATGATAGAAATATTTTCTTTCAAAAAGATTTATTTATTGGAAAACAATGTAAAGTCAAAGAAACAAAAAAAGTTTCACAAGAAATGCCTAACATTAGACCTGTTTGATAATAATACGTTGATGTGATTCTTGTGTAAAAATGTTTAAAGTAAAATGATTAATAAACCGTAGGTAACATGTATGTACCGCGCAAGCAGTGTGAAAAATTCGCAAATTTGAAGTAGACCGCTTATTCATGAATTATTTATGCTTACTCGATCGTTAGTCGTATTGGAAACTACAATCGTATAACAGGGCCGGACTCAAAACTGTAATTATAAATATCTTGCGAACGGTACGTTTGGGGCGCTACGTTTATTAAGCAAATATTGAATATATTTTAATTATCTACCTTTGGACAACATTTTTTATCACTTACAAAGTTACACCCTGTATAAGACAATTTCACATTTAAGAACTATTGCTAAATTGCTACGTTATTAATTATGTGTGAATAACGAAACACGTAACATTTGATAAAAATGAAGACACTAAAACATAAAAACACAAGCCATAAATTAGAATCAGCGTCTGACAGGTCGTGGTTAAGGAACTCACCGCATGAATAAAATGCTCTACTGATGAGATATTTTTTTCACACATGTTTTCGATTCGTACTTGGTAATTTGTTGTAAAAATTGAACAGCAATAAAGTCTAGGGTCTTTTGGGTTTTCGTTAATCTGCAGAATTTAAGGACGAGGAAGTCTTTTGTTTCTAGTAGAATGGTCATGCACATCATTATGACTTATAAAACTACATATGTAAATTGCTGTGAACATACAACATGCATTCAAGTATAAATAAGAAAGGAAAACTCAGTATCTTTCATCCACAGAACGAATCTCTTCAATCATCTTTGTAGATCAAATCGTCAACGACGCTGACGGCTTTGCGTTGTAGTCGAAAAATTCTCCCCGGCGAAGAACAATTTCCCCAAGCTAAAATGGCGTACGATATTAACGAATGGAATAGTGAAAGGATAAGCCGCCGAAAAAGCATTTTTTGTCACCTTTAGTTTTGCGCAAAAGAAAAATATCGCTGTTCGGTCTTATGGCCAGGAGAGAAATATGATAACCTCATCAAATAGAAGGATCAAGAACGACACCGACAAACCGTGACAAACTCGAAAGAACAGAAGCAGAAGCTTCTGAAGAAGATAACTTCACTTTCACACCCTTTCGCAGATGGGGCATCCTCGCCGTTCAGAACAACGAAGAATGCAAAATCTTGAAAATTTAGGGTGGGAAGGGGGAGGGGGAAGAATCAGATATTGACCTCACATTATAGCACACGGACAAACTCCTAGCCACACGATTATTTAATTAACTTAGGCGCGACACGTGTTTCGCCAGCAAATAAAGATAGCGGGCCCATTCAACGCTGCGCGCTTTTCGATCTAACTATAACTAGGTAATATCCGTTTCTTATCCGGTGTCTAATTAATTAATTTAGAAATTTCTTCGGGATTTTGGATAATAGAGGGGTGTATTCTCGTGGTTTGTTAAATAATAATATTAATAATAATAATAATAATAATAATAATAATGAGAATAATGATAATAATGAGCTTTATTGATCATAACAGATAATAAATTTAGATAAATTTTTACATATATATTTTTCGTGACCTAATAATAATATTAATAATAATAATAATGAGCTTTACTGATCAGAACAGATGATAAATTTAGATAAATTTTTACATATATTTCTTTCGTGACCTAATAATAATAATAATAATAATAAGTTTTATTGATCAGAACAGATAATAAATTTAGATAAATTTTTACATATATATTTCTTTTTTCGTGAACTCTTTTTTTACATATCTTGTATGATAGTTCTCTACGTCAATTAGGTCAATTAAACAAGACTGGTTTAAATAATAGTTATATTTTCAGAATGTTTACAAACGTTTTCAGAACACCTTCTTCAGTGAAAATATAACTAGATAAATATATAAACAAACATTTGTTTTTTATTTTTTATTATTTTTTTATTCGGGAACTATCAACAAAATAACTAGTAACTAATTTAATATTCTTTATAAATTATATAAAAAAATTGTTTATATATCCTCTAAATCAAGATATCCTAGTCATTACTTATTTTGTTGATATTTCCCGAATAAAAAACAAATGTTTGTTTATACATTTATCTAGTTATATTTTCACTGAAGGTGTTCCGAAAACGTTTGTAAACGTTCTGAAAATATAACTATCATTTCAACCAGTCTTGTTTAATTGACCTAATTGTGCTAGAGAACCATCATATAAGATAAATAAATTTTTACAATAAATCTTATCATAATTTTTTTGTTCAATTCCTATCGAAATATCTGAGCAATATGACCAAATTTGATCAACAGAAAAAAATCAGAATGACTCGATAGAACGACCTAATTAAATAACGTGCGGTATCTTCTCAGTTTCTCTCCTTTCTTAAGGGGCCCCATCTTTTCTTGTTCGCCCGAGGCCCCAATCGGCCTTAATCCGTCTCTGGGAGCGGGGAACAACTTCAACTTCTTTAAAATAGCAAAAATGGATCTGAATGACTCCACATAACGACCTAATTAAATTAGGTACGTGAATGGGTAGCTACCTAGTAACCGTGCAAAAGCTTACTAAGTAAGCACAACTTGCACATGCGAACAATCCATTCCTTAGAATAATTTTGGCGTCAAGTGACCCTCTGTCCCATTTCATTTCAGAGAATAACCTTCCTCAAGGTGCCAACCGTTGGAAAAACAAGCTTTTCATCACGGTACCCCGCAGAAAACCGGGCGTGCCATCGACCTTGAACTACGTCCCGATCGACAGTTTAGCGAGACACAACGTGCCACTAATTCCTTACCCCGATCTCAAAACCAACAGGATCGTAGCTCCTGAAGGTGAAGAGCACATAGTGTCCGTCCTCAGACTCGCCATCGATCCTTGCGATAGGATGTGGCTGGTCGATAGTGGAATAGTGAACAGTCTAGGTAAGTAGCGAATTACATTCGTCCAAAATTCGTCCAGAAATTTTATTTGCTCCCTTAGATAACCAGACGAGGATTCATCCTCAAAGGATCGTCATCATCGATTTGAATACGGATCGAATCATCAAAACTTACACCTTCAAAGACACGGATCTGACGTATTATTCGGCTTTACCCATGACAGTGGTGGATGTTACCCCGGAAACCTGCGACGACGCCCACGCCTATTTTCCGGATTTAGCCGGATACGGACTGGTGGTGTACAGTTTGAGGCGGGACGATTCGTGGCGAGTCAATCACAATTACTTCTTTCTGGAACCGCAGAACGGGGATTTTAACATCGGAGGATTGGCGTTCCAATGGAACGATGGGGTGTTCAGCATAGCCTTGACCGATGTCAAAAGCGACGGGACGAGAGACGCCATCTTTCACGCGATGGCCGCCACCAATCTGTATTCGGTTTCGACCGGGATCCTTAAGGATAAGAAGTTGGCGACGAGGGAATATCACGGACGAGATTTTGTTGTAATTCTCCATTTTTTCCCCAGTTAATTCCGATTTCAATTCGATATCTATTCGTAGGTTTTGGGCGATAGGGGTCCTTATTCGCAGACGTCGGCTAGCGACCTGCACAAACCAACGGGCGTCCTCTTCCTCAATTTGGTGAACCAGAACGCGGTAGGTTGTTGGGACATTTGGAAACCGTTCAGTCCTTACAATTTCGGAATAGTCCACAAGAACGACACCGCCATGATTTACCCGGCAGATTTAAAAATTTACCGAGACCAGCTCATCGTCCTGTCCAATTCGATGCCCATCTATCTGTATTCGACCTTGGATTACAACCAGATCAACTTCAGGGTGTGGATGAATGACGTGTACGAAGCGGTGAGGGATACCATTTGCGAGGGTCCATTGGCGAATACATTTTGGGGTTAAGATGGCGCTAACGTCTTGGAGTCGGATCGGATGATTTTTAGTCCGATAGCTGCCGAAACCAAAGATTTGAAGGCCTTCGTCATAATATACACATACTTAATTACGTGATTTTTCTAGTGAATGTAAATATCTTGTATTACATATTAAAGGACCATAAATAAGTTTTTTGTGTGTGCTTGTGTTAAATCCCCATTCGATGAACGTCCGATAGAGAAAGATTTTGAAGTGAACACAGTGAATCCTGATTTATCCATTATTAGTCTGGGCAAAGAGCGGTAATTACGAAATAAGTTACGACAGCTTACATATACACAGAACTACTCGCATGCGG
Source organism: Chrysina gloriosa (assembly GCA_038088585.1). NCBI lineage: Eukaryota > Metazoa > Arthropoda > Insecta > Coleoptera > Scarabaeidae > Chrysina > Chrysina gloriosa. The sequence continues at coordinate 36,837,406 of CM076093.1, read as the reverse complement.
CATCGATTTAGTACAAAATGCAAAAAAAAAACTCGAAAAACTTCGAAAATGCGCCAGGAGAAATGACAAAATGGCGTTGTTGGTGTCCTTGAAGAGGGCACCCAAAATCGTTTTAAATTCAAAATTTTCACGATTATAAATTGCAATTTAACCTTCCTCTACTCACGCATACGGTCTGTGAGACCGAGTTATATAGTATAGTATACGTCTTTCATTTTGACGTGAGTATAGGAAGGTTAAAAAAGGGAAATGCGAACTCGCTGGTATAGAGGCGAGTAAAGTCTGGAAAAGCCGTCCAATTCCGTAAGCGTTACAAGTGGAGGGTAATCAGCAGCTAGTAATTGATAAATTATATGGCAGTAAAAATTGATAATCATAACTAATCTGGACAGACAGCGGTAATTACGAAGTGAGTTAGGACAGTCTACATATACACAAAACTACTCGCATACCGCATCGATTTAGTACGAAATGCAAAAAAACTTACTCGAAAAACTTCGATAATGTGCAAGAAAAAATTACAAAATGGCGTTGCTAGTGGCCTTGAAGCGCGTACCAGAAATCGTTTGACATTCAAAATTTTGACGATTATAAATTGCAATTTTAAAAAAAAGGGAAATGCGAACTCGCCGGTATAGAGGCGAGTAAAGTCTGGAAAAGCCGTCCAATTCCGTAAGCGTTACAAGTGGAGGGCGATTAGCAGCTTGTAATTATTGTTGTTGTAATTGACAAGTTACGACAGCCTACGTGTATGTAAGTACACATAATTACTCGCATACAGCATCGATTTAGTACGAAATGCAAAAAAAAAATATCTCGAAAGACTTCGAAAATGCACACGTAAAAATTACAAAATGGCGTTGTTAGTGGCCTTGAACCGCGCACCCGAAATCCTTTGACATTCCAAATTTTCACGATTATAAATTGCAATTAAAATGGGGAATTGCGAACTCGCCGGTATAAAGGCGAGTATAGTCAGGAAAGGCCGTTCAATTCCGTAAGCGTTACAAGTGGAGGGCGATTAGTAGCTTATAATTGTTGTTGTTACTATAATTGATAAATTGTATGCCAGTAAAAATTGATGATAATAAATAGCCATAGCTTGATTGAGAATCAAGTTGTCCTATACTCGATGAAGGAAAAATACAGAGGGAAAACCTCATTTAGAATTTTAGGCGCTGTCCTAACTGAGAATGACAATCAAGTTGTCGAAATACATATCATCTAATTCGATTTTCAACGACCCTGTAGTCCTTTGTTTATTTTTTGGAAATTCTACTTCCTGTAGTAGAAAATCTGATATCTGCAAATCTGCATTATAAAATTTTTCGACTTTCCTGAGGCTGCATCAGTTAGCTCAGAGCTTCCTCCAATGGCCATCAGATTTATCAGAATTATCAAAGAAATTTGCCATAGTGCGAACAATGTTTCCCGCTTCTGAGTGAACAAGTTTTCATTCCATCATGATCCTTAAGTTCTAAAATAAAGCAAAATTGTTAATTTGCCCTAAACTATACATACAACAATAATATAACAATGCTTTAAAAACCGTTATTGCAGTATGTATAATCGCAAAATCTAGAAATATTGTAAATCAACAAACCAGAACTAATGTACGTCTACAACTATTAATGCCTTGAGAAAACGACAAGTCTTCTGTTGAACCGTGTTCAACAAATATGAAAATAAAAGTGTAAATTCGCAAAAGATAGATAAAAGGTAAAAAGCAAAAACTGACAACAAAACAAGTTGAATCAGAGTGTATGAACTCCCGTGCAATTAGGCTGTTTACTGGTTGATATCGTGTGACGTCGGTATTGAATTTAGTTCCCACATGTTCCGGGAACTTTCTGATGAGTTCACGCTAAGAATGGAGTAAGTGGCGCTCTAAACCACGGCACAATCAAAATAGGACAAACTCCTCGGATAAGTAAGGTTATGTTAGACAAAACGACAAGTAACAATTCAAGAATCTTATAGTCCTACAGTGAGATTTTTTATGATTGTCCTGATCCTACACTACTTTCCACGGTTCCCACATCAATCTTTACTTCCATTTTTCTATCTGAAGTTAGCCTTTTAGTAGGTTCTAGTGGATTTTCCCATATCTACTGTCATGACTGTCACTTACCCTGCATAGGTGTGCCGTGTGTTTTTTTGGGTTTAACATGAACGAGGTCTTTACGTTTGCAAGTTTCTTTCTCAAGGCTAAACGTGTTTTCCGGTTTTTTATTCCGTTACACACTTAAAATGTCTGCAAAATTCTACAGTAGTGATATCGATACATCAAAGTTTTTACGTAGGTGACGTGTACTATAAGTTGCATAATCAGATTTTGTCTAAAAGACACCACGGCACTGCAAAGCGTTGCATTTAAATTGAAGTAAATATTGACAGGAGAACTGAGGAAAGTAGTGTAGGATCATCATTAAAAATCTCACTGTATATATTCCTACACTGTATTTTAAACGTAGACTAAATATATTAAGTAAGGCAACACTGTACGTGCTCGTTTCAGTCGTGGCAAAACATAAAATCGATATAAATTTGTTTGAATCCGCTTTGTTAAAAATTATAATAAGCATGCAAGGTTGATACTGTTGTAGGTTTAATATGAAGTCGGTAATATAGGGATCTTGCCGAATTGGCAGCACTGCGGCCGGAAAAAGGATATGAAGTTAGCCCGTGTAAGTACGGGCCGTGCGGGGGTACGGTGGCGATTAGATTGAATGAATATAACCAGAATATATCTTATCTCGGCGTGCAATAAACGATAATAAAAGAAAAGATCTAGTTTTATTTATGTCATCCTGGCCGTAGGGACTAATCTCCAACACTATCAAAGTGATTCTTAATGACATGATTGTCTTGTTAGGATAAGAATTCTATAAATTATTAGATCCCACGTGATTTTAAGTACTTTTCTTACCATTCTATGATCGCTTCCCACTCAATAGTCCAACTTAATAATCGTTATACATCTATGATCTGGGTGACAGTTGCGAATGACAGATGGATGACAGCCACCCTAAAATATATTGCAAAGTTCTGTGGTTATGTTACCCCACCTCATTTACGCGCCCTTTTACTATAAGTTCAAGGTTCTAAGGGCGAAAATGTCCTTCAAGGGTACCTAATCGACCCCGTTCTTTCCAGTTTTCGCGTCGAAATCATTCAAAATATAGCACTTAATCGAAAGCCGACCGACATAACCACACTTCGGAGTGTCAAAAATGACGACGAGAAAACGCAGCGGTTCCGGCTCGAAGAGGCAATTAAAGGAGAAAGTAGTGCAGATTTACGAATCGTTCTTCAAAGGGGAAGATCTCGCGAAGAATAACCCCACTTTTGGGACGAACTGTTCCTGTTAAAGCCTAAGGTGTCCCATTTAGAGAACGAGATACAGAAGATCACCCCCGATCAATTGGGCGTCGTTAAGGAGAATATTAACGAGTTGTTTAGTCAATGCGTCGAGACATTAGGGCACGAACATAATATCAGGATTATATACGCCATGCAGACGCTCTGCGGTCTGGTGCATGCGACTTATCGAAAGACCACCGCTGAGAGCGGGTTTGATATCATCAATTTGCTGGTCGGATTTAAGAATGCCGAGCAGAAAATGCAGAAGCTACTCGATCATTGCCATAATTTTTTAACCGGTAAGTATCCCATCGTAGTTATAGGAAATGATGAGCTGTTTTTATCAAAATAAAAAAACAAAATGTTCTATTTTTTATGTGATTAACACGTTGATTGCCATAGTGACCCCAACGGATCATGGTTTACTCTTTTGGAGGGGACTATGACAGTCACTGGTGAATTATACAATACATTTTTAAAAATTGCTTATCAAAAGAATTAAATTGATGAAAACAAAATGTAGAGGACCCTCTATAAACGACCTAATAATTAATTAGGTGCGTTAATGGGCAGTTAACAAGTAACCGTGCAAAAGCTTACAAAGTAAGCAGAATTTGCATATGCCAATAATCCTGTAGGAAATTTTGACTATGTCAATCGCAAAACGCAACTGCAGACTAATTAGTTTCGTGCTTGTTAGGACTCGTCAGTACGGTTAATTGCTAATCGCCTAAGCTCACAATTACCTACCAACCTAAACAATTTATTTTCAGGGGAATACCCGGATAGTCTGAAAGGATTATGCCTAAAACTACTACTAGTTTTCGTGACGGGCACCGAAAACGTAAGCCAAAACACCCTCGTCGAATACGTAATGATAACGTCGATGTTCGAATGCCTCATGCAACTCCTTTGCGACACGCCGACGAGGCAAAAGCACGGCCACGACGTAGTACTGCTCCTAACCCTCCTAGTAAATTACCGGAAACACGAAGCGGCTAACCCGTACATCGTGAAACTATCGATACTCGACGACGAATTAGCCTTAAACGGTTACGGTCAGGTGATCACCGCCTCCCTGACCGAATTCTGCCGGCAGTTCACTTTACAGCAATCGGAATTGCAGAACGCCTCCTGGTTGTCGTCGCTGACGAATATGGTCGGAAATATGTTCATATCGGAAGAGGGCGCTTTCCGCACCCAACAGATCCGAGCCAATAACGCTTTGCTGCTGGCGTTGTACGAGGCGATACATCTAAATCGGAATTTCATCACCACGCTGGCGCAGACGCAGACCGACACGAGCCTGCCGCCTTCCCCCAGTAACACCTTGAACGCCGGATTGACGCCTTCGGACGTGTCAAATATGTACGTGGCCGATTTGATGGCCCAACCATCCAATTTGTTGGTGACGTTCTTTCAGTATTGGTAGGTATCCGGTTTCGGGAAATTTCCAACTTTTTAGAAGTTTAAACAATCATTTTCCTAACCCCTTCTTGTTCGATAATTTCTTAGTAAACTATAAAAACATCCGTTTTTAAACTAACGTAGTAAATACTAAAACGAGGGATAGTTTACCGGAAATGGTTCGAGTCAGAACGACAATCTAATGAGTAGTCTGGGCAAATATACGGTATGATGAATCATACGACCATTGTGCTCTACAATATAATATTACAAAAAATAGAGAAGCAGAAAAATAGAAAAATCTACGTAACTCTCCAATGAATGACTTACACTGAGGTTTATTTGTTAGCAACTTTCACGGAAAGTTGCGCAAGAAATAATAGAAAAACCTACATAACTCTCCAATGAATGACCTGCACTGAGGTTTGTAGATTTTTCTACTTTTCTATTTTTTGTAATTGTACCTCTCTCAAGTATTTTGAAACTTTTTCTAATATAATATTACATTGTGATTAGGACGGATGACTCATCATACCGCATATCTGCCCCGGTTTACTAATAAGCGCTATACACAAGCCCACGTTTTGCCTATTCTTGTAAAGAATTCTTCAGGAGCAGGCCAGCGTTTCCTTCCTTGAATCGGACTTCACCAAAATCCAGTTCACTACAGAACACTTTACTACGTCGCGCTTCACCAGAATACACTTCACTAAAACGCACTGTACCGCGTTGCGCACTGCACTAAAACGCACTGTACACCGCGTTCCACACTTCACCAAAACGCACTGTACCGCGTTGCAGACTTCACCAAAACGCACTGTACCGCGTTGCACACTTCACTAAAACGCACCGTACCGCGTTGTAGAGTTAACAAAAAAGCACTGTACCGCGTTGCACACTTTACAAAAAGGCACTGTACAGCGTTGCACACTTCACCAAAATGCACTGTACCGCGTTGCACATTTCACTAAAACGGACTGTACCGCGTTACCACTACACTTTGTTGCGTTACATTTCCGTATGCCGCGTTGCGCTTCGCCACATTCAATTCAGCCGCTTTATCCTCCACTCGAACGCCCTCTGCACTTCACTACGTCGCATTTTATTGCTTTACACTTCCACTAAACCGCATTTTACTTCTTTGCACTCCGCTAAATCGCCTTCTAGTACGCTGTGCTTTATTACTTCGAACTCCACTGCGCTACACTTCATTCCAATAGAATTCACGTGTACTTCAGCACAATACACTTCACTGCGTCGCAGTGTATCGTAGTGTTGCAGTTCACTACGCTACACTTTGCTGCGTTCCATGCATTCCAGTCTAAAGTACCTTACCGCGTTGCACTTCGCCACATTTCATTCTGTCGCTTTATCCTCCACTTCAATGCCCTCTGCACTTCACTACGTCGCATTTTATTGCTTTACACTTCACTAGACTGCATTTTACTTCTTTGCACTTCGCTACATCGCCTTATAGTAGGCTGTACTTCATTATTTCGAACTCCACTGCGCTACACTTCATTCCAATAGAATTCACTATACTGCCTTGTACTTCAGCACAATACACTTCACTGCGTCGCAGTGTATCGTAGTGTTGCAGTTCACTACACTACATTTTGCTGCGTTACATTTCAGTATGCATTACCTTGGCGTGTTGCAGTTCGCTACATTTCATTCTGCTGCTTTATACTTCATGTCAACGCCCTCTACACTTCACTTTGCCGCATTTCACTGCTTTGCACTTCACTACGCCGCATTTCACTGCTTTACACTTCACTACGCCGCATTTCACTGCTTTGCACTTCACTACATGGCATTCTACTACTTTGGACTTCAGTTCGCGTTCCAGTATGCTGAACTTTAATACATCGTAGTTCACTGCCTCGCACTCTACCGTATGGCTGTTCACTACACTACACTTTGGCGGGTTACAGTTCAGTATAACGCGCTTCACTCCATTGCGCTTTGCACTTCTGTATAATGCGCTCTGTCTTTTACCACACTTGACTCTAGTGCTTTGCATTGTACTACACCGCGCTCTACCTCTGCATTGTCGTTCAACATAATGCACAACGGTTCACCATACCATATTCAAACTGTGTTGCACTTCTCACTATATCGCACTCTAATGGATTGCACTTCATCACCGTGCACCGTACAGCCCCCTATTTTACTACGCCGCACTCTAACGGCATTGCGATTTATCAAGGTGCCTTCTATACAGTAGTTTAGTGCGTCGTGCTTCACAACACATACCACTAAAACGCACTGTATTACGTTGCGCCTCACTACGACTACATACTTTATTGCGTGGCACTTCACTACACCGTCCATTACCGCTTTGCACTTTGCTATACCGTACTTTATCGCAATGCACTTCACTACACTGAAATCTGCCGTTTACGGCCATGAGAGTTCACTGCGTTGCATCGGGCACTGAAAGGCATGCAGTTACAAAGTTTGTTCCATTATCTTCTTTCGATGTTTGGTGTAGCGCAATTTAAGTACCCTGGAATCAAATACATTGTGATCATGGTGCTGCGTTGTAAATCTAGTGTATTCCTGAAGGTGATTTCCGTCACGGAGGACGAAACGTCGGTTGTTACGATCCAATTCCGAAAGCCGTGCTAATATCGATTTTAACCGCTAAAACAGCGCTAATAATCCGAATATACGCTTGACTTTCGTTTTTCCTAAGCTCCATCGTCATGCAAGATACGAAAACGGAAGGGGGTGCCAACACCGTCAAACTGTGTTTCCTCATTCTAAGCTGCATAGCCGAAGATCAATACGCCAACTCTCTAATGCACGATATCAGCTTGACGTTCAAGGTGCACCTGCATCGGATGCCGATGCGCCATCGAAAGATCACCGCCGATAAATTGGCCCTATCGCAACCGTTAGCTTCGACGCTTCTCGGTAACGTCAACGTTTTTAACGTGATCCGTTAAAGGTACGTACGATCAGAAACATTTTCAGATTTACTGGTGGAGTTCATAATGAGCCATATGATGAAGAAATTCCCGATGGAGTTGTACGTCCTGTGCATCGGCGTGATCCATCGCGTCCTATGTTATCAGAAGCGATGTCGGATCAGGATCAATTACCAATGGAAAGATTTATGGACCGCCCTCATCACCCTCTTGAGATTCCTAGTCCAAAACGAGACCAACCTCACGAAAAAGATGAACATCTTCGACCTGTCGATTCAAGTCGTTAACATCTTGAATTTATTCATCACCTACGGCGATACCTTTCTACCGACTCCCGGCAGCTACGACGAGTTATACTACGAACTGATCCGGATGCACCAGGTCTTCGATAATGTCTATACGATGGGTAAAATCGCCTATACAAAAGCGATAAATTCGAACTCCTCTCACGTTCCCTTTTCCCGTTTTAGGTCTGCGATACTCCACCGGAGACGGCGAATTCAAAGATAACGCCCAGAAACTCAATAACACCCTGATCAACATCAGGGCGATCATTAAGCATTTCTCGCCCAAGATCGAGCAATGGTTGACCTCGCAAAATCTATCGACGCCTTCCGAAGATCAGATTTTGGAGGTGGTGCGGAGAAACTACGACAGTCTGACGTTGAAGCTGCAGGATTCCCTCGACCAGTACGAGAGGTACTCGGAGAAACCGAAGCACACGCAGTTCTTCACGAGCATGGTGAGGAACGTCGCCAGCGATACCAGGATGAGCATCGATTTCGCTTCGATCGATCTCCAAGTGATTTTACAAGACTTCTCGTCGATTTCCTAATAAAACGTAAGAGGGAAGGGGCGTTTCCGTTTATTTTTCAGTATGACGTCGTACCATTTAAGTTAATATATATTTTATTATGATGTATACATCGATATGTTATCAGAAGATTTGTAAATAAATGTGTTTACTCTTGTATTTGTGCCCCTAATGTAAAGCAATAATACGCGCGAATATTGCCTTCAAATATGCGAGTCCGCATTTAGTTCGCTTGCGGTAACGTACGGTTCGATTGTAAGACAGATTTGGAAATAAATATGTTTATTCTTTTGTATTGGAGCCCCCAAAGTCCATCGTGTGGGTTCAGGTTTCTCGAGAAAATACTTTTGAAGGATTTGGATTTAGAAAGCAATAATGCGCGCGAAGATTGCCTGCAAATATGCGAGTCCGCATTTAGTTCGTCTGTGGTAACGGATTTGCATTTATGCCCCTAACGTCCATCGTGTGAGGTTCACGTTTCCCGAGAAAATGCTTCTAAAGGATTTGGATCTGGAAAGCATTAATACGCGCGAAGAATTGAAGATTGCCTGCCAATATGTGAGTCCGCATTTAGTTCGCTTGCGGTAACGTACGGCTCGATTGTAAGGCAGATTTGGAAATAAATATGTTTATTCTTTTGTATTTGAGCCCTCAACGTCCATCGTGTGGGTTCACGTTTCCTGAGAAGATGCTTCTAAAGGATTTGGATTTAGAAAGCAATAATGCGCGCGAAGATTGCCTGCAAATATGCGAGTCCGCATTTAGTTCGCCTGTGGTAACGTATTTGTATTTGCGTCCTTAACGTCCATCGTGTGGGGTTCACATTTCTCGAGAAAATGCGTCTAACGGATTTGGATTTGGAAAGCAATAACACGCGCGAAGATTGCCTGCAAATATGCGAGTCCGCATTTAGTTCGCCTGTGGTAACGTAATCCCCGACTGTAAGACATAAGATAAACTTACGTCAAAAATTCCAACATAATTCACAGCCGCGTTTCTTCTTTGCGTTTACGAACACTTCCAATATTCTTTGTTTTTGTTTTTCAAGACAGGGCGCTTATAATAAGCATGAAATAATCCTCCTCGATCTACTAGAAATGTGCGTGCTCTAACGATAACAGTAAGATTTCACTCGGATTCCCCAGTCACCGTAGGCTACCCAAAATGCACCGACGCATATCGCTTCACTTGTTTCGTTTACGCGCGGTCGGGTAGTGGGGGACGCTCCGATTGGACGCTCACTGGATCCTTTCCCGTTCAGTAACAAGTGGCGGTTTTTCGAATAAGTCGTTCACCGATTTTTCGCGATTTTCGGAAACGAACGCGCGCACGAATGATCGTTTAAAATAATACGAGAAAGAAAGAGGAAAACCAAAAGCGAATCGACGTATCGGGGATCGCCGAATCGTCAGGAAAGAAAGGATGCGATCGAGTGAGTGGTAAAAATCGCAAATTTCGAAAAGGGATGACGACTGCCGTGGAGAAGATGAGGGGAATCTTCCGCGTTTCGTGGTGCCTCGTATGGATCGTCCCCTTCGTTTTCTGTACCATTTATGGAGACGATGTGGAGCATCAATGCGTAAATAAATGCAACAATCAGGTGAGTAGATACATGCAAATTTTGTTGTTATAAAAAGAAGTTAGGAAGAATTTTGTTATACATTTTTTTGGGGGAAATAGTACCAAGAATTTTTTTAAATAGAAAAAGAATTGTTATAAAACAAACTACTGAAAATTTAAAAAACATTGTTATCAAAATGTTAGAAGAGAAATACCGAAAATTTAAAAAAACTGTTTGGAAAAATGTTATAAATTTTTTTCTTTTTGAGGAAATTGTACCAAATATTAGAAAAAAATTCTAATTTTTCTTTTGTCGTACCGATACTACCACTGATTTAAAAAAATCGTTTCTCTAGAAAAATTTTAGAAAAAGATATTAAACAAATTTTTTAGATAAAATAGTCCATCGAAATTTTAAAAAAAAAAGCTGTTAGAGAAAATTTTGCGAATTTCTTTTTTAGAAAAATAGTACCGAATATTAAAAAAAATTGTTAGAAACATTCGTTTAGAATAGTACTAAAAATGAAGAAACGCATAGGTTTCGAGTTCGGGCAAAACGCATAAAATAGACCGAATGTAGGGGTGAATATGGGGCGAAGGTGGGCAAACTTCAAGCGGTCCGGGAGTGATTCCGAATCAAAGAAACGAGCTCTTTCGAATGGTGTACCAATTAACCTCGTAACTTCAAAAATCCATGTAGGGGTGCAATTTAGCGATTTTTGCGTCTTTTTCGCGGTTTTTTGCGATTTTCTCGGTAACGGTTGGCGTAATCTAAGAAAATCCTACGCCGTTGAGTTCGGCTCGTCAATACGCGTCCATTGATGTCGGATTGAATCTTCTAGTTCGCATAGGAGCCGACATGATTATGCGATTTTGGCTATTTTTTGACTTTTTGCAGTTTTTTTGCATTTTCTCCTCAACCGTTTGGAATAATCAAAACAAATCGTATACCGTTCGAATCGACGCGTCAAGACGCGTCGATTGGTATAAAATTGGACGCCATGAAACTGTAAGCGTCGATATCTCCGTAGCGGTTGGAGCTATAGGAATTTCTGCGACGGTATCATTAGGGCACCTATTTTGATGGGCTCTTCTCTTATTCTTACCATCTTTCGCTTCGTGCTAAACTCATATGAAAAATACGTTTTACAGGGAATACCAGAGGTTTCCAAACTTTTAACGACAAAAACTATTAGAGCAGGTTTTATTAATTTGCAATGTCTGGTGCGCTCCTTAGGTTATACGGACCGTCACATCTTCCGTTTTCCACCGAACGCGTGTCAAAACTTATCCTAAACCAGAGGTTTCCAAACTTTTTGCAATTAAGTCCTCAAAGCAACTTTTACGACCTAGTAAGATCTCATTTTCCATGTTTTTGTTTTGGTGGTCACATCTTTCCCCCTCATCCAACAGATCCGTATATAGAACATCGTTAGGAATGAAAACCAGAGATTCTCAAACGTTTTGCAATAAACTTTCGGACGAAATTTTATTCGTCGAACTTCTGCGCTTAAATGGGAAAATCAAATTAGAAAAATATCGTAAAAATTGTTTCCAATAACAATACCCCCTATGTGTTCGAAGACAGCTATCTCGACTTTCAATTCATCGTCCGCGATTGCGCCACGATTTCGACGTTATTAAATTTCAAAAGCGATTTATCATCGCTGATCGTACCGAGAGAAAGAGTTCAAAGAACAGATATCTATTAATACGGAGCAAACATTTAGTCGAATGGATGAAACGTTAATGGGAATAATTAAAATTAATTTATAAGTTTCGATTTTGTTTTTTTCTCGGCGATTGGGGCGTAAGGGGACGCGAAGCGTATAACGGGATCTGTGTAGAAATAACGATAAATGATGTAGAAATAGCGATAAAGAAGAAGAATTAGGCAAGTTATCGTGGTAACGGGAGCATTCGGTTTTAGGAAACGAACTGTTTAGGAAGCCGTTGTCGAAAACGAGAGCCAATTTAATGGAAAAAATATCGAGACGACTTCCTCTTGTAGGGATACAAGAAAAATTGTTACATTAACCGGGACAAACTTTAAATAGATAGCTGAGCAACGATTCATTAAGCTAGTAAATTTGTCTTCGGTTGGTACCAAAGAAAAATAAAACAGCAGAAGAATCTTGAAGTGACTCCTCTGTAAAGCGCCCTAGTAATTGAGATATGTTTGTTAGGCAGTTCTCCGAGAAAGCTGTGCAATTAGCCTGCAGGGCAGGCACAATATTCTGTTAATCGCAAGCTATACCGTACTGATGAGTCCTAGTAAGAACGAAAAAGGAGAAAGTGAACCTCGTACCGTTAGAACGGGGTAAAACACTCAAAATGGCTACGGATGTTACACGTGCTCTAACTAATACTGAATTAATTAGCTCTTCCGATCCTCAATCAATACTATCCACCGGCAACGGCAACGAGAAGTATTTTTCCATAAAATCCCCAAATGTGTCGAGATTTCAAATGATAATCTCTCGAGTAACAAACGTGTGAACTGTACCAAAGTCCTACACTGAAAGCTAGAGATAATCTAACCTAACTCCTCGAATCAGACGTCAATCGGAAAACGCGTACATTAATTTTTCCTCCAAAACCAGGCATCAAGGCTCCCTCTATCCGTGAGGATGGAAATTGATAACGTGTAACGACAGAAATCGATATACGCGCGAAAAATAAGAAGAAGAAGGGAAAAACGTAACTAACTAGTCTACGGTTGCGGTTCGCGGTTAATAAAAGCCTAATTCCCTCCAGTATCAACATATTTGTACCTTCTTTGCAGGCTAATTGCACGGCTTTCTCGGATAACTGCCGAACAACCGTACCCCAATTACTGGGTCGTTTTGCACGTGAGAATGAGGGTCGTTTAAGAGTCGTTTAAGACTTCATCTTCTTCTTCTTTTTGTTTGAATTGTTACGGCTTTCGTTCAAAGCGACACCCTCCTTGAAGATCCCAGACAGAGATCAAACCGTTTTGGATTTGACTCGGTGGATTTAGGACTCCATCAAATTAAAACCAAAGTATTAATTTCTTCTTCATGTGCCGGACTGGAGATGTTGCTACAAAAAGCAAAAATGACATCGACGATATTTCATTTTTCCAGAGCCACTCCCTCAACTCGGAGATATTGGGAAATTGAATTTTATCGAGCCGCCAAATTTAGAACTGAGTTGATTCTTATTGTTTATTCGGGATTACTATGTAGTGCACCTGTCTCCCCTCACTGTACCAAAGCTTGACCGAGACCACCGAGTTATCCTCCTCGATGAAGGAAAAACACAGAAGAAACAATCTCACTATCAATTTCCGGCATCGTCCACACCGACGATGACAATCTAGTCGAAATACGCATCTATATTAAATTCACTTGAAGAATGCAGTGAGTGGCGGTCTGAACCGAGGCACAATCAAACTAAGAAAAAGTCCCCGGATAAGTAAGATTATGTTAGATAAAGTGACAACTACTGAGTACCATCGTCAGATGCGTAATTTGATTAATTTGGAGGTGGTAAATTAGCCAAAACGGATTCAAGAATTTCATAGCCCTATCTATTCCTACACTGCATTCTTAACGCAAATGAAGCATAGAAATACCTAAATAGCTGTGATACTGATAAGGTAACCTTGTTCACAATGTTGAAAACGAAAAATTTTAAAAATTCGATATTACTATATAGTGCACTTTTTCCCCTTACTATATCATGGCTTGACGAAAAACATCGATGAAGGAAAAGGACAGGAAACAACACCCCATTTTGAATTTCCGGCGTTTATTCCGAGAATGGCAATCTACTTGCCGAAACAGGCATCTACGGAGTTCACATTAAGAGTGTAGTAGGTGGCGCCCCGAATCGAGGCGCAATCACAATAGAATAAAATCCTCGAATAAGTAGGGTTATGTTAGATAAAGTGACGACTATCAAGTTCCAGATGTCAGATATGCTACGCCTTGGAAGTGTAATTTGGGCGTTGTTATTACCCAATTCGGATTAAAGAATTTCATAGCCCTATGTATTCCCACCCTGCATTCTTAACGCAAACGAACCATAAAGACCTACCCAGTAAACATTTTTAAATTTCGGGCACAGTTTAAGTTGGTAGTTCCGGCAATAGTGAACATACTCGCCAATTTCTAAGCGCAATGCATGCGAATATGTTCGCTATTGCCAGAACTACCAACTTCAACTGTCCGCGAAATTTTAAAAATGTTTACTGGGTAAATAGCTGTGATAATCGTAAGGTAATCTTGTTCACAATGGAGAGGTTGAAATCGAAAAATTTTATAAATTCGATATTACTGTAGAACGCATCTTTTTCTCTTTACTATACCAGAGCTTGACAGACAACACCTAATTGTCCTCCTCGATGAAGGAAAAACGCACGAAAAAGATCTCACTTTGAAATTCCTACGTTGCCCTTAAAGAGGATGACAATCTACTTGCCAAAATACGCATCTACGGAGTTCACGTTAAGAGTGCAGTAAGTGGCGCTATGAATCGAGGCGCAATCACAATAGAACAAAATCCTCGAATAAGTAGGGTTATGTTAGATAAAGTGACGACTATCAAGTTCCAGATGTCAGATATGCTACGCCTTGGAAGTGTAATTTGGGCGTTGTTATTACCCAAATCGGATTAAAGAATTTCATAGCCCTATGTATTCCCACACTGCATTCTTAACGCAAGCGAACCGTAAAATACCTACCCAGTAAACATTTTTTAAATTTCGGGCACAGTTTAAGTTGGTAGTTCCGGCAATAGTGAACATACTCGCCAATTTCTAAGCGCAATGCATGCGAATATGTTCACTAGTGCCGGAACTACCAACTTTAACTGTCCGCGAAATTTTAAAAATGTTTACTGGGTAAATAGCTGTGATAATCGTAAGGTAATCTTGTTCACAATGGAGAGGTTGAAATCGAAAAATTTTATAAATTCGATATTACTGTAGAACGCATCTTTTCTCTTTACTATACCAAAGCTTGACTGACAACACCTAATTGTCCTCCTCGATGGAGAAAAACGCAGGAAACAAGACCTACCTTTGAATTTCCGACGTTGTTCTCATTGAAAATGACAATCTACTAGCCGAAATACGCATCTACGGAGTTGACGTTAAGAATGAAGTAGGTGGCGCCCCGAATCGAGGCGCAATCACAATAGAATAAAATCCTCGAATAAGTAGGGTTATGTTAGATAAAGTGACGACTATCAAGTTCCAGATGTCAGATATGCTACGCCTTGGAAGTGTAATTTGGGCGTTGTTATTACCCAAATCGGATTAAAGAATTTCATAGCCCTATGTATTCCCACACTGCATTCTTAACGCAAGCGAACCATAAAATATGTACCCAGTAAACATTTTTTAAATTTCGGGCACAGTTTAAGTTGGTAGTTCCGGCAATAGTGAACATACTCGCCAATTTCTAAGCGCAATGCATGCGAATATGTTCACTAGTGCCGGAACTACCAACTTTAACTGTCCGCGAAATTTTAAAAATGTTTACTGGGTAAATAGCTGTGATAATCGTAAGGTAATCTTGTTCACAATGGAGAGGTTGAAATCGAAAAATTAAAAATTCGATATTACTGTAGAACGCATCTTTTCTCTTTACTATACCAGAGCTTGACTGAGAACACCTAATTGTCCTCCTCGATGAAGGAAAAACGCACGAAAAAGATCTCCCTTTGAAATTCCTACGTTGCCCTTAAAGAGGATGACAATCTACTTGCCAAAATACGCATCTACGGAGTTCACGTTAAGAGTGCAGTAAGTGGCGCTATGAATCGAGGCGCAATCACAATAGAACAAAATCCTCGGATAAGTGAGGTTATGTTAGATAAAGTGACAAGTATCAAGTTCCAGATGTCGGATGTGCTGTGCCTTGGAAGTGTAATTTGGGCGTCAGATTCAAGAATTTTATAGGCCTATCTATCCCCACAGCGTAACCACAAGCCTATCGATCCCCAAAAAACGCATACGAAGTATAAAACTTTCTAAATATCTATGCTAAGTAAGGTTCGACAAATGAGTGCATGATAAATGTAAACCAGACTGATGCTGTCGCGCCTTGCACACTAGTAGAGACAAGCAATGGAGGGACAACGTCAGCCCGGTTTACACTACTTAATGATAACTTATCATGCACTCCTTCCTTCGTGATAAGGGTGAAAACCACCAAACCGGGAATATTCCATCTTTTCCGACTACATTCGATCAAACACTCCCAATTCTTAGCGAATCGACGCTTGATTTCGGAATATCCAGCAGCGTCGGCTATCTCTCAATTCATAAACCGCTTCTTAACGCGTTCCCCGACCAACACCGTACGAAATTAAATAATAAAAGGAGCGTCGCGAATTATTAGATAATAAACACATATTTACAATTATACATACGCGACCTCACATCACGCGATGACCGTGTTTCGTTTTCAATTCGCCTTAAATTACAAAATAACGGACCGCAGGCGAACGCTGCCTCCTCGGTTCCCCCGCGCGCCTCAATTTTCGACACTTCGTCCCGGCATTCTTTCCGTACGTTTGTATAATTCGAGCTTATCGTCCGAGTAACGTGAATATTAAATAAGAAGACGAGAAAAAGAAACAACAACCGTCGTCGAGATTATACGATTTCGAATTAATATTAATTATAGACGGGACGTATCGCTCGTTTTTACGAGAGTTTACTAAACCAATTCGGTTGCTGGAGGGAGACGTGCAGAAATAGGTTATCGCGAGGAGCGTGTATGTTTTGACTGATGAAAGCGACGACGGAGGGAAAACGCTTGTACATTTTCGGTAATTAAGGATATTCAAACGACTTACCGTCGCGACGGATTCGTTCGAATCTTCCAAGGCAGACGGGGGCACTCGCCGAGTCGTTTTCGCGAAATCGCGGTCCGCGCGCGTCCTTTCGTCGCATGGAAATGCGCGAATGTAACGAACACAAGCTCGATTTACCGATTTCTACGGTCATTTCGACGAATTAAAGAGAAAATCGGCGAATTTTCTCTGCACCTTTTCCGAAACGCGTTCAAAATGTCGATTGACGTTTCAAACTGACAGGTAGTACCAACCCATCGGGAAATTGTACGAGAAATCACTGAGATTTATACATCTATAAGAGAGGAAACATTTTTTACAGAATTACATCATACGTTCTAAACCTAACGACGTTCTTAAAAAAATATAACAACTAAAATAATTAAGAATTGATAAAATCTAACACAGCCTTAATTACAAAAACATCAGTTGAAATCGTACTGCCAACTGACACAAAAGTGACAAACGAAATACCCCTAAGTTGCCAAAATATCGATACTTTGTTGGATAAACTCGCATATTTCTTAACGTTCTTAATTTAAAAAATAAAATAGTCCCTATTGCTATATAATAATAATAATAATAGTACAGAGAGATCCAAAATGATTGCCCGAAAAGTACTGGTTTCAGCAGAGGACGATATCAATATTTATTTCCAAAATTATGAGTAAATATAGCCACTGACGATATTTTAGTAATATCACCAAATCTTTTGACACTTTCCATTATTATTAGACATTGGCGTGCGCTTAATTATTCTTTGGTATATTTACTTTTTCATTTTTGTTACAAATTCTTGATTATCTGTTGGTGTGGACGACCATAAGCCTTTACTGGAGATTATGTTGAAAATGTGTGTATTACTTTATGCTACAAATTAGAAGTTGAGTTTGTTAAAACGGTGGATGACGTTCTATTATTAAGTACTGTAAATTGCACTGACGCTATCACTCCTCCGAATTTTATTATTTAATGATAAGTTGTCAATGATGAGTGATCATTAAATAATAAAACTTGGAGGAGTGACACCGTCAGTCCGATTTACACTACTTAATAATACCTCTGTTGATGAGTATGTGTATTCTTTAAAAGTACATATTATCAAACATTACACCTACTCACTTACCCACATCGACGAACGAATAGAAAGTGACTTTGATTTGTTTTTGCTTTCGTAACGTTATCCACCTGTTACGCTCCTTGTCGTTCAAATGCAGTGAACTCCAAAAGTTTTATTTATTATTTGTTTGTTTTTTCAAATGAAATCCCCCGAAGAAATTTTCAGGAACTTTTAGAGCTGACGCGTGCTCTACATCATTCAAACTGTTATCTCTGTTCATTTCCATCACATTTGTGAAGAAAGTGTCTTTAACAATCGAACTCAGCGGTTTCCAAACTTTTTACAATCAAGTTTCCAAAGCGAATTCTTTAGGCTGTTTAATCTTTGACCGCTTTCGCTGTCCGATAGGCTCGCGTAAGACATGAAAATTTGCCGGAAATCGTTCAAATGCAATGGATTTCAAACATTTTTTAATTAAATTTCCTGTTTCCAGCGGTTTCCAAACTTTTTGAAGTTAACTGGAGAAATAAAATTTTATATTTTCTTAGGGCTGATACCTTCCTGTCGTTATAGAGCCTATATTTCATGTCCATTATATTTTTTAAGGAAATGTCTTTGACAGTCAAACGCAGCGGTTTCCAAACTTTTACAATCAAGTTTGCAAAGCAATTTTCGTGAATTCTTTAAGGGGCCTGCCTCTCCTCTGACCTGACCTCTGACCTCTTCCCCGTCCGATATATTTGCCTAAAAAATGAAAATCAGCGGTTTCCAAACATCATGTAATGAAGTCGACGCGAGATAATGTTGGTTTTAGATGAATTGTTGAAATCGGGCGTGTCTCAATTTGCGAATTCTTTCCAAATTCACCGTTTCAAATCATCTTAACGGGTGGTTCCCAAACTTTTGTAAATACATCGGTACATTCTCTGAACTATACGGGATTTATCTACACATACCCAATTCGCAACTGCTTTGCTTCCTCGATGTAGTTAATTTAGAACTCGCTTTTATCAATTTCGAACGGCGGTTCCCAAACGTTTCGTAACGAAATTCGCTAAGATACATAGATTTTTTACATTATGGAATTTGTAACCCTACTTTTCTCCACGGCATTGATGTAAGAATGCGTTTAACAGTCGGGAAGCAACAGTTTCCAAAATGTTCACGATCAAGTTACCAAAATATTTTGTAAGAAGATGTGCGTTTTCGCTCTCTTTCTCTCACTCATTATTCCCGTGATAAAAGTGGGAATAGCTGTGACTTATAATCAACTTAAATCGTTAAATCGTTGTCACAGTGTATTTCGATAACAAAGTTGTCATCAGAAGTCTGGGCAAACAGCAGTAACAGCATACAATTACGGAATAAGTTACGACAGCATCGCCGACTCCCCACTCTATAGTCACTACTAAATCGTTGCTGTATGCGAGCAGTTCTGTGTATATTTAGGCTGTCGTAACTTATTTCGTAATTACCGCTGTTTGCCCAGTCATCACTTGTACGTATTTTCTACACTGATGATGATAACTCACTTGTGAGAATACGTGTTTGAGTTTTACAAACTCAGTGTAGTAACCGTAAAAGTCGACTTATGTAAGTTTATTGTACCGGTGCTGAGAACATTTTCGGCATTAAAAAACAGTGGTCTCCAAACATTTTGTAGTTAAAACTGGTAGATATCTCACGGAAAATAGCGGTTCTTAAACTTTTCGCACCTACTTTGACCAAGGAATTTTTTCTGTTTATGGTGATGAAGAAAACTTCAGAAATCTAAATAGGCGGTTCTCAAACTTGTTTCGATTCTATGGAAGAGCAATTCGTGTTTGGACGATGTCTCCAAGAAGAACCATGGGTTCTCCCTCATTTTCTCCTCGGGGATATTTATGTGAAAACGAGTACTTATAGGTAGTATAGTAGGTTGTCGTAACTCATTTCGTAATTTTCCTTGTTTGCCCAGACTAATAATAAATCTGAAGGGTTTCGATATCGCGCGTTCGGTGTGAAGGTAAAAGCTACTTCGTCAAAACAATTTTTGGATATTCATCATCTGCAAGGTACTTGTCACGAAGAGAAGTCCAGGGATCTAAATCAGGGCATCTCAAACTTTTTTCAATACTATCGCCAAACTAATTTGTGTTTGGACGTAGTTTCCACAAACCATGCGTGCAATCTCCTTTCCCATTCGAGCATATTCGTGTCAAAACTGGTTGTTACATTAGAGCAACGGGTAGAGGTTCTCAAAATGGCCGTAACTAAATCGTTGCTGGATTTCAGACGTTCCAGCGATACCAAATCTTTTCGAATAGTTGTGCCAAAACTGTTCGTTAGATTAAAACAACGCATAGAGGTTCTCAAAATGTTCGTAACTAAATCGCTGCTGGATTTCAGACGTTCCAGTGATACCAAGTCTTTTCGAATAGTTGTGTCAAAACTGTTTGTTAGGTTAAAATCACACATAGAGGTTCTCAAAATGTTCGTAACTAAATCGCTCCTGGATTTCAAACGTTCCAGTGATACCAAGTCTTTTCGAATAGTTGTGTCAAAACTGTTTCTTAGATTGAAACAACGCATAGAAGTTCTCAAAATGTTCGTAACTAAGTCGCTGCTGGATTTCAGACGTTCCAACGATGCCAAATCTTTTCGAATAGTTGTGTCAAAGCTGTTTGTTAGATTAAAACAACGCATAGAGGTTCTCAAAATTTTCGTAACTAAGTCTCTGCTGGATTTCAGACGTTCCAGCGATACCAAATCTTTTCGAATAGTTGTGCCAAAACTGTTCGTTAGATTAAAACAACGCATAGAGGTTCTCAAAATGTTCGTAACTAAATCGCTGCTGGATTTCAGACGTTCCTGTGATACCAAGTCTTTTCGAATAGTTGTGTCAAAACTGTTTGTTAGGTTAAAATCACACATAGAGGTTCTCAAAATGTTCGTAACTAAATCGCTCCTGGATTTCAAACGTTCCAGTGATACCAAGTCTTTTCGAATAGTTGTGTCAGAACTGTTTCTTAGATTAAAACAACGCATAGAGGTTCTCAAAATGTTCGTAACTAAATCGCTGCTGGATTTCAGACGTTCCAGTGATACCAAGTCTTTTCAAATAGTTGTGTCCAAACCGTTTGTTAGGTTAAAATAACACTTAGAGGTTCTCAAAATGTTCGTAACTAAATCGCTGCTGGATTTCAGACGTTCCAACGATGCCAAATCTTTTCGAATAGTTGTTTCGATCGCCTCTAAGACCAACTTTGGAGTTAGCAATCCTCTTAATATCCCCAAAAGACGTCGTTAATGACCGACGTAGACTCGAAGCGATTACGAATTGCTCTACACAACATCGTCCATCTTTACGGCCGTTCTCCGGGATAATAAATCTGAAGTCTTTCGATATCGCGCGTTCGGTGTCAAGATAAATCATATAAATCCCATTGCGCGCGCGGAGGGCAAACGAAATTAACCCATATATTTACGTCGGTCACGCGTTGCGTTATTTCCCCATTTACCACCGTATCGGAGATATGTCCGTGTTTACATGTACAACTCGAGACCCCATCGACGGAGAAAGAGGCAGAGGGCACGCGAACGTTGCTCAATTCCCTCAATTCTTACATGTACGTTCATAATTTTTGGAATAGATATCGTTAACGCGATATTTTTCGATCATCGGACAATACGATTCATTCATAAAGACGTCTCGGATCCTTCTCGAAAACTCGAATATATTTCATCCAATTACGTTCTCGATAAACGGGATAATCGGAAGGTCCAATTAAGTCATATTTACATATCTATTAGTTTGGCGTAATTAATTTAAAGTCTTCCCTATTCAATTTGCTTATCTGCCACCGAACAAAGGAGGTTTATATCGAAATTCGAAATTCTTCGTTTCGTCGTAAATTATCGTCTCTCTCTCTCTCTTCGAAAGAAGTAGGTACTACCGGTTATTATCCGAAGCCACCCCCGCGCCCTCGCGTTACGAAATTGTTTATTTCAGATACCACCTGACTTTCGTTTCGTTACACTTGAACGATTCTCGTACAATCTACTACCACTACCACTTCGACTTCCTGCTGTCTCTTGTGAGTTAACGGCGACGCACCCCCTTCCGCCTTCATAAACATACGCGACGTAAAAGGTAAACTCTAAAGGACCCCCTCCGGATGAGATAATTTCGCGGTAAACGCTCCCGGGGAAAAAGGATTTCGGCTCCGAAGCGTTAATCGTCGACTTTCATCGAAATATAAAGGTTAACGTACACACATGACCACAAAAGAAAAAAAAACAGGAAAAGGTAATACATTTACGCGATGAATAACGAGGTTCCCAAAATGGTCGACTTCCTACCGATTAAATCCGGAAATTACGGACGAAATTGTCGAGAATTGTAAATTTTGGGAGCCACTACTCGATTAGTTCCGAAAAGTTTAAGAACTGCTGCTCTACGTGCCCAATCTAGCAATTAAAACTACGAAATGTTTGGCGGTCACCGCTTTAGATTAATACATCCAAACGCGATTTAGTTTGGAGATGGAATTAAAAAAGTTTGAGAACCACCGATTTAGATTCCCGAACTTTTCTTCATCGCATTTACCTTGCAGATAAAACATCTAAAAATTGCTTAGACGAAGCGCAGTTGCGACAAGTTTATGAACCGCTGCTCTTCGCGGAAAACCTACCATTCAAGATACGAAACGTTTTGTTCTTCGAAAGTTTATTTAGCAAAATATTTGGAAACCTCTGGTTTTCATTCTTACCCATCTTTTCTACACGAATCTGATGGAGATGGAAATATGTGACTATCTGAAAGAGACGTGAAAAACGCAAATAAAAGTCGTTTTGAGCACATAATTCTAAAAAGTTTGAAAACCTCTGATATTCAATGTAGAAAGTATTTTTTAATACGAATTTGGTAGGAAGCGAGAGATTTGACGTTTCCATTAATTTGAAGAACACACCAATCCCTGAAGAAATGAAGGGAAACTGTTTTAATGATTTTATTCTCAAGAGTTTGGAAAACACTGGTACTCGTTAGAAAAAGTATTTTTTATACGAAGTTGGCGAAAAATGTGGCGTTCAGAATAACCTAAGAAACGCACCAGACCTTGAAACTTAATAAGATCTGCTTAAATGAATAAAGTTTTGAGACCTCTGGTATTCATTATAACAATGAGTTTTTATACCATTTCGGTGGAAAGCGAAAAATGTGACGTTCCCAATAACCTGAGAAACGCACCAGAGCTCGGAAATGAATAAACACCACTTTAGTAATTATATTGTAAAAAAGTTTTGGAAACCTCTGGTATTCGATATTATAAGTATTCTTTACTTGTATTTGGTGGGAAGCAAGAGATGTGTCGTTACGAATAACCTTAGGATTAGACTTTCGAATATAAGAAAAGTTTCCTAAATGATTTTATTGCAAAACTTTTGAGAAGCTCTGATATTCATCATAAAAAATTTTGTTTCTAGGAGTTTCGTGAGAAGTAAAAGATGTGACGTTCCGAATAACCTCAGGAACGCATCAGACCTTGAAATTTAATCTGATCTGCTTAAACGATTTTATCGCGAAAAAGTTGGAGTTGGAGTTCTGGAGTATTCATTATAAAAATGACTTTTATACGATTTCGGTGGAAAACGAAAAATGTGACGTTCTCAATAACGTGAGAAACTCACCAGAGCGTGGAAATTAATAAAAACTACTTTGGTGATTTTATTGCAAAAAGGTTTGGAAACCTCTGGCATTCGATATAATAAGTACTTTTTACACGAATTTGGTAGGAGGCGACAGATGTGACGTTCCGAATAACCTTAGGATTAGACTTTCGAATATAATAGAATCTTGTTAAATGATTTTATTAAAAAATTTTGGGAAACTCTGGTATTCATTATAAAAATATTTTTTATACGAATTTCGTGAGAAGTGAAAGATGTGACGTTCCGAATAAACTGAGGAACGCATCAGACCTTGAAACTTAATAAGATCGGCTTAAATGATTTTATCGCGAAAAATTTGGAGACCTCTGGTATTCATTATAAAAATGATTTGTATACGATTTCGACGGATTTGGTAGGAAGCGAAAAATGTGACGTTCCGAATAATCTGAGGATCGGATCTTGCAATATAATAAGAGCTCCTTAAACGATTTTATTGTATAAAGTTTTGGGAAACTCTGGTATTCGTTATAAAAAATAGTTTTTATACGAAGTTGGCGAAAAGCGAAAGATGTGGTGTTCTGAATAACCTGAGGAACACATCAGACCTTGAAAATGAATGAAAGCTCCTTTAATAATTTTATCGCGAAAAATTTGGAGACCTCTGGTATTCATTATAAAAATGATTTGCATACGATTTCGACGGATTTGGTAGGAAGCGAAAAATGTGACGTTCCGAATAATCTGAGGATCGGATCTTGCAATATAATAAGAGCTCCTTAAACGATTTTATTGTATAAAGTTTTGGGAAACTCTGGTATTCGTTATAAAAAATAGTTTTTATACGAAGTTGGCGAAAAGCGAAAGATGTAGTGTTCTGAATAACCTGAGGAATACATCAGACCTTGAAAATGAATGAAAGCTCCTTTAATAATTTTATCGCGAAAAGTTTGGAGACCTCTGGTATTCATTATAAAAATGATTTGCATACGATTTCGACGGATTTGGTAGGAAGCGAAAAATGTGACGTTCCGAATAATCTGAGGATCGGATCTTGCAATATAATAAGGGCTCCTTAAACGATTTGGTTACAAACAGTTTGGGAAACTCTGGTATTCATTATAAAAAATAGTTTTTATACGAAGTTGGCGAAAAGCGACAGATGTGGTGTTCCGATAAAGCTGAGGAACACATCAGACCTTGAACATTAATAAAAGCTCCTTTAATAATTTTATCGCAAAACGTTTGGAGACCTCTGGTATTCATTATAAAAATTATTTTTATACGATTTCGGCGGAAAGAAGAAAATGTGACGTTCCGAATAATACGCACCAACACTTGGGAATTAATAAAAACTAATTCAGTGATTAAATGCCAAAAAGTTTGAAAACGTCTGATATTCGATATAGTAAGTACTTTTACACGAATTTGGTGCGAAGCCGAAGATACGAGTTTCCGGGTAACCTGAGGAACGGATCGGATCTCGCAAATTGACAAGTGAAAAATAACTGCTTTGATGACTTTATCGCAAATTGTTTGGAAATCGCTGGTTTTCATCTTTGAAGACATTTTCTACACAAATTTAGCGCATATGTAAGGCGGTCGAGAAAACACGAATCCTAGAAATTACTTCGGAGACTTCATTAGGAACAAAAAAAAGAACAAGTTTGGAAACTGCTGTTTTTATTTTTCGAAGATAAAAGAAGGTGACTGATTCGATAACAGTAGATTAGATCCTAATTTTGGAATATTTACGATTTAAACCCGGACCACAATCGCCCATAATCTTCTTCATTTGTTATTTTATTTCACACGTTCGCGGACGGACCGATCGGTGCACAACGACTGTCTCAACGCGGTTATCGTGTTCGCGATGTCAAAGTTGACCAAAAGTTCGACACTAATGTCACTAATTAAAATTATTTTTATGATTGAGACATCCCATAAATCAATCGGGCGTGACAACTCGTCGCGATTGTTTACATATTTTTGAAATCTCGACGAGAGGTTCGATGTACATATAGATATATATCTTCCATTGTTTTTTCTCTTTTGCTTGTTTTTCTTTTTTTTTTTTTTTGGAAACGACGCCGGCACCATCTCCTTCTAGTATGTGCCTAATTAAACCCTCTCGCAAAAATCAGACATTTACGGGTTGAATAGGATTCGAAATTGCTTGACAACTGCATACCCTCAAGTGTAACGAAGGGACGAAAACGATTCCAAATTTTCTAGATGAGGCGACAATCTAGTCGTTTCCGATGGTCGCGTGGACGGCGTGAAAAAATCAACCTCTTCATTCGACTCGTCTTCCGAACTAATTAAAGTGAGCCGTCATGCTTCGTGAAGAAGTTCGTTAAGAGGGGAACGTCAAAAGAAAACCGTCGTCGGGCTCCCGGCGAAGCTCAACAGCCCGCATGTATTTAATCGACTGGTTCGGACTCTTGGTGGAAGGGGGCGGAGGCGGGGGAGGAGGTTAAAATATGATTAAACTTTGTAACCCTTTAGTATCGTCATATACAGGGACGAAGGACGGTGTGGAAGTATTAACGAAAATTTTGATTTTGTACGAGGATTGCAGCGAGTTATCATTCGGAAAAGTTAGGATACCTCTGGTTTATATTTTTAAAAATACTTTTCACGCAAATCCAAAGAAGATGGAATAAGACCACGGGAGCAAAATATATCGGGAAAAATGGATCAATCCTAGAAAAGTTGCTTTTGGGATTTGACTGTAAACAGTTTGAGAACGTCTGGTTTTCACCATTAACAACATTTTCAACACAATTCTGTCGTAAAAAGGGGGAATCGGTGTGATGCGAAGTGCGTCGCAGTCCTAAAAATTAACTTACTTTGAAGTAATATGCAAACATTTTGGATATCTCTGGTTTTTATCCCACATCTAGTGCAGATTAGAAAAGGTTACGTGAGTAAAATAACGCGAAGAGGGAAACTTTTGCGAAAGTTCCTCAGGAACCGAAGGGATTGAAAATTTTGAACACCGCTGGTTTTCATTATAAACAACATTCGTATACACATCAGTTTAAAAAGGAGGAATAAAAAATTGGATAATTGAGGGAACGTAGCAGTTGGTAATTGCATAAATTTCCTGAAGATGGAGCGAGGTGAAATCAACATACATCGATGGTCTGCGTTATACGGTTGAGACTTAGAATAGAGTCTAGCATTGGTACTGCTGTTAAAGGGTTATGTGTTTGACACAGTGATGATCAAAATCTGCGTCGTGTAGAATGAAGCGAAAACATCCTTCAAAATTTTCGAAATCCATTGGTTAAGATGATATGAAACGTTTCCTAAACAAATCTGATATTGAATGAGACGCCGTTTGCAAAAATTATTACTTCAATGATTCAGTTGCGGAAAGTTTGGAGACCTCTGGCTCTCGTTCTTGAAGACATTTTCTACACATATTGTGTGGGGAGAAACGGGGGTCACATGCTCTAATAAATAGCTCATAAAAGGTGTTTTGGGGATGTACTTTCAAAAAGTTTGGAAACCGCTGGTTTTCAAGTTTAAGCCTTTAAAATAAAGGGGTAACAGTCTGAATAATGTATAGAACGCGGAGGTACCGAAAGATTCGTGTAATATACTTTTGCGACTTGATTGCAAAAAGTTTCGAAACCACTGGTTTCCACTAATGAAGGTGTTTCTTATGGAGAAGCACAGACAGGGCAAGAAGTCAGAGTCTGAAGAATGTAAAAAACGCATCAGCCGTACAAACATGGTAAGCATTGCTTTTAGGACGTAGTTGCAAAAATTTTGATATTCTCTGGTTTCTATCAGTAAAGCCATTTTCTATGCAAATGATGTGGAAGAGGAAAGAAATCATAGACAGGATAATGTTGAGAACGTTGCAGTCATAGAAAATTCGTCGAAATTGCTTTGCGAATTTATGCGCGGAAAGTTTGAAAACCTCTGGTTTTGACATTATATATATATATATATATATATATCTGGTTGATTAAAGACAAATATCTGCAGTAAAGTTAAGGGAAGCTATAGGCTGTAAGTGCATAACACATCATCATTGGTAGTTCTATTAAAAATTGCTTCGGAAACTACATTGCAAAAAGTTTGGAAAGCGCTGGCTTTATTATGTACGACATTTTCTGCACTAATTTGGCCAAGATTGAAACGGGTTATATATATATATATATATATATATAGTACAAATATCAGAGAAAACATTGATTCTGGAAAACGTATATAACTTGCTTTTACACCTTAATTCTCCAAAATGTTTGAGAACAACTGGTTTTCATTATTAACGTCATTTTCCATACAAATCGGCTTAAAAATGGGATAAATGACAGTCTGAATAATGTGGGGAATGTATCAGTCATAGACAATTCGTTGAAATTGCTTTGCGAGACTATACGCAAAAAGTTTGGATACTCCTGGTTTGTATTATTAAAGACAAATTTCTGAAGTAAAGTTAAGCGAAGCTACCGGATATATGTGCAAAACACACGACCGTTAGTAATTTCAATTCGAAGAATTCTTCACGAATTTAATTGCAAACAGTTTGGAAACTGCTGTTTTTATTATGCACGACATTTGCTCCACAACTGTGGTAAATACCAAAACGGGTTCTGGTTGTAAGTAACGTATATAATATCGAGGGCACATTAAATCTGCGAAGTTCATAGAATTTGTTGTAGGAATTCGATTCGAAAATGTTTGAGAACGGCTGATTTCTATGATTATCGTCACAAATTTGTGAAAAAAAAACGCAAAAAATTACAGTCTGAATAATGTGGAGAACGTTTCGGTTATAGAAAATTCAACAAAAACTGCCTTATTTTATTTATTTATTTTAAATTTATGTGCAGAAAGTTTGGAAATCCCTGGTTTAGATTTTGAAATACAGAAATATGTTGTAAAGAAAGAGAAGCTACAGACCGTATGCGCAGAACACACCTCATTATTAGTCATTCTATTAAAAATTGCTTTTGGAGCTTGGTTGAAATAAGTTTGGAAACCGCTGGTTTACTTATTTACGACATTTGCTGTACAAATGTGGTTAAAGATTGAAAGGGGGTGATGATTACATATAGTATGAATAAAACGGAGAGCAGATTAATTCTGGAAAATTCATAGAACTTGCGTTAGACACTTAATTAGAAAATGTTTGGGAACTGCTGGTTTTTATATTATTAACATATTACTTCTCCAGACATATCTGTTGTTGTCTATGATTTTTCTTGATAATCTTCCTTAAATTTGTGCTTCTCTTTTCTGCGTACATGCAAAAAGATAAAAACAAAACCGAAACGAACGAACGCTGGTCGTTAGTTATTATTCGAGACCGGCAGACACATTCGTAGTCGGCCGTGGCTGCATTTAATTAATTCGGTTAATCAGAAATAACCACAATAAACGAGAGAGGGTGCTACATTTGTATCCGTTAACGGTCTTAATTGTCGCATGCTGTGAATAAACTTTGTTTTTGTGAACTTATTACGAGCCGTTCATTTAAATGGGTTCTACCCTCATAGGAGTAATTAAAATTAATTAAGGAAACGAACTTTAAAAAAAAAATTAAAAAAAAAGAGGCAAACGAGACAAAAATTTGGGAGAAAGCGGAGACATTAAATTAGAAGGGAAATGTTTTGAGAAAATCGTTTTTGACGCCAATTTACAAACGTGGAGCGCCCTCAAAAACAACCCCAATTCGCGGTAAATTAAAATTATATCTTAATCAACGAATCGTTGTGTTTACTTACGTGTACGTACCTCGTTAATTGAGGAATCAACAGGTGTAAAAGGGATATCGACGAGAACGAACGCTCCCTAGTTTCCTTCGACCCCATTTCACAGCTCGTTAATTTAAAACCGATTTGTTTCCTTTTATTTTCAGAACCGTTCGGAAATCGGTCGTTTCGACATGGAGTGCGGGGATGAATGCAACAGACAGGTAAGTCTATTAAAAAAAAAAAGATTGTAATAATCGATCAAGTTCGACCGAAGCAGGGATTCCCCAAAACTTTTTCAGGTGGTTTATATTTTATTAATGCAATGGCACCTATTCGAGATGAAAAAAGAATCCTGGGGCGGAGCCAGCGAAATCGAGTCCGGCACCATGTAAATTTTGAGCAATTCCATATTTTGAGAATCACTGGTTTAGATAAATATACATTAGTCTCTTGCCTATTAAGTCGATATGCATGATCTAAAATTACAATAACAACAATTATTTGTAGTATAAATTGCGAATTACCGTTTTGAGAACCGCTGGAAATTATTTTCCGAGTTAGGTGCCTATAATCTTGAAGACTGCTGATTTCAATTTTTACCATTTTTCGCGTTTAATGCCCTCCAACTGAAAGCTCTTAAGGATTTCGTCCCTAAAAATATTCCGTTCGTTTTCTACTTGACGAGAGCTTTAATTTGATATCTAACACAATATGATTACGGGAATTTTGATTTTTCTCAAAAATCCAAAGGGGTACCCCTTCGAAAATTTCGGAAAATTTCAACCGTTGCCGATTTGATTGTTAATTTGCACATTAACGTTTCCGAGGACGTAGAATTCGATCCCGTACTTAAAATTGGTGAAATTTCCCTCGCCAACGTAGTAGAGGCCTTCGAGGGGCCAAAATTCACCCCAAAATGCGCTCAAAATCGTTTAAACGGCACGTATCAAGTTTAAATTTTATATGGCGATGTTTGCGAAGATTTGAAATGTAATTCCGTACTTAAAATCAGAAGAAAATCGTTGGAAAGCGTAGCACTAGAGGACGCTCAAAGTGGCTAGGAACTGCTTCAAAGTGTCAATATTTAAAATTTTCTCGCATTTAATGCCCTATAAATCAAAACTCTTTATGATTTGGGCCCTGAAAATATTCAATTCGTTTTCTACTCGGCGAGAGCTTTAATTTGATATATAACACAATGGTATTAGGGGAATTTTGATTTTTCTCAAAAATCCAAAGGGGTACCCCTTTGAAAATTTCGGAAAATTTCAACCGTCGCCGATTTCATTGTTAATTTGCACATTAACGTTTTCGAGGTCGTAGAATTCAATCCCGTACTTAAAATTGGTGAAATTTCCCTCGCCAACGTAGTAGAGGCCTTCGAGGGGCCAAAATTCACCCCAAAATCCGCTCAAAATCGTTTAAGCGACACGTATCAAGTTTAAATTAGATATGCGGATGTTTGCAGAGGTTTGAAATGTAATTCTGTACTTAAAATCAGAAGAAGATCGTGGGAAAGAGCACAAGAGGACGCATAGAGCGGCTGGGAGTTGCTCAAAGTCTCAATTTTTATCATTTTCTCTCATTTAATGCCCTCTAAATCAAAACCCTTAAGGATTTCGTCCCTAAAAATATTCCGTTCGTTTTCTACTTGACGAGAGCTTTAATTTGATATCTAACACAATATGATTACGGGCATTTTGATTTTTCTCGAAAATCCAAAGGGGTACCCCTTCGAAAATTTCGGAAAATTTCAACCGTCGCCGATTTGATTGTTAATTTCCACATTAACGTTTTCGAGGTCGTAGAATTCAATCCCGTACTTAAAATTGGCGAAATTTCCCTCGCCAACATAGTAGAGGCCTTCAAGGGGCCAAAATTCACCCCAAAATCCGCTCTAAATCACTGAAGCGACACGTATCAAGTTTAAATTAGATATAGCGATGTTTGGGAAGATTTGAAATGTAATTCTGTACTTAAAATCAGAAGAAAATCGTTGGTAAGGGTTCAAGAGCGAGTTCAGAGCGACTAAGAACTGCTTAAAAGTGTAAAATTTACCATTTTCTCGCATTTAACCCTCTCTAAATCAAACACTCTTTATGATTTGGGCCCTGAAAGTATTCAATTCGTTTCCTACTCGACGAATACTTTAATTTGATATATAACACAATGGTATTACGGGCATTTTGATTTGCAATTCAAAGAAAATCTATGGAAATCATTTTTTTTAAGGTTATATCCATGACTATACCTAAATCCCGTGGATATCAATTGTTTTTAATTATCCACTTCAACAACCAATCAACGAACGAGTTTTGCGCGCTAGATATTTAAACTGCTCATCCCTAATTTGGGGAAACAAGTCGTAGAGTCAGATTCGTATATGTATATCATTGGAAACGTCCTTCGTATATAACGTTCAAGGTTTTCTGTTTTATCGTAATTCTCGTATAAGTCATAGCTTGAGTTGCTCACAAGCTCCAACGAACTGTGGCGGGATTCGATACAATCTTCAATATAAGTGCGAGTCTCAATGAGATCTGTTGTGTGTATACATGTACGCTGCCGTAAATACTATTTCGCAGGTTTCTACGTTGGTTTTAAAAATGTTGCCGACGTCGCGAAAACGACCGATGTTTTATTTTATGTGTAAAACGTTTATGCGCCCGCCAGTGGCTGTTAGCGCAAACTGAGCAGTACTGGTCCTAACAAGCCTGTGTGCATTGGACTGGGGTGAAAATGATAAAAAAAAAAAAATTTTCTTTTTTTTAAATCTCTTATATAGTTAACTCTCTGTGGTCACACTTCAATGTAGAATCGAGATTGTCATAGGAGGTCCATTGGATCCTAGCTATTTCAATAAACAATTGCAAAAGAACTATCCGTCTATATATAACTATAAACATTTTAGATTGCAAGAAAACAAATGGTGAGATGATAAAAATCATCAAAAGAAAGTAGCAAAAGTTACTTTTTTTTAATAAAAAATCGTAAGCATGCCAATTTTTAATATTTTTTATTAGAATTTAGGAATATGAGAAATTTGCGCTCAATGTGAAAACTGGTGTCTGACAGACCCCACGTGACCACGAAGGGTTGATTGATGATCCTACAGGAAAGCTTAATTCATAAAAAATATCAAAGCTCTACGACTTTATTTAAAGTTGGCGCACGAAGCATGAAGTTTAGTAAAAAATCAATTTATTTATCCACTTGAAAATTTAGATAATGTCATAATTATTGGTTAATTTTTTAAATTTTATATTCCGTATGAACATAGTATTTTCTTATAATATTTAATAAATACAGTTTCATCGTGATTTCATTAGCCTGGAATATCAATTAGAGTTTGTTTCCTTAGAGAGGAGCACATTACGTCATGAAAATATGCGCCAAGTGTGACGTTTCATTGACTTTCGCTACTAGGTTGCCATGGTAACGTATACAGAACACCAAATGTGGTTCATTGCGTCGCTGACGTAATGTGCTCTTCTCTAAGGAAACAAACTCTATCTGGCATTGATAGCGAAAAGAGCATAAGCCGTATTCACCTCAATATTCAGGCGTAGTACAATATTTCTTTTCTTGGCATTTATTTTGAACGTGTTCCAGGAAAATTGAAACTAAAAAAAAATTGCTCCACCCCGTATCCCTTTGGAGAGTAACAGAATACTTTTCTAAAATCCGCTCAAATACGTACTAAATTCGAAACCTCGACCTTGACGGCGATATTAAAAATTTTTTTTTTTAAATTTCGTAAATATTTTAACGTTGTAAAACGGACATTAAATAATATTTACGTAGTCCGGGCGCCATTAACCCGGGGGAATCTTCGCGCGGTTATCGCAATTAATACGCATCGTGTTATTCAATTTGTATCGAATAAAATTTCCTAAAACTAAACCGGCACATTCCGTCGTTAATTTTTTTCTCCTTTCAATTATCGACGTACGTAATTAATCTAATATATTTAAACGAGCAATTCTTGTATATATGTATATATACAGGCTGTCTCATTTCGGAGGGCCAAATTGAAATATCTCTCTTATTATAGAATATATCGGAAATTCGTTTTAATAAAAAATGTCACATTTTTAACGCACTGCAATATGGTTAAAACAAAATTCCGAACCACAGCCTACTTTTCGAAATACTTTCGAAAAATATGAAATTGGGGAAAACTTCGAGGCTTCAATGGCTACTTGATTTCTTTAGATTACTAGTAGAAATATTCTGATACTTATTGTATAAAATTGCAAAAAATTTACAGACTTAACTAAAATATGTTTATTGTGTCTGGTATTTTTATAAAGGCAATTCAGGGGCTATTTAGGAGTGGCATGGCCTATTTGATTCTATCTATTTTTTGGGCGGTTCAAGAGAGTACAGCTGAAAATGTTAACTTTACACCATTTTTTCCTTGATATTTCGAAAGAGCAATGTCTTGCCATCAACTTTCATTCAAAGCGTTTTTGTATTTTCAAAAATAAAAAGTTCCGAAGCCTCGAAGTTTTCCCCAATTTCATATTTTTCGAAAGTATTTCGAAAAGTAGGCTGTGGTTCGGAATTTTGTTTCAACCATATTGTAGTGCGTGAAAAATGTGACATTTTTTATTAAAACGAATTTCCGATATATTCTATAATAAGAGAGATATTTCAATTTGGCCCTCCGAAATGAGACAGCCTGTATATAGAATTAGGTTCTCGAAAACGGCTCCAACGATTTTGATGAAATTTAGTACCTGGGGATTTTCGGGGACAAGAAATCGATTTAGTATGGTCCCGGTCCCGGGAAAGTCCATTTTGACCCGGTTTACACACATTTCTGGTATTGCGGTACATGAAATTGTTTATCGGAAATGACTTTAGCAATTTTTATGCAATCTAGTATCTGGGGATTTTCGAGAACACAAAATTGATCTAGCATGGTCCCGGTCACAGGAAAAATTCTTTTGTCCCGCTTTTACCTATTTCTGCGGTAAATAAAATGCGTTATCGAAAATTACTCTCAAGATTTTGTTACAATTTAGTATCTGCGAGTTTCTGAGGACGAAAAACCGATTTAGCATGGTCCCGGTCTCGATTCAATCCGTTTAGTCCAGATTTTCACCGATTTCGGCCTAAACGTGGGTTAGCAACTTTTTTAACATCATGCAGCCAAGCGAAATTATACGTAATTAAAACTTTACTACTATACCATAGATGGCGCTGAAAGTAGTATGTTAATAAAAGAAAAATATCTACGAAAACTACTAAAACAACAACATGTAAATTCACATACTTTGTTTACAGTTACAAAAGTAATCGGAGCTGAGTTTTTTAATCAAAATAAAAAAAAAAGTATACATAATTAGTTGGCGTTGCAAAAGAAGGTATGTAAATGTTTACTTGAAATGTGTATTTCTTAAGAAAAATTTTGGGCTTGAATTTATTTATTTTTAAGTATTTAAATATAACCGTAAATATTAATTTTAATATTATTTTTATAACTTTTTTATTTATTAATTTTTAATGTACTGCTATATATACTTGAAATATACCATATTAATTAAATATCAAAACTAAAATAAAGAGCGTTATTATTTAGTTCAAAATTATTCAAAAAATATTGGGAACTCCGAGCAAGGCTCGGTCCAACAGCTACTTCTCTTTATGAGCGGCGGGAAGAAAAAAAACGCGAAAATAATTCTTTTACGACCCCCGTTTCGACTCCGATTTTGGGAAAGCGAAAATATTTCGTTATACCCGTTCCGAACTCTCGAGGGATTTTACCCGAAGAAAAAGAAACCTGAAAAAGCGACAGCACAGACGCAAGTACATATCTACAAGATACCACTTGAGATATTCCAAAAGCAACTCTGTATAAGTTGTAAATAAATCGTAAACAACCGTTAGACATTGAATAGCATCATCTGGTTATCTCGAAGATATTGTTTACAAACAATGCGCCTAGTACAAGTAGCCCGTTACTACCGGGAGGGGGGGACAATTTAGCCACCTACCACCCTCGTTTTACGGCGTTTTCGGAGAAGGCGAAAAAAATAATCTACAATCACCAAAACAACCTCGCATCGGCGGCGCCACGGAAATTTGTTTATTTCCCCAATCGAACCGCTCTTTCACAAGAGCCCCACTTTACCTACTGCATCGTCGACGTCGTCCGTCCTCGATTTTTCCTTTTCGCGCGTGTATGTACGCATTGTTGATTCTGTTTCTTATTAACGATCGCCATCCGTTTTAATTACAGAAGAGAAGATGATTGATGGGGCGGCAAAATACATGTACGTACGTATATGTAATAGGTAAATAATAAACGCGCTCTTTATCGTCCGGCTTCGTGGTGATTACTGACGCTGTCTTTCCCTCTTTTATTTAACGAGACGCCCCAGACTCTCTCTGCGTGTGCGGTTCGATAATGCGATTTAATTACGAAATAATCGGCGCAACGCGTCGATGTCTATAAACGTGTTATCATTTCTATAATTATTACGGGCTTGTTTTGACGAACGAAACATTGAACTTGCGTGTCTATGGGGAATAGTCGCTTTATCGCTCTTTAAGGCTGTATCCTGATTACTTTCCTCCAAGATCGCTTAAATTTTCCAGATTTTCTTTTTTGATCGGTTCCAAAACTATTTTGAAAGCTGTATAGTTTAGTTTTAGTCTAGAATCTAGGACGATAAAATAGTAGCTTTTCGAAAATTTAGGGCTTCTACAACTTCAATCTTTTGTCGATAATAAATGAAAAACCGGTTGAAGCGTGCACTGCAATCTGCATTTTGCAGGCTCGAAATTTTCAGGAGCGTGTATCCGATACGATAGTTGCGACTTACCGAAAAGCTGCTTTAATACGTCCCTTGTTTAGCGTTAAATTTAATCTCAATTGCGGAATACAAGAAATAACCTCGAGCTGACCGTCATTTTTGGACTTATAGAGAACAAAAGTGGTCTTTGACAAGTCTTAAGTGTGTTTGGTACCTTTTTGCAAGAGCGGCTTTTTTATTGGTTCCAAAACTATTGTATGTATCACCTTTAAAAGTAGCGTGTGTAACGATAAAATACTAGTTTTTTTTACAATGTTAAGAGCTTCTACAGCTTTTCAATCATATGTGAAGAACCAGTAAGGTTACGGGCTCCAAATTTTGTAGAGAGAGACGACGTGGCAGTTTTGTTATTTTGTTGGCACGCGTATTTCTTCGTTTCTAGTTCCCCATTCGAAAAACGAACGAAGCACGATTTTTGGAAACATATGAAAGAACGTCTAGCACATCCCCATTTTTCCGAAACAAAAATCAACTGAAACGTTTATTTTTTGTTTTCTTTTTGGAAGA
Source organism: Chrysina gloriosa (assembly GCA_038088585.1). Lineage (NCBI taxonomy): Eukaryota > Metazoa > Arthropoda > Insecta > Coleoptera > Scarabaeidae > Chrysina > Chrysina gloriosa. The sequence continues at coordinate 36,800,744 of CM076093.1, read as the reverse complement.
GGTGCCTGTATTTTTGGGAATTGTTATCCATTAAATTTTATTGGATAAAAACAGTAGGATTAAAACAAATGAATCCGCATAGGCGGAAGGCGTGGCGGTTTTGTTGAAGAACGTCTTTCTCATTTTTCTCATCTTTCTCGCTTCCCCATTCGAAAACCAAATGAAGTACGATCTGTGAGAACAAACGAAGGAAAGTCTTTTCGAAACAGAAATCAACACGAATTTACCTTTTTTTCTCTTTTTTCTTGAAAACTGTTTGTATTTTGGAAGAAATGTGAAGATCTGAGACAAATGAACTCGTAGAAGGGGAAGACGTGGCAGTTTTGTTGATGAATACGTACGTATTTCATCGTTTCCTCATTCAAAAAGCATATAAAACATTTGTGAAAACAAATGAAAAAGAGTCTTTCCGAAACAAAAATCAACTCAAACTTACATTTTTCCTTTTTTTTTTTTTGATAAATTGTTGGTATTTGGGCAATTCATTTTTTCCAATAAAAATAGAAAATTCGGAAACAAATGAAGGCGTAGAGGGAGACGACGTGGCAGTTTTGTTATTTTGTTAACACGCGTATTTCTTCGTCTCTAGTTCCTCATTCAAAAACAAATAAAACATTTGTGAAAACAAATGAAGAAAAGTCTTTCCGAAACAAAAATCAACTCAAACTTACATTTTTCCTTTTTTTTTTTGATAAATTGTTGGTATTTGGGCAATTCATTTTTTTCCAATAAAAATAGAAAATTCGGAAACAAATGAAGGCGTAGAGGGAGACGACGTGGCAGTTTTGTTATTTTGTTAACACGCGTATTTCTTCGTCTCTAGTTCCTCATTCAAAAAACAAATAAAACATTTGTGAAAACAAATGAAGAAAAGTCTTTCCGAAACAAAAATCAACTCAAACTTACATTTTTCCTTTTTTTTTTGATAAATTGTTGGTATTTGGGCAATTCATTTTTTCCAATAAAAATAGAAAATTCGGAAACAAATGAAGGCGTAGAGGGAGACGACGTGGCAGTTTTGTTATTTTGTTAACACGCGTATTTCTTCGTCTCTAGTTCCTCATTCAAAAACAAATAAAACATTTGTGAAAACAAATGAAGAAAAGTCTTTCCGAAACAAAAATCAACTCAAACTTACATTTTTCCTTTTTTTTTTTTTTTTGATAAATTGTTGGTATTTGGGCAATTAATTTTTTCCAATAAAAATAGAAAATTCGGAAACAAATGAAGGCGTAGAGGGAGACGACGTGGCAGTTTTGTTATTTTGTTAACACGCGTATTTCTTCGTCTCTAGTTCCTCATTCAAAAAACAAATAAAACATTTGTGAAAACAAATGAAGAAAAGTCTTTCCGAAACAAAAATCAACTCAAACTTACATTTTTCCTTTTTTTTTTTTTGATAAATTGTTGGTATTTGGGCAATTAATTTTTTCCAATAAAAATAGAAAATTCGGAAACAAATGAAGGCGTAGAGGGAGACGACGTGGCAGTTTTGTTATTTTGTTAACACGCGTATTTCTTCGTCTCTAGTTCCTCATTCAAAAACAAATAAAACATTTGTGAAAACAAATGAAGAAAAGTCTTTCCGAAACAAAAATCAACTCAAACTTACATTTTTCCTTTTTTTTTTTGATAAATTGTTGGTATTTGGGCAATTAATTTTTTCCAATAAAAATAGAAAATTCGGAAACAAATGAAGGCGTAGAGGGAGACGACGTGGCAGTTTTGTTATTTTGTTAACACGCGTATTTCTTCGTCTCTAGTTCCTCATTCAAAAACAAATAAAACATTTGTGAAAACAAATGAAGAAAAGTCTTTCCGAAACAAAAATCAACTCAAACTTACATTTTTCCTTTTTTTTTTTTGATAAATTGTTGGTATTTGGGCAATTCATTTTTTCCAATAAAAATAGAAAATTCGGAAACAAATGAAGGCGTAGAGGGAGACGACGTGGCAGTTTTGTTATTTTGTTAACACGCGTATTTCTTCGTCTCTAGTTCCTCATTCAAAAACAAATAAAACATTTGTGAAAACAAATGAAGAAAAGTCTTTCCGAAACAAAAATCAACTCAAACTTACATTTTTCCTTTTTTTTTTTGATAAATTGTTGGTATTTGGGCAATTCATTTTTTCCAATAAAAATAGAAAATTCGGAAACAAATGAAGGCGTAGAGGGGGACGACGTGGCAGTTTTGTTATTTTGTTAACACGCGTATTTCTTCGTCTCTAGTTCCTCATTCAAAAACAAATAAAACATTTGTGAAAACAAATGAAGAAAAGTCTTTCCGAAACAAAAATCAACTCAAACTTACATTTTTCCTTTTTTTTTTTTTTTTTGATAAATTGTTGGTATTTGGGCAACTCATTTTTTCCAATAAAAATAGAAAATTCGGAAACAAATGAAGGCGTAGAGGGAGACGACGTGGCAGTTTTGTTATTTTGTTAACACGCGTATTTTTTCGTCTCTAGTTCCTCATTCAAAAAACAAATGAAACATTTGTGAAAAAAATGAAGAAAAGTCTTTCCGAAACAAAAATCAACTCAAATTTACATTTTTCCTTTTTTTTTTTTTTTGATAAATTGTTGGTATTTGGGCAATTCGTTTCTTTTTTTTTTTTTCCAATAAAAATAAAAAATTCGGAAACAAATGAATGCGTAGAGGGAGACGACGTGGCAGTTTTGTTATTTTGTTAACACGCGTATTTCTTCGTCTCTAGTTCCTCATTCAAAAAACAAATGAAACATTTGTGAAAACAAATGAAGAAAAGTCTTTCCGAAACAAAAATCAACTCAAACTTACATTTTTCCTTTTTTTTTTTCTGATAAATTGTTGGTATTTGGGCAATTCATTTTTTCCAATAAAAATAGAAAATTCGGAAACAAATGAAGGCGTAGAGGGAGACGACGTGGCAGTTTTGTTATTTTGTTAACACGCGTATTTTTTCGTCTCTAGTTCCTCATTCAAAAAACAAATGAAACATTTGTGAAAAAAAATGAAGAAAAGTCTTTCCGAAACAAAAATCAACTCAAATTTACATTTTTCCTTTTTTTTTTTTTGATAAATTGTTGGTATTTGGGCAATTCGTTTCTTTTTTTTTTTCCAATAAAAATAAAAAATTCGGAAACAAATGAATGCGTAGAGGGAGACGACGTGGCAGTTTTGTTATTTTGTTAACACGCGTATTTCTTCGTCTCTAGTTCCTCATTCAAAAAACAAATAAAACATTTGTGAAAACAAATGAAGAAAAGTCTTTCCGAAACAAAAATCAACTCAAACTTACATTTTTCCTTTTTTTTTTTTTGATAAATTGTAGGTATTTGGGCAATTCATTTTTTCCAATAAAAATAGAAAATTCGGAAACAAATGAAGGCGTAGAGGGAGACGACGTGGCAGTTTTGTTATTTTGTTAACACGCGTATTTTTCGTCTCTAGTTCCTCATTCAAAAAACAAATGAAACATTTGTGAAAAAAATGAAGAAAAGTCTTTCCGAAACAAAAATCAACTCAAATTTACATTTTTCCTTTTTTTTTTTTTTGATAAATTGTTGGTATTTGGGCAATTCGTTTCTTTTTTTTTCCAATAAAAATAAAAAATTCGGAAACAAATGAATGCGTAGAGGGAGACGACGTGGCAGTTTTGTTATTTTGTTAACACGCGTATTTCTTCGTCTCTAGTTCCTCATTCAAAAAACAAATGAAACATTTGTGAAAACAAATGAAGAAAAGTCTTTCCGAAACAAAAATCAACTCAAACTTACATTTTTCCTTTTTTTTTTTTGATAAATTGTTGGTATTTGGGCAATTCATTTTTTCCAATAAAAATAGAAAATTCGGAAACAAATGAAGGCGTAGAGGGAGACGACGTGGCAGTTTTGTTATTTTGTTAACACGCGTATTTTTTCGTCTCTAGTTCCTCATTCAAAAAACAAATGAAACATTTGTGAGAAAAAATGAAGAAAAGTCTTTCCGAAACAAAAATCAACTCAAATTTACATTTTTCCTTTTTTTTTTTTGATAAATTGTTGGTATTTGGGCAATTCGTTTCTTTTTTTTTCCAATAAAAATAAAAAATTCGGAAACAAATGAATGCGTAGAGGGAGACGACGTGGCAGTTTTGTTATTTTGTTGGCACGCGTATTTCTTCGTTTCTAGTTCCTCATTCAAAAAACAAATAAAACATTTGTGAAAACAAATGAAGAAAAGTCTTTCCGAAACAAAAATCAACTCAAATTTACATTTTTCCATTTTTTGATAAATTGTTGGTATTTGGGCAATTGGTTTCTTTTTTTTTTTCCAATAAAAATAAAAAATTCGGAAACAAATGAATGCGTAGAGGGAGACGACGTGGCCGCTTTGTTATTTTGTTGGCACGCGTAATTCTTCGTTTCTAGTTCCTTATTCAAAAAACAAATAAAATATTTGTGAAAACAAATGAAGAAAAGTCTTTCCGAAACAAAAATCAACTCAAATTTACATTTTTCCATTTTTTTGATAAATTGTTGGTATTTGGGCAATTGGTTTCTTTTTTTTTTTTTTTTTTCAATAAAAAAGAAATTCGGAAACAAATGAATGCGTAGAGGGAGACGACGTGGCAGTTTTGGTATTTTGTTGGCACGCGTATTTCTTCGTTTCTAGTTCCTCATTCAAAAAACAAATAAAACATTCGTGAAAACAAATGAAGAAAAGTCTTTCCGAAACAAAAATCAACTCAAATTTACATTTTTCCATTTTTTGATAAATTGTTGGAATTTGGGCAATTGGTTTCTTTTTTTTTTTTTTTCCAATAAAAATAAAAAATTCGGAAACAAATGAATGCCTAGAGGGAGACGACGTGGCAGATTTGTTATTTTGTTGGCACGCGTATTTCTTCGTTTCTAGTTCCTCATTCAAAAACAAATAAAACATTTGTGAAAACAAATGAAGAAAAGTCTTTCCGAAACAAAAATCAACTCAAATATACATTAATGAGTTTCTATGTGCACTTAAAATTCCATCTTCTAAAAGGCACATAGACTCGTCTGCAGATTTCCAAAGAAAATACCGGAAATTTTACGTTTTCAATCAATTTCAGACTTTCCAAAACAAACGTAGTGTTTCCGGTAATTCCTGAACACCTTCAGATAAAAAATTAAGTTGAGTGTATGTGCACTTTTAATTCAATTTCACTTTTCCAAAACAAAACCACAGTTTCCCGTAATTTTGGAAAGACTTCAGAGGAGTGTAGGTGTACTTTAAAGTTAATTTCAAAGGGGTTTTCCGAAATTTTTGGAATCTTTCAAGTGAGTTTCAGATGAATCTATGTGCCCTGTAGATTCAATTTCAACGAAGACGAAATACTGGAAAAACGTAGTATATCCCGTATTTTTTGGAAACCTTCAAATGAAAATCGACGTGACTTTAAATTCAATTTCAAAGTACACACAGACTCGTATAAAGGTTTCCAAAAAAATACCGGAAATGTCACGTTTTTGTTTCGGAAAACTTGAAACAACAAATTCCCAGACGAAGTTCGATTTCGATTTTAAAATTTATTCACCGCGTTTCCGGTCGCGACCCGAAAAAGAAAAACGAATTCGGCGCCGCTCATTTGTTTAACAAAAATGCGTCAATTACTTTTGAATTAATTTATATAGCGTTCAACGACATCGCCGACCGACCTGACCGGGTGTTTACCATACGCTCGTTCGCATATCCGAATGCATACATTACCAGAAGGTTTAGGTCCAGTGGAAGCGATTCTAGTTCCGTGGGAAAGTGGTCAACGATACGCGCACGGATCAGAATGAGCCGCGGCTATTGTTACCAGCTCGCTTTTGTTTTGCGAAACCTTTCCGATGACGACGACGACGACGCGAAGTAATTGAAGTATCCGGTAGCCTCTGTCTGGCCCTCCGCGGTTGCATAAAGTTAAATAAAACCTTATTCCCGTTGAGAGGACGTCCACGATAGTTATCGCTTTTTAATTCGAAAATTCTGGTGTTCTTCAACGGTCTTACTTAAGCCCAGTACGGTTTGAGATTACAATTTCTTTGTAGAAATTGTCCTCGAGTACCTCACTTCAGCCTCAATTACTGGCGTTGTCAGAGAGGGAAAGGAAATGATCGTTTGAAGCATATATTTATTTAAAAATTTCAGCCTTCCTCAGGGTTGCTGTTTAGGACCGATGCATTTTGTAATTTTCTATTTTACGTCAAAGGAAGCGCGTAATCAGAATGGGGATGGTTTCGGTTATTTCGGATTTTGAGAGAGGGCGGAGGAATTCCTCAGTTGCGCAGTAGCTTAGCTTACATCCAATGATTAGTATTTTCAAAAGGAAAAACAAATGGTCGATGAAAAGAATTTCTTGATCATTAGGGGCTTCTATTCATTTAGAAGAACTTCTTATACGAACGCGTTCTACGATTCAACGGTCAAATTTCTTAAACCAGAGCGTACGACGGTGCTTAACGCATGGAACAAAAGAGCTCGAAGATGATCTAAGCTCTACACACACTTTAAATTCAATTGAAAAGTTTTGGAAAGCTTCACATGGCCTTCAGACGATTTCTGTAGACTTTAAATTCAATTTAAAAGTTTTCCCAAACAAAAGCCCAATTTCCGGAAATTTTTGGAAACTTTCAGATGAGTCTATATACCCGTTAAATTCAATTGAAAAGTTTTGGAAAGCTTCACGTGACTTTCAGACGATTTCTGTTGACTTTAAATTCAATTTAAAAGTTTTCCCAAACAAAAGCTCAATTTCCGGAAATTTTTGGAAACTTTCAGATGAGTCTATATACCCTTTAAATTCAATTGAAAAGTTTTGGAAAGCTTCACGTGACTTTCAGACGATTTCTGTAGACTTTAAATTCAATTTAAAAGTTTTCCCAAACAAAAGCTCAATTTCCGGAAATTTTTGGAAACTTTCAGATGAGTCTATATACCCTTTAAATTCAATTGAAAAGTTTTGGAAAGCTTCACGTGACTTTCAGACGATTTCTGTAGACTTTAAATTCAATTTAAAAGTTTTCCCAAACAAAAGCTCAATTTCCGGAAATTTTTGGAAACTTTCAGATGAGTCTATATACCCTTTAAATTCAATTGAAAAGTTTTGGAAGGCTTCACATGACTTTCAGACGATTTCTGTAGACTTTAAATTCAATTTAAAAGTTTTCCCAAACAAAAGCTCAATTTCCGGAAATTTTTGGAAACTTTCAGATGAGTCTATATACCCTTTAAATTCAATTGAAAAGTTTTGGAAAGCTTCACGTGACTTTCAGACGATTTCTGTTGACTTTAAATTCAATTTAAAAGTTTTCCCAAACAGAAGCTCAATTTCCGGAAATTTTTGGAAACTTTCAGATGAGTCTATATACCCTTTAAATTCAATTGAAAAGTTTTGGAAGGCTGCACATGACTTTCAGACGATTTCTGTAGACTTTAAATTCAATTTAAAAGTTTTCCCAAACAAAAGCCCAATTTCCGGAAATTTTTGGAAACTTTCAGATGAGTCTATATACCCGTTAAATTCAATTGAAAAGTTTTGGAAAGCTTCACGTGACTTTCAGACGATTTCTGTTGACTTTAAATTCAATTTAAAAGTTTTCCCAAACAAAAGCTCAATTTCCGGAAATTTTTGGAAACTTTCAGATGAGTCTATATACCCTTTAAATTCAATTGAAAAGTTTTGGAAAGCTTCACGTGACTTGCAGACGATTTCTGTAGACTTTAAATTCAATTTAAAAGTTTTCCCAAACAGAAGCTCAATTTCCGGAAATTTTTGGAAACTTTCAGATGAGTCTATATACCCGTTAAATTCAATTGAAAAGTTTTGGAAAGCTTCACGTGACTTGCAGACGATTTCTGTAGACTTTAAATTCAATTTATAAAGGTTTTCCCAAAAAAGCTCAATTTCCGGAAATTTTTGGAAACCTTCAGATAAGTCCCTTTGCACTTTGAATTCAGTTTCAAAGTTCTCTAAAACAGAAACTTAATTAAAAATTTTCGAAGCAAAAATACAGAGTTTCCGGGAATCTCCACCCACAAAAGAGTTTATGTGTACTTTGAATACAATTTCAAAGATGAAGTACAAGAACGACGCAGTTTCCGGTACATATGTAACTTTTGAAATGCACATAGGCTCATCTCAAGGTTTCAAAAAAAAAAAATTCCGGAAATTTTTTCGTTTTTGTTCATTTTCAGGCCTGTGTGAACTTTGAATTCAATTTCACAGTTTCCTGAAAGGAAAACGCGGTGTTTCCGATAACTTTTGGAAACCTTCATTAATTCAGATTATCTATACTTTGTACTGATACTAATGTTGGTACCTGATACTAAAGATCAAGATTTTTTCCAATTTAGATTTAGTGCCAATTGTCAATACTCTTCTGAAATGAGACTTTAATACTGCCGTTTTTGAAAGGCGCCCCCGTCTTATTAAGAAATATATTTAACAAACGTGCGCATACGCTGAAATGAGATTTAATTCGAGCGAATTCCACTTTACGTCCGTTCGTACCCCGAGGACCGTCTGCGTTCTAAATGGGACTCGTAGTTCGCCAGTGTTACGAGCGAACGTCGACAACCTGCTCTCGTTGTTGATTGTCGTGAGGACTTAATGAGGAAGTGGAGAATTAGGTAACCCGTTCGCTTTTGTCTCTGCCATCATGGACGCGATTCCGAACGGGCTCCCGTCTACGAGAGTGAAAATAGAAATAAATCAAAGCTAGGAACGAATCAAAGAACGCCCTTAAGGCGGAATTTGACCAAAAAAAAAAAGGGGGAAAGAAGAGGAAAGTCAATGGAAATGGAAGGATGCGTCCTGGCGTGGAGACGAAACAAAAACGAGTGTAATTGACGTCTTGATTGTGATTGATGGGTGTTGCGGAGGAAATTACTCCTGATTGGTGTAATAAGGGAGGTGTTCGATTAGAAAAAAAAAAAAACAAAAACCTCACGATTCCGACGGTTTATTTATTTTATATTTACGAATAAAATAAATGAAACTATATTGTACTATGTGAAACTGCCAAATCCCCCTAACATGCTTTTCTTTAAGGGCGCATTTCACCTCCAATACAAAAAAATACGTTGGAAACTTTGGGTTTTTTTGTTTCGGAAAACTTTAAAACTGAAATCAGAGTGCACATAGACTGAAACTCACCTGAAAGTTTTTAATAACTACCAGGAAACTACGTTTACGTTTGAGGAACCTCTGAAATAGTATTCAAAGTGCACAACAGAGATTCGTCTGAAACTCATCTGAAGATTTCCAAAAATTATCGGAAAATCTGTGTCTTTGTTTCGGAAAATTTTGGAATTGAATTTAAAGTGCACTTGGACTAACCTCAAAGTTTCCAAAACTTGCCGGAAATTAAGTTTTCGTCTCGGAAAACTTTGAAACTGAATTGAAAGTGCAATCTACGTGCACTTTGAATTTCTAATTCTCTGAAACTAGTCCGAAGCTGTCCAAGAATCACCTGACATTGGATTTTCGTTTCAGAAAACTTTAAAACTGAAATCAGAGTGAACATAGACTGAAACTCACCTGAAAGTTTTCAATAACTACCAGGAAACTACGTTTACGTTTGAGGAACCTCGGAAATAGTATCCAAAGTGCACAACAGAGATTCGTCTGAAACTCTTCTGAAGATGTCCAAAAATTATCGGAAAATCTGTGTCGTTGTTTCGGAAAATTTCGGAATTGAATTTAAAGTGCACTTGGACTAACCTCAAAGTTTCCAAAACTTGCCGGAAATTAAGTTTTCGTCTCGGAAAACTTTGAAACTGAATTGAAAGTGCAATCTACGTGCACTTTGAATTTCTGATTCTTTGAAACTAGTCCGAAGCTGTCCAAGAATCACCAGACATTGGATTTTCGTTTCAGAAAACTTTAAAACTGAAATCAGAGTGCACATAGACTGAAACTCACCTGAAAGTTTTCAATAACTACCAGGAAACTACGTTTACGTTTGAGGAACCTCTGAAATAGTATTCAAAGTGCACAACAGAGATTCGTCTGAAACTCATCTGAAGATTTCCAAAAATTATCGGAAAATCTGTGTCTTTGTTTCGGAAAATTTCGGAATTGAATTTAAAGTGCACTTGGACTAACCTCAAAGTTTCCAAAACTTACCGGAAATTAAGTTTTCGTCTCGGAAAACTTTGAAACTGAATTGAAAGTGCAATCTACGTGCACTTTGAATTTCTGATTCTTCTGAAACTCGTCCGAAGCTGTCCAAGAATCCCCAGACATTGGATTTTCGTTTCAGAAAACTTTAAAACTGAAATCAGAGTGCACATAGACTGAAACTCACCTGAAAGTTTTTAATAACTACCAGGAAACTACGTTTACGTTTGAGGAACCTCCGAAATAGTATTCAAAGTGCACAACAGAGATTCGTCTGAAACTCATCTGAAGATTTCCAAAAATTATCGGAAAATCTGTGTCTTTGTTTCGGAAAATTTCGGAATTGAATTTAAAGTGCACTTGGACTAACCTCAAAGTTTCCAAAACTCCCCGGAAATCAAGTTTCCGTCTCGGAAAACTTTGAAACTGAATTGAAAGTGCAATCTACGTGCACTTTGAATTTCTGATTCTTCTGGAAACTAGTCCGAAGCTGTCCAAGAATCACCAGACATTGGATTTTCGTTTCAGAAAACTTTAAAACTGAAATCAGAGTGCACATAGACTGAAACTCACCTGAAAGTTTTCAATAACTACCAGGAAACTACGTTTACGTTTGAGGAACCTCTGAAATAGTATCCAAAGTGCACATCAAAGATTCGTCTGAAACTCATCTGAAGATTTCCAAAAATTATCGGAAAATCTGTGTCTTTGTTTCGGAAAATTTCGGAATTGCATTTAAAGTGCACTTGGACTAACCTCAAAGTTTCCAAAACTTACCGGAAATTAAGTTTTCGTCTCGGAAAACTTTGAAACTGAATTGAAAGTGCAATCTATGTGCACTTTGAATTTCTGATTTTCTGAAACTTGTCCGAAGCTGTCCAAGAATCCCCAGACATTGGATTTTCGTTTCAGAAAACTTTAAAACTGAAATCAGAGTGCACATAGACTGAAACTCACTTGAAAGTTTTTAATAACTACCAGGAAACTACGTTTACGTTTGAGGAACCTCCGAAATAGTATTCAAAGTGCACAACAGAGATTCGTCTGAAACTCATCTGAAGATTTTCAAAAATTATCGGAAACTCTGTGTTTTTTCTTTTTCGGAGAATTTTTAAATTGGATTTAACCTAGAAATAGACTTTTCTCAACATTTGTAAAAGTTACCGGAAACGGCGTTTTTGTTTAGGAGAACTTTGAAATTGAATTCAAACTGCACACAGAGTTACCTCGAAGTTTCCAAAAATTACCGGAAATTAAGTTTTTGTTTCGGAAAACTTTGCAGTACGTGCACTTTGAATCTCTGATTCTGCAAAACTCGTCTGCGTTTTTTGTTTCAAAAAACTTGGAAATTCAATCCAAAGGGCACATAAATTTCTCTCAGAGTTTCTCAAAATTACTGCAAATCGGGTTTTTGTTTCGGAAGATTTTCGAATTAATTTCCAAGTGCACATAAACTGAACCGAAGGTTTCCAAAAAATGCGTTTTTGTAACGGACAGCTTTGAAATGGAAATCAAAGTGCACGTACACTGATTCGAAAGTTTCCAAAAGTTTGCTGGAAATTGGATTTTTGTTTCGAAAGATTTGAAATTGAATTGAACTCTGCGTTTTTGTTTCGTAAAATTTTGAAATGGAAATCAAAGTGCACCTAAGTTCATCTGAAAGTTCCCAGAAAGTTACTGGAAATCGGGCTTTTGTTTCGGAAGACATTGAAATTGAATTGAACTCTGCGTTTTTCTTTCAGAAAGCGCGTTGTGTTGTTCCTCCTTTATGGTGGATGCAAAAAAGATCAGGGGTTCCTCAAGGCAGCGATTTGGGACTTTAATTTTTCGATATTTATGCATCTCTCGCTTGTATGATTTTTTTTTCTAAATTTCCTCACACCATATTTTAGACACAATTAAATCCGTTCTAACCGCTCTCTCCATTATCGCCCCCACTCGTCCCTCTTATTTGCGCTCTAGATCGCCCTTCAAAATCAATTTAGCGCGCACGAAATAATTCCTCCGAGCGATTAGTAACGCTTTTCGAGTGACGTGCGCTCGTCAAACTATGTACGGTACGATATTTATGTATGTGTATTATGTACAACATACGTTTACGCTCTACTACATCGCAAACATCCATAGATGACGTGACCCCGTCGCGACCCCAAACTCTTTAACTGATAAACCCGGCTCCTGCTATACATGAATACATGAACGGAGACGACGAGCAAATAAACGAACACGGCAGGCGGACGAGGATAGGAACAAAGGTGAGAGCCGCTTACCGGTTCGAATGGTACGGAGAATACGGCACCGATTCGAAGAAGAAGAAGAAAGAAACTGCTAGGGGTGAACCGATAGATCGACGAAGCGCGTTCATCGAAATTGGGGGAGGATGAGAAATCGATTTTACGATTTAATAAGTTCGAATTAGTAGAAAATCGATAAATTACAAATAATGAGGGACTTCAAAAGGATTTCCATGGCCTTTATATCCTCGCTCTAATTCGTTATGTTTAACAGGTACACTCGATTCTGAAAAAGGAAATTACGAATAACATAGGTCCCACGTGGGGATCCTGAGGAACGCCCAGATCTCAATACGTCTTGTATCTCATTTTGATCGTATCAAAGCTATAATTGCGCAGGAAAGAGGAGGATACAAAATACTAAGGGTTGAATTAACATCGCCGAGGCACCCCGGAATATCAACTCCGAATTCATCATAAACTCATCCTCTAACAGAAAGATCCACGCTGACCGCTAAGGATCGGTATTTCTCTGAGAGGATCGAGAATTACGAATGGTAAGGGTATATATAGGAAACTTGAGGAACACCCCGTGCGATTTTCGATGTATTCCGACCATATATGCCCCAGAATTAGAAGAAAGAAATCAAACAAATACCGCTTTCCCTAGAAACAATTAATTTGCCAACAACCAAAGGCATAAATACGAATCCTGAGGAATCCCTCGATCACCGCTTAAATCCATCATGTTCTGCGATGATCTTAGGATAGGGAAATAGCTGTTTATGAAGATAAGTAACTGATGTCTGTTGGAATAAATGAGAATTGCGAATGAAACGGGGACGCAAATATTTTCAAAACTTTTGAGAATCTCTGATTTGTATTTTGACGACTTGGCAACGATGATAAGCATACGGGCTGTCTTTATTTGCCTAGCAGTTAAACAAGAAGAGATGAGTAAAAATTTCAAAAAGTTTTCGGTTACTACTACGTCTGTGGCACATTTTGGCGACCACTGATCTAGGCTTTGGTGACTTCGATTTGGAAAACTACGTTACAGGGGCGTTCTCGATCGTTCAGCATTCTTCCCCACAATCAATGAAAAGGGGACGTAACATTTGTGTTTCCAAAAAAATGATCGTCGTGATTTAAGTCGGTGGTTCCCAAAATTTTTAGGAACAAAATCTAATTCTGAATTCCTCAAGGAGCAACTTCACATATTCCTTCGGCTGAGAACGAGAACTTAACATCAAAGCTTGCTGATGCGATTTGAAATATAAAACTAACTTATCATTTTGATCGAAATCAGTGATTTCAAAAAGTTTTCAAGTGTAAGGTTAATCTCGTAATGGTTTCCATCTAGGCACAAAATTCCTATTCCGTTCGCGCTCGGGAAGAGACATAACACGTCTGGCAGGGAATTTTTCGATTCGTGCTCTATGCATAAATCAGGAATTCCCAATATTTTTGAAATCAGTCCATGACCTAGATCCTCTAAAGGTTAATTTTGTCATTTTTCAGAGCTGGAAACAAGATTTTTCTTCCGTTTTCTCTCGGTAGGGAACAGAAACGGTCTGTGACGGAACTTTCCGAATCGGCCTGAAAGCAGAAATCAGAGATTCCCAACATTTTTTGAAAATAAAAGGCATAGTTAATAATCTTAAACTTTGAGGTACATCATCTCCCTTTCCCTAGCAAGAAGAGGACAACGATAGAAGTGTAAATGGTCGTCGTGATTGAAGTCGGTGGTTCTCAAAATCTTGAAAAATCTGGTTTTAAACTTCTCAAGAAACAATTTCACATTTTCCCCTTGGCCGAAGGCTACAGCTTATTATCAAAGCTTGCTGGTGCGAATTAAAGTATAACATAGATTATCATTTTGATCTAACTCGGTGTTTCCGAAAAGTTTTGAAAATGGAGGCAAATTTCGTAATCTTTCCCATCTAGAAACAAGATCCCCATTTGGTTTGCGCTCGAGAAGTGACATAACAACACGTCTGCCAGCGAATTTTTCGAATCGTCCTCAATGCATAAATCAGGAATTCCCAACACTTTTTTTTTTTTTTTTTTGAAAAATTAGGCTTTGACGTAGATTTTCTAAAGATTAATCTCGTCATTTTTCCCAACTGAAAACAAGATGTCTCTTCGTTCTCGTTCGGTAGGGAACAGAAACAGCCTGTGATGGAATCCGAATCGTCCTGAAAGCAGAAATCAGGGACTCCCAACATTTTTCGAAAATGAAAAGGCGTAGATAATAATTTTAAACTTGCCGCAAATCATCTTCGTTTCTCCCGCAGCAGGAACACAACGATGGAACTGTAAATGATCGTCGTAATTTAAGTCAGTGGTTCTCAAAATCTCTAAGGACGTAATCTGGTTTTGAATTCCTCAAGGGACAACTTGAGATTTCCTCTCGGTCGAAAGCGAGGGGTTGTGCTTAAAGTTTGCTGATATGAATGATGTATACGCTAGCTTAAGTTTTCATCTAAATCAGCGGTCTCAAAAAGTTTTGAAAGCAAGAGGTATATCTCGCAAGTTTTTCAAGATCTTCCTTCCCATCTAATTCGGAAAGGGAGGGGGGACTGTCTGCGAAGGACTTTCCCGAATCATCGTCGAAACACAAATCAGGGGTTCCTAATATGTTTCAAAATCAAAGGCAGGTAGGTAGGTAGTATTCTTAAATGGGAGGTATGGAGAACGCCTTAGTTTCATATACGTTTCATTACTTTTAATATTGACGTCCATAAAAGTACAAATCGGCTGTCTTCTGCTGACAGTAAAATAGTAATTACGAACCACATTGGACCTAAGTAACGACCGTGAGGAACTCGCGTATATCCAAACGGATTTTTACCACTTTTTAATCGATAACATTCCGATAACCATCCATCGTTATACAATCTGAAAATCGAGATTAAACATATATGTATATATATGTACACACATAATTATCTCGCGTGGTCTTTTACGATTGGTATTCGCATTTATATAGCTATGATTATGTAAAAGGCGGTTGAAGGTCGTCCGGCGTCGGATCTACAATAGTACGGGAAATTCCGCGGTAATGAACGTTCGCTCGATAAAAATCAAAGGTTATCTCGGACGAGATCTGCCCGCCTAAACGTCGAAATGACAATAGCGTAACGCCGGAAACAGGAAGTTCGCCGGATAAATTCGAATGGGACGCTTTCGTTTCGATCGAGCCTCGTCAAATTCGAGCGATGGACTCGAACGCGGCGTAAAATCGAACTCGTTTTATCTCTTCGATGCGGGTCGCGAAAACCTCCGATAAACCGGGATACGAATCGAAATTAAATTAAATTATTCATCGCCATCTGCGGGTGACGAAAACGCAATCGAAATGTTGACGAATTAAATTCCAATGATGTTTTGAAAGAGAGAGGGAGAGAGATAGAGAGAGAGAGATAGAAGGTGATAGGGAGAGAGAGAGAGAGGATGGATAAGTTAATTGGTTTTAATTGGAACGATGATATCGATTCACGTGATTACTGCTTGTAATAATGTTTACAAACACGCTGACGTCCTTCGAGAGTACGTAAAAGAAAGCGAGCGGTGAATTTGAGAAACTGGCGATTACGAATGATATAGGACCCAAGCAAGAAACCTGAGGGATTCCCTAAACTTTCGTACTAATTACGACATTTTGCAAAATTGTCTGGTATGCACCATCTTAAATATTAAAACTAATTACAAACGATTGGGTTCTGAGTCAGAGCTTTGAGGAATTCCCAAACGGCTATTATTACGAACAGTACAGGTTCTATATGAGAGTCCTGAGGAACCACCGCGCAATCAAATTAAACAGGGAATTTAATTCTCTAGGCAGCTTCGACTATCTCAAACTCTAATACGAGATATCTCAGAGCAATTTTAACCTGCTTGTGTAAAAAATAGAGAAATATTATTATTGTTATGATTTGGACCAGAGGTTCCAAACATATTTGGATATTTCACGATTTCACGATTTTATATCTCTCTCTCATCGATTATAGAGAAGATATTGCTCAACGATCGAGGAACTCCTTGTAACGTGGTATTGCAAATCGCTACGGAAGTGTAAATCAGCGACTTCCAAAATGTGTGACTAGCACGGTAGTAAGCTGAAACTTCTTGACCTTCAGTCATCTTTTCTTGTTTTTCTACTACTAAAGAGACAAGAACGGTCTGTATTCTTATTATGGTTATGATCCAAAGCAGAGATTCTCAAAAGTTTTGAAAATAAAAACAAATCTCGTAGTTTTTCGCATCCGGAAATAGGATTCTTCCACCGTTTTCGCTCTGTAAAAGACAGAAACGGGCCGTGGACGCAGTTTTTCGAATCGTCTTCAAAACATAAATCACCATTTTTTAAAATCAGAGGCGTACATAGTAATTTTAAATCCTCTTGTATGTAAATAAGAACTGTAAATGACCGCTGTGATTAAAATCGGTGATTCCCAAAATCTTTAAGAGCACAAACATAGTTTTCAGTTTCTCCAGCAACACATTTAACCTCAACCGAGGGCGAGAAGTTATTATGAAAGTTTTCTGCCATTCATTAGCTAAACCAGTGGTTTCAAAACGTTTTGAAACTTAAGACAAAATTCGTAATTTGTCGCTTCTGAAACGAGATTCCCATTCATTCGATAATAGACGGGATCGGTCTGTAATGAAATTCTTCGAATCGTCGCCAAAACGTAAATCAGAGATTCCCAACATTTTCGAAAATCGAAGTCGTGCGTGCTAATCTTAAAATTTGACGTAAATCCTCTCGCCTTGTTCTCGCAGCAAGAAAGCAAGTATAGTTTAAATGCAACTGTAAACGACCGTTGTGATTTAAGTCAGTGGCACTCAAACATAGTCTAGTTTTTAATTCCTCAAAATGGAACGTCACATTTTCCCTCGGTCGTGGGCCACACGTTATGATCAAAGTTTACTGGTGCTTGTGATATATAAGCTCGCTTATCGTTGTGATCTAAATCAGCGGTTTAAAAAGTTTAGAGCGTAGAGGTAAATTTCGTAATTGTTGGCTTCTAGAACGAAATTCTTCTTTCCGTTTCATTCGATTAGAGACGGCAAAGGAATCCTCCAAATCATCGCTGAAACATCAACCAGGGATTCCCAAACATTTTTGATCATTATAGGCATAAATGGCAATCTTAAACTTTAACGTAAATTCTCTTGATTTTTCTCGCAGCGAGAAAACAACGATAGCTTGAATAGAACTGTAAATAACCGTCTTAAATTGTTGTTGGTGATTCTCAAAATGTTTAAGGACATAATCGTCCTTAATTTCTCAAAAAGCTACGTCATATTTACCCTCGGGCGAGGATAGTAGATTATCATCAAAGTTTGCTGAAGAGAATAAAGTATAAGTTAACCCGTCATTTTGATCTAAATCAGGGGTTTTACAAAGTTTTGAATGCAATGTTAAAGACTCTTTCGATGTTTAAACGAGATTCCCTCTCCCCTCTCGCGCTTTTTCGCAAGGATCTGTAATGAAATTCTCCGAAATGTCTGCAAACATAAATCAGGGATTCTCAACATTTTTATAGTTCAGAGGCACAGGTGTTAATCTTAAATTTTGACATCAATCCTCCCTTTTTCTCTAGCCGCAATAATACGAGGATACTTTGAATAGAAGTCTAAATGACACAAGTTCTATTGATTTTTCTTACAGCAAAAAAAAAACAACAATCGCTCGAATAGAACTGTAAATAACCGTCGTGATTTAAATCGGTGGTTCTCAAAATCTTTAAGAATATAATCTAGATTTTAATACCACAAGAAATGACTTCGTCGAGGGCGAATGGTTATCATCAAAGTTTTCTCGAGTTCGTGAAATATAAACTAGCTTATCGTTTTGATCTAAATCAGTGGTTTCTAAAAGTTTTGGAGGTATACGGGAGTCTCGTAATTTTTTGCTTCAAAAATAAGATCTGAGTGCGGGACGCTAACATAAAAGTTTGCAGGTGTCCACGTTATATAAGTTAGCTTATCGTTTTGATGTAAATCAGTGGTTTCAAAAAGTTTTGAATGTAAATATAAACATCGCAAACTTTAGATTTTTAAACCGGAACTAAAATCGCATTTTGGATCGATATGAGGTAGGAACGATATACGATAACATTTTCTGAATTAGTGAATCAGCGGTTCTTAAATTTAAGAAATATCATATTTCTCACATGTTCCGCTTTTGAGAACCACTGAAAATCTAATTCATATTCTTTTTCTTACGGACAATATTGTATTCTTTTATTAACAAGGTTACTAAAATTTTGTAAGCTGCTTATTTATCCTACCTCCCATCGCTTTTAGAAGGAGGAAATCCTAGATGTAAAAGTCAGCTTCGCCCTGCATTCCTGCAGATGGCGGCAGTTCCCAAACTTTGTTTAAAGTTCATAACTGGCTTTTACGCTAGATATTGATTTTTCTCATGTTCGAAAACGGTATATGGGATCTATGCTGAAATCGCCTTTTTTAACTTCTGTCCTATTTCTTGTATCTTCCCCCTTTCGAGAACCGCTGGAAATCTAAAATTATAAAGGAAACGATTGCGATATCGGAGCTTGCTTATTATTCATACGTCCAATGCTTCTAGAAAAAGAACATTTTGAGAAACTTTGACAATCCAGCTTCGTTGTCGAATTAAATTCCGTTTACGCCAGTGGATCTCAAACTGTTTGAAAAATTCGAAAATGATACGATTCGGGCAATTTTTCTTCGAATTTCGGAAGATTTGTGTATGTACATATTTCGATATTACCGATCACATCAAAACTGAGTTTTTTTCTTCAGGATACCCCCGCAATTTAATTCGTCGCACGGCCAACTCCAAACGAAGCGAATGACGTCATAGTTTTCGCGACGGCGCAAAAAATCGGATTATCCGTCTGTAGATTAATTTGTTACGCATCTAAATTGGAACAATTGAACGAGCGAAGGAAACGGTTTCGATGATGCCCGACGATTAACCCAATTCGTTAGATGGAAGTCTTGGAAGAAACGCGTCGTTTCGAGATGGATTGCTTCGTTTATGCGATGAAATTAATTGTTGTTGTTTACGTTTGGCATGTGTGAATGAATTTTGGTCGCTGTCGGCGAGTAGAAAACGAATGAAATATTTTTGGGGCCGAAATTCTTAAGAGTTTTGATTTGGAGGGAATTAAGTGCCAAAAAATGGTAAAAATTGTGATTTTTGAGGAGTTCTTATCCACTCTGAGCTCGCTCTCGTACCTTTTCAGACGATTTTCTTCTGATTCTAAGTACAGAATTACATTTCAAATCTTTGCACACATCCACATATCAAATTTAAACTTGATTCGTGCCGCTTAAACGATTTTGAGCGGATTTCGGCGTGAATTTCGACCACTTAAAGGCCTCTACCATGTTGGCGAGGGAAATTTCGCCAATTTTCAGTCCGGAATCGTATTCTACGTCCTCGGAAACGTAAACGTGTAAAATTACAATCAAATCGGCTACGGTTGAAATTTCTTCAAATTTTCAAAGGGGTACCCCTTGCGATTTTCGAAAAGAATCAAAATGCCCGTAATGATATTGTGTTGCATGTCAAATTAAAGCCCTCGGTGAGTAGGAAACGGATGGAAAATTTTTATGATCGAAATCGTGAAGAGTTTTGATTTAGGGAACATTAAATGCTAGAAAATGGTAAAAATGTGATTTTGGAGGAGTTCTTATCCACTCTGAGCTCCCTCTCGTACCTTTTCAGGCGATTTTCTTCTGATTCTAAGTACAGAATTACATTTCAAATCTTTGCACACATCGACATATCAAATTTAAACTTGATTCGTGCCGCTTAAACGATTTTGAGCGGATTTCGGCGTGAATTTTGACCACTTAAAGGCCTCTACCATGTTGGCGAGGGAAATTTCGCCAATTTTGAATCCGGAATCGTATTCTACGTCCTCGGAAACGTAAACGTGCAAAATTACAATCAAAGCGGCTACGGTTGAAATTTTTCCAAATTTTCAAAGGGGTACCTCTTGCGATTTTCGAAAAGAATCAAAATGCCCGTAATGATATTGTGTTACATGTCAAATTAAAGCCCTCGGTGAGTAGGAAACGGATGGAAAATTTTTATGATCGAAATCGTGAAGAGTTTTGATTTAGGGGACATTAAATGCTAGAAAATGGTAAAAATGTGATTTTGGAGGAGTTCTTATCCACTCTGAGCTCCCTCTCGTACTTTTTCAGGCGATTTTCTTCTGATTCTAAGTACAGAATTACATTTCAAATCTTTGCACACATCGACATATCAAATTTAAACTTGATTCGTGCCGCTTAAACGATTTTGAGCGGATTTCGGCGTGAATTTCGACCACTTAAAGGCCTCTACCATGTTGGCGAGGGAAATTTCGCCAATTTTGAATCCCGAATCGTATTCTACGTCCTCGGAAACGTAAACGTGCAAAATTACAATCAAAGCGGCTACGGTTGAAATTTCTTCAAATTTTCAAAGATTTTCGAAAAGAATCAAAATGCCCGTAATGATATTGTGTTACATGTCAAATTAAAGCCCTCGGTGAGTAGGAAACGGATGGAATACTTTTATGATCGAAATCGTGAAGAGTTTTGATTTAGGGGACATTAAATGCTAGAAAACGGTAAAAATGTGATTTTGGAGGAGTTCTTATCCACTCTGAGCTCCCTCTCGTACTTTTTCAGGCGATTTTCTTCTGATTCTAAGTACAGAATTACATTTCTAATTTTCTCCAGTATCAGCATATCTAATTTAAACTTGATACGCGCCGCTTAAATGATTTTGAGCGGATTTCGGGGTAAATTAATGGAGACCGATCGGCACAAATTTACTGAAAAATCTAATTAAATTCATCGCTTCCTCTTTTACCTAATTTAAGCATTATTCCTCGAAATTTCCAAACAAAGAAAGTTCGTAAAACCCCCGCAATTAGGATGAGTCCGCTTCAATTATTATAATTAGCCTCCGGCACTTCCTGAATACCTTCCAATTTGTCACCGAAACATTCAAGATTTCAACTCGCAGATACGAACTCGCATAAAGTAACGAGCGCAATAATCGTCGAGTCGTCGAAATGCTGTCGTCTTCAGAAGTAACAGAGAGCATCATCACTCCCTGAGTAGGCGCTAAGTAGACTGCTATTCGTTCATATTTAATCAACGACCAGAATTGAATTACGTCTCTCGCGAAGTGTCCTCAAGCGACTGCGTTTATGGCCCGTTCGAAGCGCACCGCAATTACTCGCTATTGACCTTTCCGGCTCGTAGAAAAAAGATGCGAAAACGATTAGCTGCAGTTTTAATCGAAACGCGATCGAGAAGTACTTTGAAAAACGAAACTTTAGATTGAAATTAGCTCAAAACAGCGCCCGTCGCCTGTTTAAGATCCCCCTTTTATTATCCGTAAATTAACATTTCACCTCGTCAAAGAAGGATTAATGATAAATGCAACACTGGCAGATGTCCCTTTCTTTATAATTTCCCTAATTACACGGCTTGTCTTATTACTTCACGGACACCAGCGAGCTTTGATGACCACTTTTCGTTCCTTGACCGAAGGAAATCGCGAAACGACTTAGATTATATTCTTAAAAATGTTGGGAGCCACCGATTTAAACTGTGACCTTCATTAAGTTCAGCCTATCGCTGTCTCCTGGACTGGCTCAGAAAGGAAGACGCGCGTTAAAACCTAAAAAAACACCCTCCTACGTCTTTGTTTTTTGAAAACATTTTGAGAATCACCGATTTTAAACCGCGACGATTATTGAGTTCTATTCTAGACCATCTTTGTTTCCTTGCTTACACAGAAAGAGAGACGACTTCCGCCAAAACCAAAATCACCCCGTACGCCTTTGTCTTTTGAAAACATTTTGAGAATCAGCGATTTTAAATCGTGACGATCAATGAGTCCTATTTCAAACTATCCTGGTCTCCTTGCGCTGACACAGAAAGAGAGACGACTTCCGTTAAAACCAAAATCACCTCCGTACGCCTTTGTCTTTTGAAAACATTTTGAGAATCAGCGATTTTAAATCGTGACGATCAATGAGTTCTATTTCAAACTATCCTGGTCCCCTTGCTGACACAGAACGAAAGACGACTTCCGTCAAAACCAAAATCACCTCCGTACGCCTTTGTCTTTTGAAAACATTTTGAGAATCACCGATTTTAAATCGTGACGATCAATGAGTTCTATTCCAAACTATCCTGGTCTCCTTGCGCTGACACAGAAAGAGAGACGACTTCCGTTAAAACCAAAATCACATCCGTACGCCTTTGTCCTTTGAAAACATTTTGAGAATCAGCGATTTTAAATCGTGACGATCAATGAGTTCTATTTCAAACTATCCTGATCTCCTTGCGCTGACACAGAAAGAGAGACGACTTCCGTTAAAACCAAAATCACATCCGTAAGCCTTTGTCTTTTGAAAACATTTTGAGAATCACCGATTTTAAATCGTGACGATCAATGAGTCCTATTTCAGACTATCCTGGTCCCCTTGCTGACACAGAAAGAGAGACGACTTCCGTTAAAACCAAAATCACCTCCGTACGTCATTGTCTTTTGAAAACATTTTGAGAATCGCCGATTTTAAATCGTGACGATCAATGAGTTCTATTTCAGACTATTCTGGTCTCCTTGCGCTGACACAGAAAGAGAGACGACTTCCGTTAAAACCAAAATCACCTCCGTACGTCATTGTCATTTGAAAACATTTTGAGAATCGCCGATTTTAAATCGTGACGATCAATGAGTTCTATTTCAGACTATCCTGGTCTCCTTGAGCTGACACAGAAAGAGAGACGACTTCCGTTAAAACCAAAATAACTTCCGTACGCCTTTGTCTTTTGAAAACATTTTGAGAATCACCGATTTTAAATCGTGACGATCAATGAGTTCTATTTCAGACTATCCTGGTCTCCTTGCGCTGACACAGAAAGAGAGACGACTTCCGTTAAAACCAAAATAACTTCCGTACGCCTTTGTCTTTTGAAAACATTTTGAGAATCACCAATTTTAAATCGTGACGATCAATGAGTCCTATTTCAGACTATTCTGGTTCCCTTGCTGACACAGAAAAAAAGACGACTTCCGTTAAAACCAAAATAACTTCCGTACGCCTTTGTCTTTTGAAAACATTTTGAGAATCACCGATTTTAAATCGTGACGATCAATGAGTTCTATTTCAAACTATCCTGGTCTCCTTGCGCTGACACAGAAAGAGAGACGACTTCCGTTAAAACCAAAATCACATCCGTACGCCTTTGTCTTTTGAAAACATTTTGAGAATCATCGATTTGTCACATGACGGTGATTTAGGCTGTTGCTCTTCTTTACCGAGTGAGAAAGAAAAAGAGACCTTATTTGACAATCAAAATAATAGGGATTTTTTCTTTGTTGCGTAAACTTTATTTTTAATTTAAGAACCGCTGATTTATGTCTTGTCAATTTTTTGCGATTTTCGACAAAATCAAAATGCCCGTAATAATATTGTGTTACATGTCAAGTTAAAGCTCTCGGCGAGTACAAAACGAATGAAATATAATTAAACCCGAAATCCTAAATAGTTTTCATTTGGAGGGCATTAAATGCGAGAAAATGGTAAAAATCGAGATTTTAAGCAGTTCCTAGCTGCCCTGAGCTCCCTCTTGTACACTTTCCGACGATTTTCTTTTGACTTTAAGTACAGAATTACATTTCAAATCTTCGCGAACATCGCAATATCAAATTTAAACTTGATACGTGCCGCTTAAATGATTTTAACCGGATTTTGGAGTGAATTTTGGCCACTTGAAGGCCTCTGCCGTGTTGTCGAGGGAAATTTCGTCAATTTTAAGTCCAGAATCGAATTCTACGTCCTCGAAAACGTAAACGTGCAAAATTACAATCAAATCGGCTACGGTTGAAATTTTCTCAAATTTTCAAAGGGGTGCGATTTTCGAAAAAATCAAAATGACAGCAATAGTATTGTGTTACATGTCAAATTAAAGCTCTTGGCGAGTAGAAAACGGATGGAATATTTTTATGATCGAAATCGTGAAGAGTTTTGATTTAGAGGACATTAAATGCTAGAAAACGGTAAAAATGTGATTTTTCAGGAGTTCTTATCCACTCTGAGCTCTCGCTCGTACCTTTTCAGGCGATTTTCTTCTGGTTCTAAGTACAGAATTACATTTCAAATCTTCGCAAGCATCGGCATATTAAATTTAAACTTGATTCGTGCCGCTTAAATGATTTTGAGCGGATTTTGGGGTGTATTTTGGCCACTTGAAGGCCTCTGCCACGTTTTTAAAGGAAATTTCGCCAATTTTAAGTCCGGAATCGAATTCTCCTCGAAAACGTAAACGTGCAAAATTACAATCAAATCGGCTACGGTTGAAATTTTCCCAAATTTTCAAAGAGGTACCGCTTGTGATTTTCGAATAAAATCAAAATGACAGTAATAATATTGTGTTACATGTCAAATTAAAGCTCTCGGCGAGTAGAAAACGAATGGAATATTTTCATGACCAAAATTCTGAAGAGGTTTGGTTTAGAGGGCATTCAATGCCAAAAATTGGTAAAAATTGTGATTTTTGAGGAGTTCTTATCTCTCTGAGGTCTCCATCGTACATTTCTGGCGGGTTTCTTCTGATTCTAAGTACAGAATTACATTTCAAATCTTCGCGAACATCTGCAGATCAAATTTAAACTTGATACGTGCCGCTTAAATGATTTTTAGCGGATTTTGGGGTGAATTTTGGCCAGTTAAACACCCCTACCGCATTGAGGACACGGATTTCGTCAATTTAAAGTTTAGAATCGTATTTTGCGTCCTCGAAACTATAGGAAAGCAAAATTTGAGCGAAATCGGTTATGGCCGGAATTTTCTCAAATTTTCCAAAGAATGCAGTTTTTGCAGAAAATCTAAATGCTCCTAAATAGCTCGTGTTGCACCTCGAATTAAAGCTCCCGACGTGTAGGAAACTATTCTTATTATTCAAACTTTCTCAAGCGCAAAATCTTAACCGTTTCTCCCTTGGAGAGATTTAAACGTAGCAATTTTGCATCATTTGGATTCTCATTCACGTTCCTCTTTCCGTTTCAGTGCGAAATCGGCTGTACCTATTGGAGGAGCGGCCTCGAGCAGAACTGCGTCACACTATGCGTACGTAACTAAAACAGATCTCTTTCCTCCGCCCCCCTCCCTCTTTCTTGCCGGTTTATATCTGATTCGCCCCACTTACAGACGAACACCACGGGAGTTTTCCTTCCCAAGGAATTCAACTGCGTTCTAGGTTGTAACGTCGCCGTCAACATTTACATATCGCAGCTTCAAGCGTATCTGGGGACTCCGCCGCCTCCGGTGCTGATGGCCGATTCCCTCACCTCGACCTCTCTGCAACTGGAATGGAACTATGACAGGGCCAACATAGCCGGCTTGAAGTACCTGGTGCAATGGAAGTACGAGAAGATATCGCCTTCGTGGCAGTTCTATAAGAAACAGACTTGGGCCCCTAACGATACGATCTTCACGGTGGACGATTTGCAACCTTACACTAAATACAGGGTGAGAAATTGAAAATTGGTGAGGTGAACCACCGCGTCTTCGAGATTCCGACGAGCTCCTCGCGCCGCGGTGTTATTCGTTATACCGCGTTCTAAATTTTGGAGTTCCTCATGGTCCCACGCCGGGACCGATACCGTTTAGAATAGATTTCCTTCGGATTTTTCCCTTTCTAATATTCGGCATTTCGTCATTTTTCAGTTCCGAGTGGCCATCTTCCTCTACAAACAGAACGAGCCGGTGTATTCGACGCCGAGCGTGGTGATCATGACGCTGCCGCAAGGGTCACCCGTTTCGCCCCCGTCGACGATACGAGTGGTACCGGTGGATTGTTCACGCATCAGTGTTAGCTGGGAACCCGGTCCCTTCCCGAACGGCCCCATCCTATCCTATGTGGTCCGAATAACGGACAATGACAGCCCCAATTATTCGGCGGTTAAGGTTCGGCATCGATTTTTCTTTTAATTTTCGAGCACCAAAACAAGCGGAGCACTCTTTATTTCATTTATTTATTTATTTATTTAGTTCTGTTTCTTCGTAATTTCCTAAGTATTATTTTGCGCTTTCTGAACCGACTACGATCATCGTAAGATTAAAACGAAAAAGAAAAAAGAGGAAATTTGGAAAAAAATCTTCTCTAACATGTGCACACCTCCGACTAAATCGGGGCATGGTTCGTTCTATCTCCTTCTAGTACGTGTTTACTAACGCTTTTGTGTCGCTTTTTCTCTTTCTCGCTAAACTAACAGCATCCCCACCGTCATTAGAAAACAAAACAAAACAAAAAAAAAAACGGGTGACTATCGATATATGTCCGATCGATAAAGGAATATCGATCGGGTATGTTCGTAGACCGCCCTCTATCTATACCCCCGTACACCTTTTCCTCTACTTACGGTAAATGCAGGATGTTCCAGCCGAGAACACCTTCTACATGTTCCATTCCCTGAAGCCCGGAAGACGCTACAACGTTTCGGTCAACATGAGCAACGGCGAGGGAACGGGACCGGCCGCCTTCGCCTCGGTAGCCACTCCCATCGAGGCTACAGGTAGGTAGTTTTCATGACGTTAGATAATTAGTAAATATAGAAGGGTGGTTCACGATCCACCGCTCCATCATCACCACCGGCGCAACGGCAACCGCTCCCTATTAAATCGGTTTAACGGCAACCGTTCCTGTTAAACCGGTTCAACGGCAACCGTTCCTGTTAAACCGGTTCAACGGCAACCGTTCCTGTTAAACCGGTTCAACGGCAACCGTTCCTGTTAAACCGGTTCAACGGCAACCGTTCCTGTTAAACCGGTTCAACGGCAACCGCACCTCTTAAACCGGTTCAACGGCAAACGCCCTTGTTAAATAGGTTCAACGGCAAACGCCCATGTTAAACTGGTTCAACGGCAACTGCTCCTGTTAAATCGGTTCAACGGCAATCGCCCCTGTTAAACCGGTTCAATGGCAACTGCCCCTGTTAAACCGATTTAAGGGCAACTGCCGCTTTTAAATCGGTTCAACGGGAAAAGCCCCTGTTAAATCGGTTCGGCGGCAACCGTCCTTGTTCAACCGGTGGATCTAGAACCGCTCTTCTATATCCACTGAAATTTACCCGCTAATATCGGTTTTTTTATTGCGCAGTCAGGGACACACAAGGTCCGGTCCTCATCATCGGTACCGATCAGGAAATAGTCGAGCAAGGGGTGGATATGCTTGATGAGCCGGTAACCCTGTATAACGCCGGGAGAGGTATTAAAATCAAAGGTAAGTTCACTTGTTTTCCTCCCTTTTGTTTCTCTAAACAAGTTTGAGCGTCTTTCAAGAGGTTTAGAAACGCCGTTCAAGGTCATTAGTATACCAAGTGGTTGAAAGTTAATGCTTTAGGGTCGACTAACTTGACCAATAAAGGTTTAGCACCCCGGACAGAGGCGGATTTAACGCCAGGCGCGCACTGGCCACCATCTTCGAATGACCCCGCAACACCCTAACCTTACACCTTTTTCAAATGAGATCGAGTTCTCGAGATAGGAACCATTTTGAGGGAAATCGTTGTACAATCGTAAAAATCGAAGATTTTCGTGGTTTAAACATACACTACGTACGGAGGGGGTTAGTGAGGTGATCGAGAACCTGCTATCTCCCT
Organism: Chrysina gloriosa; assembly: GCA_038088585.1. Classification (NCBI taxonomy): domain Eukaryota; kingdom Metazoa; phylum Arthropoda; class Insecta; order Coleoptera; family Scarabaeidae; genus Chrysina; species Chrysina gloriosa. Next base: position 36,772,719 of record CM076093.1, on the reverse strand, counting down.
CTACTACTGGAAGAACCAATACCATTGGCCCATGACCATTGTCGTCTATCTCTCTACAACATTCATTAATCGATTCTTTTCTTCTGCGATTCGTAGGAGTCGCCATCCACGTCAAACGAAAACTGCTCTTCGTGTCGGATTCGAAACGTTACGTCTATAAGATGGCGTTGAATCGTCAGGCGGATAGGAACCGCGTCGCCATTTTGACGCCTCTCCAACGCGGCATCCAACCCCTCGACCTCTCCGTCGATTGGCTGAACGAGCAGCTCTACATCTTAGGCGAGACCCGTTACGACGTCACTTCCGGCAAGGCGATGTGGTCGGTGATCCGATGCGATTTGGACGGACGCGGTTTGACGGTGGCGGTGGCCGGTCTCACAGTCAAGCCCCATCACGTCGAAGTCGATCCGTACAACGGGTAAGAGAATGGGAAACCTAGGAGAGGTCCTTGAAGCGCTCCAAATGTTAGGTTCGAGACACGAATCTGAGGTATAACGGAGTCGATCACCATTTTGGATTTCGACAACATTCAGAGTGCCTCAAGGATCTTCTCTAACACCTGCGCTGTTTGTGTGTTCCCCTTTACTCTCTTCTGATGGGAATTTCTTTCTTTCAGGTATTTATTTTGGATTCTAAACGACAAGGGAAGAAGCAGTCTTTACAAGCTCGACTTGTCGGATATCAGTAACGGGATCAAGCACGAAATCGACCCGAAACCCATCTTTTCAGGCGATAACTTGGGCGCCTTCATTGTGGACCACACGAATTTCCTCCTTCTGGTCTCGAATCAGGACAAGAAGACGGTGAATTCGGTTTCTCTAGATGGGTATGTCCCTCCTCTTGCTTCCCATCAATGGCTCGAAGACATGACCCTAATTTATTTTCAAATTTATCCAGGAAAGAAGTGCACGACGTCAGACCGAGGATTAGCAGCTCCGTCTTGGAGAAGGTCATCTCCTTAGCGACCGCCAATAAGAAATTCTATTGGACCGACGGTAACCAGGTCTTCTTCGAAGAGTATCACGAGCAGGACGACATCTACTTTCATAATTCCTTCAACGCACTGATGAAGGAAAGCTACCTGACCGTCATCATCAACATGCCCAGCTCCCAACCGACTCCTGTCCCCGTCAATCCCCCCACCCAAATGCAAGCGATTTTCGGTACTCATCAGGCGAAGACGACGTGGCTCGTACCTCATTTGCTCGGGGACAAGGGAAGGGGGCCTGGCAAAATTGGTCGTACGAAATTTCGGTGGAAAACTTGAAAACCAAAGAGATCCAAACGTATAAGAACATTAACGTGACCTCCTACACGATTAAGAACTTATACGAAGATACCGAATACGTAATCAAGGCTGCCGCCTATACGAAGTCGGGGAAAGGGCCCTGGTCTTCGGAATTCAAGGGCAGGTCCTTGAGGCGGTCCAAGGACTCGAAACAACCTATGATATTATGGTCGGCGTCCGAGGGATTGCTGAAGTCGGACGCCATCGGCGAGAACGTCCAGACCCTCATTCACAAATCCTCGATAAGGGATTCCTACTTTACCGACACGGCCTGGTACAAGGACCAGTTATATCTGGTCACGAACACCAATCAGGTGTACCGGTACAATTTTACCAGCCACAAATACGCGTTGATGAAGAGTTTGGACTCGGTGAGGAGCATATCGGTGGATTGGATCGGCAAGAAACTATATTGGTCAAACCCCAACCAGCAGCTGGTAAGTTTTGGGGGCGAATAAATCGACTTTTCGGAAAACGACGTTTCGGTTGTAGATCATGAGAGGGAACCTAATCGGAATGGATAAGGAGACGCTCCCTATCGTAACTATGGCCAACGAATTGATCGTGGACTCGGTGAGGGCTTACCTCTATTGGTCAACGCTCCATACGGTCTCTTGTTCGAGACTTAACGGCGATAACATCACCACTTATCACACCGACCAGCTATTTTCGGGAAAACAAGGTAAGTTCCCGGAGTAAGAATTGAAATGTTGCTTTGACACTTCAATTTCCGGCACCAAAATCTCCATACGAAACCATGTCCGCCCTGATCAATTTTTTCACATTTCCTCAGTCATGGGGTTGACCTTGGACATCGATCACCGATACGTTTATTGGATCGTGCGGGGATCCGGAGGCTCCAACCTTTTCAGGGCACCAATGGCCGGTTCCGACAACGTCAAAAGCAAGTCCGACGAGAAGGTGACCAGCTTGCAAAGGGCGGACATGCAAGGACCTCTGTGCTACTTCAACAATCGTTTACTGTGGCTGCAAGACGACGAGAACGCCGTCATCAGTAACTTGGAGGGTCGAAACGTCGCCGTCATTAACGGCAAGAGTTTGTCCGGGCTCAACATGGTCCACGTGATAGATGCGACGTTGAACGTCTTGCCCGGTACGTATAACGGAAATTTCTCGAAAAATCGCACGTTTCCGATTTCATTTTAATTCTCGTTTGTAGATAATTTCGACATTAAAGAAGAAGATATCAACGTGCTTCCTGATACGGTGGACGTGTCGACGGTGGGCGTGGTCGGAACGTGGGATTCCTTCAATATCACTTGGAAACCGATAGAGAATGTGAATTTCGGGATTGTATTTTATGAGATAAAGATTGGAGAAAGTGACCCACAAGTGAGTATATCTCTAGTTATTTTAAGCGGGTAAATCTCGAAGGTCGAAATTTTTCCCTTATCAAAATGGAATTTCGGCAATGTAGAGATCGAGAGCTTCAATTTGATAGGTCGCGAGGGTATCTTCGCTTTTTGTTAAAGATTACTTCCATCTCAACTTTAGAGATATACATATATATCTTTTCGCATCTTGTCTTTTGAAATTCTATAAATCTTGGGTGTCTGCCTATCGTCTGATTTCATCAATTTCATAAATTAAAAAATGTATATACCGATTAATTTTTGAGATATATATCTCATCTATACTGTCGATATTCTTAAACGACCTTCCCATGTAGATACTGCCCCCTCCGTTAACCAAAAGAAGCTGAGATAACTTGGAACGTATCTCACCACAGTAAATAAATCATAACTTGACAAATCTCAAACCCGGTTAATTTCTGAGATATATATCTCATCTATATTATCGATATCGTCAAATAAACTTTCCATGTAGATATCACCCTTCCCTTCCTCCAAAAGAAGTTGAGATAATTTGAAACGTATCCCGCCAAATTAAGTACATCATAACCGGACAAATTTTGAAGATATATATCTTAAAATATCGGAGACTACTAACCAAATATTACATCGTTCTACATATTTCAGAATTTTTTGACTTAAGACCTAGCTTTTCTCTTTCGGGTACCATTCGAATTCTAGAGAGTTTTTGGAATTATTTCTTCAAATTTGAGATATCTGTTTCAAATTTGAGAATAGCACTTAGCCAATATTGAATTATTAGAGTAATTTTATGAATTTTTGATTTAAGAACTAATTTTAGCTTGAGCATCCTCCGATTCCACGGCTGGTTTTAGCATTATTTCTTCGATTTTTAAATATGCTTATCTCGACTCATTTTTGAGATATCTCTTTGGATATTTAGGAAAGCATTAAGCGGGAGCGACTTTGTTAGACCTCCCTCAGGATTTTTTGATTTAAGAAGAAGTCGTTGTCTGACGATCCCTCGATCTGAAGGCGCTTTTGATATTACTTCTCCAACCTTGAGATAATAAAATCTTGACTAATTTTAGACATATCTCTTTGAATTTTCTCACGAATACAAAACAAAAAGTATTAAACTAATAGACATATTTAAGAATTCTCTTGCTTTAGGAGCTAGTTTCCGAGCATCCTACGATTTTCATTTTGGAACAATTTATTAGATCTTGGCATATGCTTATCTTAACTAATTTTTAAGGTATCTCTCTGAGTTTCGACGGCAGTACTAAACGAAAGCTAAATTGCTGGAGGGTTTCCAATGTTTTCTGATCTAAGAACAGATCTTCCAGTCCCAGTTTGATTTTGGAATCATATCTTCAATTTGGAAATATTCATATCTTGACTAATTTTAAAGATATCTTCTTGAACTTCCAAGAAGGCACTAAACGAAAACTTAACAGTTGACTGCCGTCGACGATTTTTTTTTATTTTAAAACTAAGTTTTATGTAACGAACCTTCGATCTCAGGATAGCTCTGAAATAATTTTCGAATATTCGTATCTCACCTAATCTTAAAGATATTTGTTTGAACCTTGAAGCAAATATTAGTCGAAAATTAGGTCACTACACGACTTTTGGGGCTTGGTAATTTTTGTTTGAGGATGCGCCGATTCCAAATTAATCTGGAATTATTTCTCCAATCTCGAGATATGCGTATCTTGACTAATTTTAGAGATATCTACTTAAATTCTTAAAACAATACCAAACGAAATTTAGGTCGTAAGATATCTTTCGGGACATTTCCATTCGTTTACTAGTTTTAGTTTGCAGGTCCTCCGATTCAGAGATAGTTTTGGAATTATTTCTCCAATCTCGAGATAGGCGTATCTTGACTAATTTTAGAGATATCTACTTAAATTTTGAAGACAGTACCAAACGAAATTTAGGTCGTAAGATATCTTTCGGGACATTTCCATTCGTTTACTAGTTTTAGTTTGCAGGTCCTCCGATTCAGAGATAGTTTTGGAATTATTTCTCCAATCTCGAGATAGGCGTATCTTGACTAATTTTAGAGATATCTACTTAAATTTTGAAGACAGTACCAAACGAAATTTAGGTCGTAAGATATCTTTCGGGACATTTCCATTCGTTTACTAGTTTTAGTTTGCAGGTCCTCCGATTCAGAGATAGTTTTGGAATTATTTCTCCAATCTCGAGATAGGCGTATCTTGACTAATTTTAGAGATATCTACTTAAATTCTTAAGACAATACCAAACGAAATTTAGGTCGTAAGATATCTTTCGGGACATTTCCATTCGTTTACTAGTTTTAGTTTGCAGGTCCTCCGATTCAGAGATAGTTTTGGAATTATTTCTCCAATCTCGAGATAGGCGTATCTTGACTAATTTTAGAGATATCTACTTAAATTTTTAAGACAGTACCAAACGAAATTTAGGTCGTAAGATATCTTTCGGGACATTTCCATTCGTTTACTAGTTTCAGTTTGCAGGTCCTCCGATTCAGAGATAGTTTTGGAATTATTTCTTCAATCTCGAGATATGCGTATCTTGACTAATTTTAGAGATATCTGCTTGAATTCTTTAGATAGCACTAAGCACAAGTGTCTTTCGAGATTTCTCCATTTATTTACTACTTTCTGTTTGCGGATTGTCCGATTCCCAGATAGTTTTGGAGTTATTTCTTCAATCTTGAGATATGCCTATCTCGACTAATTTTGGAGATAGATCTTTGAATTGTTAGGACAGCACTAACTGAGAACTAAGTTATTGGGCGTCGTTTAGGACATTTTGATTTAAGACCAGACTTTTGTTTGGAGATCCTTTCGGGCTCAAAGATATTTCATTCACATACCTCAAAGATTTTTAAGATTTCGATCGTACCTTATTCCCATTCGTACCTAAATTCCGCAGTACATCATCAAGGAACCGACCATCCGATACTGGCGCCAACTACAACCCTTCTCCGAGATGCAAATCTCGCTGCGAGCTTCCACCTATTGGGCGTCTTCCGGTGCAGTCCGAGTCACCCTTCATTCGCCCTCCTACCGACCATCCGAACCGGAAAATCTGCGCGTTTTCCTCACGTACGTCCGTAGCGGTGCCAATATTACCGGCATCGAGGCGATCGTCAGATGGGAACCGCCGAAACACACCAACGGGGTGATCGAGAAGTACGTCGTGTCGATTTGGGAGAGCGAAGACGAGGAGAGGCACGAGGCGGCCACCGATCCGGGGGTCAGGGAGTACAAAACGAACGATTCGGCTTTGGATCACATCTATAAATACCAGGTAGGCCTCGATAAACTCTACGGCATAAAAGGGCCAATCGATCATTCGCTTAGGTTCAAGCCTACACCAATAGCGAGGGTCCGGCTGCGGTAGCTTACGTCAATACCAGCTTGGAATCGCCGATTCCCACCCTAATATTAGCGACTCAGGACTCCGTCCATATGAAGGATTTCGATCTGATGCGGGACGATCTCTTGTTTAACGGGATAAGCACCCCGATCGAGATAGCTTATTCGATGGCCGAACGTAAGTTGTTCTGGGTGAACGACATGCAAGAACTATTCGTGTATAATCTGGAAACGACCGGTAAGAGCAAAATCTTCGACGTCAACGAGGACGTGGTCTCCCTCACCCTCGATTGGATCGAGAGGACCCTCTATTACGTGCAGATCAACGCTGACTCGGATGGTTCCTCCGTGTACAAGCTGGATTTGAACCGGATCGAGAAGGGATTGAAAAACGAGCAAGTTTTTAGGACGCCCTCTACCATCGCCAAGATTGAAGTATCGCCGTTCACCGGGTAAGTACGATTTTGGCGAAAATTACTAGAAAAAAAGGAAAAAGACATAGGAAAGTCAAAATCTTAATACATAAAATAAAATGTTTCATTGTTCGTTTGATTTGCTCCTTCCAAGAAACGGAAACTAGGTAAGTGGAATTGGTTTTGATTTTCTTTGGGGGGAGGGGGAGGGAGAATGTCAGAGGTTTGAACTTTAAACTTTAAGCCTCCTTCCTTTTCATCATCCCTTTTACTATCTCTTCCTCATTAACTGACTTTTTATCTTTACTCATTGGCGGTAGTTAGTTTTTGTGCTTTCAAAGAGTTTGAATTTTTCGTGGCTTTTTGGCAATAAGTCCAAAACGGGCAAAGAAATAGCCTCGAAATTTATTTCCTGAGAATCGGCAAGACAAGGCCTTCAATTTGATGTATAACACGACACACTTACATACATTTTAAATCTGCGCCAAATTTTTGGCGATAACTCCAAAACAAGCAAATATTTAACTTAGAAAATAATTTCCTGAGTATCTACAAAGTGAAACCTTCAATTTAATGTACGACACGATACACTTTTATACATATTTAATTTTCGCCAGAATTTGAAGCAGTATCCGTTGAAAAATTGATAAAACACAAATTGTTTCAAATTTTCACCAAATTTCGCCTATTTACATTCTCGAGGACGCAGAAAACGATTTCGACCTCTAAATTGGTGAATAACTTCTGGTTCGCGTGTAACAAGCACTAAATTCACGAAAATCTTAAATTTTATCCGTTTTTAAGGAATTTCCCGGAAGTTACTTCCATTTCAAGAACTTTACGCAAGTTAATTGTGTACTTGGAGTCAAAAACTCGTAAAATTGATGAAAGCGAAAGAATTGGCGGTGGTTAGTGTTTGTGATTTAAAAGAGTTTGAAGAGAAAACTTAAAAATCGTGAAATTTTTGCGATTCTTTAGTGATACCTCCAAAACGGGAAAATATTTAGCTTAGGAAATAATTTCCCGAGAATCTACAAAGTGAAACCTTCAATTTGATGTATGACACCATACACTTTTATGCATTTTTAATTTCCTCCCCTTACATACTTGATAAAACATAAACCACTATAAATTTTCGCCAAATTTCGCTTATTTACGTTTTCGAGCGCGCAAAAACGATTTCGACCTTTAAATTGGTTAACGACTTCTGGTTTCCGCGTATCTGACGTTAAATTCACGAAATTCAACAAATCAGCAAGTTTTCGTGGTTTCTTTTGGCGATAACTCCAAAATGGGCAAATATTTAGCTTAGAAAGTAATTATCCCGAGAATCTACAAAGTGAAACCTTCAATTTGATGTATGAGACCATACACTTTTATGCATTTTTAATTTCCTCCCCTTGCAAACTTGATAAGACATAAACCACTACAAATTTTCGCCAAATTGCGCTTATTTACGTTTTCGAGGGCGTCGAAAACGATTTCGACCTTTAAATTGGCGAATTACCTCCGGTTTGCGCATATCTGACGTTAAATTCAAAAAGTCTACAAATCAGCAAATTTTCGTGGTTTCTTTCGGCGGTAACTCCAAAACGGGCAAATATTCAGCTTAGAAAATAATTTCATGAGAATCTACAAGGTGAAACCTTCAATTTGATGTACGACACGATACACTTTTATATATTTTTAATTTTCGCCAGAATTGGGAGAAGTATCCCTTGAAAAATTGGTAAAACGTAAATTGTTTCCAATTTTCACCAAATTTCGCCTATTTACGTTTTGGGGGTGCAGAAAACGATTTGAACCTTTAAATTGGCGAAAAACTTCTTGTTTCCGCGTATCTGACGTTAAATTTGTGAAAATCTTCGATTTTTCGTTTTTCAAGCAATGGTGATCAAAGGAAAAATTGGAGTGGGGAATAGTTATCCCGATTTTTATTGAAAGAAAAAAATACTTACATTATCGTTGTAAATTAAACATTTTAATAATCTAGAGGGTAAACGATACTCCTGAGGGATTACCGAGTCTGGAAAACTTTGGTGGTCTCAAGTAATGTCTAGAAGCACTCCCTATCACCTCTTACTATCCCTGCCCCAACAAAATATAATAATTTCAAACTACCCGGATTTCCGTCAAAACACGCAAATTACAAACAACATCGGTCCTACGTGTCCACCGTGTGGAACTCCAACTCAATTAAATCCTTTTCATCTGTTTCGATTTGCAGGAAATTGTATTGGACGGAGGTCGATAGCAACTATCAATATCGTCTGATGCAATCCGACACGGACGGCAGCCGCGTCGTGCCCTTCTTCGTCGATCACATGAGAAACAAAAGGAGCTCGAACGACGAGGAACGTCTCTGTAACTGCCCTCTATTTCCGTCGATCGAGAAAACCTTCGCCGTCGACCATTCGAATCAAAAGAACAAATTCGGCTTGATTTACGTCGATACGGTCCTGTCGGCGATCGTCTCGGCCGACGAACGAAGCTGTCATTGCGAAATCTTATTCAATATCACCGCGAAAATCGAAAAGTTGAAATCCGACTTCAACCGCTTGTATTGGTCGAGCGCTCGCGACGATCATCTTTACATCTACGACAAACGATCCCGGAAGATGGACGCGATCCCGCAACGAAACGTCGGAGATTTCCTCATTTTCGGTCAGCACACCCAACCGTATCCGCCGGAAAGGTGCCTCGTTCCGAAATATCGCGAAAACTTAACGGTTTCCTTGATCACCAGATTGTCGAATTCGTTAGTGTTGAAGATGCCCGACGTCGAAGTGGACGAAACGTGCCAGAAAATATCGACGGCGACGATCGAATATAAAGTGTATTATATGCCGTACAATAACGAGGATGATCTTCAATGCGACGAAACCTGCACTCAGATTAGCACATTCGATAAGGAGTTGGTTATACACGGACTCAGGCCGTTTTCGGAGTACGTTTTCTCTTTGGGAGTTAGCAATTTTTACAGCAACGGGCGGAGAACGGATGATAAGTACCACATCGGACCAGGAACTGTGATCAAGACGGCGGTGGGGGGTAAGTATCAATTGATTTAATTGATGAAATCCGGTCCACAAGAAAGAAAAGATACAGCCGGCTATTGCACAGCTTCCTTGGAGAATTGCCGAATAAACGAACCTTTGTTGTGTGTATGTCGTTTTATGGAGAGTCATTCAGATTTTTCATTTTCTTCTTCTTTGTGCAGTTGATATCTTAACTACGATTTGGGCGGCAAGTTGCCTGAAGCCGCCCCTTACAAATTGTGACTTTCTACTACATCCTAACTCGAGGTTCAAATCCTCCTGAATCGGTACTGGTAAAGTTTATTTTTGTTTGAAGGAAGGAAATTCAGTTTTATAGGGGGACGAGGAGATGTCTAAGAAAGTAAAAATATAGTAGGCTATTGCACAACTTCCTTGGAGAGCTGACGAATGAACGAACCTCTGTTGTATCTCGTTTTATAGAGTCATTTAGATGTTTCATTCTCTTCCTATTTGTACAGACAAAGTTTTAACCCCGATTTGTGTTGTAAGTTGCCTTAAGCCGCCCCTTATAAATTGCGTGTCTTTTTACTATATTTCAACCCAAGGTTCAGGTCTCCCCCTCCAATCGGCTTTGCTGAAATTCATTTTTGTTTGAGGAAAAGAAAGTTCGGTTTTATCTGGAGAGCACGAGGAGTAACCCAAGAAAGGAAATGTGGCTCAGGTAATTGCACAGCTTCCTTGGAGAACTGTCAAATAAACGAATCCCTATCGTATTTTAATTTTCCACTTTCCTTTTCATCCTATAGTTGCTGCTTTAACCGCGAATTGTGTGGTAAGATATCTTAAGCCGGTCCTTATAAATTATTATTTTTTAACAGAAAAGGAAGCGCTCAAACCGACCCTGCGGTATTACTATTGTTATAGAAAACAAATTACGCTATTTTCTTGCCGTCGTAATTGTATGTATGTATAGTTTTGTAGGTAACTGAGCTTAGGCCGGACCTTATAAGTAAGGTTCGACAAACGAGTGCATGACAAGTTATTATTAAATAGCGTAAATCGGACTGACGCTGTCACTCCACCGCTGAGGAGTGACATGGTCAGTCCGGTTTACACAGCTAATCGTTAGTCTGGGCAAACAGCGGTAACAGCGCACAATTACGTGTTAGTTACGACAGCATCGGCGATTCCACACTCTAATCAGTACTAAATCGATGTTGTATGCGAGTACCTAGTTCTGTGTATATGTCGGCTGTCGTAACTTATTTCGTAATTACCGCTGTTTGCCCCGACGTACATGCCATGCACTCGTTTGCCGATTCTTAATTATAACTGCATGAGTTTCACTCACAATCAGATTCGTTTCGAAATTGCGATATTTTAGCTTCCTACCGTTATCGTTACTAAATTATTATTTTAAAAAATATATTCGAACGTAGTAAAATAAGACACAATTCTCCCTCGCCACTAAATAAGAAGAAAAACAAAAGTTTAAATAATTTATTCACCAATAGCACCACATTTTCTTTTTTTTTTTGTTGTTGTTCAGTATTAAAACATGACTACGATTGCAACAATCATAAAAGGAAAACAATTTACGCGATCGTAACGCCGTTCGAGGTCGCTTCTCCGACGTTTCGGCTCCATCTTCGGTATCAATAATACTTGGAGAAGTCGTTAGGGTTCGTCGGGGCCTGGAAACCGTATCCGGAACCGCCGCGGATTACTCCGCTGATGCCTACGCCGCTGACGGGTGCTTGTGGAAACACGATCGGTCCTCTGTTATCTCGAGGATCTTGCGATTGCGTTGGCAAGCTGTTGTAATCGCCGTAATCGTATCCGGCACAGATCGGACGGAACAAACACACGAAGAACGCGAACAGCGCGAAGACGAGTTTCATTTTCGCGATTTTTTCGATTTTTCTTTTTTTTTTCTGTTACGGATAAAATTCGAATCGAAGGATCTTACGAGTTTCGATGCGATTCATTCATTTGTTATCTCGAACCGCGACTAACGCCAGCGCGCGATAGTCGATCGTTTTACGCGATCGCTTTGGCCATGGTCCGGCGGCGGTCGGCCGTGTTGAAGGCGCTTTTTCGCCCGCCTCGGAGCCCGAACGGCACGGCATTATGCAAACGGCTTCGTTCGTTTATTCCGACTTTTAAACCGTTCACCCGCTACGTTTACAATCTCTTATTTATAAGAGATTCGAAGGGGGCGACGACGTCGTCGGTCCCGCGTCGAATTCGACGCGCGAAAAAGACACGTTACGTAACCGCCATTTTCGTTTTGTTCGCGCAGTTATTGTTACCGCCACGAAGCATGAATGGAGGAACGGACGAAACGCCGAACGGACAACAAAAAGGCGAACGGAATTGCTTTTCTTTGAGTCAGCTAATGAATTGGGGCGATCGATTGGGTAAGCGCGCGGAATTTTTGCGGTCGTTCGAATCGCGCACGAAATGCGATTTTAACTGCACTCCCGATGCAGGAGAAACTTTTCCGTTTCTCGATCGAAAAATAATAACTGCAATTATATTCGATAACGACCGCGCTAGAATCAATAGAGCTGCTTCTATACGCTTTTATTGCATAAAAAGTCTTCTTAAATTCCACCATCCTGTATATATCGAAGTATTTTTAAAGATAGGTTATTCAGTATTTGCATACGATTCTGTCGTCAGCAATCGGTTATTGAGCTGAATTTTTGAAATATGATTGTTTTCGATAAAACACCCTGTATATGTGACCGTCCGAACAACAAAAAGAAACAAACGATCTAAACCATAATTATTATCCTTACGTTCTATTCGTTTTGAGTTGTTTGAGTTCTGTCGACTTTGAGTTCCTCCTTTCCGATATTGTCGGTAATTTCACCAGCTTTGAGTCCTTCGTCTTAGGTTTTTCTCTTTTTTTATTTGTGTTTTTATCTGTAAAGATAGGCTATTGAATATTTCCATACGATTCTGTCGTAAAAAATCGGTTATTGAGCTGAAATTTTTACGATATGATTGTTTTCAATAAAACATCCTGTATATGTGACCGTCGGCGGGAAAAATCCCCTAAAAGCTGTCAAAAATCGTTTTTCACTTTTTTATTTTTTTTTCTGCGTGTACTTGGGTGTCTTAAGAATCGTATAACGCAAACCCGAAGGCGTAAGATGCAAAAATCAGCTCTGGAATGATCAAAATTTAAATCGAGGAACATGATATCGTGTAATTTAGCACACGAAAATGGTCAAAATACAAGTAAATGTAATTTTAAGAGCAAAAATTAGTAAAAAAGAATAGTAACAGTACGAAGAAATGGGTAAAAAACAAGAAAAGGACCTAACCCATAATTATTATCCTTAAGTTCGATTTGTTTTGAGTTGTTTGAGTTGTGTCGACTTTGAGTTCCTCCTTTCCGATATTGTCGGTAATTTCATCAGCTTTGAGTCCTTCGTCTTATGTTTTTTCTCTTTTTTTATTTGTGTTTTTATCTGTAAAGATAGGCTATTGAGTATTTCCATACGATTCTGTCGTAAAAAATCGGTTATTGAGCTGAAATTTTTACGATATGATTGTTTTCAATAAAACATCCTGTATATGTGACCGTCGGCGGAAAAACCCCTAAAAGCTGTCAAAAATCGTTTTTCACTTTTTTATTATTTTTTTCTGCGTGTACTTGGGTGTCTTAAGAATCGTATAACGCAAACCCGAAGGCGTAAGATGCAAAAATCAGCTCTGGAATGATCAAAATTTAAATCGAGGAACATGATATCGTGTAATTTAGCACACGAAAATGGTCAAAATACAAGTAAATGTAATTTTAAGAGCAAAACTTAGTAAAAAGAATAATAACAGTACGAAAAAATGGATAAAAAACAAGAAAAGGACCTAACCCATAATTATTATCCTTAAGTTCGATTCGTATTGAGTTGTTTGAGTTCTGTCGACTTTGAGTTCCACCTTTCCGATATTGTCGGTAATTTCACCAGCTTTGAGTCCTTCGTCTTAGGTTTTTCTCTTTTTTATTTGTGTTTTTATCTGTAAAGATAGGCTATTGAATATTTCCATACGATTCTGTCGTAAAAAATCGGTTATTGAGCTGAAATTTTTACGATATGATTGTTTTCAATGAAACATCCTGTATACGTGACCGTCGGCGGGAAAAAATCCCCTAAAAGCTGTCAAAAATTGTTTTTCACTTTTTTATTATTTTTTCTGCGTGTACTTGGGTGTCTTAAGAATCGTATAACGCAAACCCGAAGGCGTAAGATGCAAAAATCAGCTCTGGAATGATCAAAATTTAAATCGAGGAACATCATATCGTGTAATTTTGCACACGAAAATGGTCAAAATACAAGTAAATGTAATTTTAAGAGCAAAAATTTTTGATATGAGAAGAAGAATGAACAAAAAAACATATGGTGCCTTTTAAATAGAAGAAAAAGAAATGTCCCGTGACGAGACCCGAACCAGCGATCTCGTGACTATCGCACCAAAACGCTATCGTCTAGGCCACGAGTCCAGTTGACAATCGTATTATATCTAGTGGATTTAAATGGTGGGTGAAACTGCAACATCGATTATCTCGGTAATTTATGAACGTTGCGTCGAACTACTCCAAAATATTCTTATTTAAGGTCCAAACTACACGTACCATAAATATCAAAAATTACAAAAATCCGATTACCTTACCTTCTCCTTGTTAGATTTTTTGAGTACCAAAGCCAAGCATAAAACTACATTTAACGGTAGAAAACGACATTAGTTTGAGGACATCTTGACAAAATGCAGCTAATAACTTTGAAGGTCTCGTTCCAAAAATCTCGTTTTGGCACCGTAGGTGGGTTTCCTCGTGGACGGTCACATACATCGATCTGTAACAAAAAAGAGTTCCAGAGCAGTTTTTAAAGCAATTTTATGAAGAATTTCTGTTAAAATCTCTAAAAAACAGAAGCTATTAAGTTCAAATTTGTACTGGTGATGTTTTGTGATCTGCTCCGTTTCCTACGGACTGGGCTGGGGTCTAGACCCTGATGATGGGAAGAGGGGGAGGGGGTACAGCTGGTTCCGACTTCATATGATTAGGAACCAATCCGAAGTTATCAATGACGTATTTATTTCAAACCATTCTGTATATCGATGACCTTGAACGATGTCTCTAGCCCTGGATCAGTTTCTTGCCGGCAAAGAACAAAACATTTTATAAGCGTGGAATCACGCTACAGCCAGAAAGATGGTAAAAAGTATTGGACCAGAATGGACAATATATAATTCAATAAAATATTTATTCACCATAAAAATCGAAATTACTTTCCGAATGCGGTCATCGAGGATTTGTAAAAACGTTTTTAGCTTACAATGGGTTTCTGAATCACTTCCCGAACGACGGACAGATGTTTCGATCCTCGCACCTTCATCGATTCGATTCAAATTCTCATCGTTGAGCATATCTTAACGCTGTACATACATACATACATATATGCACGTCGGTCGTTCAATTGATTCGGAGAAGAAATCGATCAAGGTGATGAAAACGAACGGTCGCCGTCGACTAAAGGGATTTTTCCGCCGCATTTACGAGAAGGTTGCCTCATTTCATCGCCTATATGCATTCATAAACCTTGACCGATCTCGGAAGAAGGGTAAAAATTCCGCGAAAAGAATGCTCTTTAATCGGAAGGCATTCGAAGTGATTTATACTGTAACTCTTTACCTCGCATCGATCGTTTTCTTCGGCGAAAATCGATCGGGCGAGGTGAAAATCGATTGGCGCAACAATCGCCGATTCGTCTAGTCACGTAGTCGCGTAATTCCGATCGATCGTTAAAGCTAGATTATCGGTTGTTGAAGGCGAACAAAACCGAACGATACGTTCACTTGACATTGTGGGCGAATGAGATTTCGCCGCTGGACATCGCGAAATAGCGTGCTCTTATTCGATTTGTTTGGAAACAGTTTTCTTTTTCTAAAAAGGCGCTTGCAGATGCATAAACATCAATTTCGACGAACATGAGTACGATAGCATCGCTTCTACGAAATAAATCATCACTGTCTAGATTTGTCATAAAAATAGAATGTAAATTAGCATTTTATAGACTTTTCCAAAGGTAGATTACACAAAATATATATACAGAAAAAAGTAGACTATAAACAAACAGTTTTATTCTCTAGATTTTTCAAGAAATAGAATCTAAATAAGCAACTGTGTCTCTAGGTAGACCGTTTGAAAAATAGAACGTAAACCAAAAAAAAAAAAAAAAGATGTTACCGTATATGGTAGATTCTTACAAATTTAAAAACCGAGCGAAAAATAGATTTGTCAAAAAATAGAATGTAAATTGTCATGCTATAGACAGATCATTAAGAAAATAGAAAGTAAACTAACAATTTTATTCCCTAGAGTTTTTAAGAAATAGAATCTGAATAAGGAGATATCTCTATCGACCATTCAAAAAATAGAACGTAAACCAAAATGCTTACCATATGGATTTTAGCAAAGTAAAAAGTGAACGAAAAAAGCCATCACACTCTAGACTTGTCAATAAATAGAATGTAACCAAAAAAAACGAAAACGGTAGTTGTAAAAGCAGAATTTTATTGGTCATCCGAACGAATAATTAAAGTGCAAAAATAACACTGTTTGGCATAGGAGTTCATCATCATGTCAAAACTGATTTTCGAATTGCGATAAAGGAAACAAGAAGTCTCGTCCTCTAGATTTTTCAAAACACACAATATAAACGGAAAAAATTGTTATTCTTTAGATTTTCAAGAAGTAGAATCTAAGCGAAGAAATGTCTCTGTTCGATAAACAGTTTAAACAATAGAATTTAAACCGTCTAGATTTTTTCACAAAATAGTACGTGAAGGAAGAAATAAACAGTACTCTCTAGACTTGTCAAGAAGTAGAATGTAACCAAAAAGAATCGTTCCTTAGATTTCTTAGTAGGTAGACTTGTAGCGAAAGAAAAGAATGTCGTTCTTTATACTTTCTCAAAAAGTTGAATCTGAACAAAGAAATGTCTCTCTTTGATAAACAGTTAAAGAAATAGAATGTATACCATCTAGATTTTTCACAAAGTAGAACGTGAACGAAGAAATAATCACCATTCCCTAGACTCGTCAAGAAGTAGAATGTAACAAACAAAACATTAATATTTATCATTCTTGTTGCTAATCCGAATAGATGACCAAGCAGTAGAACACCTCTCACCTCATAAGAAGTCGTATTCGCATTTCGACCAGCCTCATGACAATCCCGATTTTCCAATTGCGATGAGAAACAAAAAATCTATAGGCGTCTTCTAGATTCTTCAAGAACTAGAATTTAAGCTAAAGGGCGTATCTCTAGTTGAACGGTTCAAAGAGACATTTCCTTGCTTAGAATCTACTTTTTGAAAAGTCTAAAGAATAACATCTTTTTTCGTTTAGATCTTTTGAAACATTTGGAAGACGCCCACCATACATTCCTTAATTATTTCAACTGTTTATCAAAGAGATTTATTTGCTTAGATTCTACTTCTTAAAAAATCTAAAGAATGAAAACAAATACAATATAAAGCAATTGAAACGACGCATATATAGAAATCTAGTGGACGCCTACAGAACAAGAACGAGAGGCATTATTTTCTTTTTCTGTTACATTCTACTTCTTGACAAGTCTAGGGAGTGCTGATTATTTTCTCGTTCAGGTTCTATTTCGTGAAAAATCTAGACCGTTTACATTCTATTTTTTAAGTGTTTCTTTGCTCAAAGTCTACTTCTTGAAAAATTTTGAGAACGACAATATTTTCTTTCGCTATAACTCTACCTGAGAAATCTAAGGAACGGTAACTTTTTTCGTTTGTATTCGGATTAACGACAAGAATGAGAAATTATAATTTTTTTGTTAGATTTCATTGCGTGGCAAGTCTAGAGAGCGCTGATTATTTTTCGTTCTAAACGGTTTATATTCTAGTCTTTGAGCTGTTTATCAATCATTTCTTTACTTAGATTCTTTTTCTTGAACATTTTTTAACGGTTTATCAAACAAAGACATTTCTTTGCTTAGATTCTACTTTTCGAAAAGTCTAAAGAATAACCATTTTTTCCGTATATATTGTATTCTTTTGAAAAATCTAGAAGACGCCCACCATAGATTCTTTAAATTTTTTAACTGTTTATCAAAGAGCGACATTTCTTTGTTCAAATTCTACTTTCTGAGAAATTCGAAGAACAACAATCTTTTCTTTCGCTATAAGTCTACTTCTTGAGAAATCGAAGGAAGGACAATTCTTTTCGTTTATATCTAGTAGGCGTCTACAGATTGCTCGTTTTTCATCGCAATTCGAAAATCAAGGTTTTCATGAGCCCGATCGAAGTGCAAACACGACCTCTTGCACTAAACAGTGATATTCTACTATTTGGTCATCTATTCGGATTAGCAACAAGAATGAGAAATATTAATGTTTTGTTTGTTACATTCTACTTCTTGACGAGTCTAGGAAATGCTGATTATTTTCTCGGTCACATTCTATTTCGTGACAAATCTAGACGGTTTACGTTCTATTTTTTTAACTGTTTATCAAAGAGAGACATTTCTTTGTTCAGATTCAACTTTTTGAGAAATTTTAAAGAACGACATTCTTTTCCTTTCGCTACAAGCCTACCTACTAAGAAATCTAAGGAACGATAACTTTTTTCGTTTATATTCGGATTAGCAACAAGAATGAGAAATTATAATTTTTTTGTTACATTCTATTGCGTGACAAGTCTAGACAGCGCTGATTATTTCTTCGTGCACGTCCTATATTGTAAAAAAAAAAAATCTAGACGGTTTAAATTCTATTTTTTGAACTGTTTACCAAACAGAAACATTTCTTGGCTTAGATTCTACTTTTTGTAAAATAATAATAATAATAATAATAATAATAATAATAATAATAATAATAAATAATAATAATAATAATAAATCTAAAGAATACAACTTTTTCCGTTTATATTGTATCTTTTGAAAAGTTCAGAAGACGCCCGTCCACAGATCCCTGATTTTTTTGACCTGTTTATCAACGAGAAATTGAAACGAAATCGAATTTTTAATTACATAAGCGACTCCGACAACGTCGTTATCATTCGAAATTCGCATTTCTCTCCGTTTTTACGCCCGAACGAACGCGTTCGCCCAGCACAAGGAAGGGGAAAAAAGGCGCCGTCCGTTGACAAATTTTCACCTCTCACGCAGGCACGACTTCGCTGCTTAATAGAGCAGATTAATTCCGAAATTGTAACGAACGAACGAGCGTAGCTTACGTTTTGACGTAACAGCGTCGATTCGATGACACACGTAACACCTTAAATTGACGTTTCAGCGCCCACGCAACCGCGCAACGTTACCGTGACGGTCCTAAATCCGACCTTGCTCAAAGTCTCTTGGCTACCGCCCGAAGAATTCAACGGCGATACGGTCTACTACGAAATACATTGGCAAACGGAGAGCACCACTTCGGGAATCCGCCAGAAAAGCGATCAGACGGTCATGGAGAACAATTTCAGTCTGGATTCGCGACCGTTTTCGGCCTATTTGAGGCGGATTTCGCCCAACGAGACTTATCTGGTGTGGGTGAGGGCCTACAGCAGGACCAACGAAACTTACACCGATAGCGTCAGCGAAAAAGATCACCACATTTCCCGAACCGGATAACATCACCGTCGGCGATTACCGCGCCTATCTCCTCAAAGTCGAATGGACCACCTCCGATTACATCGAAAATTACACCCTCCAATACGCCCCGTTGACCTCGAACGATTGGAGGAACGTATCGGTCGCTCAGACCGTCATCGATGGGAACCGATTGCAGGCTTTCCTGAACAGGCTCAAGCCCAAAACCCAGTATAAGTTTCGGTTTTTACTCGTCTATCCGAAATACGACAAGTTGTACGTTTGGCCGAAGGATTCCCGATTCACTTTCGAGACGTTAGGTAAACGCACCCTCCGTACCCTTTCGTCCCCTAAACAAAAGAAAACGTTGAAAATCTGTTTCAGGCGATAGGCCCTCCCCGCCCGGTAAACCCGAAATCCGATTCATCAATCGGAACGAATCCAAGATCTGGTGGCAACCGTCCAAGGACAACGGAGCCCTCATCGAGCTCTACAAATTGGAGGGGATGAAGTTGAGGAATTATCGAGAGAGAAGGAGCACCAACAGAAGCGCTTGGTACCACACGGCTCCGTCCATTGAAGAGCAAACTTGGGAATGGGAGGAGTTCTACAACGGAAGCGGTAAGTTGCCTCCGGTCCGAGGGTGGTGAAACCCGCCCTTATTTCAGTAAAGTAAAGTATGATATAAAAGAAATAAAATTAACCTTACCACATCTTTCATTGATACGAGTACTTCAAAACCAGCCACCTTGAATTTTTCTCCGACATTAATTTTAAATATCGCCGTGGGCGAAGCTAGTGGGGGACAAGGACGTTAGAAAGTTCGTTGCCCCTCCCCGTAGGGAACAACCTCTGGCGTGTATATACATAAGTATACATATATGTATATTGTAGTATAGTAATACTCGAATGGTTAATGTAAATGTTGGGGTTATAGATGTTTATGTTCAAATGACATTCGGTTGGGTTCTTTTTATACTTTTTCGATACCACGCACACCACCTTTTAAGCATTTTATTCCCCTACGGGTGTTAGATTCTTATTTTAAGTCCAGCCAGAGACGTTTAATGGGAGAAAAAATGTAACTAGAAATAAAATTATTAATTATTATAAAAAGCTTCGATTAAAAGATAGAAAACCATTGTAAACATTCAGACACATACATTCAACACTTTGACATCACATGAATTCCTAATAACCACTGGATATAAATAACCACGGATACCTGAACAGGAACAATATGAATTTCAATAACCGTCACAATAATAATAATAATGCGATCTATTACATTTTCTACGTAAAGGGGAGAAAAAGAAAAATATATATCTATACATAAAGGAGAAAAAAAAAAAAAAATTATATATAAAATTGATTGACTCGAAGTAATCGGAATTGGGACAAGTTTTAAGAACTCGCGAATTTTTATGAAACTACCGGTTATTACGAAAAACCGGAAATAATTCACTAATTTTGAGTTCATAACCTTTTTATACGCCATCGACTCTACAATTAGACGTAATTTGGTTGAAATCCAAAAATGGTCGAATTTGGTCGATTTTTCCATGTTCGAATTTCTGCAAAAAAAAACAAAATATCCGAAAGTTGGCGGTATTATACGTCAAAATATAGCTCTTCGTCAGTAGATTTCGGACAAATCATTGGCGAAGCCAAACTGTTAACGGTTTTCCAATTATAGGCGAAAAATCGCAAAAATTCGACGGTTGTAGGAAATTACGGAGGATAATCGCAGTCTGGTGTCTCAATATGATACAGTCTTCCATAAGTGAGCGCTAGACTTACAATTTCTTCACTTGGCGTTGTCGGAATTGGACCAGGTTTTAAGGAATCGCTTGGAAACTGCGAAAAAACTGCAATTTTCACGGAATTGCGCCTTATTGCGACGAAACCGGACATAGTTCGCCAGTTTTGAGTTCATAGCCCCTTTTTTACGTCGTTGACTCTACAATTAGATGTAATTCGAAATCCAAAAACGTAGTTTGGAACATGCTCAATTTTACTCGAATTTTCGACCCCTTAGAGATTTCGAAGAAAATCAAAATGGCAGGAAGTATGACTTATTACACATCAAATTAAAGCTCTTCTGGTGCAGATTACGGATAAAATAATTTCCGAATCGAGAGACGTGTTGTTAAGAAAATATTCAATTAGAGAGCGAAAAGGAATTGTTGACAAAGCACCTTTGTTGGCTGTAACACCCAAGCGGAACAAATTTCGGGAATTTCGCCGTGAAAATCGAATTCAACGTCCTCGAAAACGTCTATTCACAACGTTTCGTCCAATTTGGAACATCTTCAATTTTCCCTGAATTTCCAAAGGGGTACCCCTTAGAGATTTCGAAGAAAATCAAAATGGCGGGAAGTATGACTTATTACACATCAAATTAAAGCTCTTCTCGTGCAGATTACGGATTAACTAATTACCCTGACCACACCTTTCGGAAATAATTCCATTGGAAATTTGCAGTTCAACAACGAAAGCGACCACTTGGCCCCGATCCGAGGGTCGCAAAAACCGCCCTTATTTCATTGGAGACATTTCCGAAAAGTGCGTGTAATAAGGGTAATTTTATTTCTTTTGATACATTATTTTAACCACCATCTCCTTATTCTTATTTGCAAACAGAAAAAGGACATAATAATAATTACAGAAACGTTCTGGAACATCAACGGTTTGGACCCCGATTATCGTTACTCGTTTAGGGCGTTAGCTTACAACGAGTACGGCTGGTCCGATCCTAGCGAGGACACCGAGTTCGACCCCACCACCGCCGCCCTCTTGGCGGAAAAGACCGATCCGTTAACGATGATAACCGTAGCGATCGGTGTGCCGGTGCTGATCTTGCTGTTGTTGCTCATGTGTCTCGGCTGTTGTAAGTACAATCCCATCAATTACTAAAATGTGGGCCGTGACCTTGATACGGAAAGATTTTTGATATCTTAACGCGTGTGGGGCGTAAGCTTAACGTCGAGAAATTGGCGTAAAGAAGAAAAAAACACATTTTTACGTGAATTCAGAAAATCGTTTTAATTCAAGAGGGACGGGAGTGGGGTTAGAAAGGTATTTGAAGAGAACCTAATATTTTGGGGAGCGTGACCTTGGGTCTCCTGATGTCTTAAAGCTCTCGAAACGCTTGTGGGGGTGAGCTTAACGTCGAGGGATTGGCATAAGGAAGAAAAAAGTAATTCTTACGTGAAGGTGAAAAATCATTTTTATTCGTGGGACAAGGGGAGGGGTAGTTGCAAAACCTATGGAGGAACAACTTCACATTTTAGGGGGCATAATCTTAACGTCGAAAGATCTTCTGATATTTCAACCCTCCAGAAATGTTTGTGGGGCGTATAAACTTAACTTTGAGGTATTGGTTTAAGGGATGGAGAAGATCCTTTTCACATAAAGATGGAAAGTCGTTTTTCTTTATGGGGGAAGAGGGAGGGGGTTGCGAAACGCAAGGGGAGCAACTTCATATTTTGGAGAGCGTGTCCTTAACATCTAAAGATCTTCTGATATCTTAACGCTCTAGAAACGCTTGTGGGGCTTAAGCTTAACTTTCAGGGATTGATTAAGGGATGATCCTTTCACATGAAGATGGAAAGTCGTTTTTCTTCATTGGGGGAGTTGCGAAACGCCACGAGGGAACAACTTCACATTTTGGGGAGGCGTCACTTTGACATCAAAAGATATAATATTTTAGGGCTCTAAAAACATTTGTGGGGCGTAAGCTTAACGGCGAGAGGTTGATTGTGCTGGTTGCAACGTCACCGGAACTAGCAACGTAGGAAAGGTGATGTCGATATTAAAACAGGAGGGTGGGGGTTAAGGGAGGGAGTCGACCTAATCGAACTTCCGCCATTTCCATTCAAAATGGGAATCGTATCAGCACCGTTTTTCTACATCTTTTCGTCTTATCCCAGTCGTAGTTGCCGGTAAATGCGAGTGCGGTAAACACAAGAAAGACCAGCACGTCATCGCGCCGATCGGAAGACCGGACGTCGAATTGGCAACCCTGAGGGAACTCCCGAGACGGAGCAACTTCGTGCATAACACGAACGTCTTGTACGTGTCAGCCCAGCCGACTCCCGAGGAGATAACGCTTTTACCCCATATACGAAGGTAGGTCTATCTTCGAGTATATTTATAAAATTTGATCATATCGTTTCGTTTCGGGATATATACATGTTCCTTGGTTTAGCGCCCAGAAATAAACAACGTTGCCAGCAAAAACGTAAAGAAACGAAATTACCCGAATGATAGATTAACATTGGCGAGATTGTCAAATCATCTTCTTTCTTATCAAATCCTAAGCGCCCTCTCAAGCGTCGGATTATCAAATCTATTTATCAAAATAATCTACAAACAAAAATCTCAGGATAAGGCGGTCAAAAGGATCCGAGAAAAATCGGGATTATTAGATAAGTCAAAATTACAACAACGATGCCAAATTGATTACCATTGTTGTCAACTCGTCGAAACTGTCAAGTTAATGGAATGCGCCTATTCAAATTGACAGCACTGTCAATCCTACGGAAATGAAGTCACTAACATCGCGATCAAACTGTCAAAATTTTCCCAAAGTTTCATTAATTTCGCGTCGTTTGAATGGACTTTGAAAATTGTGAAAATCTAATAAGCGAATAGGTTTGAACGTATTGGAAACTCGATTTGCCAAATATATAAACAATGCATTACGTCAAAACTGACAAATGCTCTTGTCAAATTAAATACAGCTGTCGAATTTTGTTGTAGTTGTGGAATCCATTTTCGAAAATATAAGAAGCTGGCATATATATGAAGTACGCCTGTTTAAACCGAGATAGTTGTCAAAATTACAATTTATTGACATTTAAATGAAGTTGTCAAACATGAAATTCGTCTGTTTAAACTGACAGAAGTGTCACTAATACTGAAATAAAGTTACTAATACCAAAACTGAACTGTTAAAATTACAAATTTATGAAACCGAAACTGACCAATACGGTTGTCAAATTTAATAAAGCTGTCAAATTTTGATGAAGTTGTGGAATCCATCTTCGAAAATAGAAGAAGTTGGCATATATATGAAGTACGTCTGTTTAAACCGAGATAGTTGTCAAAATTAGAATTTATTCACACTTACATGAAGTTGTCAAACGTGAAATTCGTCTATTCAAACTGACAAAAGCGTCAATAATACTGAAATAAAGTTATTAATATCATCACTAAACTGTCAAAATCTCAAATATATTACGTCAAAACTGACAAATGCTCATGTCAAATTAAATACAACTGCCAAATTTTGTTGAAGTTGTGGAATCCATTTTCGAAAATATAAGAAGTTGGCATATATATGAAGTACGCCTGTTTAAACCGAGATAGTTGTCAAAATTACAATTTATTGACATTTAAATGAAGTTGTCAAACATGAAATTCGTCTGTTTAAACTGACAGAAGTGTCACTAATACTGAAATAAAGTTACTAATACCATAACTGAACTGTTAAAATTTCAAATTTATTATGTCAAAACTGACGATCACGCTCGTCAAATTTAATACATCAGTCAAATTTTGATGAAGTTGTGGAATTCATTTTCGATAACAGACGCAGTTGCCAAACACGCGAAGTTCGCCCCTTTAACCGACATAGTTGTCAAAATTATACTTGAATGAAACTTAGATGAAGTTGTCAAACATGAAATTCGCTGTTCCAACTGACACAAGTGCTAATAATACTGATATAGAGTTATTAATACCATAACTGTACTGTTAAAATTACAAATTTATGAAACCGAAACTGACCAATACGGTTGTCAAATTTAATAAAGCTGTCAAATTTTGATGAAGTTGTGGAATCCATCTTCGAAAATAGAAGAAGTTGGCATATACATGAAGTACGCCTGTTTAAACCGACATAGCTGTCAAATTTACTTGATCAAACTGTCAAATGTCAAGACAACATTGTCAAAATCGCGGCGTAAATGTCCATTTTTCAGGTCTTTTTATTGTCGTATTTTGCGAAGGAAACGAATAACGGCTTTAAAATTGTCGAAAATTCGAAATGTCGAAATTTTTGGGTAAAAATTGACAATTATATTGATAAAACTGTCAAATTCGAGAAGTTCGCAAAACTTATATTACTTAACTACATCGTCAAAGAAATGAATTCGGTCCTCTTAGGACAACGTATGTAGTTGTCAAATTTATTGTAGTAAGGTGTGAAATATCACTATAACATCGCTAAAATCGACAGAAATAAGTTAAATTTTTGAAATGTCAAAACTGTCAAATTAGCTTTACCTGTCAAAGTATTTCCTTTCTTTAACCCACCAATTTTGGAGCCAATTAAAATGTAAGTTAATTAACATTAATATCGGGACTATAATTTGGTTATGACCGCTCAGAATTATCCTATTATTGTTTGACCTAAGTTTTGACAACTTTTTCAAATTTGACAGATGTTTCGCGATTGCAGTTGTTTTTCTGAACTGTCAAGAGAACAGGAAAGAAACGAATAGCACGTTCGAAATTGTTATTTCGAATCAACATGCACGTTTCAAACCTTTTTCCTTTTTCTGCGATCCTCGCAAAAGTGACGGTGGATTTGCGCGGGCTTCCTTCTTCTTCTTTTTCTTAATGGAATGCCTTCCTACCGCTAGGTGTTCTTGCGTATTTTTGCCAATTTATTTCGGTCATTGGTCGTCAGTCCTTTTACATTTTCCCCTTCCAGTCTTTTCCCTCCACTTCCTCTCTAATCCTCGTCATTGCATGTTTTTCTTGAGCTTCCTCTTGTGCATGCTTACCACTAATCTGGGAAAACAGCGGTAACAGCGTACAATTACGAAATAAGCTGAGACGGCCTACATATAAACAGAACTACTCGCATACAGCATCGATTTAATACAAACTAGAGCGTGGGGAGTCGGCGATGCTGTCGTAACTTACTTCGTAATTGTACGCTGTTACCGCTGTTGGCCCAGTCTACTTACCACACCTAACCAATTTCTACGCGGGCTGAATCTAAAATTAGGGCAATTTTCACGTGTCCGAAACCTTAATTCGATTTGTCGCGTTTCGCAACCGAGACCAAAGGAAGAAAGAAATCTTACGCGTCATTAAATCCGAACACAAGCCGAGAGATTTCACGAATTTCACGTCCGTTAGTCGCGAATTACGTAACGGGCCGAAAACAATTCACGGTCTTAATCGCCGGATTTTTTCACGCTTTCGACTCGATCGATTTCGTTACGAAATCCCGATTAGTCCCACTATAAATTTCACTCACCTAAAATCTCTCACCTTTGCTCTCTCTCTCTTTTGTTTCTCGTCCAGGGACCAAATCACACTGATGAAATTCTTGGGCAGCGGCGCCTTCGGCGAGGTCTTCGAGGGCAAGGCCAGGGATCTGAAGCCCAACGGAGTCGAGACTAAAGTGGCCGTCAAGGTAAGAATCTAATTCCCGCCGATATTTCTCGACTTCGTTTTTTCAACGCGATGACGAAGAAGAAGAAGAAGAAGGAGAACTTCATTTCTTCCTTAAATTTATCTCCGTTTTAGACCTTGAGGAAGGGCGCCTCCGAACAGGAAAAACCGAATTCCTCCAAGAAGCGCAGCTGATGAGTCATTTCAAGCACAAACACATCCTCCAACTGTTGGGGGTGTGCCTGGACAACGATCCCCATTTCATCATCATGGAACTGATGGAGGGGGCGATTTGCTGACGTATTTGCGATCGTCGCGTAAACCGACGGTAAACCCCGATCCCGCGCTAATAACAATTTTTTTCTGAACTAATTTTTTCCTTCGTTTTCGCAGAGCGATACGCCCCCACTCACCCTCTTGGAACTCTTAAAGATGTGCGTAGATGTCGCCACCGGTTGTCGTTACCTCGAAGAAATGCACTTCGTCCATCGCGACTTGGCCTGTCGGAATTGCCTCGTCTCCACATCGGATCCCGAAGAGCGTATCGTCAAAATCGGAGATTTCGGCCTGGCGAGGGACATCTACAAGAACGATTATTATAGGAAGGAGGGTGAAGGTCTCCTGCCGGTCCGTTGGATGGCGCCAGAATCGCTGGTGGACGGCGTTTTTACGAGCCAGTCGGACGTGTGGGCCTTCGGAGTTTTACTGTGGGAAATCATGACCTTGGGCCAGCAGCCATATCCGGCCAGGAATAATCTCGAGGTGTTACACTACGTGAGGCGTGGAGGTCGCCTCGGGAAACCGGTCGATTGTCCCGAGGAGCTGTAAGATGGATTTTTGATTTTGGTTATAACTAAAGCGTGGTTGACTCCTCGTTTGGGACACGTGCTTCGCTCGAAATTTAGGCGACATCTTCGTTTCTGTCCCCGTAGTCTGCCGAGATCCGCGACGTATCCCTAGCTGATCCCAACGTTTCGCCCAGTTTGCTGTCGATATCTTCAGGAAAACTCGTTCAACCTAGTATCTTTCCAAGTCGTCCGTTCGTCCTTCAAATAACAGTTACCTTTCGAAAACGTCGAAGTTGTGAAATCTAAATTTTCAAAATGTTAAAATCAAAAATTTTCTAAACATTTTTGGAAACTCCTAGATTTTTGAAATTTTTGTCAAATATTAAATATTTTCAAAACTTGCAAGCGTATTCAAAACACCCAAACTTTAAAAACATTATCGAAATGCCTCGAAATTTCCAATTTTGTACATTTTCCAGTTTCAAAACTTCCCAAATTTTCCAAATTTTCAAAATGCTGAAATCGAAAATTTCCTAAAATTTTTTGGCAATCTTCAAAATTCCTAGATTTTTGGAATTGCTTCGAAATTTCCAATTTCCACGCTTCTATGCAGCGCCCTCTGTTGCTTTCCTACAGTTTTCAATTTTGGAAGTTCCCAAATTTTCTCAGTTTTCAAAATTTTAGAATCAAATAATTTCTAAAAATTTTTGGAAATCTTTAACATCCCTAGATTTCTGAAATTTTTATCGAATTTTAAATATTTTCCAAACTCGCAAGCCAAGAACTCTAAAATTAAAAAAAAATTATCCAAATGCTTTAAAATTTCCAATTTCCACGCTTCGATCCAGCGTCCACTGTTGCTTTCCTTCAGATTACTTTTTAAAAAAAATTGAAATTTTTTTATTTTTGTTTAATTCCGTAGTTTTGTCAAATGTCAACAATTTTCTAAATTTTCAAGTTTTGAAAGTTCCCAAATTTTCAAATAAAGTTTGTATCGAATTTTAAATATTTTCCAAACTTGCAAGCCTTATTAAAATACCCCAAATTTTAAAAACAAAATCGAAATGCTTCGAAATTTCCAATTTTCACGCTTCTATCCAGCGCCCTCTGTTGCTTTCCTTCAGATCATTTAAAAAAATTGAGAATTTTGATTCATTTTTAAAATTCCGTAATTTTGTAAAATGTCAACAATTTTCTATATTTTCAAGTTTTCAAGTTCCCAAATTTTCTCAGTTTTCAAAATTTTAAAATCAAATGATTTTTAAAAATTTTGGAACTCTTCAAAATTCCAAGATTTTTGAAATATTCATAGAAGTTTAAATATTTTCAAAACTTGCAAGTATAATCAAAATGCTCCAAATTTTAAAGACATTATTGAAATGCTCAAAATTTCCAATTTTCGATGCAGCGCCCACCGTTGCTTTCCTCAGATTACTTTAAAAAGAAATTGAGATTTCTTTTTAATTCCGTGATTTTTCAAAATGTCAACAATTTTTTAAATTTTCAAGTTTCGAAAATTCCCAAATATCCTCAATTTTCAAAATCTTAAAATTGAAAAATTTTTGGAACTCTTCAAAATTCCTAGCACTTTAAAATATTAATCGAATTTTAAATATTTTCCAAACTTACAAGCGTAGTCGAAATATCCAAATTTGAAAGACATTTTCGAAATGTGTCAAAATTTCCATTTTACATGCTTATATCCAGCGCTCACTATTGCTTTCCTTCAGGTTAGTTTAAAAGAAATTGAGGACTTTTCTTTTTTTTAATTCCGTACTTTTGTAGAATCTCAACAATTTTCCCAAATTTGACAGTTTTCAAAATTTTAGAATCAAATAATTTCTAAAAAATTTTGAAAATTCACAAAATTCATAGATTTTTGAAATTTTTATTGAATTTTAAATACTGTACATATATAAAATTTTAAAGACGTTATCAAAATGTTTCAAAATTTCCAATTTCCTTGCTTCTATCTACTAAAGTTACAAGTTTCGATAGTTCCAAAATTTCTTTAGTTTACAAAATTCAATAATCAAAATTTTTCAAAAATTTCTAAATTATTGAAATATTTTGCAAACTTAGGGAATACATCGTTACGACTTGATTGACTAATTTATTGACATCTTAGTGCCATCCCAAATAGATTCTGGCCACTTTCTTAGCGAAGCACGTGTCCCAAAATCATATACGTACGAATACTGTACGGCGTAGCGTGCATTATAATTCGTCTTTTCTCAGGCACGAACTGATGTTGTTATGTTGGAGTTTCGAACCGGAAAGGAGGCCCACCTTCAAGTACTGCTTGGAAACGCTCAGTATACTCCACGACAAAAGCAGCCGAAACCCGGTGGCGGGGGCACACAACGGCCAATACATAAGTACGGTGCTGGAACGTAAGTCGCGATGTATATCGCGTAGCAACTAACGCTAGATGGCGCATGTGTATGTCGGATGCTAATTGTCGCTTTTCTCCGTTTTCTTTTGCTTTTTCAGAGTTTGAAGGCTTTTCTAACCAGACATACTTTCAGGATCTGAATCATAATCATTCAGGTAAAATTCTAATTCGGTCGAAATCGCCTAAATCGAAGAAACGATTCGAATTATTCCCGCGCGCACGAAGTTACCCGAACGATGATCGAGTTTTCGATCGCGCCTGCCAATCTCGCCAATCACGTAACGAGTTTTATAGTGGGATGATTTGAAAATGTAATTGAAATTGTTTAACCCAATCATCGATCGAGTTTGACGTGAAGATTACTCAGTGATTGGTCACTTGGTAAATGTCCAATCGCATAACGCAAGTTTAATGGCGGTATTGTTTGAATTATTTGACAGTTTCTTGACTGGTCGGGAGTAAATATAAAGACTCTGGATTAAGCAAGTTGTTTGAGTGAAGTTGGACAATCATCGAACGAGTTTTATAGTGAGATTATACTGCGATTGGTTGTTTGACAAGTATCCAATCATGTGACGAGTTTTATGGCGGCGTGTTTGAACTTCTTGGCTAGTTGTGGCGGGAATATTTAAATTTCTTGGTGGGTTTGGGGGTAAATTTAAAGAGTTCGGATTAAGCAAGTTGTTTGTATGAACTTAAAAAATCACTGATCGAATTTTGTGACGAAATTATGCTACAATTGGGTATTTGCGAGTTTTATGGCTGTGTGCTTGAATTCCCTGACAGATTGCGGAAACTTTAAAGACGCCAGCTTGTGTGTTTATTTCATATCATTTCGTCTCGATAAAGTAACCAATTGAATGTACCTAACCAATCAATCGCATGATCAGCATTTGTTTTTCTTTCTCACATGATCATTTGCGCATGCGCAAAGTGACGCGGAATAACTCAAAATTCTTCCATTTTAACCGATTTAAGTTTTGCAAGTTTAAACACCTGCTAACCATTTATCATAAAAATCATCTTCGCGATTTTACACCCCTCTCTCCCTACAGGCACGTCGTGGAAAAGCACCAGCAACGATTCGAGCCACGATCGCACCCCTTCCTGAACCCGAGCGACGTCGACGCCGCCTCCAACGACGCGACGCCGTCGTCGGACATCCCCAAATATCTGGAAATCGTCTACGATGACGGAACGACGCCGAAGCGCCCCGAAAACGACGGATACGAAGTTCCGCGAGATGGCGCTCGAAACGCTAAAAGCGGCCAACCGCAGATTTCCGAGGACGGCCGAAAGAATTCGACGGTGACGAAATCCGAATGCGAAGATTCGACGGACGACCAGCACGATCCGGATAAGACGAACGTCACCTGAGATAGACGTAGACTTTCACGCGTATTCGGCTCAAGTACCTGGATTTTTAATAGTTACGGCGGGATCGTCCCGCTTTTCTCTTTACTTCCGTTTCCGGAGTTTATTTGTTTTTTTCCCTGATTCGATAGGACGTCAGGGTCGCCGTAAGGAAGAAATCGCCTGGGATTTTCGTGGCGCTATTTTTTGACAGTTGTCAATCCCGAGACGTCGTTGATCTGAACGAAAATCAATAGACGAACCGGAAAGCAAAAACCTAAACAAAGAAACCCACGTCAAATCCTTTAACATTTAGTGACTTTAGTAGTTAAGTTTTCCCCCGATTACAATGGTGCCACATATGTAAACAGGTAATCTACTTTACCGACATATCGTAATCCAAATGTAATACGGCAACGTTGCTCGGATCGGACGTCATACATTTCGATCATATGCCCAAGCAGTTCTTTTTAGATTGGCAACGCTGTTCGTTTTTGACAGATATAAAGTGTGTTACGTCATCGTTTTATCTGTCAAACGTAGAATGGTGACGGTTTTCGTTTGACATTTACGGACCTCGCAAGAGTGATTACTAGAGCAATAAAATGTACAAATTTATAGATGTATGTAGTTTAGGTTAGAAAACTTGTACGATCGTTTAATATCTTTAAAGTTTCATTGTAGAAATTGTAGTTAGGTTTCCGTAAAATAATATCTACGATATAAGTTTCAATTTTTTTGTTTTGTCTAATTGTAAGCTGTAAATACTATAAGACTGTACAAAACATGATATGACAATCATCCCTAAGTGCCAGATATATTTATAAAACTGTATTAAGAAAAAGAAAGAAACAATTGACAAGTCTGTTACCTAAATGGAATTTATTTAAAAATGACGAAAATATATATTTTAGAAGATGAAAGAAGGTTTGGTTTTAATGTACGAATGTGAGGTGACATTTCGGAACGTCTTTCGTTGTTTTGCTCTACACACTACCAATTTCACCAGGAATGCAATTGCAGGGTCTGCAACTTGAGAAATCCTCGCAACTGCATACATAATCAATATAATTTGTCTTATTATACTGAGCATCGCAGATCTTGCACTAAAGTGGGGAAGGGGAGAGGAGGCTTTTCGTACTTTCTCCTCCCCTCCTCTCTCTCATTCTAAATATAAATTACCAGATTGGTAACAGCCTACAATTACGAAATAAGGCCCAACAGCATCGCTGACTCCCCCGACTCTAGTCAGTATTAAATCGGCAAGTGGTTATGTGTATATGTAGGCTGTTGTAATTTATTTCGTATTTACCGCTGTTTGCCCAGACTGTTCACAAAGTGAGAAGAGAATGAATTACGTTGAAAGCAACTGTTGTGTATATTAAAAAGCAAAAAAAAGACGACCGACATTTTGTTACTACGGTTAAGAAAGAATTTCCAGGGAATAGGTTTTACTAGAATAGTTTCAAATTACGTTAGAGTACTTGCTTCTTCAGTTTTATAAATGATCTTTTCCTTTTCTCCGTTTCTCGCTAAATTTGACGTGA
The DNA here is from genome assembly GCA_038088585.1 of Chrysina gloriosa. Taxonomy (NCBI): domain Eukaryota; kingdom Metazoa; phylum Arthropoda; class Insecta; order Coleoptera; family Scarabaeidae; genus Chrysina; species Chrysina gloriosa. Next base: position 36,740,184 of record CM076093.1, on the reverse strand, counting down.
TCACGTGACGATGTGGACGTGACTTATGGAGCGATCCTCGTACGTTGAACTTTCGGAATAGTTCCATGTCCAGTGTACGAAACGGAATTTATTCAGCTTTCTTTGATTTATTAATATGTTTAAAATGAAAATTGCTTATTAAAGAGGTATGAAATGGTTAATAATCTTAAATAATCAATAAATTTAGCACCTACATCTACATTTAGTGACTTTTCGCTTAGTACTTTTCATCTTCTAGGTTGGTATGAATCACCTGATTGTTACTGACGTAATTTTAGGCTGAAATCAATTATTAAAGTACTCGACGCGAGTACGCGTCTCGCATCTTAGATTTCGGTTCAATGTGAATTGCATTTTACCTATTTTTATTCCCAAAATCCTCCGGAATTCCTGTCGAATTAGTTCCATTTCTCTCCTCGATGTTGGCAACGATTTGACAGCTCCAAGTAAATATACACGTCCGTTTCGTACTGTAAAAGTTTTTATCGTTAAAATAGGTTAAAGAAAAGGCGTAAAAGTCGACGATAATTCCATTTTAGCCCCGTACGAAATGGGAAGTAAGAAGCACTCGAAAAAATACGAAGACGACAGTTCCTCGGATAGCGAAAGTAGCGATTCGGACACGACGAGTTCCAGCTCCGATTCGAACGACTCCTCTCCAGCTGCTCCGAAACGCTCCAAAAAGGATTCGAAAAAATCGACGAAGTCGTCGTCCAAACGATCCAAACGTCGCGAATCGGAGGAACAGGAAGAGGGGTCCCATCACGAGGAACAATCCGGTAAAAGGAGGAAACTCCCTTCGGAAAGTGAAACTTACGCCAAATCGGCCAAGCTTAATCTAGTGGAAAAATCGAAATGGGACAGTCCGCAGGAGAAATCGGAGAAACGCGAGAGGTAAGTATAATCGGATGAGTTTTGACCTAATTGATCTAGCTGCCGGACTGTTTCAGTAATTGTAATACCATCGTTTATCTCGTTCTGGATGCGATTGCATAAAATCTCTATGTCGATTGTTTTTTATTTTTTAACATTGCAATAACTCGTTACAGGCGGGTCAGTTTTATCTCTTGATAATATGCTGCACTGCGTTATCAAGATTTAAACTGATGTGTGCCTCCCCTATGTGTATGTATGTGTAAATTAGGAGATCGGAAAAGCACAGCCGGTCCGAATCGTCGGATGCTACCTTGAACAAAACCAAAAATATCGCCGAGAAGGAACACGATGCGGAACGGAATAAAAGTTCCGGTCATAACAAGGACGAAGAGAGGCAGCGATACGATCGCCCCGAACGATCGTACGGTGATCGAGATAAGAGGGATAAACGACATGAAAGGGAACATGGAGAATATGACGAGGATAAGCATAGGAGGGATAGGGAACATAGGGATTACCCGTCAAAACGCTATTATGACAGGCAGAATAGTAACGATCGTAGGGATTATAAGCGGGACGATAGGGATTATAATTCTAGGAAGTACAGCCATGATAGGAGTGGTAGCACCGATCAAAATAGGAATAGGTCCCAAGGAGGACGTCAGAGTAAATATAGGTACAGTCATCTACATAGTTTTTCTTTTTTAGAATTAAAATGTTAAATATCAAAAAACCTGGGTAAATCTATTCACACTAGGGGAAGGGATTGCTCTTTTATCTGAAACTCATCTATAGTGGATTCACATTAAGAATGTAGTAGGTGGCGCTTTGAACCGAGGAACGATCAAAACTTGACAAACTCATTGGATAAGTAAGGTTATGTTGAACAAAGCGACAAGTATGCAGTGCTATATGTCGGATACCCCGCAGTTTGTGGAATTTGTCGTTATTAGCCAATCATATTCAAGAATATTACAGCCCCATCAACCCCTGCACTAAATTCTTAACATAAACCATGTATAGTTTTGAATTTCCCTAGTACTTAACAGGTTTACTGTGACACCTACTGCAATCTGATGACAAGCTAAAATATTTACCAGTTTTATGAGACTCATTTTCCACCGTTGTAGGAATCGTAAACATCGAAGCCGTAGCGCTTCGTTAGAATCGAAAAGAGGTAAAATGGGGCAAAGAAGACGATAATAAATCGAATAAGGCTGACAAATCTAAAGACAAAGACAAGCCGAATTTCGGTCTTTCCGGAAAATTAACGGAAGAAACCAACACTTATCGGGGCATCGTTATTAAGTACAGCGAACCACCCGAGGCGCGCAAGCCTAAGCGTCGATGGAGATTGTACCCGTTCAAGGGGGAGAAGGCGTTGCAAACTTTATACATACATCGGGAGAGCGCTTATTTGATCGGTCGCGAGAGGAAGGTCGTGGATCTCCCAGTCGATCATCCTTCTTGTTCCAAACAGCACGCAGTGCTGCAATATCGACTTGTACCTTTTACAAGAGATGATGGATCAACAGGTTAGTCAGTTCCCCTTTTACAAGCAACGCTTCTGATATGACGTTACCTGTTCGGATATAAAAACCTAACCTAGTTTTTATATCTGAAGATATTGAATTTGTATTTGCATGCACTTGGTTAACGCGTGACGTCATCGGAAATGTTGCATATTGAGGGTTGAGTCATCTAAAGTGAAATCATGTATGTTTATTTTGTCTCAATTTCACGCGAGTAGGTGAAATTGAGTCACAATCAACCTAAAACTCTACGTGCAGGACCTTCTGATTTCTTCGATTTCTAGGTAAACGTGTTAGACCGTATCTCATCGATTTGGATTCCGCCAACGGAACGTTCATCAATAACAAAAAGATCGAATCGAAGAAATACGTCGAGCTACTCGAGAAGGACGTCATCAAATTCGGTTACAGCTCGAGAGAGTACGTGCTGTTGCACGAAAATAGCAAAGACGAAGCGCAAGATGACGATGTTAAAGACGAAGAGGTTAGCGAAACGGTTAAGAAAGAAAAAGAATGATGGAATTCGTCGCGTATAACTTTCGTCGTTAAACGTATTTGTATGTATGTAGTTCGTAATTGTATAAGTCGATTCCTTCGATTGTTTCTTTTCTGGCTACCATTTTTGAGGAAACTCGTATAAATAAATATGGATGGTATTCATTGTAAATTGTATCGTATTGATTCTAAATCCTTTCCTCATCTCTTACAATTTTCCGGATAGTTTCGGAGAGGATGGCGTCTTCTACCGGAATTGGGGATCTAGACACGCCTCCTTGATATGTGTAAGTTCGGTGGATATTAAAAATGAACTGATTGGATCTCGTCCATACTCTGTTCATCCAAGAGAAATAGTTAAGTCACTTCCCATTAATTTATACGGACTTATCGTGGATGATTGTCCACCACGTGACCAGCAATTTTTTTAATCTGGAGAATTTTCTATTCATAGGTTGATGGTATTTGCTTACCACTAGGATCATACTAGCATTTGACATAGGCGTACAATCGTTATTCACAATTTTTGCTGTCATTCTTTACGTTTAAAGTAATAGAACTGTACTTTTCAGTACACAGCCGTTTCATCACATTTCCACGTAAGGTAAGCTAAGTAGAATATCATATAGCATAAAATAATAATTATTTTAGGTTAATTTATTTTCTTTACTCTGAGAACAGCTGTTAGATTAACTGAATAAGTCAATTGTGTCGCAGTTATTAAACTTAAATCTATCTCAAATTGAGAGGATTGAGTCAAAAGTAAATAAAAACACTAATTTTATTTAAAAAATACGCACCCTTTCTGCAATATTTTACATACAGCGATAGTGTAATACCAACTGCTGTTATTTGGGTTGCCTAATTTGGTAGTCACGTGTTGGACAGGAATTATTGATAGCTCTGGGCCAATGAGCGTAACAGACAGTTTAACATGCTACAAATTAGTATAAGCGCGGAAAATTTTAAATAAACACATTGAAATTCTTTCTTAGAATTATAATCATGACTAGGGAACACGTTTCGGCCGTCTATCGACAAACTATCGAAACAGTAATCCTGATAAAGGTGAGTGGAATGTCGTCGAAACGTCAATAGGTTATACCTTCTTTCAGAAATAGAGAGACGAATTTCTGAACGAACCCCAAGCCCAGATTACACACTATAAAATCTGGAATAAAATTTACGCCGGCAAATTAAAGCGATGGTTCGAAAGAGACAGAGGAAACAGAAAAATGTAATACACACCACAATAACTAGCGATAATAAACAAATGTCAATACATTTGACAGAATTACGTACACGATACGATTATAGCAAGATTGGTGCGATGTAATTTGGTGCTGCTTTCGACCAATCAGAATTTACTGTAAAAATGGTGTGTTCAGAAATTCGTCTCTCTATTTTTGAAAAAGGTATAGTCCGTTTCGGAACAAAACGAATGCGCGATGCGACGAATTTTTCCGTGAGAAGCGAGGAGCTTGCATTCAGCGAAGTTGCACTTCTCCAAATTAAGTTTACCCGCGAAAACGAAGCTATAATCTTTTTGATCGTATGTGTATGTTTGACCATAGAATATATTATATTCTGTGATTTGACGTTTACCTCATTGGTATGTTATCGTTCATCACTTAGGTTTGATAAAAGAGTGGATGATGTGTTATCATTAAGTAGTGCAAACTGGATTCTGGACGCTGTCACTTCTACTAATTTTATTATTCAATGATTACCCATCAATGATAATATATCTTATAGTTATTCAGCCAAATTTGATAGGACCTCTGCTACGTGCTGTCATCTAGTGTGTATAAAATATATTTGTTCATAATTGAATTTAGGAATGAAAACAGTCCACTCGGTTTTGATTTCTAATATAACCAATTATTTTTAATTTTGAAAAACTCAACATTATTCGCAAAAATTTTAAAATCGATCATAAACGATATTTTTGCATTGAACTCGTTATATGAACAAAGATCACCGATAATGTACAAAACAAAAACCGAATATAGTTGGGTAAGACTGAAATTTGAATTTGCCGCCAGTCGCCTCGCTTGAAGTTAACTACAGTGATGTTTATACATATGAGAGGGATTCGATATGAATTTGTACAAACATCAATGTTTAGACTATATATACATAAAATTTGTATACGAACTTACAGCTCTTGCAAAGCCGTACTGACGAGCGGTATAACCGCGAAACGTACGTCTACGGATGGCAAGAGAAGATCAAAATTTTGTAATTTGTTAACTACAGTGTGAATGTAGGTACAAGGGAGGCAAAACGGAAGTACTGTTAGGTACTGGTTTATAGTTGCACTTCCTTTTATGCCCTAACAGTGCTAGGAAGATTATTGAATAATAATGGGCGTTTTAACGATAACCAAAACTTTATTTTCTATTTTTGTGCACCAACTACCCGCGTTTCGTACAGTCTCTGGTCCTTCCGGTTTTCTTACTTTCAGGTTGACCAATCCTCCTGTCTAATCTACCAACCTATGCACCACAGTACGTTGGGGAAACAGTGAAGATGGCGAGCGATTCTTGTATTATTAGCTATGGATTAGGATTATGACCGGTCGCTCTAACATGTACAGGTTATAGGTAATCTGTGATGTACAAGTAGAAAATATACGATTAAGTAAGTGTGTGTTGTTATTTATGTGTAAGTAGACGCAGGGTGTGTGTCCCTTACAGTTATTCTATACATCAGAATTTCAGATAAAAGATAATATTAATGGAGTGTAATATGTTTACCAATTTGAGTAGCGCGATTAAGCCGCGTTGCAATCCCATACTACCGGTTAGTGCGTGCATATTTCTCATAGATGGCGCTGCGACTCGGTACCTCATTGGGAGGAAGAATCGTTCTCTTCATGTGATAGTGTTCTGTGATAACTATAAGGGTACATAAAGAAGGATTCTACGTTTCCGGTTTTAACATATCCAACTAACCAGGAAATTACAATAAGAACTCGGATTACAGTTTTCTTTCGCCCCGTTCTACCGAGGAGGTAATTAGAAAACACCCCACAGATGGCGCCCGTATCGAATTTAATTTAAACGTATCTGCGCAACAGGGTTTCGAATGATTACATCCCCTATATTTTAGGGGTAGTCGGTTACAAGGCCCGGACGTATTACGGCCCCTCGGAGCGAAAGCGACGGTGCTCGGCTCGCAACGGCACTCTTTCCGAGTGGTGATATCCTTTTCGTCTGGACCGCAAATGAGCGTCGTCCCGTCGTAAGAAAAGAAGGGGTACAACAGGTGAGTTTTGCATCTCTAGATGTGGCGCAAGTGCGAAAGGGGGAAAAAGAAAATTATATGACATGATCGGGTTAATTGCTTTTCGTTTTCCTTTTCCGCTTCGAGAGCTTTAAATGTGGAATTTTTGATTTTCTTGCATTCCTTTTTTTTTTAATTGGTACTTTGGACGACTTAAAGCTTCATCCCCCGCCCCCTTCGAGGGAGATCGGGATGAAGAGATACTATTGGCGCGTACGTCGCCGCTGTAAATTAACGTTATTATCTCCGAATGACGCATGACGATGTTACGTGTTACGTCCCCTTCGCCTTCGGAACGCAAACTTTCTTCATTAACGCTTCGAGATGAGGACGGTTAGGGGGAAGATGGGCGGCCTTCCTCAACGCTAATGAGCGAGTCCAAGTTTGTAATTCTCTTCGACGTCGGCTTAAAAGCGGTTGCGAAAAAGCCCGGGCGAAATGGGGGAAAAATTAGAATGAAATTAAGCCGAATTACGTCGACCGAACGGACGTTACGTGGGGTACTGCGTCCTCCTCACGTTCTTCCGTCCGACGCCTTCATTAAAGTCCGCTAAATTGAAATTTCCTAATTAATCCGTTTTCCGTCGGATATCCAATAGGAGGAAACGCTTTCGACCTGTTCCGTTCCGAAAGCTCCACCTGCGACCGAACCGCAAAGCCGCCGACTCGGTCATCGAATTTTGCCCGGTGGTAAATTGGACAGGAAACTTAGTTATTTCGATGGTTCGCACGAAACGCGGATCACTGAGTAATGTACAAGTACAAAAAAACTTAGACGCTTTTGTCGCGATCGTTAGGCACGTCACAGTCACGTCACATGCACCTTCCAATCGCGCCACTCGCTAAATTCGGAAAAGATATGAAATTGTTTAACCGTTCGACGTCTTTCTCCAAAATTTCGTACCGCCTTGACACGCAAAGACGCCGTAGAAGCTGTTTTCTCGTACATACCCAACTCGCGTTGTGTTTATCATTCGATGTCTTTCGGGATTTTCCCGACTTCGAAGCTTTTCGGCCAAAACCAGGACTCTAATCCACTTAAACACCGCAAACTTGGTCGGAGTTATCTTCAAAGATATGCAACTCCCCTGGTGGTTGAGAATGGCGGAAATGTGTTAAATCTTTCGAGGCTTCTCCGATTTTTTTCATTTTCGAAGCAATTCGGCAAAAATCAGAACTGTAATTCACTTAACACCAACAACTTCGAACTATCGAAGTTACCGTCAAATACATACAATTAGCTTTGTTCTAGGGAATGGCGGTTTCAAATCAAGTGCAGATGTAGAAAATGTGTTAAATCTTTCGAAGCTTTCCCGAATTTTTCTATTTTCGAAGCAATTCGCCCAACATTAGAACTGTAATTCACTTAACACCACCAACTTCATCGAAGTTACCGTCAAATATATACAACCAGCTTGGTTCTTGGGAATGTCGATTTCAAATTAAGTGGTGATATAGGAAATATGTTAAATTTTATTGAGCTTCCCCGATTTTTTCATTTTCGAAGCAATTCGGCCAAAATCAGAACTGTAATGCACTTAACACCGATAACTTCGTCGGAGCTATCTTCAAAACTATACAACTGGCTTTGTATTGGAAATGGCGACTTCAAATTAGAATGAGAGTTAGAAAATGTGTTACATTCTTCGATTCTTTCCTTAATTTATTCATCTTTGAAGAAATTCGGCCAAAATCAGAATTTCAATCCTCTTAACATCGATAACTTCGTCGGAGTTATCTTCAAAACTGCACAACTGGCTTGATTTTGGGAATGGCAAGTTCAAATTAGGGTGAGATATAGAAAATGTGATACATTCTTTGACGTTTTCTCGAATTTTTCATTATGGACGCAATTCGGCAAAAATCGGAACTGTTATTCATTTAACACCAACAACTTCATTAAAGTTACTTTCAAAGATATACAATTCGCTTAGTTCTTGGGAATGGCGGTGTCAAATTCAGTGGAGATATAGGGAATGTGTTAGATCTTTCGAAGCTCTTCCCGAATTTTTAATTTTTGAAGCAATTCGGCAGAAATCAGAACTTTAATCCTCTTAATACTGATAACTTCGTCGAAGTTACCTTCAAAGATATATAACTCGCTTGGTTCCTGGGAATGGCGGTTTCGAATTTAGTGGGGATATAGGAAGTGTGTTAAATCCCGATATTTTTAATTTTCGAAGCAATTCGTCCAAAAATCAGAACTTTAATCCTTTTAACACTCATAACTTCGTCGGAGTTATCTCCAAAACTACACAGCTCGCTTTGTTTTAGGAATGGCGAACTCCAATTAGGATTGGATATATAACATGTGATACATTCTTTAATGCTTCCTCGAATTTTTTAATTTTCGAAGCAATTCGACCAAAAGTCAGAACTTTAATCCCCTTAACACCGATAACTTCATCGGAGTTATTTTCAAAACTACAGAGCTCGCTTTGTTTTGGGAATGGCGGCTTTAAATTAAGATGAGAGGTAGAAAATGTGATATATTCTTTGATGCTTCCTCGATTTTTTTCATTTTCGAAGCAATTCGGTCAAAATCAAAACTTAAATCCTCTTTAACACTGATAACTTCATCATAGTTATCTTCAAAACTACACAGCTCGCATAGTTTTGGGAATGGCGACTTCAAATTAGGATTGGATATATAAAATGTGATACATTCTTTAATGCTTCCTTGAATTTTTCATTTTCGAAGCAATTCGTCCAAAAGTCAGAACTTTAATCCCCTTAATACCGATAACTTCATCGGAGTTATTTTCAAAACTACAGAGCTCGCTTTGTTTTGGGAATGGCGGCTTCAAATTAAGATGAGAGATAGAAAGTGTGATACATTCTTTGATGCTTCCTCGATTTTTTTCATTTTCGAAACAATTCGGTGAAAATCAAAACTTAAATCCTCTTTAACACTGATAACTTCATCATAGTTATCTTCAAAACTACACAGCTCGCATAGTTTTGGGAATGGCGACTTCAAATTAGGATTGGATATATAAAATGTGATACATTCTTTAATGCTTCCTCGAATTTTTCATTTTCGAAGCAATTCGACCAAAAGTCATAATTTTAATCCTTTTAACACTGATATCTTCGTCGGAGTTATTTTTAAAACTACAGAGCTCGCTTTGCTTTGGGAATGGCGGCTTCAAATTAAGATGAGAGATAGAAAACGTGATACGTTCTTTGATGCTTCCTCGAACCTTTTCATTTTCGAAGTAATTCTTCCAAAAATCTGAACTTTAATTCTCTTAACACTGATAACTTCGTCGGAGTTATCTTCAAAGATACATGTTTAACTAACTTAATGCTGAAACCGCTGGCTTTGGCGTGAAAAGATATACGTTTCGTACAGAACCAAAACGTTGAGGACGTCATTTGAGCAATTAATTATTTTTTTCCTCAAGTTTTATCGCCTCCGATTTCACTTGTTTATCGTGGCGCCTTTCCTTTTTCCCTTTCGATTCTTCCTCATTCTCACGCCACCATCCATCTTCTAACCGAAATTCTACAACCTCATCAACAATCCACCCTTCCTCGATTTCCTTCATCTCCTCTTTCCGTCCCCTCGCCGTTGCGCCGGGTAGCAGCCCGTTTCTGTTCGACCCGGCTACATTAGGGGCAGATGCGGCGACCGTCGACATCAGCACGTTTCGGCCACCGTTGGGCAAATATTTTTACGATAATGGGGTCGAGCCCGGCCGGGACGATATTGTCCCGCTTTTACGATATCTGCAGGCCGTTAGCAAGTCGTTCGAATTACGTACGTAATACATAGTTGCCGTTGCGCGTCGATCACGTTGCGGCATCGTTTTTACAGGTGGGAGTTATTATAACCCAATTTTTCTTATTTCCTTTTTTTTTCTTCGAGAAAACGATTCAAATTGAGAAAATTCACCAAAACCGGATTTGATCTGGCTTGAATGTTTCGTTATTTCAGAAATTCTAAAGGTACGTCGTCCTACTTTGGCAAATTTGATAAGAAGGAAGGACATTATTTGACGAATTGATGGTTTCTTAGGAAACTAAGGGATATTTTAATTTGTTTCGTTTAAGTTGTTTCGTTTTAGGAATTTCGGCGCGAACTTTATACTTATTGCTGTCAAATTCTTGCAATAACTAACCGACGAAAAATATATTTGACAATAAACTCTAAAAAGTTGCCACACCTCACCTACATTGACGATTTTACCACATCTTATCAAGCGTACAGAGATAGTGTGTGCTTTTTCTGCCAGAAATGTCAAGTAAATAACTGAAATCCATTTGACAACACCGCGAAGTAAGGCTTCATACCCACACTACTCTTTATGATCTAAATGAGATGTCGGCATATCCAAACCGTTTCAATAAATCTGTCAAAATTTGTGAAATTTTGTCAGTTTTTTATCAAAGGCATAAAATTTAGACAGTGCGTTAAGTAAATGACCAAAGAATAGATTTGGCAACGCTTAAGGATGCAAATTACGTAACTCGAACGTTGCCACATCTCACCCGCATTGATGATTCTATCAGTAATAGAAAACGTGAGGAATTTTCTGAAAAATAAACTAAAGTAAATTTGACATTTTTGTCAGAGAATGCAAAAATTCTATGTAGGTTTTCTCCAAACGGAGGGAATCGTTAATGCGGGAGAGATATGGCAACGTTTGAGTTACGCAGGTTTCATCCTGCGGGGGAAGAATTTCGATTTACATACATTTTGCTCTAGGAAGACGGATTAAAGATGTTGCCAGCTTTGTGTTGAAAATTCAGTCATAACTTTTCGAATTTGATGATTACGTTCTTCTTAAACGTATAACAAGTCAGCGATGATGTGGATTTGACAAGTTTCTAAACGATAACGTCATTTAAACGTTGCCACATCTCACTTACGTTGACATTTCTGTCAAAACTTTTCAAATTTATAGGTTATGTTCATGTTAAATGTATAACAAGCCGACATAGATGTAGAATTAACAATTTTCGAACGATAACGTCACTTAAACGTTGCCACATCTCACTTACGTTGACATTTCTATCAAAACTTTTCAAATTTATAGGTTATGTTCATGTTAAATGTATAACAAGCCGACATAGATGTAGAATTAACAATTTTCGAACGATAACGTCACTTAAACGTTGCCATATCTCACTTACGTTGACATTTCTGTCAAAACTTTTCAAATTTATAGGTTATGTTCATGTTAAATGTATAACAAGCCGAAATAGATGTAAAATTGATAATTTTCTCGAGATAACGTCACTTAAACGTTGCCACATCTCACTTACGTTGATATTTCTATCAAAACTTTTCAAATTTATAGGTTATGTTCATGTTAAATGTATAACAAGCCGACATAGATGTAGAATTAACAATTTTCGAACGATAACGTCACTTAAACGTTGCCATATCTCACTTACGTTGACATTTCTGTCAAAACTTTTCAAATTTATAGGTTATGTTCATGTTAAATGTATAACAAGCCGAAATAGATGTAAAATTGACAATTTTCTCGAGATAACGTCACTTAAACGTTGCGACATCTCACTTACATTGACATTTCTGTTAAAACTTTTCAAATTTATAGGTTATGTTCATGTTAAATGTATAATGAGCTGACGTCGATGTAAATTTAACAATTTTCTCAAGATAACGTCACTTAAACGTTGCCAGTTCTCACTTACGTTGACATTTCTGTCAAAACTTTTCAAATTTATAGATTATGTTCATGTTAAATGTATAACCAGCCGACATAGATGTAAAATTGACAATTTTCGAACGATAACGTAATTTAAACGTTACCACGTCTCACTTACGTTGACATTTCTGTTAAAACTTTTCAAATTTATAGGTTATGTTCATGTTAAATGTATAACGAGCTGACGTCGATGTAAATTTAACAATCTTCTCAAGATAACGTCACTTAAACGTTGCCACATCTCACTTACGTTGACATTTCTGTCAAAACTTTTCAAATTTATAGGTTATGTTCATGTTAAATGTATAACGAGCTGACGTCGATGTAAATTTAACAATTTTCTCAAGATAACGTCACTTAAACGTTGCCACATCTCACTTACGTTGACATTTCTGTCAAAACTTTTCAAATTTATAGATTGTGTTCGTGTTAGTTATAAAGGCGATAAAACCGGCAGAAACAACTTTAATAGCTTCGCAACGTGGAAATGCGGATTTTAATGATATCCTCGAGACGTTGCCTTATTTAATTTCTTGCTCGTAAAATTCGTAGTTTATATTTAAGTTTAATGGCGGAAATGTTAAGTAAATGACAACAGCGCCTGACAAAAATTAAGACTCATATGGTAATTGATGATATAAGTGAGATGTTGCCAGATCGCTTTTGTATCTACAATCCTGTCAAAAATGACGTATAACAAAAACTTATCAAATTGGTAAGTCATGCTTGTTTTGTGACGTAAATGTCAAGATAAATGACAGTAAACGATTTGACAACCATGTAAAGTACGAATTCGAGCTAACGCTGTTATCGATGACATTTCATAGTAATACTGTTATCAGTTTTAATCAATGCGATAATTAAAAAGTTGTCAGACTTTAATACGTGAGACAGTTGAGATGTTTTCAAATTTTTTAATACGTGAGACAATTGAGATGTGATCAGATTTTTTAGTATGCGAGATAGTTGAGATGTTGTCAGACTTTATTTGTGGCGCAAAATTCAATAGGAACTCATGGGGCTTCAAAGTCGTTGTTTCGAAAATTTTGATGATATAAGCGTCTGCTTTGCTAGAATTATTAACGAACGAAAGGACAAACTGATGGTTACCAAGATTTTTAGGAAAGTCATTTGACAACACCGCGGATAAGGATTCAAACCCACACTATCGTTCTTGATATAAATGCAACGTCGATTCCGTTTCAATAATTCGGTCAAAACTTGAGAAATTTACGTTTTGCTGTCAAATTTATGTCATAAGCAACAGATTAAAAATTAGATTGGATCATTGACTCTCAAACGACATCGACGATTTTACCACATCTTATCAAACGTACAGAGCTTATGTATGCGTTTTTTGACAGAAACGTCAAATAAATAACTGAAAGCCATTTGAGAACACCGCGAAGTAAGGATTTAGACCTACACTACCCTTGACACAAATATCACATCGGTAAACTCCTCACCACACAATTGTTTATAATAAAATCGGTGACACGTGTTTCGCTAGCTCGAGGCAAGCATCTTCAATAACCGTATAAACCGAAGTGGATATAAATGAGACGTTGCCATATCCAATATACTTCAATAATTCTGTCAAGACTTCTAAAATTGTAGCAGTTCTTTTTGTTAAATGCATAGAATTAAAACAGTGCCTTAAGTAAATGACAAAGAATAGATTTGGCAACGCTTCAGGACAAACACCTACGTAACCTAAACGTTGCCATATCTCACCCGTTTTGCCGATTCCGTTAATATTAGCAAACGTGGTAACTTCTTGACGGAAATGTCGAATAAGTGACTAAAATACATTTTATATTTCTGTCAAAAAATACAAATATGCTACGTTTTCTAAAACGGCCGAAATCGTCAAGACGGGCGAGACATGGCAACGTTTGAGCTACGCAGGTTTTATCCTGAGAAAAAGAATTTCGATTTATAGACATTTTACTGTGGCTGCGATATATTAAAGACGTTGTCAGATCTCATTTGCGTAAAAGATTCGATCACAACTTTTCGAATTGGATGATTTACCTTCTCTTTAAACGTATAACAACAAGCGAGCGACGATGTGGATTTGACAATTTTCTAACGATAACGTCACTTAGACGTTGCCACATTTCACACATGAGAACATTTCGGTCAAAACTTGTCGCAGTAATAGACGATATTAGTGTTAGCTACAAATGCGATGAAAATGATAAAAATACAACTTCGATCGCCGCGATTGAGACGTTATCGCATTTCGTTCCGCCCAATAATTTTAACGAAACTTGTCAAATTGGTAAGTCGCGTTCGTTTTCTGAGAGGAATGTTAGATAAATGACCACAATTTTGGCAGTTTTCTTGTCAAAAGGATAAAATTAATACAGTGCGTTAAGTAAATGACAAAAAGTAGATTTGGCAACGCTTCAGGCTGAAAACTACGTAACTCGAACGTTGCCATATCTCACCCCGCATTGATGATTCTGTCAGTAATAGAAAACGTGAGGAATTTTCTGAAAAATAGACTAAAGTAAATTTGACATTTTTGTCAGAAAATGCAAAAATTCTATGTAGGTTTTCTCCAAACGGAGGGAATCGTTTGACGGAAATGTCACATAAATAAAATTACTTTGACATTTCTCTCAGAAAATGCAAGAATTCTATGTACATTTTCTGAAAACAGACGGAATCGTCAATGCGGTACAAGATTCAGTAGGAACGCCTGTAGCTTGAATGTCGTTTTTCGAAATTTTTGAAGATACGAGCGTCTGCTTTGGTAGAATTACTAATAAACGAAAGGACAAACCGATGGTTATCGAGATCTTTAGGAAGCCAAATCGATTTTCAATTGGGGGATTGGGCAAATATGAAATACCATCTAATTTGGACGTACCTAACGCTTGAAGTATCGGAAAACGATGATTTCGTCCCTACCTACCATTTCATTTTCTCACAGTTTTCTCACTATTCAGGATTTTAAAATTCCAAAAAAAAAAAAAAAAAAATTAGAAATAACGGAGCATCTAATCCCACAACCAAGTGTGCAATCGCTATACGGATATATTTATGTCTTCGTGATGTTTCGATGAAAACATTTGAATCACTTAATCCGTGTTCAACAGCTGCGAATTCTACGTATGTAGATAACATACATACATAGGAACTCATGGAGCTTGCAGGTCGTTTCTTCGAAAATTTTGAAGATACGAGCGTCTGCTTTGGTAGAATTACTAATAAACGAAAGGACAAACCGATGGTTATCGAGATTTTTAGGAAGCCAAATCGATTTACAATTGGGGGATTGGGCAAATATGAAATGCCATCTAATTTGGACGTACCTAACGCTTGAAGTATCGGAAAACGATGATTTCGTCCCTACCTACCATTTCATTTTCTCACAGTTTTCTCACTATTCAGGATTTTAAAATTCCAAAAAAAAAAAAAAAAAAAAATTAGAAATAACGGAGCATCTAATCCCACAACCAAGTGAGTAATCGCTTTACGGACATATTTATTTCCTCGTGATGTTTCGATGAAAACATTTGAATCACTTAATCCGTGTTTAACAGCTGCGAATTCTACGTATGTAGATAACATACATACATAGGTGGGGTATTGAAATGACGTAATTTATAAGCATTTAAGGATAAGGAGCGGTCACGCGACAACAATCCTCGCATTGTATCGCCGACTCAATATTTTACATCGCGAACGTTTTATTCCGATTACTAATTATCTCGTGGAAGAATGCGGATAAAGCGAATCCAAATCGCGTTGTAATAATCGCGAAACGATCACGATTAAACGTTTCGACATCTCCTCCCTGATGATGATACCTCCGCGTATCGACAATGACGTCTCCTAGGACTCACCAGTTGGATCGGTTGCACCCCTTTCGTCCGTTGGGGCGCCTATTTTAATTTATGTACATAGTAGCAGTCGCAACCGTCGCCTCGGCGAGGGGCTGGTATTAAATCTTCTTAGCTTAATTAAACACCGGAGCCACCTCGGGGAAAATTAGAAGCTTCCCCACGTCGCGGCGAGGGAATAACAATAGAAAACAACTTCTTCGCGTTGCGCTTGAATCGGAAGTTAATTTCGAGCTACGTGGGCGAAGAAAAGGCTTTATTCCGTCTGGGCGATCGTCCTTTTCCTCCTCATCGAAACTCGTATGTCGTTTTCAGACGAGATTTCTTAATCGATCGATGACCCAAAGCCGAAGGCGATATCTTCCAAATCCATCTCCGAAGTTTTTTGCGGTTTGGACGAGAGGATTGCGGCGGTCCCCATTTAAAAACGGGTCAACCGTCCGAATAGGTCTCTTTGGCACCTAAGAGGAGAATCCCGGTTTAACGATGCTACCAAAGCGCAAACTCGTATCTTCAACATTTCCTGAAATTTCGATTTTTCAGTAATTCCCGCGAATTTGAATACCGCCACGCAATTAAAATCCAACGCACGTCTTGTAGGATATCAAATTAAAGCTCTCGATCTATACTCGAAGTCTAAAGCATTTTAATATCAATTTAGTGCAAAATCCAAAAGTTTCACCGAAATGACGATTGTTTTGCGTTGCAAATCTAAATATTCCTTTTTTTCCTAACTTACAGATTCGTTCCGATTCGCCATCATGGTCAAAGGGGATAAGAAGAGCGCCCAGCGTTCGGACAGCGGTGAGTCCAACCCCTTAGTACGCACCCCCTCCCAAACCCCCTTCCTTTATAGGTGTACACCTGCTTTTTACAGTCTCGAATTAAAACGGGCGCCGCCTCGAACTAATTCGATTTTCGACTACCGCTACCGCGACAGCAACAACCCGCGCTCCTCCCCTCGCGGAGGATATAGAAACAAAAAAAAAGGTGAAACAAGCGACAGTCGAAGCCGTAAAAGTCGGTTTTTACGCCGTTTACGGTCCCGAAGTGGGGTCGCCCAATGTTCATAGAATGGGGAGATGAGGGAAATCAAGAAGATTCAAGAAAAATATTCGTAGGGCAGGGTGGAGGTAGATGGGGGGCGGGAGTGCGAATTGAAAGTCCGTGGGTTAGAACGAGGATTTAATCTTTTCTTTCTTCGTTTTTAAGACGCGGGCGAGAAGTGGAGAAGGGAACGGGAAGGGGAAGGGGAAGGGGAATTTTTATTGGGCGTAGTGAAAATACGATGAAGATAACACGCGCTTTATGTTTGGGGGTTGTAAAGAATATGCCTGTGATGGCTTTTGTGATATATCAAGAAGATTTTATTACCGACGCAAGAATAACTTCTATAGTAACAATTTTTTCCCCAATTTTTTCCCCAATTCCCCCATTCAATCCTAAAAGATAAGAAATCCCCAACTACCCCCTCAATTACTTTATTCTCTGAATAATAATAATAGTAACTGTATTGCCCAGCAGATTTTACATCCACTAACAGGACAATAAACTTATTATCACACAAATAAGTACAGTACCTACTAACAGAGATAGCCAACAAAGAAAATCAACACAAAACAAAAGAAATTGATAGATTCATAAGCAATGCAAAATAACTCAAATGAGACTGTCTACACAAAAGGAATGTTAAATGCATCTTCATTTGACTATCCCCAAAAGGAAAATCCACGTCCGTTTCCCCACACCGACACGATAGATAAAGTACAGTGACACGATTCGCGTGGTCAACCAAAAACATTTAACATAACCTTAAGAGTTGCAAAATATTTATGAAAATTTCCCCAAAACGTGAACATGAAAATCGTAAGGAATTTCCTTTTTCTCTGTTGATAAAAATATGAAGCACGTTATTTTCTCTCCAACTCAAGAATTGAAAGCTACATTACTCCACTTATCCCCCCCCAGGGCTGACTCACTCATACCTCTAAAATCGACATTGACATCACTTCCCCTTCCTTCCTCCCTCGTTAAGATATAGCGATCTGTTTCTCCCTGTTCCCCCAAATTTCCTTCGAAACGTTAAACTTAAGTTCAAGGGGATGGAACACGCAAGTTTTCCTCCCAAAACGGGGGATAAAGTTGAAGCGATCGATTTTTCTTTCGATGGATACGTTAGATACGTCTTCCTATATCTAAAATTGAAATAGACGAAACTTTTTCCCCTAGATCGGGCACAGCAATCTGATTCCCCCATCTTATATCCAAGTGTTGCTATATAAATAGAATTTTTAGCTCTAAGAGAATTACCGACATATCTTTCCGCCCAAAATGTGATTAGTTTCTTCTCTGAAAGAAATGTTAAATACGTCATCATTTCTTTATCCCCAAAATTCAGGTTGACGTCTCCTTTCCCCCAAAGGATACGATAGATAAAATACAATGTTATGGTCCCCGTCGTCTTCTCTCGAGACTCCTAGAAACGTGACATTTTACCCTAAGAGATGCAATATATTCATGACACTTTCCCTCCCCTCCATTCCGCCCGTCAAAGCGTAAACATAAAGTAGTATCAATTTTCTTTGCTGTTTCTCTTGAGAAAAGTATGAAGCAAGCTATCATTTGTCCAACTCAAAAATTGGAAGTTACATAACTCCTCCCCCGACACCCTTTTTACTCGCCCCCTTATTGCTAAAAATTTAAATTGACGCTAGTTTCCCCGATATAAGAAAAACTGCTCTGAATCTCCCCGTTTTCCGTCAGACCCGTATAAATGTAAAATGCAATTCTAAGAGGCGGAAAATCCCTACCTATCTTTCCCCCAAAATTATGAACGTCAACTTACATCAATCAATTATTCTTTGAACTGAAACATGTTCGACATGTTTCCATCTTTTTCTATGCGGCATCGAAGTCTATGTATCTTCCAACCTATCCCCCCGGTTGGACAGACAACACACACACGGTCCTCGTTCCCCCATCTCTCCATCTTCTCCCAACCTAGCTAGAAACATGAAATTTAATAGGATATTCTTCGGAACGGAACTCGGAAACGGAGGCGTCGTCCTAGACGACATCCGAGGCCATCTGTTGCCTCGAAATCGAAGCAATAGAATATGAAATGTTTTCGAATCGCTTTCATACGATTTCCCTTCTCGAACGGAAGTTTCGAGGTTATTGCCCGTTTCCGCCGCTCCGAATTTGACTAATAAGGGATAAGGGATCGGGGATCGCATTTCGCTAACGGGATATCAGTGGAACGAAATCGCCAGGAAATATGCGCATTCTTTTAAAGATCGCTTGAACTTACATTTTTTCTATAGGTTACAAAATAATTCGCAAGTTATATAGCTTGGCTTAAAACGTAATACGTTTAACGATTAACTTTTCACAATCTTTATTTATTTAATGACAGCTGTTTTCGAAGGTGTAGAATACGATTTTAACGTCAAAACTCGTGAAATTTGCTTCGTTTGGGTGTTAGAGCGTGTCAGCCCGATTCGTCCAGAACCACTTCTCACGTTTTCATTGAATATTTCCTCAATGAACCGTCCCTCGTACCCGAAATTATTTTATCCCTAATCTGCACTAGAAGGGCTTTAATTTGATGTGTAATAAGTCGTATTTCCGACCATTTCGATTTTCTTCGAAATTTCAAGGGGTACCCCTTTGAAAATTCACAAAAAATTAATATGTTCTAAATTAAACGAAATTCTGTGTACGGATGTTTTCGAAGGTGTAGAATACGATTTTGACGTCAAAACCCGTGAAATTTGCTTCGTTTGGGTGTTAGTGCGTGTCAGCCCGATTCGTCCAGAACCACTTCTCACGTCTTCATTGAATATTTCCTCAATGAACCGTCTCTCGTACCCGAAATTATTTTATCCCTAATCTGCACTAGAAAGGCTTTAATTTGATGTGTAATAAGTGGTATTTCCGACCATTTCGATTTTCTTCGAAATTTCAAGGGGTACCCCTTTGAAACTATGTTGTAAATTAGACTCAACTACTCAATCATGAATGAAATGTCTTATAGCTTTAAGGAAAAAAAGGAGATTTTCTCCGTTTTATGAATTTCTAATGGGGAAAATCGCATATTCTTCTATGCCCCCCTCACTTTTCTCCGCCTCTGTTTTATTCTCTTACCAAGCCAATCGTATCTTTAGCGTGCAGATGCAAATTACTGGCGTAAACGTATTTTGCCCAACCGGATGCGGTTATTACCTTTGAAAAGATGCAGATAACGCTCGAGAATTTCTAATAGACTCCATCTAGCCGCGATTAAAAGAATAATAAGGGGCGACCGAGGGTAATTAAAATAATCGTAACTTGCTCGGAAGCGCTTAAACGTCGGTACGTAGTTCCGCGCCCGATACTTACTACACCGACGACCTTCCTAATTGTTTTATTCAAATTTCATCGGAAGCGTCCTCCGTCGTCCTTGAACCCCCCTCGCGCCCTCCCTCCCTCGTCGGATTAAGAAACATCTTAAACCCCTAACGACCAATTACCTCGTCCCTTATCGCGAACGATGGCGACAGCGTCCCGGGAATAAAATCGCCGTCCCTACATTTAATCCGTTCGCTTAGAAAAGGGGGGCTACGCGACGATGATAACGGGACTTCATCGTCAAAGCGGGCGTCATCCGAGAAAAAGGCGACTCGACGCGCGTCGATACACGAAGCTCGCGATGTTCTCTTGTTTTCGTCCCCTATCTCCTTTGTGTACCGCCGAACGGCCCCCTCGTCCCCTTCTGGTCGCGCTTTTTTCCCATCGTTCGCGCGCCGATAGTGTTTTGTTTTTCCTGGGGTAAGCCGCCGGTCGTATAACGGTGGCGTCGTTAATCGATGACGTAAGCTCCGCTCTATTTGCGCCCGGCTCTAATAAAAGCGCAGCGCGCGATTCGCTTTTGTTTTACTCTCTTGGATACAAGCTTTGTTATGTCGGAATGGGGGAGGGGAGTGGGGCGAGAGATGCGGGCGGCGATGTCATCGGATTTGTTCCTAGCCTTCGAAGCGCTGCATAAAGTCCGGGCGCTTTTAATACGCGAATATCCATTTTCAAATTCCACCAACTCCGATCATTTCGAGGGGTAAAAATCTTCAAATTGTCGTGCAAAGCATTTATTCGAAATGTATAAGGCAAGAGCTTCAATTTGATATGCGACAAGCCGTAACTCGGAGCTACTTCGTCTTTTGGGAAATCCCAAAATTCCTTTTTGATCGTACGTAAGGAATGCCGCGAATGGAAATAAAAGCTCGAGACGAGAAATAGCTTCCTTGAAGCGTTGAAGTTAAGAAAAGTTTCCGACGACCGTGATTCTTGACGAAGTAATCCCAAAATTTGGGATTCCTTTACGAATCCGGTCAAACCCGATGCAGTCGCGACATAAGAGGGACTAATCTTCTTTAAACGTTGATATGATCAGCGCGCATTTATACAAAAACGAAATTAATTTTGAATGAATAAATCCCAAAATTTGGGATTCTATTGCACAATTCCGATAAAGTTTAATACAATGGCACCTTCCGATCGCCATATGAACAGACCGATATTCTCTAGGTGTTGATATCATCACCCCATACTTACAAAAACTTCGATATTTGATGACGAAATCCCAAAATTTGGGATTCTATTTCACAATTCCGATAAAATTTAATGCAATGGCACCTTCCGATCGCGATGTGAACAGACCAATCTTCTCTAGGTGTTGATATCATCACCCTTTACTTAGAAGAACTTTGATATTTGATGACGGAATCCCACAATTGGGAATTTACGGAAATTTGAAGCGATTGGACAGTGAATCACGATCGAAATGAGCGTTGCGATTCAAGAAGGGAAAGACATCTTTTTCGGTTACTGTAGTCGTGCGTATAAATTTGATAGAATTGCAATTTCTAATGGGAGAATCCCAAAAATTTGGGTTTATTTGGGGTCATACTCAAATATGATGCAATAAAACAAGCTTCAATACTCGAAGTAGAAAATAGACATTCCTTAGGAATCGCAGTAAAGTTGAAGGGGGAATATCAAAATTAGGTTTTTTTTTTTTTTGATTTTCACCCAGATTTGATACAATCTCACCTCGAAACTTGCCTGAAATGAACGTGAAAGCCAAATATAGGAAATAAACCGCGTTTCGGCGTTGGGATCGATACGAATTTTGTAGGATTTTGACTCCCGATGACGAAATCCCAAAATGCGGATTTCGCCCCAATTAGGAATTCACACCTGAGATGAATATGATGAAAGAAGAAATCACCGCCTTCATGCTGTCGCGAAGTTCATCACATATTTCGAGAAACTTCGATTTTCGTTGAAAGAATCCCAAAATTTGGATCCCCTTCTGGATTTTCTCCAAAATTGTTGTGGGCGTGGATACCTTGGTTGACACCCAAGATGATACTGGGATATCAAAGGAACAAATCAACACGAAACTTCGAATGATTTCGATTCTTGATGACGGAATCCCAAAATGCGGGTTTCTTTGGGATTTTGCCCGAATTTAATACAGTGTTGCATTGCAATTTACGCCCCAGGTAAACATGATAAAAGAGGAAATTGCCGCCTTCATGGTATCGCGAACGTCGTTACATATTTCGAAAAACTTCGATTTTCGTTGTGGGAATCCCAACATTTGGGTTTGCTTCTGGGTTTTATCCATAGTTGTTGTGGGCGTGGATACCTTGGTTGACGCACAAGTTGATCTTGGAAGATCAAAGGAACAAATCAACACGAACTTCGGAGGATTCCGATTGTTGGCGACGGAATCCCAAACTGTCGGTTTCTTTGGGATTTCTCCCCAACTTAGTACAATATTGCATTGAAATTCACACCGTGGACGAACATGATAAAAGAAGAAATCACCGCCTTCGTTCTGTCGCGAACTTCATCACATATTTTGAGAAACTTCGATTTTCGTTGTGGGAATCCCAAAATTTGGGTCTGCTTCTGGGTTTTGTCCATAGTTGTTATGGTCGTGGATACATTAGTTGACACCCAAGATGATCTTAAAGGATGATAGGAAAGAATCAATACGAACCTCGAATGATTTCGACTTGCGATGAACGAATCCCAAAATGCGGGTGTCGTTGGGATTTCGCCCCAATTTAGTACAATGTTGCATTGAAATACGCACCGTGGACGAACATGATAACAGAGGAAATCACCGCCTTCGTTCTGTCGCGAACTTCATTACATATTTCGATTTTTGTTGAGGAAATCCCAAAATTTGGGTCCGCTTCTGGATTTTGTCCAAAGTCGTTGTACGGATGGATACCTTGGTTGAGACCCAAGATTCTCTTGAAGGATCATAGGGGACGATACAATCATCTTTTAGGCGCTAGCATCGATTTTGGGTCATTTGGGATTTCGTGTAAACTTGATGAAACCGTTTCCTCGATAGAATTGGTCCCGTAAGCTGATTTTAGGAAACTCGTTACCAGAAAAGCCTAAATTTGGGTTTCCGTGGGATTTCACCCAAGTTTGATTTCCAGAATGAACATTAGACCCAATGGGAGCGGGTACGATTTCTAAAATCCGAAGTTTCTCCCGAACTTTTTCCAAATTTCGAACGCTGGTTGCTTCAATAACGACTCCATTTTCGTTAATTTCGTTGTGGATCAGACGCGTTTCGGCTCATCCAATCCCACCAGCACCTTCTCAAACGTCCACCGTTCCCGCTTATTTATTTATTTTCGTCTCCATTTGCTCATTTCGTTTCTGTTTTTGTGCCCCCTCCTCCCCCACGCAACACTTTTTGTTCGGCGATTTCTTTCCCTCTTTCGTAATTGCTCCTTCAAGGGGTCAAATATACGTCCGCCCCCTTTTTTGTCGATTTCGAGCACCGAAAAAGCTTTCTAATTCGCCTCTCCCACTTCAGAGACGAGTGCTCTCTCCGAAAGGACCTTCTTCGTGCGTGCGTCCGTCCGTCCATCCAACACCTCGTGGCGTCGATTCGCTCCAAGTGAGGTCCGTTTTTCGAACGTACTTCGACGCCGACGTCGTCGTCGGTGAGGTGAGGAGAGGGAGGGGGCGTCTCGCAAAGAATTCTAATTAAAAATCTGGCCCCCTTTTACGAGGACGCGACGCCTAATGGCCTTTGTACGCCCGGAATGGAGGAACGGATGGCGATTGTTAATGGGATTTGGAGTTAATTGTCGGATAATTCTCGGTGGATTTTTTCTCTTTCTTTCTTTCTCTTTGCGGACGTTTCTCTTTAATGACTGACAATCTTTCCGATTTGACGATTTGATTCCATTGCTGCCAATTCAAGAAAATTCAGACAAAATAAACTAAAATTCACTTCGTATTCGCCCCTTGAGTGACGTCGTTTACTAACAAAAACGTTTCCAGATTTCGATTCAACCACTCTTTGTTGCCATATTCATATTCATATTCATATTCTTTATTAATATCTTGCTACATAGCAACTATTAACGCATAGCACACTATCTAATTATATATAACGATAAAATGCGTACACGTAAGAGAACCAACAAAAGAAAAAGAAGAAGAAAAAAAGAATGACAATGAAAATAAAATTGGTGGATTAGCTCATTGCGTTATCACAACTCAAAAACTAAATGCAAAAAAAGCGAAGTGAACTAGGCGAGAATTGAAGGTTAACAGCACTTCAACGTCGCTTGTTGTGAATAATCACAAGAGAAGGGAATAAACAGAATGAAATATCAATTCAGTACACGTTTGGTAGTCGATGGAATTCCAACAACTATAGCCACTTACAATTTAACTGAACGTAATTATAAATAAGAATAAATATTCGCGTGACAGTACTGTCCACCCACCCCCTTAAACTGCTAATAAAATCAACCTGAATTTTCTTTGCCCCTCCCCCTTCTTCCCCCTGAGATGCTAATAAAATCAAATGTTCAACTGCTGTATACTCGATGACACAATTCTTAACGTAGGATTAATTCGAGTTTCTAGGGAATTATTTTCCATAAAACTCATCAACACAAAATAAAATATAAATAAACGTAAATAGAACTTAATAAACTTAAGTGCGCAAAAACCAACTGGTCAACTCACCGGGTACAACCGGAATCGCGTTAGAAACGGCATCCCGGAAAGCAATCCCACGTGCGCAAACAACACGGCGCAGCTGTATCATGGAATCCAGAATTACGAATGCGGCGCGTTGAAACGGGAAATCGTGAATATTCAAACAGACAACTGTAACAAGCAGGAAACTGTACAATTGGCCGTAACATTTCTTTACTTCCTTTCTTGTGTGTCGGAATCACCTTCGCCGCCTTCAACAGGTCGGGGAATATACCATTAATAAAGTGCTGATTAATAGTGTAGTCCAGTGGTAAAGCGATGATATCCGCCACTTCTTTTAATAAAATCGAATGTCCTGACTACTCTTCGATATTAAATCACGTATCAGAGCCTCAATTTCCTGCTCTGTTACATCTTTTAAAAACACGGGGATTTACCGCTAATATTTTCCTTAGGCCGATGCCTGAGCAAAACCGTTTATTCTAACCAGATAATCACTTATTTCTTGTGCCATCAAGTTTAGTGCTGTTATTGTCACGTAGAGGTTTACCAGTTTCATACCTTATTACTTTCCAGGGGCGGCTCCTCCATTAGTGCTACTGAGCTGCAGAATCACCAGAATAAATCCTCAAGTTATGCATCAAGCATTAAACATTAACATTTAGCATTTACTGAGTATTTCATTAAAACTATTAAATTTCCATAATTTCATCGTGGGTAACTGACATTTTAATCATTATTTGCTCATACGAAAAATGCCACAGCTATACAATCATACAATCGATAGCGCGACGCGCTCATCATTTCCGAGAAAATCGTCTCTGCAGCGCAGCTCTTGGCAATACAGATAAATTCATGCACGAAGTAAATCGAGGATAGCCGACGGTTTTTGGCACACGGGCGCGAAAACGTCGAGATGAGCTGCGTATTCGGCCTGCTGTGCTCAGTGGGATTCGCGGTTCTGAAGCAATTCATAGGAAAAAATGTACCCCATACTGCACCTACGCGTTGGAATTTCAATATTCGTACGGTTAGTGTGAAACATCTGGAAGAAGATTCAAATGCAGTGGCGTGCATGTGTTGGTTGACTGTTTTTCATTACATTATGCCACATGTTGAAGTTCTATATAACCAACAGCAAAGAAAGGACATGAATGCATCCATAATATTCTTTTGGTGTTCGATGTGTTAATTGTGGTATGACATGTTCCCTTCTTTCGTTCTAATAACTATCTTCCTTACGGGAAAAGCACAATTAAAGGATGCATTCAACAATTTAAAGAATGTTTACTAAAAAAATTCCTCCCCGGTTTTCCCATTCAATTCATCAATCATGCAAGTTGATACAAACAAGTGCCGCTCTAAAACTACGTTTATTGGTCTTCCTGAATCATTTTAATTTTCTTTTTTTGTAATTTTTAAAATGACATTGCCGAGCTATTAATTTTCACGAAACGTCCTCGCATCCGGTCCTCGTTTATGCATTTGACACTTCCACAAAATCCTCGGCTTAAACCGGAATTATTTCGTCATCGTTTCACCGACGCGATATTGAAATCAACCCCCGGACAGATCCGCATCGTCGTCATGCGTCCTCCCCGGACTTCACCCTCGCCCCCTTCTCCATCCCTTCTCGAAATAACGAGGGTCGAAGGTCGCCGGGCTAAACATCGAAATCGAATTTCGGAGACGCGAGCTCATGAATAACTAACGAAGGGATTTGCAGTTGTTTTAAGGACAAATGTTTATACCTCTTTAATTTCAAAAAATCGTTGTAGAACCACCGATACAGGAACATACATATAAAATTTCGCTTCGATTCCCCAAAACGAAGTACATAGTGGCAGTTTTAGAACCGCTGACACCGATGTCGATCAAATTCTGCTCTAACGAGTAACTCTTCCGGGCGAAATTATCCAAAATTGTTTTGAAACCGCTGTCGTTAAAATCCAGCACATTTTGCGCCCTAGTATCTTAACGAAGGCGTAGCTTCAAAACTGTTTTAGAACCGCTGACACCGATGTCTATCAAATTTCGCTCTAACGAGTAACTCTTTCATGCGAGATTATTGAAAATTGTTTTGGAACCGCTGTCGTTGAAATCCAGCAGATTTTGCGCCTTAATGTCTTAACGAAGGAATAGCTTCAAAACTGTTTTACAACCGCTGACACCAGTGTCTGTCATATTTCGCTCGGACGAGTAACTTTTCCGGGCAAGATCATCGAACATTGTTTTGAAACCGCTGTCGTTGAAATCCAGCACATTTTGCGCCCTAATATCTTAACGAAGGCGTAGCTTCAAAACTGTTTTAGAACCCGCTGACACCAATGTCTATCAAATTTCGCTCTAACGAGTAACTCTTTCATGCGAGATTATTGAAAATTGTTTTGAAACCGCTGTCGTTAAAATCCAGCAGATTTTGCGCCTTAATGTCTTAACGAAGGGGTAGGCTCAAAATTGTTTTAGAACCACTGACCCCAACGTCTACCAAATTTCGGTCGAACGAGTAACTCTTCCAGACGAGGACATCGAAAATTGTTTTGAAACCGCTGTCGTTGAAATGCCGCAGATTTCGCGCCTTAATGTCTTAACGAAGGCGTAGTTTCAAAATTGTTTTAGAACCGCTGACACCAATGTCTACCAAATTTCGGTCGAACGAGTAACTCTTCCAGACGAGGACATCGAAAATTGTTTTGAAACCGCTGTCGTTGAAATCCAGCAGATTTCGCGCCTTGATGTCTTAACGACGGCGTAGTTTCAAAACCATTTTAGAACCGCTGACACCAATATCGATCAAATTCTACTCTAACGAGCAACTCTTCCCAGCGAAATCATCGAAAATTGTTTTGAAACCGCTGTCGTTGAAATCCCGCAGATTTTGCGCCTTCATGTCTTAACGAAGGGGTAGCCTCAAAATTGTTTTAGAACCGCTGACACCAATGCCTATCAAATTTCGCTCAAACGAGTAACTCTTCCCTACGAGGTCATCGGAAATTGTTTTGGAACCGCTGTCGTTAAAATCCAGCAGATTTTGCGTCCTAATATCTTTACGAAAAAGTAGCTGCAAAACTCTTTTAGAACCGCTGACACCAATGTCTATTAAATTTCGCTCGAACGACTAACTCTTCCGGATGAAATAATCGAAAATTGTCCTGGTACCGCTGTCGTTGAAATCCAGCAGATTTTTCCCCATAATATCTTAACGAAGGAGTAGTTGTAAAACTGTTTTAGAACCGCTGACACCAATGTCTATCAAATTTCTTACGGGAGAAGGTCATTGCAAATTGTTTTGGAAGTGCTGTCGTTGACATCCAGCAGATTTCGCGCCTTAATGACTGAACGAAGAAGTAACTTCAAAACTTTTTTAAAACCGCCGACAACGATGTCGAAGGAAACTTGCTCTAACGACTAACTTTTAGGGACGAGGTCGTTCAAGAGCGTTTTGGGACCACTGTCGCTATCAAGTAGATGAGTTGGCTTGAATTGCTTCTTAATTTTTTGACGAACTTAGCTGCAAAACCGTTTTAGAATCACCGATATCAACATTTGACACTTGATTTATTCCTTCTACGACTTTTCGAAGTAGGGTACTCGAAAGCTGTTTTAGGACTGCAACTATTAGAAGATTAAAGAAATGTTTTATTTCCTTTTTAATTTTTCGCGAGGAGGTCACTCCAAATTGTTTTAGAAGCAGTGACATCTAAGATTCAATTCCCACTTCGATTTCTCGCAAAAAAGTTGTTGACAAAAAATGTCCTTTAATTTCTGTTCTAGCCGTTTAAAATAAAGTTCTTCGAGGTTGTTTTAGAACCGCTGATTTTCAAATGTTTTCTTTTTATTAATTTATTCGCTAGAGTGCTATTAGAAACCGTTTTAAAAGCGCCGACCAACAGGATTTAATTTCGTCAACTTTCCGAGAGGGCGATATTGACAACTGCTTTAAAACCAGTGGTATCAAAATTTAGGCGATTTTGCCTTGATTCCCGTTCCAACACTTTGAAGTGGAGTTCGTAAAAATGTTTGTCATTAATTGTTCACACTCAGATCTACGTAAAATCGCTGAATTTTTGTTTCACCTTCTCGCGGGAGGTAATAGAACATATTTCAGAAGCATTGACAATCAAAATTTTTTCTAATCTTTCGAGAAGGGGTTTAGTGACTGATATTTGGATTTAACTAATTTATCTTTGATTCTTTTTTGATCCTTTGAAACGGAATTTCTAAAACTTCGTTTTACAATCGCTAATACTAAGATTGCATTAAAGTTGTTTCATTGTCTTTTGAACTACTACTGAGGAGATTAATAAAAACTGTTTTAGAAACGCTGGTGGTAAAGATTTGATTCTCTCTCCAACTTGTGGTGGCAAGTGGTTGTTGAAAACTGTCTTGAAACCACTGATACCTGGATTTAACTAATTTTCACATAATCCCTTCTTCAATATCTTGTATAATTCAGTTCCTGAAAACTGTTTTAGAATCGCTGATACTCAGATTTAAATAGAATTGTTCAGTTTTATTCTTAATTTTTTGAGAGGAGTCCAATAAAAGCTATCTTAGAAGCAGTGACTATGTAGATTTAATTGCTTTCTTCGATTTTACGCAAAGGAGACGTCGAAAACTGTTTTAGAGCCTCTGATACCTCTTTTTAACAAATTTTGCTTTGCAATTAGAAAACTACTTGTCACCATTCGCAGACGCGTTTCCCGGTTATACCGCTCGTCAGTGCGACTTTGTGAGAAGTAGTTTTCATTTCCAGATAAGGACTATTTAGTAGCTAGTACGTTTGTAATAAATAGTTGCAAAAATGCGTGTTTAAGTACACACATATTGGGGGAATTTCTCAATTGAATTCTCATATGTACAAACATCAAATTTTGCTTTAATTTCTGTTTTAGCAGCTTGGAAAAAATTCTTCCAAGCTGCTTTAGAACCGCTGATATCAGGACTTTCAAATGTTTATTGGTTTTTTCTATGTATTTATTCACGAGAGTGTCATCCGAAACTGTTTTAGGAGCACTAATTCCCTTTCCGACTTTTCGACAATTGATCGTCGTTTTAAAGCCACTGCTACCTGGATTTAAGTAATATGCATTAAATCCCCCGTTCAAAATTTTGAAATTGCATTCCTGAAAACTGTTTTGGAATCGCTGATACTCAGCTTTTAAAAAATGGTTTGATTTTATCCTTAATTTCTGGCGAGGAGACCAATAGAAACTGTTTTAGAAGCGCTGATCGTGAAGATTTAATTCCTCTTCCGATTCTGCGAAAAGGTGTTGTTAAAACCAGTTTTAGAACCGCTAATACGTGTTTTTGACAGATTTTCCTTTAATTTCTGTTCTAGCAGTTTGAAATAAAGTTCTTCAAAATATTGTTTTAGAACCCCCGATTTTCAAATGTGTACGATGTTTTCTTTTTTAAATTAATTTATTCGAGAAAGTGCCATTAGAAACCGTTTTAGAAGCGCTGGCCAAGAGGATTTAATTCCACTTTAACCTTTCGAGAGGGCGTTGTTGACAACTGTTTTAAAACAACTGATACCTGAATTTAACAAATGTTGCTGTAATTCGAGTCGTGATTTGTTGATCTAGCACTGCACAAAAATTAAAGAATTCGGAGATTTCTGTTGTTTTTGAAGCTCAGGACTTTCTTGGAAAGTCTGCAAAAACAGGTTGGAAAAGAGAAAGTATAAGAAGGAGGGAAAGAAATAGAAGAGGAAGAGGTCGAAGTAGAAGTAGAGGAAGAAGAAGACAAAGTAGAAGTTGAAGAAGAAAAGGAAGAAGTAGAAGATGAAGAAATCGTAATAATAGAAGTAGAAATAGCAATAGTAGAAGAAGAAAATAGAAGTGGTAATGGTATAGGAAAACATACTAGCAAATAGAGCAAAAGGAGAAGAAAAAGAGAAGAAGATAAATTATTGATGGTACTCAAAGTTCATGGCTCAGGTGATCATCCTCCGTTTCGATAAAGATACAAATTTGTCATGAACTAGAAAGCTTTATTTCGTTTTAGCTTCTTCTTTTTCTTCAAAATATAGATTAAAAACGACCGTTCTTATGATGTTCGTAAATCTGTTGGATCGCCTCCTTGACGAAGGTATCGGCGCAAGGATTCGGTTCCCAAAACGGTCCGGGACATCCCAAATATTCGAGGCAATCACCTATAGGTTCTTTTCGCGAAGAGTTGGCCGGACAACATCCGACTATCGCCCATGGACATCTATTTCGGGCCATCTCCGGAGTTTTACCCTTTTCGCCCCCTCCAACGCATGAATTAAGGAGGGAGAAGCGGATAACTTAGGTGTTTCGTCGGTGACCGGTGTTTTCTTCCAAAACTCCGTGGATGATGTCACTTCGTGTATTACGGGACGCACGGTTGACGGTTTCTGGACGGCGTCTTCGGCGGAAGGGGCGAAAATCAACGGGGGTTCGCCCAGGTCGTGAATTAAGGGCGGAAACGTGGAAGTTTTCGCCGATTCGCCGTGTCTCGACGACAACGTCGAGACGGACGGTTGTTGGCTAGCTTCTTTTCCGCTTTCGGCTGGGTACGAAGATACGGGTGTAGTAGATAGAAGGATGAGGAATGCGGTCGTAGATAAGATGCGTTTGGGGACCCCTTTAGACTGCATCCTGAAACTGAAAGAAGAGGAAAATTAGTTCGGGGAACATCCTCGGTTCCCGTTCACGGCTAACGTCAATGAATTCCACGAATTTTGGAAATTTTTGGAAAGAGTCCCGGAATTCCGCACGTACGTTACTTAGGTCCAATACTTTTCACAAATTTAAGAATATTGTACTATTTTTTATTTTAAATCAACGATTGACAAGTTGTAGAAGGCCAAGTTTAGTTTGCAAGAATCGAATTTGACAAATCATACATAGGACAGTCGAGAACCACAATAATTACAAGATCGAAATAATTGGCTTGTATGTCAATAGGGAAATTTCCAGAACTGGCAACATATTTTAGGGTAATTACGACCGAAAATTCGGCAGTGCTGCCAATGATAGGGGCAAAGTAAGTTAGGAATATGGTAATTGTCACTCTCTCTTGTCTGTTTCCTCTCTCCAACCCACACATATATGACATCTACCCTCAGTTCCATCAACAGCCGAACAATTCCAGCTTAGTCTAAGCCATCCTCGTCCTTCTCCACCCTCATCACGATCAAATTCAGTCGAAACCACAGAGATAACGAGTTAAGGTAAAATCTAAACAAACAAGAAACAAAAAACAAAGCCAAAACAAAAACAATTCGTGAGCAGGGATCAAATTTCGAACCTTATTTGGATGTTGGCACGTGTCAGACGTTACGTTGTTGTTACTGGTATCTTCAACTGAGTTTCAGCCAGATCAGCCTAAATCATAGGGAAAACGAACTCAGGTGACATCAAAAAACAAACAAGAAACAAAAAACAAAACAAAATAAAACAAAAACAGCTCCTGAGCTGGGATCATATATTTTTTAATTTGTGAAACTTATTTCGGGTGTTGGCACGTGTCAGACGTTACGTTGTTCATACTGGTATCTTCAACTGAGTTTCAGCCAGATCAGCCTAAATCATAGAGAAAACGAACTCAGGCGAAATCAAAAAACAAAGAAGAAACAAAAAACAAACAAAATCAAACAAAAACAACTTCTAAGCTGCGATTATATATATATTTTTTTTTAATTTCTGAAACTATTTCGGGTGTTGGCACGTGTCATACGTTACGTTACCAATACTGTTATATATATTCAACTGAGTTTCAACCAGATCCTCCTCGTTCCCGTACAAAACAGGAAAAAAAAACAACAAAAAAACAAAACAAGTAAAAACAAAAGAAAATCAGAAAAACAAAACCAAACAAGAAAAAACAAAAATAATTCGTGAGCTAGGATCATATATTTTTTAATTTCTGAAAGTTATTTTGGATGTTGGCACGTGTTGATACTGGTATCTTCAACTGAATTTCAGCCAGATCAGCCTAAATCATAGAGAAAGCGAACTCAGGTGAAATCAAAAAACAAAGAAGAAACAAAAAAGGACAAACAAAATGAAACAAAAACAACTCCTGAGCTGGGATCATATTTTTTTTAATTTCTGAAAGTTATTTCGGGTGTTGTCACGTGCCAAACGCTACGTTGCCAATACTGTTATATATATATATTCAACTGAATTTCAGCCAGATCCTCCTCGTCCCCAAACAAAACAAAACAAAAAACAACAAGAAACAAAAGAAAACAAGCAAAAACAAAAGAAAACAAGAAAAACAAAAGAAAACAAGAAAAAAAAAACAAAAGAAAACAAGAAAAACAAACGAAAACAAGAAAAAACAAAAATAATTCGTGAGCCAGGATCATATTTTTTAATTTCTGAAAGTTATTTCGGGTGTTGTCACGTGCCAAACGCTACGTTGCCAAACTGTTATATATATATTCAACTGAGTTTCAGCCAGGTCCTCCTCGTCCCCAAACAAAACAAAAAAAACAACAAGAAACAAAACAAAACAAGCAAAAACCAAAGAAAACAAGAAAAACAAAAGAAAACAAGAAAAAACAAAAATAATTCGTGAGCTAGGATCATATATTTTTTTAATTTCTGAAAGTTATTTCGGGTGTTGTCACGTGCCAAACGCTACGTTGCCAATGCTGCTATATATATATTCAACTGAGTTTCAGCCAGGTCCTCCTCCTCCCTAAACAAAACAAAAAAAAAACAACAAAAAACAAAACAAAACCAGCAAAAACAAAAGAAAACAAGAAAAACAAAAGAAAACAAGAAGAAAAAAAAAGAAAACAAGAAAAACAAACGAAAACAAGGAAAAACAAAAATAATTCGTGAGCTAGGATCATATATTTTTTAATTTCTTACAGTTATTTCGCGTGTTGGCACGTGTCAGACGTTACATTGCTCACACTACTACACACAAAATCAAAAACAAAAACAAAAACCATTTCTGAGCTGGGATCACATTTTTTTGAATTGCCGAAACTTTTTCCGGACTGAATTTCAGTCATATATCCCTCCCCCCTCCCTCCGCTTCCACCTCTCCTTACTACGACACAATTCAGGCGAAATTTCTGCGAGAACGAAATTAAGCAAAAAAAAAAACAAAGAATATAAAAAAGACAAGAAAAACAGAACTAAAACAAAAAAAAAAAACAAAAGCAATCCGGGATCAAATTTTCTTTGCAATTGACGAAACTTCATTCAGCTACTGGCGCGTGTCGAACGTTACTCCCCCATACTGCCAGCTTCAACTGACAATGAGTTTCAATATTCTTGAAGAACAAACGAATCGAGATGACTTGCATTTGTTTGGCCTATCCTCGTAGGCTTTCGCGACCGGTGTTAACGCTGGAATTTCAGCTTCGGGTTTCGTTCGTTATCGCTGTTTGATGGCCATACCGTCAGCTCCTTCGGGAATACTGGATCTTAGTTGAATTTGGTCCAGTGTGGACTGTTATTTTGGAGCGCCTCGTATTGCGGGGTATTATTTCGGATGAACGCGTATTGAAACTGACGTTTTCTTCCTGTTCCTGTTCCTTCGATTCCGTGTCAAAATCGAAATTAAACGAAAAATTCGAAAACAATTTTTTCACTTGTCATTGTTTTTTTTTTTTGGATGACCGTGTAACACCTCGAATTGTTTCGCTCTTTTTAATAACCTGAAGCGTCCGGATCCCATCGGAAGATTGAAACGAAACGAAAGGATTCGAACAATTTTTTTTTGAGCCGCCAGAAACCTTCGCTTATCATTTTTTTTTTTTTTTGGACGAGCGTGTATTAACTTTTAAATTATCCAGCTCTATGGAAGTTTGAAAAAACCCGTTCAAACTAGGAACAAACAATTTATTAGTGGAAGATCATAATTACAGCGGTGATTTAATAACAATGGTCAGCATTTTGAACATTCTTTTGTTATTTTAGATAAATTTTGTTTGTTTTTATTTGGATTTGTGTAAGCCCACTGGCTTAAAATGTAAAACAAAGAAACGTTAATTTCACTGGTATTTTTTATTCAATCATACATCGTTGAGAAGAGAATAAAAATCCTATCCAATAACCTAAAAAGCCAATATGGCGGCTAATTCACTTAAGGAAGTTGGTACGAGTACCTCAAAAGCAGCCATCTTGAATTTTTGTTCGACGTAAATTTCAAATTGATCTTATCGAAAACGATGACTTTCATTTGAAACTTCTTTTCGCATCTCTTATACCTAGGAAGATATTTGATATACAAGAAAATGACAGTTTTCTGTTGTTTTTCTTTTTTTCTTCTGGCGACTTCTGGCGACATTTTGAACTTCTCCAAACCGGCATATAACGCTGCAAAACATATCCTATTTAGCCAAAACGTCCATCTTCCATAATAAGAAGATTACCCATGCAATCCCAGTCAATTTGGAACACACGGTATATTAGGAACTTTTATATTATCTGATCTTCTTGGATTTTATCGTGATTTTGAACGAAAACGAAAGAATAAGGGGTGAATTGCATTTGTTTGAGGTAGCCTCGAAGGCTTCCACGGCCGCCGTCAATACCGGAATTTTTCTTCGGCTTTCGCCGCATGTCACTGCTTGATACTCTCAACTTCTTGAAGAATAGCGGAAATCAGTTGTGAGGCGGGCGATTTGAAATGTTATTTAGGCGCGATTTGTTTTGGATGACCCTGTATTACCACCGATTGTTTTTCCCTTTTATAACCTGATACGTCTCGATCCCATCGCAAGATTGAAGCGATACGAAAGAATTTGTACAAATGTTTTTTTAACCACCTCGTAGTTGTAATCAACATTGACCAAGACCACGATAATTATTTTGGCCGGACGTGTATTCAAGCGATATCGCCTCTACGGTTTATTGTCCTTCTTATTATCTAACCTTCTTGGATATCATAGGAAAATCCAACTCAAACAAAAGAATCGTGATGATTATTTCGCAACGTCGCGCACATAGACGTGCCAAAACCGCATCCACAACGGATAAAACCGCTTTTGTTTATTCGTACGCGGTTATTTCGCGAAAACCGGTTTCCGGTTGCAACTAACCGGCGCTTGCTTTTTCGTTTTTCTCGGTCATTTTGAAGAAAGAAAAAAACAAAAAAATGTATGTCTTTTTAGCGCTCGCCGTAATTACACGTTTCGATTGTTCTTCAGATTATTACTTCGCTTTGCTCATCAACGTCACTAACGATCGCCGGAAACCCGTTCTGACTAATTAACTATGCACGTATATACATACATTCCACGGCTTATCTCTTCTTACCTGTGTTCGAAATTTCCTCTTTAGTTCCTTGGTTAGTCTTACCAAAGATTCGGCTCACAATAATCACTAATAACAAATTTGGCGAGTTCACTGACGATTTCGGGACGAATTTTTCGCTTTATGCACGAGAAGAGTTGAACGCTCCGTTTCCAAAACGCGTTCGGAACGAAATCGATGGAAAAACAACTTCTTACGGTCGAGGAGTGCTCAGGTGGTTCAGCGAGACGACTCGCTTCGTCTAGAGGACGTCAAACCACTCGTCAACGCACGGGACGGGACAATACCCGTGTGTATGCGCTTGTGTGGGTGCTACGAAAAAACGAAAGAAGATAGAGAAGGGAATAGAGTTGGAGAACCCGTGAAGTTGTACCAACTGAACGATTGGCATTACACTTTAATTTTCGTCTTTATTCTCGACCATCTAAGTACCTAGTTTGGGTGCCCGAAATAAGTTACGACAGCATCGCCGATTCTGCGTATATGTAGATTGTCGCAGCTTATTCCGTAATTACCGCAGTTTGCCCAGACTACGTGTAAGTCTAGGGCGCAAAGCAGGGACGGCCGTTATATGAGAGCACGCGAAGATTCGCACCTCGGAATCGACGCACGTTGTCCCTGGTGCTACCTTATTTTTAACCAGGGGCGGCAGGTACGCGAGAGCATAAAAGCACCTGAATGTCCGGGTACATCTGGGCAATAACTGTATTGAAATTTTACAACCTCATCGCTTATCAGCATCATCCTCAGATTTCTGGTTAGATCTCTTTGTATTCCGACACAATCGAAAACTTTTTGGCGCCCCTGGTGAGGTATTTTCGATTCCAACTGGTCAAATATTTTTTAGAGTCTAATTAAATCGAAAACTCTTTGAGATTCCTGTATAGATCTACTTGGATTCCGTTAAAATCAGAAACTTTTTGGGACCTCCGATGAGACACTTTCGAATCCAATAAAAACCGAAAACTGTTTAGGATTGCCGTTGCGACTTGTTTGGGAGTTCAATAAAATCGAAAACCGTCTGAGATTTCTACTTAGATCTCTTTGGATTTCGACATGATCAAGAACTTTTGGTACCTCCGCTGCGACATTTTCGAATCCAATAAAAACCGAAAACTGTGTGGGATTGCTTTTGAGAGCTTTTTAAATTTATTAAAATTGACGATTTTTAGAGATTTCTGGTATGATTTATTGAATTTAGACGAAATCGAAAAGTTTCTGGGACCTCTGGTAAGATACTTTCGAATCCAACAAAAATCGAAAACTGTTTGAGATTACTGTTAAGACTTTTTAAGTTCAATAAATTTCAAAATCGTTTGAGTATTCTACTTAGATCTCTTTGGATTTCGACATGATCAAGAACTTTTGGTACCTCTGCTGAGACATTTTCGAATCCAACAATAACCGAAAACTGTTTGGGATTGCTGCTGAGAGTTTTTGGAATCTATTAAAATCGACAATTTCTCAGAGATTTCTGGTAAAATTTTTTGGGATCCGACTAAATCGAAAACCTTTTTGGGATCCCTGGGCGGACATTTTCGAATTCATCAAAATCGAAATCTATTTTTGGGAGTACTGGTGAGATTTTTTGTATTTCAATAAAATCGAAAACTTTTTGAGATTTCTGATATGATTGATTGAATTCGGACGAAATCGAAAAGTTTTTGGGACCTCTGATGCGATACTTTCGAATACAACAAAAATCGAAAACTGTTTGAGTTTACTGTTGAGACTTTCTAAACTTCAATACCGTTTGAGTTTTCTAGTTAGACCTCTTTGGACCTTTTGGAACAAAATCGCAAACTTTTTGAGACCTCAGGTGAGATATTTTTGATTCCAACAAAATCAGAAGCTGTTTAAGACAACTAATGAAACTTGTCTGACAATTTCGAAAACTTTTTGAGATTTAGATTTCTTTGGATTTCGACAAAATCGGCGACTTTTTGGTACCTCTGGTGAGACATTTTCGAAGCCAACAAAAGCCGAAACCTCTTTGGGATTGCTGCTGAGAGTTGTTGGAATCTAATAAAATCCATTCTTCTCAGAGATATCTAGTAAGATTTCTTGGATTCCAACAAAATCGAGAACTCCTTGGGACCGCTGTTACGATATTTTCGAGTCCAAAAAAGTCGAGAACTGTTTGGGATTACTGCTCAGACTTATTGGAGTTTAATAAAATTAGCAACATTTTCAGATTTTTGGTTAGATCGCTTTGTTTTCTGATAAAATCGAAAACTTTTTGAGACCTCTAGTAAGACACTTTTGAATCGAACAAAAACGAATATTGTTGAAGATGGTTGCTGAGAGTTTTTGGAATGTAATAATTTTTGAGATTTCTGATAAGATTCATTGAATTCAGCAAAATCGTGAACTTTTTGGAACCTCTGGCGAGACATTTTTGAATCCAACAAAAGCCGAAAACTGTTTGGGATTACTGGTGGGACTTGTTGGAGTTTAATAAAATTAGCAACATTTTCAGATTTCTGATTAAATCTGTTTAGATTTCGAAGATATCGAAAACTTTTTGGAACCCCTGGTGAAATATTTTCGACTCTAACAAACATGAAAACTGTTTGGGATTACTGGTGATACTTTTTGAAGTCTTATGAAATCGAAAATTGTTAGAGATTTCCAGGTAAATTTTTCTGGATTCCGACAAAACCGAAAACGTTTTGAGAGCTCCGGTGAAATATTTTTGATTCTTAACAAAATCGAAAATTGTTCTGGCGAGATTTGTTGGAGTCTAATAAAAACAGAAACATTTTGAGATTTCTGCTTAAATCTCTTTAAATTCGCAAAAAATTAAAAACTATGTAGAAACTCTGGTGTGAATATCTTCGAATCCAACAAGATCGAAAACTGTTTGGGATTACTGGCGCGACTTTTTGTAGTTGTATAAAATCAACGTTTTCTTGAGATTTCTGGTCAGATCTCTTTGGATTCCAACAAAATCGAAATCTTTTCGGGCCTCCGCTGAGACAGTTTTGACTCCAACAAAATCGAAAATCGTTTGAGATTACCGGTGGGACTTCTTGGAATCTAATCAAATCGAAAACTTTTTGAGATCTCTCCTTAGATCCCTTTAGATTCCGACAAAATCAAAAACTTTTTCGGACCTCTGATGAGACATTTTTGACTCCAACAAAATCGAAAACTTTTGAGATTTCTGGGTAGGTTACTTTGGAATCCGACAAAATCGAAAACATTTTGGGACCTCTGGTGACATATTTTCGAATACAACAAAATCGAAAACTCACAAACTGGCGTTGATTCAATTAAATTTACTACGTTCTAGGAATTTGCCGAAAATCGGTCTAGCAGTAACAAAATTTAGACGCCGACTCTTCTCATTTACTTGAATACCCTCCCCTCCCCATGCTATTGGTCCAAACTCGGAATGTCCCATATTTTCCTCTTATTTCCTTCTTCCCGAACGCCATATTAGAAGAAGTTCAACGCAGATCCGATGATATTTTCCAAGGAAGTAAGGAAATGCTTTTTGTAAGGATGAAGGAGTGGTAGGGATGATTTCCTTATCAACCTCCCTAAACTTTCCGGGGTCCAGCGATGACTAACGGCGTGGGGGAAAAATCAAATAAAAATTGTGTTTGTAAAAACTTTATTCAGCATAAATATTACAAAATATAAATTGCGAAATGCTAGCAACATGGGTAGAGATCAAATTACGCACCCTCCAATCAGATCTCACAAAGCGAATTAGTCGTTATGTAAAACAAAAGAATTACGCGACGTAAGCGTTTGATATTTTCTTACTATCTATTCGAGTTAATTCGTTACAAAAGCTTAAAAACTATTGGCTCAGATATCGATCACAAAACGTAGAGAGGGGGAGGGGGAGCGGGAATAGAGAAAATCTTTACGAAAATAATACGAACATATACGAAAGTAAGATCGATAATATCGCGATGGAGGCTTCCACGAGGTGTTCAAAATGGGATTTTTAGGGGTGTTTAACGGACTAGAATTCAAGTCTAAGGAATAGTCGGCTTAAAATGCTTGGATTGGGAATTTGGGATTTAGAGGTTGTTAGAACTGGACATAAGTTTCTAGTGAAACTTTTTGAAATCCAACAAAATCTAAAATAAAAAATAAATTTGACTTGCAGTTGAAATTTTTGGGATTCAAAAAATCGAAAACTTTTTGAGGATCTCTGGTGAGTTTACCTGGGTTACAACAATTGATCGAAAACTGTTTGGGATCGCTGATGCGACTACTGTTTAAGGTTTCTTTTGAAATTTTTGAAATCCCACAAAGTCATAAACGTTTCGAGATCTCCGCTGAGATTTACCGAAGTCGTAACAAAATCGAGAATTTGTGGTCAGATCTTCTAGAATCCGGCGAAACCGAAACTGTTTGAAAAACTTTTGATTTTTTAGAATCCAAGAAAATCTAAAACTTTTTGAGATCACTGGTTAAATTTTATTTTAGGTTTCCGACAGAATCCAAAACTTTTTGCCACCTCTGGTGAGATTTCTACGAATCTCAATAAAATCGGAAACTGTTTGGGATTACTGACCGGACTTTTAGGAGTCTAGTAAAATCGGAAACTTTTGAAACCTCTGCTTAGATCTTTTTGGATTGGACCCAACTTTTTATCGGAATAAAATCAAAAACTTTTTGAGAGCTCTGGTGAGATTTCTACAAATCTCAACAAAATCGAAAACAATTTGGGATTACTGAAGAGACTACTGCTACTCTGATAAAATCGAAAACTTTGTGATTTCTGGTTAGATTTGTTTCAATTCCAATAAAATCAAAAACTTTTTGAAACCTCTGGGGAGATTTCTTCGAGTCTGAATAAAATCGAAAACTACTAGGGACTGCTGATGATACTGCTGCGAATCTGATAAAATCGAAAACTTTTAGATTTCTGGTTAGATTTTTTTTTGAATTCCAATAAAATCAAAAACTTTTTGAAACCTCTGGGGAGATTTCTTCGAGTCTGAATAAAATCGAAAACTATTAGGGACTGCTGATGATACTCCTGCGAATCTGATATAATCGAAAACTTTTAGATTTCTGGTTAGATTTTTTGAATTCCAATAAAATCGAAAACTTTTTGAAACCTCTGGGGAGATTTCTTCGAGTCTAAATAAAAGCGAAAACTATTAGGGACTGCTGATGATACTCCTGCGAGTCTGATAAAATCGAAAACTTTTATATTTCTGGTTAGATTTTTTTGAATTCCAATAAAATCAAAAACTTTTTGAAACCTCTGGGGAGATTTCTTCGAGTCTGAATAAAATCGAAAACTATTAGGGACTGCTGATGATACTCCTGCGAATCTGATAAAATCGAAAACTTTTAGATTTCTGGTTAGATTTTTTTGAATTCCAATAAAATCGAAAACTTTTTGAAACCTCTGGGGAGATTTCTTCGAGTCCGAATAAAATCGAAAACTATT
The DNA here is from genome assembly GCA_038088585.1 of Chrysina gloriosa. Lineage (NCBI taxonomy): Eukaryota > Metazoa > Arthropoda > Insecta > Coleoptera > Scarabaeidae > Chrysina > Chrysina gloriosa. The sequence goes on along the minus strand of CM076093.1, from coordinate 36,698,757 downwards.
AGGGACTGCTGATGATACTCTTGCGAGTCTGATAAAATCGAAAACTTTTAGATTTCTGGTTAGATTTTTTGGATTCCAATAATATCAAAAACTTTTTGAAACCTCTGGGGAGATTTCTTCGAGTCTGAATAAAATCGAAAACTATTAGGGACTGCTGATGATACTTTTGCGACTCTGATAAAATCGAAAACTTTTAGATTTCTGGTTAGATTCTTTTTGAATTCCAATAAAATCGAAAACTTTTTGAAACCTCTGGGGAGATTTCTTCGAGTCCGAATAAAATCGAAAACTATTAGGGACTGCTGATGATACTCCTGCAAGTCTGATAAAATCGAAAACTTTTAGATTTCTGGTTAGATTTTTTTGAATTCGAATAAAATCGAAAACTTTTTTAAACCTCTGGGGAGATTTCTTCGAGTCCGAATAAAATCGAAAACTATTAGGGACTGCTGATGATACTCCTGCGAGTCTGATAAAATCGAAAACTTTTAGATTTCTGGTTAGATTTTTTGAATTCCAATAAAATCAAAATCTTTTTGAAACCTCTGGGGAGATTTCTTCGAGTCCGAATAAAATCGAAAACTATTAGGGACTGCTGATGATACTCTTGCGAATCTGATAAAATCGAAAACTTTTAGATTTCTGGTTAGATTTTTTTGGATTCCAATAAAATCAAAAACTTTTTGAAACCTCGAATTGTTTAAGGCTTCTCTTGATATTTTTTGAAATCCCACAAAGTCATAAACGTTTCGAGATCTCCGCTGAGATTTACCGAAATCGTAACAAAATCGAGAATTTTTGGTCAGATCTAGAATTCGACAAAACCGAAACTGTTTGAACAACCTTTGATTTTTTAGAATCCAACCAAGTCGAAAACTTTTTGAGATCTCTGGTTAAATTTTATTTTAGGGATCCGACAGAATCAAAAACTTTTTGCGACCTCTGGTGAGATTTCTACGGATCTCAATAAAATCGGAAACTGTTTGGGATTACTGATGTCTAGTAAAATCGGAAACTTTTTGAAACCTCTAGTTAGATCTTTTTCGATTGGACTTCAGTTTTTGATTTTATTGGAATAAAATCAAAAACTTTTTGAGACCTCTGGTGAGATTTCTTCGAATCTGAATAAAATCGAAAGTTATTAGGGACTGCTGATAAAATCGAAAATATTTAGATTTTTGGCTAGATTTCTTTGGATTCCAATAAAATCAAAAACTTTTTGAGATCCCTGCTGAAATTTCTACGAATCTAAAAAATCGTAAACTGTTTGGGGTTACTGGTGAGACTGTTTGGAGTCTAATGCAATCGAATACCTTTTGTTTTTGATTTTGTCGGAATAAAATTAAAAAGTTTTTGAAACCTCTGGTGAGATTTCTTCGAATCTCAATAAAATCGAAAACAATTTGGGTTTACTGATGAGACTAGGCTAGATTTTTTGGATTCCAATAAGATCAAAAACTTTTTGAAACTTCTGGTGAGATTTCTACGAATCTCAACAACATCGGGAACTATTTAGGATGAGGTAGACAGTAACTTCGGAAACCCTTTGTGAATTGTTTGTGAATTCGAATAAGATCAAAAACTTTTTGAGACCTCTGGTGGGATTTCTTCGAATATCAATAAAATCGAAAACAGTTTGGGATTACTGACGAGACTCTTTGGAATCTAATAAAATCGAAATTTTTTTGAGATCACTGGTTAGGCTTTTTCAGATTCAAACAAAATCAAAAACTTTTTGAAACCTCTCGTGAGATTTCTTTGAATATCAATAAGATCGAAAATTATTCGGAATTGCTGAAGGCAGTCCAGCGAGTCTGATAAAATCGACAACTTTCAGATTTTTGGTTAGATTTTTTTGGTTTCCAATAAGATCAAAACATTTTTGAGAGCTTTGGTGAAATTTCTACGAATCTCAGTAACATCGGGCACTATTTAGGATTACTGATGAGACTTTTCGTAGTCTAGTAAATTCGGAAACCTTTGTGAGACTTCTGCTTAGATGTTTTTAAATTCGAATTAAATCAAAAACTTTTTGAAACCTCTGGTGGAATTTCTTCGAATATCAATAAAACCGAAAACAGTTTGGGAACTATTTTTACGATCGAATAGTTTTTGTGATTTCTGATTAGATTTTTTGGATTCCAACAAAATCAAAAACTTTTTGGGATTTCTGGTGAGAGTTTTTCGAATCTAAGAAAATCGAAAACTGACGATGAAACTCTTCGGAGTCTAATAAAATCGGAAACTTTCTGAGACTTCTGGCGAGATTTCTTGGAATCTCAACGAAATCGAAAATTCTTTGGAAATGTAAAGGGGAGGAACATGAAATGGAAGCTTTTCAATGCGACATTATCAAGAATCGTTTTTCTTCATTCCCGATCCGAGTCCCGAAGAAGAAGCGAAAATGCAAAAAAAAAATTGGTATCAAGCGTCGTTCACGCTCGCACCGGATCCCGGATTTTCGCCCGATTTTTTCCCCGCCGAAACGCGAAAACTCACCGGAAAAGTCGATTCGATTTTCAACGTCCGAAATCAACGAATCAAGCTCATTTATCCTGGTAATAATTCAAGACGTCGTTGACGGCCTTATTGGCTAATTCTCCTTCGCACGGACTCTTACCCCAAAACGGTCCGGGACATCCAAACCTATTGAAGCAAGATAGCCTATAGGTTTCGGATTCGACCGAGCAGCAATTGACTATGGCGAAAGCGCATGGATTCGGGGCCGATGAGGCTGGTGGGGCGGATTCCGCCGCCTGCGCAACCGGTGATTCGGGGTTTATGGCTTCCACTTTCGGAACCGTCCCAGTGGCTGGATTCAGTTCGTGAATTAATGGGGGAATGTTGACGTTTTGGGCCTGTTGGGTCTCCTAGTGGGTTGTGCAACAAGCGTTGGTGGCGCTGCTGTTGCCGATCCGGCGGGGCGGCTTCCCCAAATCTGGGGATCGCCGAAACGATTGGACAAGTCAGGTACGGGTGCTTCTGAAGTGGTCGCCGTCGTCATCGTCGGGGCGGGAGATTGAGTTGGAACCGGAGCCGGAGGACGGTACTCCTTATCCGGGAAGTGATCCAGCGGAAACTGCGATTGGATGTAAACCGGTTGCGGTGGGAAATAGAATGGAAGTTTCCCGGGCGGTCCCCAAATCGGGATGTAGTACGGTCTTTGCAAGGCGTAAGGCGCCGGTTTGAAAACGGTCTTGTAATTTAAAGACGCGGAATAACTCAACGAAGCCGGCGTGTAAACGGAATAGGCGAAGAAACTCTTCCCTTTTCTATCGTCCACGGCCTCCCTTTTCGAGCGTTCCTTCCTCCCGTCCATCTTTTGCGGTTTCGACTCCGCAGGTTTCGAACTCGTCGGCGTTTCCACCAGCAATCCGTCTCCGCATCCCACTTGTAGATCGGGGACGATGTCGTTATCCAGGGACTGACGATTCGTTTCCGACGGCGTCCTTTGGGAATCGATTCGGAAACGATGACCGGATTTGAGGACCTCTAAAGGTTGGTCTTCGTGGGGTTGACTCGGGACGGCATCCATTTCGTATCGATCCGACGCCGAGAGAGTCGCGGCGGATTTCGCCGTCGCGTAAATTGACGCTAACGTTAGGAACGTCGCAAAGGTTAGGAACGATCTCGACATGGTCTGTAACAGAAATGGGGAAAACTTCGATTAGCCGACGTTGCCAAAATCCAAAAGAATACGAAAGCTTTCCTAGAACAGTTCGTCGTTCTAGGAAAACGGCTAAATTCTAATGTCGGGAAATTTGGCTATAACAAAAATTAGCCAGGTCGTAGTATATTTATTATATCATATCACTATATTTTCTTGGAGACTTGTTTGCTTCTTAAATCTGAAAAATTGGCTAAATAGAATAGCCTTGTTAGGTTCCAGCATCTGGAAACTTGGCTACAAAGAAAATTAGCCAGATAAAATTATATCTCTGAAAAACTTATCTCCTTCCAGCACCTAAGTCTTGGCTATCAAGGAGATTGCTGGAATAGAAAAGATTTTCTGCGCGTTCTATTTGCTTCTAAAGTCTGAAAAATTGGCTACGACGAGATCGGCTAAATAGAACAGTCTTGCTTCAAATTTTCTGAGAGATTTGTTTCCTGCTAAAGTTTGAAAAATTGGCTTTGAGGGATTGGCTAGATAGAACAGCCTCGCCTCGATCCACGAACACTCATACGTTCTATTGTGTGGAAACTTAGCTACAAAGGAAATTAGCCAGATATGCAGACATGTACTTTTCAAAACAAAATTACTTCTTTTCAGAATTGAAAAATTGGCTATCGAGGACATTTTTTTCCTTTATTGGCTTTGGTTGGATCCATTAGCCACTGGCTACTGTTATCAAGGAGATTGCCCGAATAAAAAAAAAATTCTTGAAGATTTGTTTGTTTCCAAAATCTGAAGAACTGGCTAAATGGCTAACAGGTTGTAGCGTCTGGAAACTTGGCTATAAAGAAAATTAGCCAGATACAAACGTATTTTTCAAAAAATGCTTTCTTTTCCGAACCCAACTGTTGGCTATCAAGGAGGTCAATAGAATAGGAAAGCAGTTACGAGAGAATCGGTTGCTCTAAAAGTCGGAATAATTGGCTATAAGGAGATTGGCTAAATAGGAGCAGCCTTTGCTTCGATTTATGAATACCTACTAATAGGTTGTAGCGTCTGGAAACTTGGCTATAAAGCAAATTAGCCAGATAGAAATATATCTCTGAAAAACTTATCTCTTTCCAGCACCTAAGTCTTGGCTATCAAAGAGATGGCTGGAATAGAAAACATTTTCTGCGCGTTCTATTTGCTTCTAAAGTCTGAAAAATTGGCTACGACGAGATCGGCTAAATAGAACAGTCTTGCTTCAAATTTTCTGAGAGATTTGTTTCCTGCTAAAGTTTGAAAAATTGGCTTTGAGGGATTGGCTAGATAGAACAGCCCCGCCTCGATCCACGAACACTCATACGTTCTATTGTGTGGAAACTTGGCTACAAAGGAAATTAGCCAGATATGCAGACATGTACTTTTCAAAACAAAATTACTTCTTTTCAGAATTGAAAAATTGGCTATCGAGGACATTTTTTTCCTTTATTGGCTTTGGTTGGATCCATTAGCCACTGGCTACTGTTATCAAGGAGATTGCCCGAATAAAAAAATTCTAGAAGATTTGTTTGTTTCCAAAATCTGAAGAACTGGCTAAATGGCTAACAGGTTATAGTGTCTGTAAACGTGGATATAAAGGAAATTAGCCAGATACAAACGTATTTTTCAAAAAATGCTTTCTTTTCCGAACCCAACTGTTGGCTATCAAGGAGGTCAATAGAATAGGAAAGCAGTTACGAGAGAATCGGTTGCTCTAAAAGTCGGAATAATTGGCTATAAGGAGATTGGCTAAATAGGAGCAGCCTTTGCTTCGATTTATGAATACCTACTAATAGGTTATAGCGTCTGGAAACTTGGCTATAAAGCAAATTAGCCAGATAGAAATATATCTCTGAGAAACTTATCTCTTTCCAGCACCTAAGTCTTGGCTATCAAAGAGATGGCTGGAATAGAAAACATTTTCTGCGAGTTCTATTTGCTTCTAAAGTCTGAAAAATTGGCTACGACGAGATTGGCTAAATAGAACAGTCTTGCTTCAAATTTTCTGAGAGATTTGTTTCCTTCTAAAGTTTGAAAAATTGGCTTTGAGGGGATTGGCTAGATAGAACAGCCTCGCCTCGATCCACGAACACTCATACGTTCTACTGCGTGGAAACTTGGCTACAAAGGAAATTAGCCAGATATGCAGACATGTACGTTTCAAAAAATTGCTTCTTTTCAGAATTGAAAAATTGGCTATCGGGGACATTTCTTTTCCTTTATTGGTTTTGGTTGGATCCATTAGCCAGTGGCTACTGTTATCAAGGAGATTGCCCGAATATAAAGAATTTTCTAGAAGATTTGTTTGTTTCCAAAGTCTGAAGAACTGGCTAAATGTCTAACAGGTTCTAGTGTCTGTAAACGTGGATATAAAGAAAATTAGCCAGATACAAACGTATTTTTCAAAAATGCTTTCTTTTCAGAACCCAAATGTTGGCTATCGAGGAGATCAGTAGAATAAGAACGCAGTTACGGGAGAATCGGTTGCTTTTAAGGTCTGAAAAATTGCCTATAAGGGGATTGGCTAAGTAGAACAGGCTTGCTTCAATCTATGAATACCTACTAATAGGTTGTAGCGTCTAAAAACTTGGCTATCAAGGAGATTGCTAGAATAGAACAGATTTTCTGAGAGTTTTATTTGCTTCTGAAGTCTGAAAAATTGGCTGTGACGAGATTGGCTAAATTTTACAGCCTTGCTTCGATCTATGAATACTAATAGGTTGTAGCGTCTGGAAACTTGGCTATAAAGAAAATTAGCCAGATACAAACGTATTTTTCAAAAAATGCTTTCTTTTCAGAACCCAAATGTTGGCTATCGAGGAGATCAGTAGAATAAGAAAGCAGTTACGGGAGAATCGGTTGCTTTTAAGGTCTGAAAAATTGCCTATAAGGGGATTGGCTAAGTAGAACAGGCTTGCTTCAATCTATGAATACCTACTAATAGGTTGTAGCGTCTAAAAACTTGGCTATCAAGGAGATTGCTAGAATAGAACAGATTTTCTGAGAGTTTTATTTGCTTCTGAAGTCTGAAAAATTGGCTATAACGAGATTGGCTAAATTTTACAGCCTTGCTTCGATCTATGAATACTAATAGGTTGTAGCGTCTGGAAACTTGGCTATAAAGAAAATTAGCCAGATACAAACGTATTTTTCAAAAATGCTTTCTTTCAGAACCCAAATGTTGGCTATCGAGGAGGTCAATAGAATAAGAAAGCAGTTACGAGAGAATTGGTTGCTTTTAAGGTCTGAAAAAGTGCCTATAAGGGGATTGGCTAAGTAGAACAGGCTTGCTTCAATCTATGAATACCTACTAATAGGTTGTAGCGTCTAAAAACTTGGCTACCAAGGAGATTGCTAGAATAGAAAAGATTTTCTGAGAGTTTTATTTGCTTCTAAAGTCTGAAAAATTGGCTATGACGAGATTGGCTAAATTTTTACAGCCTTGCTTCGATCTATGAATACTAATAGGTTGTAGCGTCTGGAAACTTGGCTATAAAGAAAATTAGCCAGATACAAACGTATTTTTCAAAAATGCTTTCTTTTCAGAACCCAAATGTTGGCTATCGAGGAGGTCAATAGAATAAGAAAGCAGTTACGAGAGAATCGGTTGCTTTTAAGGTCTGAAAAATTGCCTATAAGGGGATTGGCTAAGTAGAACAGGCTTGCTTCAATCTATGAATACCTACTAATAGGTTGTAGCGTCTAAAAACTTGGCTATCAAGGAGATTGCTAGAATAGAACAGATTTTCTGAGAGTTTTATTTGCTTCTGAAGTCTGAAAAATTGGCTATAACGAGATTGGCTAAATTTTACAGCCTTGCTTCGATCTATGAATACTAATAGGTTGTAGCGTCTGGAAACTTGGCTATAAAGAAAATTAGCCAGATACAAACGTATTTTTCAAAAATGCTTTCTTTTCAGAACCCAAAATGTTGGCTATCGAGGAGGTCAATAGAATAAGAAAGCAGTTACGAGAGAATTGGTTGCTTTTAAGGTCTGAAAAAGTGCCTATAAGGGGATTGGCTAAGTAGAACAGGCTTGCTTCAATCTATGAATACCTACTAATAGGTTGTAGCGTCTAAAAACTTGGCTACCAAGGAGATTGCTAGAATAGAAAAGATTTTCTGAGAGTTTTATTTGCTTCTAAAGTCTGAAAAATTGGCTATGACGAGATTGGCTAAATTTTACAGCCTTGCTTCGATCTATGAATACTAATAGGTTGTAGCGTCTGGAAACTTGGCTATAAAGAAAATTAGCCAGATACAAACGTATTTTTCAAAAATGCTTTCTTTTCAGAACCCAAATGTTGGCTATCGAGGAGGTCAATAGAATAAGAAAGCAGTTACGAGAGAATCGGTTGCTTTTAAGGTCTGAAAAATTGCCTATAAGGGGATTGGCTAAGTAGAACAGGCTTGCTTCAATCTATGAATACCTACTAATAGGTTGTAGCGTCTAAAAACTTGGCTATCAAGGAGATTGCTAGAATAGAACAGATTTTCTGAGAGTTTTATTTGCTTCTGAAGTCTGAAAAATTGGCTATAACGAGATTGGCTAAATTTTACAGCCTTGCTTCGATCTATGAATACTAATAGGTTGTAGCGTCTGGAAACTTGGCTATAAAGAAAATTAGCCAGATACAAACGTATTTTTCAAAAAATGCTTTCTTTTCAGAACCCAAATGTTGGCTATCGAGGAGGTCAATAGAATAAGAAAGCAGTTACGAGAGAATTGGTTGCTTTTAAGGTCTGAAAAAGTGCCTATAAGGGGATTGGCTAAGTAGAACAGGCTTGCTTCAATCTATGAATACCTACTAATAGGTTGTAGCGTCTAAAAACTTGGCTACCAAGGAGATTGCTAGAATAGAAAAGATTTTCTGAGAGTTTTATTTGCTTCTAAAGTCTGAAAATTGGCTATGACGAGATTGGCTAAATTTTACAGCCTTGCTTCGATCTATGAATACTAATAGGTTGTAGCGTCTGGAAACTTGGCTATAAAGAAAATTAGCCAGATACAAACGTATTTTTCAAAAATGCTTTCTTTTCAGAACCCAAATGTTGGCTATCGAGGAGGTCAATAGAATAAGAAAGCAGTTACGAGAGAATCGGTTGCTTTTAAGGTCTGAAAAATTGCCTATAAGGGGATTGGCTAAGTAGAACAGGCTTGCTTCAATCTATGAATACCTACTAATAGGTTGTAGCGTCTAAAAACTTGGCTATCAAGGAGATTGCTAGAATAGAACAGATTTTCTGAGAGTTTTATTTGCTTCTGAAGTCTGAAAAATTGGCTATGACGAGATCGGCTAAATTAAACAGCCTTGCTTCGATCTATGAATACTAATAGGTTGTAGCGTCTGGAAACTTGGCTATAAAGAAAATTAGCCAGATACCAATATATTTTTGCAACAATTATTTCTTTCCAGAATCTAAATGTTGGCTATCAAGAAGATGGATACAGTAAGAGAGCCGTTATGAGAGAATTGTTTGCTTTTCATATCTGAAAAATTGTTTGGCTAAATAGAAAATTAATCAGACAAAAATATATGTTTACTTTTTTCGCAGAATCTAAATGTTGGTTGTCAAGGAAATTGTCCGAATAGAAAACATTTCCTGATTGTTTGCTTCTAATGTCTGAAAGATTGGAACGATTGTCTGGAAACGTGGATATAAAGAAAATTAGCCAGAGACGAATGAATTTTTCAAAAAATTATTTCTTTCCAGAATCGAAATGTTGGCTATTACGGAGATTCATGGAATAAGAAAGCCGTTGTCAGAGAATTATTTGCTTTCAAAGTCTGAAAATTGGCTAAATAGAATAGGTTTCAATGTGCGACAACTTGGCTACAAAGATAGAAGTATAGATTTGTAAAACTAATTTTTTCCAGAACCTAAATATTTGGTATTAAGGGCATCGATAGGATAAGAAAGCCGTTATGATTAAATCGTTTGCTTTTAAAGTTTGAAAAATTGGCTATAAGGAAGTTGGCTAAATAGGATAGCCTTGCTTCGTTCCACGAACACCAATAAGTCTAGTAGGCTCCCTAAACTTGGCTATAAAAGAGAAATTAGCCAGATAGAAATGTTCAAGTCTGAAAAATTTATTTCTTTGCAGAACCTAAAGATTGGCTATTGGAGGAGAATGATAAAGTAGAAAGGAGCTTCTGAGGAAATTGCATCCAAACTCTTGCTTCGTTCTAGAGAAGCTATGAGGTTCTAGTGATCGTAAACTTGGTTATAATAGAAATTAGCTAGATTTGTCTTTTCAAGGAGAACTTTCTTTGTGCTGGGGCTTAAATTTCGATGAGTGATCACGTGGAAAAGCCTATACGCGACAGTTTGCTTCCAACTAAAGCCTAAGCCTAGGTGGGAAAACGTGCGGATAGCATATAGGACTAAAACGGGCAAAATATTTAACAGCCAAAACATGATGGATAGTCTACTCGCAACCGAAACAGAATGGAATCGTGCTTATAGTGCTGTCCGAACCATCATAGAAACTAAAGAGAAACAGCAGCGGTAACCTAGACAACTCATCTCACTGAAGAAATGCGAGAGCGATACCAGTGTGATGAGGGAGGCAAAAGGGGGAGAGGTTTTTAGTCAGTAAGAATCTGACACAAGCCACAACAACACCAACTAGTTGTGGAAGTCTTATGCAAGATTTTTCCTCTCCTCCCGAAAAAAAAAAGCCTAAAACGTTGGCCGTATGTCATTCGAGATTTGACACGTATCGTACCCAGAAAGAATCCAAGAATTTGGTTACAACGAAAGTTAGCCGGATAGAAAATATTTCTTTTAAGAATCTCCTTCGTTCTAGAGGCCAAATTCGAGGCTGTTAACGGAAATAGTCGAAAGGTTTCATACGAAAGTTGTTTGCCTCTAATATTGTCGAACTTTCAGACTTGTGAGATTTCTTAACCATCATAGATTTCCGAGACTTTCTTAAGTATCATAGATTTCCGAGACAATTTATCGTGCTAGATTTCAGTGCCTGAAAATTTGGCTATAAAAGGAAAAGTTAGCCAGATAGAGTGATCGATGTTTGGTGAAAAGTTGCTTCGTTCCAGAACCTAAATTTCGTCTTTCGATGGCAATGATTCAGCTGTTTTTTTTTGGGAAAAATTCTTACTGCCAAAGCGCGGAGAAAAATTTGTGGCTACTTCGAGTTTGAGTGCTGGCGGTAACGGAAAGGAAGTGATAGCTGTGGATCACCTTTCCTTAATTGGAATGACTCGCTCGTCGACGCGAAGCCTAATTACCAAGTTATTAGAATACGGGATTAATTATAGAAATATGTCTGGGCAACTTTCACGGATTCGGAGCGCGATTTTCGAAGAATTCGTAAACAACAACGACTTCTTCGGCGCATCGTTAACGTCGGGTAATCTGCTTCTTTTTCGTATTTGTTTGTTGCCACGAGAGTCGAGTCATCACTTTCGATAAGTAAACACGACGAAGCGTTTTTTTGTTTTCGTCTTGTCCGATACAAAAGCGAACGGTGCTAATTGAATATTGTCGTACGACCAAAACGAGAGTGATATGAAATTATATAAAATAAAAAAGGACGAACCGCCTCGCAAAAACCAAAAAAAAATATATCTACCTTCTTTTTCTCCCAGTCACTACAATTCGAAAAGTCACTCGGTTTCACTACTACCAAACTAATATGGATAAAACTGCTATCTCGATACGCGTGTTATGGAAGTTGCTAACTCGAACACAACGCCAAAGTCGTACTGGTCGTGTCGATTACCGCTTCCCTGATTATATACATTGCGATCGAAACGGGAATGCTTTAGTAGCACTTGCGTGTATCGCTTCGATTCTCGGTAACGCGCACGGACAATTTTCCAAAACCGTTCAGATAGACACATCATCGTACGGATAGGTGGATGTCATCCCCGTTCGAGGAGGTTTTTCGCCGCTTCAGATTATCGCTATGGGGGAAAATGTACTTATTTGGAATCGAAGTAGGAAATTGGTATCGGTTGATCAACGAATAGGTCTTAGGATTAGATGAGAAGAACGATGATAGCCAAGATAGCCAAGCCTTTCCACGGAAAAATTATAGAGTCTAGAAATGTTGCTTTTGAAGCCTGAAAACTTGGCTATAGCACTCCAAAATTTGTTGTGTAATGTCACAGGTTTCTAGAACATTCTAGAACAACGATTCTAGGAAATCTGCTCGATTCCAACGTCTAAGAACTCGGCTATAAAAACAAGGTAGCCCGATTGAAGTGTGTTAACGGAAAATCTTTCTTCGTTACACAGCCTAAATTCTGGCTATCAAGGAAAGTGATCTATTAAAAGAGCCTCAGCGTACGAATTGTTTCCATCTATAGCCTGAAAACTTTGGCTATAATATCTTGATTTCTTAAGTATCATGGCATATTGGGACCAGCTCATTATTCTAGGAAAGCTGCTAAAATCCCAACGCTCGAAAACTTGGCTATAGAGAGAAATAAGCCCTGTTAAAATCCCAACGCCAGAAAAGTTGGCGATAAAGAGAATTAAGCCAGGTTTAAACGTATTTCTGAACAATTATCTTCGTCCCAGAGCCTAAATTCTAATTATCAAAGAAAGTCATCGAATAAGACATCTCGTACCCACAATTTCTTTTTGCTTTTAGAATCTGAAAACTGGGCTACAATTCCCAATTTGTTAAATATCATAGCCTTTCAAGAATGGCTCAGCAGTCCAGAAAAACTGAGAATGTCAGTGTCTGTGTGTACCAGTTCGAAGCGTACTCCTGAAAAGTTTTCTTTGCTCGGGCTATCAACGAACGTGATCGAATCCTTCACCCACAAATTGTTTCCTTCTAAAGCCTGAAAACTTTGGCTATAAATCTTGATTTCTTAAGTATCATGGCATGTTTGGACCAGCTCATTATTCTAGGAAAGCTGCTAAAATCCCAACGCTCGAAAACTTGGGTATAGAGAGAAATAAGCCCTGCTAAAATCCCAACGCCAGAAAAGTTGGCGATAAAGAGAATTAAGCCAGGTTTAAACGTATTTCTGAACAATTATCTTCGTCCCAGAGCCTAAATTCTAATTATCAAGGAAAGTCATCGAATAAGACATCTCGTACCCACAATTTCTTTTTGCTTTTAGAACCTGAAAACTGGGCTACAATTCCCAATTTGTTAAATATCATAGCCTTTCAAGAATGGCTCAGCAGTCCATAAAAACGGAGAATGTCAGTGTCTGTGTGTACCAGTTCGAAGCGTACTCCTGAAAAGTTTTCTTTGCTCGGGCTATCAACGAATGTGATCGAATCCTTCACGCACAAATTGTTTCCTTCTGAAGCCTGAAAACTTTGGCTATAATACTTGATTTCTTAAGTATCATGGCATGTTTGGACCAGCCCATTATTCTAGGAAAGCTGCTAAAATCCCAACGCTCGAAAACTTGGCTATAGAGAGAAATAAGCCCTGCTAAAATCCCAACGCCAGAAAAGTTGGCGATAAAGAGAATTAAGCCAGGTTTAAACGTATTTCTGAACAATTATCTTCGTCCCAGAGCCTAAATTCTAATTATCAAGGAAAGTCATCGAATAAGACATCTCGTACCCACAATTTCTTTTTGCTTTTAGAACCTGAAAACTGGGCTACAATTCCCAATTTGTTAAATATCATAGCCTTTCAAGAATGGTTCAGCAGTCCATAAAAACGGAGAATGTCAGTGTCTGTGTGTACCAGTTCGAAGCGTACTCCTGAAAAGTTTTCTTTGCTCGGGCTATCAACGAACGTGATCGAATCCTTCACGCACAAATTGTTTCCTTCTGAAGCCTGAAAACTTTGGCTATAATTCTTGATTTCTTAAGTATCATGGCATGTTTGGACCAGCTCATTATTCTAGGAAAGCTGCTAAAATCCCAACGCTCGAAAACTTGGCTATAGAGAGAAATAAGCCCTGCTAAAATCCCAACGCCAGAAAAGTTGGCGATAAAGAGAATTAAGCCAGGTTTAAACGTATTTCTGAACAATTATCTTCGTCCCAGAGCCTAAATTCTAATTATCAAAGAAAGTCATCGAATAAGACATCTCGTACCCACAATTTCTTTTTGCTTTTAGAACCTGAAAACTGGGCTACAATTCCCAATTTATTAAATATCGTAGTCTTTCAAGAATGGTTCAGCAGTCCAGAAAAACTGGTGAATTTCGGCGTCTGCGTGTGCCAGTTTGAAGCGCACTTCCAAAATATTTTCTTTATTCGGGCTATCAACGAATGTGATCGAATCCTTCACGCACAAATTGTTTCCTTCTAAAGCCTGAAAACTTTGGCTATAATTCTTGATTTCGTAAGTGTCATGGCTTATTTGAACCAGCTCATTATTCCAGGAGACCTGCTAAATCCCAGCGCCCGAAAACTTGGCTATAAAGGGAATTAAGCCAGATTCAAGCGTATTTCTGAACAATTGTCTTCGTCCCAGAGCCTAGATTCTAATTATCAAGGAACGTAATCGAATAAGACATCTCTTATGCACAATTTTTTTGCTTTTAAAGCCTGAAAAATGAACTACAATTCCCAATTCGTTAAATATCGTAGCCTTTCAAGAATGGTTCAGCAGTCCAGAAAAACTGGTGAATTTCAGCGTCTGCTTGTACCAGTTTGAAACGTACTCCTCAAAAGTTTTCTTTACTCTGGCTATCAACGAATGTGATCGAATGGGAAATCCTTCAAGCACAAATTGTTTACCTCTAAAGCCCGAAAACTTGGTCATATGTAATTCCATATCCTTTAAATATCAAAGCCTTTCCAGAATGGTACACCATAACGGAAAAACCGGTAGGTTCCAATGTACGAAAACTTGACCATAGAGAGAATTAGCCAGATTCAAATGTAGTTCTGAATAATTCTCTTCGTTTGGCTTCTCTTCTTTGGCTATAATTCCAAATTTCTTAATTATCACAGTCGTTATAGAACATCTCTTTATTCGAGGAAAGCTACTAAATTGCTGCTACAAAAAATTGGCTCTAAAGAAAATCAGCCAAATTCAAATGTATTTCTGAAAAATTCTTTTTGTTGCATATCCCAAATTCTGGGTATCAGCGAAAGTAACCAACTAAGAAATCTTTTACGGAAAAATTGTTTGCTTTTGTATTCTGAAAATTTGGCTATAATTCCAAATTTCTTAAGTATGATAGCGTTTTTAGAACATCTCATTATCCTAGGAAAGCTGATAAATTCCAGCGCCCGAAAACTTGGCTATAAAGGGAATTAGGCCAGATTTAAATATATTTCTATATAAATATCCTGATTCTAGAGCTTAAATGGTGGCTATCAGCAAAAGTAACCGACTAAAAGTCCCTTGCGCACAAATTGTTGGCTTTTAGAGCCCGACAACTTGGCTATAATTCCAAATTTCCTAAATATCATAGCCTTTTAGAACAGCTAATTATTCTAAGAAAAATGCAAATTTTAACGCCTAAAAACTTGGCTATAAAAAGAATTAAGCCAGATTTAAATGTATTTCTATAGAAACATCTTGATTCTAGAGCCTAAATTCTGAACATCAGCAAAAGTAACCAAATATTGTAAAAATCCCATGCGCATAAATTGTTTGCTCTTAGAACCTGACAACTTGGCTATAATTCCAAATGTCGTATCATAGCCTTTTTAGAACATCTCATTATTCTAGGAAAGCTGATAAATTCCAGCCCCCCAAAAACTTGGCTATAAAGGGAATTAGGCCAGATTTAAATATATTTCTATATAAATATCCTGATTCTAGAGCTTAAATTGTGGCTATCAGCAAAGGTAACCGACTAAAAAGTCCCTTGCGCACAAATTGTTGGCTCTTAGAACCTGACAACTTGGCTATAATTCCAAATTTCCTAAATATCATAGCCTTTTTAGAACAGCTAATTATTCTAAGAAAAATGCAAATTTTAACGCCTAAAAACTTGGCTATAAAAAGAATTAAGCCAAATTTAAATGTATTTCTATAGAAACATCTTGATTCTAGAGCCTAAATTCTGAACATCAGCAAAAGTAACCAAATATTGTAAAAAGTACCATGCGCATAAATTGTTTGCTCTTAGAACCTGACAACTTGGCTATAATTCCAAATTTCGTATCATAGCCTTTTTGGAACATCTCATTATTCTAGGAAAGCTGATAAATTCCAGCCCCCAAAAACTTGGCTATAAAGGGAATTAGGCGAGATTTAAATATATTTCTATATAAATATCTTGATTCTAGAGCTTAAATTGTGGTTGTCAGCAAAAGTAACCGACTAAAAAGTCCCTTGCGCACAAATTGTTGGCTCTTAGAACCTGACAACTTGGCTATAATTCCAAATTTCCTAAATATCATAGCCTTTTAGAACAGCTAATAATTCTAAGAAAAATGCAAATTTTAACGCCTAAAAACTTGGCAATTACGTCACCGCGCGCGATAACGAAATCGCCGCGGTCGTCGAGAGCAGCTGTTTGCTAGACTTATCGTCCTCGCATCATCATCATCATCATCATCATCACCGTTATCGCGATGGTTGACCTCGAAGTGGGACACACCCCTGTTTCGAGAAACCGACAACGGGAAAAAGTTGCGGGTAAAGGTAGCGTAATTTCGCCGAATCTCGCCACACTCACAATCGGTTCCAGAATCGATGAATGAATCGATTACGAATCGTAATCGAATCGCGAAGGAAATCGGATTTTCAACGTTGACGTAATTCGCATGTTGTCATCGAATTTATCAAGTCTGTAGGTCAGGTTTGTGGGTTGAGAAGGCATAAAATGTAGATCCGGCAACGGCATATCAATGACGTAACGTTGTCATGTCAACGAATTTGTCAAATTGATAGGTTATGTTTGTGCTTTTGGACGACAAGTCCGCACAGAAGGAATGTGAGTCGGCATTGTTATCGACGACATAATTGAGATATTGCCGTGTTCAGTTGGCGTCGATCATTCTGTTAAAACTTGAGAAATTTACGCATTGCTGTCAAGTTAATGCAATAAGTAACTGACAAACAATAGATTTGACAATTAACTCTAAAACGACATCGACGATTTTACCACATCCTATCAAGCGTACAAAGTTTATGTTGCCGTTTTCTGACAGAAATTTCAAATAAAATAAAATGAAATCCATTTGACAACACCGCCAAGTCAGAATTCAGACCCACACTACTTTTATTGGATATAAATGACGTTACCATATTCCATCCGATTTAATAATGCTGTCAAAACTTAAGAAACTTCCATTTTGTTGTCAAATTCATGCAATAAGTAACTGACAAAAAATTAATTTAACAGTTAACTCTAAAACGTTGCCACGCCTCACCGACATCGACGATATTATCACATCCTATCAAGCGTACAAAGTTTATGTTGCCGTTTTCTGACAGAAATGTCAAATAAAATAAATTAAATCCATTTGACAACACCGCCAAGTCAGAATTCAGACCCACACTACCCTTGTTGGATATATATGAGATGTTGCCATATTCAATTCGTTTCAAAACTTGTGAAACTGTGGCAGTTCTCTTGTTAAATTTAAAGAATTCAGACAGTGCGTGAAGTAAATGGCAAAGAATAGATTTCGCAACGCTGCAAAACAAAAACTACGTAAGGCAAACGTTGCCATGCCTCATCCGTTTTGCCGATTCTGATAATATTAGAAAACGTGGGAACTTCTTCACAGAAATGTCCAACAAGTCACTAAAATATATTTTATATTTCTATCAAAAAACATTCTACGTTTTATAAAACGTACGAAATCGTCAAGACGGGTGAGATATGGCAACGTTTGAGTTACGCAGGTTTAATCCTGCGAAGAAAGAATTTCGATTTACATACATTTTACTGTGTCTACGATATATTAAAGATGTTGTCAAATCTCATTTGCGTAGAAAATTCAATCACAACTTATCGAATTTGCGGATTACGTTCTTCTGAAACGCATAACAAGCTAGCGACGATTATGCGGATTTGACAATTTTCTAACGATAACATCATTTTAACGTTGCCACATCTCACCTATGAGAACATTTCCGTCAAAATTCGTCAAGTGAATAAATGATGGTAGTGTTAGTTATAAATGCGATAAAAATAACAAAAATGGAGATGCGACCGACATTATTGAGACGTTGCCATAGTTCGTTCTCCCCGATAATTTTAACGAAACTTGTCAAATTGGTAAGTTACGTTCGCTTTGTGACGGGAATGCTAGATAAATGACGGCAATCGACTTGACAACCTTGTAAAGCAAGAATTCGAACTCACGCTATTATCGATGACATTCCCGAATAATACTTTTATCCATTTTAGTCGATGAGGTAATTAAGACGTTGCCAGATTTCACTTGGGGCGAAAATGCAGTTAGTCCTCGTCGAGAGTTATGTTCTTGTTAAATGTATAACAAGCGGACGTCGGTGTATATTTGACAATTTTCGCAAGATAGCGTAATTTAAACGTTGCCACATCTCACTTATGTTAACTTTTCTGTCAGAAACTTGTCAAGTTAACAAATGATGTTGTTGTTCGATATAATTTGGAAAAAAATGATAAAAGAGTAAGCTCGATCAACATTAGTGAGACGTTGCCGCATTTCGTTCCCGCCAAAACTTGTCGAATTAGTAAGTCATGTTTGCGTTGTAACAAAAATGTTAGATAAATGGCCGTCGTACATTTGACAACCTCGTAAAGCAAGAAATTGAACTCGCGCTGTTATCGATGACATTTCATAGTAATACTTTTATCAGTTTTAATCGATGAGATAATTAAGACGTAGCCGGATTTCATTTGCGGAGATAATTAAGACGTTGCCGGATTTCAATGGCGAAAATTCAATGGGAACTTGCCGAACCCGTAGATTATGTTCTTGTTAAATCTATGGCAATCAAAACTTCGACGTAGATTTGACAATGTTCTCATTTAAACGTTGCCACATCTCACTTATGTTGACGTTTCTGTCAGAAACCTATCATGTTAATGAGTTATGTTGGTGTTATAAACGCGGTAAAAATGCCAAAAATACAACTTCCATCAACGTTATCGAGACATTGCCATTTCTCTCTGATAATTTTAACAAAACTTCAAAACTTGTCAAATTGGGAAGTCACGTTTGTTTTATGGCGGAAATGTGCATAGGCAATTTGCGCTTGCTTAGTAAGCCATTGCACAGCTATCTTGTAGTTGCCCGATTAACGTAGTTAATCAGATCGCTTTGTAGAGAGTCGTCTAGATTGTACGAATTGACAACATTGTAAAGGCAAGTTCTTTGTTATCATGCATCGCCTAAAGAAAATAGATTATTAACCGGAGGTTTCTCCGTCTACATCGTTCGATATCTTCAAGGTCTTATAGGCTTATGATCTGGAGAATATGCTTGCAGCTTCGTAATTTAACTTTTATCGCTTTCAACGTCGACGATTTACAATCGAAAAGCGATAAACACCATGGAAATACGCTACCGGTTATTTCATTAATATTTTAAGCCTGGCTTCGCCAATACCAACATTCTGACACACGTCTAATGTTATGCATTTATTTATAACCGGCGAACAGACAACACAATTCCATTAGAGCAGCATGACTCCGAGCTATTACATTTTTCGGCGGATTTTCAGATTGAGTTCAAGAAGGCCGCTCTCGAAATGGATGGATTCGCCTTCGCTATAAGCGGCGGTGATCTCCGTCTGTGACGAAGCCGAGGAGCGAGACGGTGCGAAATCGTGAAAGGTTAAAATCGTTAAGTGCATTGTAAAATATTGACCGATAAAAAACTAAACAAAGGAAACTTTTTAAGATTACCTTCGGTTTGTTAGTACACCAATTTAAAATATTATTTTTTATATAAGTGTATATAAGTAGTCTGGGCAAACTGCGATAATTACGAAATAAGTTACGACAGCCTACATACATGCAGAACTGCTCGCATACAACGTACTGACTAGAGTAGGGAGTCGGCGATGCTGTCGTAAGTTACTTCGTAATAATACGTTGTTACCGCTGTTTGCCCAGGCTAGTCATAAGGTTTCCACTTACATAATCGTTTAATCCTTGAAGCCTCTCGGTACCTTTACGAGTGTAATTCTCTACTAACAAAGGAAAGTTCCAAACATGACAAAAAAACTTGAAAATATTACGATACCTACTGTTACAGTAATATGCGAGTGCGGTTTTTCATTTCTTTTTAAGTCCTTCCTAAAAACGTACGAAGGATGATACAACATTTTCAGGTTAGGATTTTCGATTCAGTCCCGAACGAAGGATGTCGCTGCGTGTGGCTTACTCGCTAATTTATACACACCCTGTATACATTATACGGCCAGGTACTCATAGGTCATAGCACTACTTTACATTATATTTTCTTCATTTACGTTATTTAAATAAATTTTGCATGTATTCAGGATCATTTTTAAGTGCTATTTCCTTTTATGTCATCGAAATTATAGAATATTTTCGAATTGCGCCGGGGTGGGGGTTCAACTTTTAATTTGAAAAATTTCAGTGTAGGGCTACTTTCATATAGATATATCTCATACAGCAATCAAGAACTAAATACTGATATATAACCGTACTATTGTATCTATCAAGTAACCAAATAAGTAGAGTGCCATGAACGTTTCTTTAAAATTGTTGATCGATAGCACTTGTTTGTTATCTGTAAAGCTCGGATTATATGCACGGAAAAATCAGTAAAATACGCGTAAATTATTAACAAATATCCACTGTATATGCAAAATATGCAAAAGAAAATTCATGCAAACGTCAAATTTTCAAGAACGAAAATAGAAACAAAAGTAGTAGTATTCTACGAAGCATAAATTTATTTTACGTTTCTGATGCTGATCTCAATTTCAATATTCATGTTAACAACGTGGTAAAGCAGGCTAGGCAGACTTTAGGATTCGTGATTCGGAACTGTCGATCCTTTACAGATATTACAGTATTGAATACGCTATACTTTACGTTGGTGAGGACGAAGTTGGAATATGCTGCATTGATTTGGTATCCCCATTATCGAACTCAAAAATATATTTTGGAGTCGGTGGCTAGGAAACTTCAAGCTCAAGGTAGGATCTTTTCTTAAATTCCATTTTACCAAGCGGGTGTGCGTTTAGCCTAGATTTTAGATCCGAAGGGGCGAGGAGCCCTTTGTTTGTTTGTGAAGACCAAAGACATGCGCTTGATTCGATTAGTTTTACTTAGAGATTTGACATCATCAGCTTTAAATATACGTAGTAGCGTGACGACGGGAAATCGGACTGTCCATTTTGCACTTCTTATAGGTGGAAAACGGAAATTACCTACCAACTTACTTAAGTTTATAGAAACGTAGAAGTGCGTGGGGAAGTTCAAAAATTTTGCGAGCATTTACCACCGCTTTAAGAAATTTAATTGAACTTACTTCGCCTTCCAACGCGGAAATCTTCATGTAAAAACGAACCGTCTTTATTCATAAGCATAAGCTAGTGCAGCGGAGATTTGTCAAATTCCTGTGGTATAAAGTAGATGGTGTGTACCCTTCGAGGGGCTGTGATCATTCCGTACTGCTTTCCCGTTTCCTAGTACCATCCCTCTCCTTCAGACGCTTCTTTTTCAGCCTCAATTTCCTTTACAAACTTCTTCACAATGAAGTCGACTGTTCGGAGATTCTATCTTTATTTAGCTTTCTGGTGCCACAATTCTTTACTCGTCCCTTTTCAACTTTCTATCTTCCTTTTCCCAGAACCAATTTAATGATAAAATCACCTATCTATGTGATGTCCTGCAACTAGAATCAAATATCTTCCTATGCAGATATTCATTTTAACTCGCTACCTTCATTTAACCTTCCTATACTCACGTCAAAAATGGAACACGTATCTATACTTTATAAGTCGGTCTCACAGACCGTATGCGTGAGTATAGGAAGGTTAAGGATATCATAGATAGATAGATAGATAGATAGATATTTTTATTTGTCAAAACTTGATACGTCATAATACAGTGTAAAAATATAATCACTTTACTTTACTTTACTTTACTTTATTAGTTCAAGTATGATACAAATGTACATAGAACAAGTCAATACAAAAAAAGAATCAACATATACATAAATAAAAATATAGTACACGTAAACTTAATTAACCTTCCTATACTCACGTCAAATTGAAAGACGTTTACTATACTATATAAATCGGTCTCACAGACCGTATGCGTGAAGTACAGGAAGGTTAAGCAAAGAAATAGTCCTTAGTCAGAGACAGGGTGGAGATGAAGTCTTTATATTTGTACTTTCAAAATACTCATCAAGAGAATAAAAAACATTATTCCGCAAATAATCGCCCAATGAGACCCGGAACACTCTCAAGCCACCATTTAAATTAATCTCAGGCGGCAAGTTATTAAAAATTCTCATACCCATATAAACAGGTGAATTAAAAAGTACACTTATATTTGCAAAACGGTATATAAAAGTTATCTTTGGATCTTGTGTTACAACCGTGCTTATCCTTAACCCTACCTAGATTATTTCTATTTTTGAAAATATACATCGAGACATTATAAATGTAGATATTTGTCAAAGTCAAAACGCCAAACTCCTTAAAACTACCTCTGCAGGTATGCCCGCGAGACAGGCCAAAAATGATTCGTAATATTTTTTCTGAAGTGTACAAACACTCCATGCCGCTGCAGATAACCCCCATAAACATAGGCCATAGCCTAAACGGGAAGCAATCCAGGCATGATAAACATCTGTCCAACACCCAGCACCTGTTTAAGATTTCTAAACATGTAACACATTGAGTTCATTTTATTAATTAAATTAGCACAATGAGGCCTCCAGCTAAGACACTCGTCGAAAGTTATTCCCAGAAACATCTTTTCATTAGAACTCAATAAAGAAACTCCGCCAATAGAGATTTCCAGGCTATTAGAATTACGCTGTCTATTATGGAATCTAACAGCATTAGATTTAAAAACATTTAATAATAAAAAATTCTTTTGGCACCATGTTGCAAACTCGGACAGGACGAGCTCACACCTTCCAAGCAGGAACTCATCATTCTTGTCCGAAAGCAGAAAAGAATTATCGTCGGCATACATTAATAGGAGGTTATCGTCGAAAAGACTCCCCAAGTCATTACAGAAGAGCAGGAACAAAATGGGTCCAAGCACAGACCCCTGAGGAACCCCCAGAGAATTAACTCTTATATCAGAATTTATTGTAACCAACAGTCCGTCCACAATACACCTTAAACTCACGTACTGCCTTCTCTCCACCAGAAAAGATGTGACCCAGTCATGAGACACCCCCTGAAGCCAAAATCGTATAATTTGCCCAGCAGAAGCCCATGGTCAACGCAATCGAAAGCCCGGCTGAGATCACAAAAGATTCCCACAGGGTACTCCCCCAGCTCAATATAATGGAGCAAGCGCTCATAGAACGATATAAGGGCCGTATTCGTTGACCTGTTACTACGGAATCCATGCTGTTTATCAGTCAAAATCCCATTATCATCAATAAATAATAGAGGAATTAAAATTAATAACAATAAATGTTATAACGCTATTCCTTATAAAAAAGGTTTAAGCGAAAAAATAAAAAAGAGTTTAATAAAAACAACATAAACATTACTTTCATTCCAAATTATAGTAACAGATCTCTTTTTACTAATACTAAATCTAAAATAATTAAACAAAATCAGAGTAATGTAGTTTATAAAATAAACTGTAAAGACTGTGATGGTTGTTACATCGGTCAGACGAAACAATATTTAAAGAAAAGGTTGTATAGCCATAAGTATTCTTTAAATAATGATTTCGGTGCAATGACCGCTGTAACAAAGCATTACAAAGATCTTGGGCATTACTTTGATTTTGAAAACACAATTATATTAAAAACAGAGAATAATTATAAAAAAGACTAATATATGAAATGATAAATATACAGAAAGACACTAAAACTATTAATTTCAGGACCGATATTCAAAATTTAAGTAATGTATATAGCAATTTGTTAAAATGACATTTGCATTTCTTAAGAAGGAAACCTTTGGCCGGGTTTTTAAATTTGGTTTTCCCTAGTCTTTGAACAGAATTGTTAAGGTTTCGACAAAGATTTTTTGATATAAGGTTTTACTTAATTTGCATGTATGTTTACACATTAATTTAGTTTTTATAATTTATATATATATATAAAAGTTGGTTACACATCCTCTATATCAAGAAATCCTAGTCATTAGTTATTTTGTTGATAGTTCCCAAATAAAAAACAAAAGTTTGTTTATATATTTATCTAGTTATATTTTCACTGACGAAGGTGTACCGAAAACGTTTGTAAACGTTCTGAAAATATAACTATCGTTCAAACCAGCCTTGTTTTATTGACCTATTAGTGGTAGAGATCTATCATATAAGTTTAGAATTTAGTTCATCCAAAAAGTCGTGTGGTTTATATTTCTTACTGTCAAAAATGGCTAATATCTCGTCATACGTATCTAATCCAAACACTCGGGAAATACCTGGCACCTTTTTTAATTTCAATCTCAAAATCGCTCCGAAACAAATCTGCCATAAACGATGATAAACTATTGCCCGTCGAAGTATTGTGTTTTTGTTCCAAATATTTGCCCTCAATTTGGAAACAATTTCGAGACATGTAAAGAGTTGTTAATTTGATATATTCTTTCATTGTTGCCATGCTCAAATTATTATATATTATTTTAGCCACAGTCTCCTTATTCTTATTTGCAATTATATGGATATATTCGTACTAATTAGCAAACGTAACAAAAAAAAAGGAAAGAAACCCTCTTTATTCGAAAATAAATCCCTGATCCCACCCCTCCTCTGAAACTACCAAAATAATTGAATGATTACAAAAATAAGGAAACTCCTGTATGCTCGCACACAAATCCCCAATTTCCTAACTTAAAATTGATTACTAAGTTCTAGGGAATTTTCCCCACAGACTCGTGCAATGTTCAGCAATTTGTTCTTAATAATAAGAATAATAAAAATGTTCCGTATTATAGGTACTATACTGTATTTATTATGAACGAGCGAATGTTCTGTATGTTGTGAATAAGACGGGCCCTTTTTACGTTGGTCACCTGTACATTTATAGTTTGTGACCTGTGTAAGACAGTGTACTGTATTCTTTAACAATGTATGTATGAACGATTTCATCTCTTCACCCTTATTGCTTTATTATTATTTTTTTAATATTGCTTATTTGTAATTATGTTATTTGTTTGTTACTTCGCATTTACTACGTATTGACGTTTGCATGCACATTATTGTGCCCGCAGTAATAAAGATTATTATTTTAAATTTCGTAATTGGCTGATTTCTGAAGCAAGATCTTTTATGTAAATGATAAACACATTAGTTTTTATAATGAACAGCAGGCACTTGATGACGATGTCATCTGCATGACAATTGTATGTGCACAGGTCACTACAGATCTAGTATAAAGATAAGCCTTTCTACATCTTTCACGATATTTTGAGTTTTATGGCCGTTCAAGTTCTGATTTTAGCCGAATTGTTTCCGAAATGAGAGAATCCCCGATGATTTCAATTAATCCAACATCTTCTTTGTAAATCTCGTCGATTTTTTAGTCGTCATCATCACAACTAGGCGAGTGTAAAGTTTCTTTCAAGCAGCACTGGTGATATTTTAAGTTTTATGGGCGTTCAAGTTCTGATTTTAGCCGAATTATTTCGAGAATGCTATGTGGATATGTAAGAGTTTCTATTCAATCAACGTTATTGTGGAAAAGTTTAGTCGGAAAAAAACAAATGAATATCACCACCGTTATAGCGACCAGAAAATCTCGGAAAACCCGTTCCACCACGTCCATTAACGAATATCAAAAAGCCCTTTTATTTACAGATTCGCGAGAAAAAAAAAAGAAACCGTAAAATTTCCCCCTAGGGATTCCCCGGCACGAAGTTAATTCATAAAACACGAACACGCCCGCATTTACGATCGTCGTTTTCATCCCCGTCGATATTTTATCGGGTCGGTTGCGGTAGGGCGCTTATCGCAACAGGCTGGACGTAAAACACGTCGCATAACGTCGGATGGCCGCATCGCAGGTGCGATTGCGGCTTTTCGAAACCCGCTCCCGTGCGTCCGTGTTTTACGACGGACGGCGTTTCATCCTTTCCGAAAGAGGGAAATATTTCGGATATCACCCGTATAATTCTGATTTAATGGGAGTTAAGGTCCGAGTTATTCGTAAACCGGACGATATGCCCGTTTAAATTTAGATTAGATTTAATTTTTAACGGAATGATCGTTTTCCTCCTCCTGGATACCAAATTTAACAAAAATAGAAATTAAACAAAAATTATAGCGACATTCCGACGTGTTATGCTGCCTTCGTAATTGATTTATTGTTATTTTTTAATTTCGTATATTTTTCCCTGTATTTTGAAAAGGTGTTTGTGTCTTCACCTCGACAACGTACTCGTCTGGGATTTCCTATTCACATGCGCACTTCGAAAAACGACTTTTGATTGCCTCGAGGTAAACCGTGAGCGTAACAATTAACACGCCAATTGTTAAAAGTTAAAAATCGATAAGTGCCGTTTAGATAATTGGCTATGTAGTAATTTTTTTTTTTCGATGGCATTTACAAGTATTGGATATTTATTCATAGAAATATAACTCCACCACTTTCCGGACCTACGGGGATCTTTGGTTTCAGCCAAGTAACTTGCAAGCTTCCCTTCGCGTTAGTGAAATAACTTTCTAAGTTTCCCTTTTGTTTTAACCAAGTAATTTGTAAGTTTCCTTCTTGCGTTAGCCAAGTAACTTGTAAATATTCCTTTTGTGCTATTTAAGCGATTTGCAGGTTTTTTTGCGTTAGTCAAGTTACTTATAAGTTTTTGTTAACCAAATAAGTTATAAGTTTCCTTTGTGTGTTAGCCAAGTAACTTGCAAATTTTCTTCTTGCGTTAGCGAAATAACTTGTAAGTTTCCCTTTTGTTTTAACCAAGTAACTTGTAAGTTTCCTTCTTGCGTTAGCCAAGTTACTTGTAAATATTCTTTTGTGCTATTTAAGCGATTTGCAGGTTCTTTTTGCGTTAGTCAAGTAACTTATAAGTTTTTTGTTAGCCAAATAAGTTATAAGTTTCCCTTTTGTGTTAGCCAAGTAACTTGCAAATTTTCTTCTTGCGTTAGCGAAATAACTTGTAAGTTTCCCTTTTGTTTTAACCAAGTAACTTGTAAGTTTCCTTTTTGCGTTAGCCAAGTTACTTGTAAATATCCCTTTTGTGCTATTTAAGCGATTTGCAGGTTCTTCTTGCGTTAGTCAAGTAACTTATAAGTTTTTGTTAGCCAAATAAGTTATAAGTTTCCCTTTTGTGTTAGCCAAGTAACTTGCAAATTTTCTTTTTGCGTTAGCGAAATAACTTATAAGTTTCCCTTTTGTTTTAACCAAGTAACTTGTAAGTTTCCTTCTTGCGTTAGCCAAGTTACTTGTAAATATCCTTTTTGTGTTATTTAAGTGACTTGTAGGTTTCTTTTTGCGTTAGTCAAGTAACTTATAAGTGTCCTTTTTTATTACTTACTTAATTTATAAGTTTCCTTTCTGCGTTGGCCAAATAACTTGTAAATTTCCGTTTTGTTTTAGCCAAATAACTTCGAAGTTTTCTTTTTGCGATAGTCAAGTAGCTTGTAAATTTTCTTTTTGTGTTGGACGAGCAAATAGTAACGGTTTATTGTATTAACCAAATATTCAGCGCTTAGTTGAGCAAATATCCTAGTTACGCCTTAGGCCCGTCATCCTGAATCATTTTTCGGGTTAAACAAGTAATTTCTATTTCTGTTAGCCTGGATCTCCTGAATATTAGCCAAATGAGCTTTCTTTCGTATTAACCAAGTTTGCGATATCCATTTATTTTAGCCGAGTAGGCGCTTCTCATCCTTAACGTAAGTGACTCGTGGTCCAGTTTTTCTTTTTCTAATTAATCAGTTTACTTTTCATCTTAGCCGAGTAAGTCGGCCAGGCTTGAACTTAGCCAAGTAAGCCCACCTTGTTTTACAAATTAATTAATAGTTGTACGAGCCAGTCTCGTCGTATTTTAGCCAAGTAACGCCCATTAGTTTTCCATACGATTCAGGCATATAAAAGATTTAGCCAACTAAATTACAATGATCTAGTAATTTACCTAGTAGTAGTTTACGATTTCTTCAATTTAGTCAAGTATTTTCTTGCTAGTTTAACTTTAGTAATTTGTTATTTCTTATTAGAATAGTCAAGTAATTTGTAATTTTTTATTGATTTTAATGTGAAATAATCTACTAATTTATCAATGTAGTTTGCAACCTTCTAGTAACTCGGATAAGTAATTCGCAATTTTCTGTTAATTTAAGAGGGTAATTTGAACTATCTTATTAATTTAGCCAAATAATTTCCCATTAACTACCAATTCAGGCCAGAAATTTGGCATATATTTCCATTTACTTAAGTTGCAAGTTCCTATTGATTTAATCAATTCGTTTAGCTAGTAATTTACTTTTTCTTCAATTTAGCCATGTAATTTGTGATTTCTCTAAATTTAGCCTAAGTAATTTGTGATTTCTTTAAATTTAGGCTAAGTAATTTGCAATTTCCTACTGGTATCGTCCTGTAATTTGCTTTTTATTTAACTTGACCAATCGTTATTCGTCGAATTAATCTAAATTTTTCCAAACAACTTGCAATTTCCTAGTAGTTTTGATAAGTAATCCGCGATTCTTTGAAATATAGCTAAGTAATATGCAGTTTATTATTAAACTAGTTAAAGAATTTGCAATTTCCTAATAAGTTAATCAAGTAATTGGCTAACTTCATTTTATTCAATCAAAAAGTTTGCTACTTGTCCAATTTAGCAAAGTAATCTGCAGTTTCATATTAATTTAATTAAGGAATTTGCGACTTTCTAGTACTTAGCCAAGAAATTTACTAATTAATTTGCATATTAACTTAATAAAAAAGTGTTGTTTTATTTTCAATTTAGTCAAGGCATGTACCGTTTTTTATGAATTTAGTTAAAAGATATGGATTTCCTAGTAACTTGGTCAAGTAATTAGTTAACTTTATTTAGTTTCATCAAAAAGTTTGCTATTTTTCAATTCAACCAAGTAATCTACAGTTTCATATTACAATAATTTAGTTAAAGAATTTTTGACTTCCTATTAGTTTAGTTAAATAGTTTGCGAATATATTTTAATTCAATCAAAAAATATTTTCAATATAGTCAAGCGATGTGCCGTTTTGTATTAATTTAGTCAAAAAATTTGCGATTTCCTAGTATCTTAGCCAAGTAATTTGCTAATTTCTATTAATTTAATCAAAAAATTTGCTACATTTTCAATTTAGGCAAGTAATCTGCAATCTCCTATTCAATTTAATTACAGGATTTCCGACTTCCAAGTAACATAGTCAAGTAATTTTCGAATTTCTACTACTTCAATAAATAAAATTGTTGTTATCAATTAAGCCAAATAATAAGTTTTGTATTAATTTAAAGGATTTGCGATTTCCTAGTAACTTACTCAAATTTCCTAATAACTTAGCCAAATAATTTGCTAATTTTTATTAACTCAACCAAGAAATCTGTAATATTTTCAAATTAGCCAAATAATGTGCAATTTCCTGAATTTAATTAAACAATTAGCAATTTCCTAGTAACTTGGCCGCGTAATTTGCAAATTTTCATTCATTCAACCAAGTAATTTGCTATATTTTCAACTTTCCTATTAATTAGTGAAAACGTTTGCGACTTCGCAGTAACTTAGCCAAGTAATTTGCGAATTTCAATTAATTATGTCAAGAAATTTGCTACTGATTGAGCCAAGTAACCCGCAGTTTTGTATTAATTTAGTTAAAAGAATTTGCGACCTCCCAGTAACTTAGCCAAGTCGCATTTTATTTTAACCCATTGGCGGGTACTAATTTGGGTACAGTTTAGCGTACTAAAATGAGGATCGCGGGAACTAATGCGTTAAGCCAATAACTCTTATGTATAACTTTTTCGTACGATTCGAGCAACGGGCAGTCATATTCGATGTTTGGAGCCAATTTCTTTAACCAAGTAACTCTCATTTTTACATGCTAATCGAAAAGTTTTCTCACTGGATTTTTGTACTAATCAGGCAAGTCAGGTCTCGTTCTATTCGAACCAAGTAATCCGCGTTTACCTTTAGCGTTTAAGTTACGTACACCGCAAATTAATTTTTAATACGAGCCGGGCCCGTCGTATTTTAATCGAGTAATTCCCGTCTTTTTCTTTTGTACGATTCACACGTGCATCGCACGCTATCGTTTCGTTTCCGATTGTTTCTTCGATTTTTAACATCGTTAAAATTGCCATTAGTGTAGCTCGCCATAAATGAAAAATGCTTCTGCGACGGATTACGTCTTAAATGTTTATTGTCGAAGATTGTTTTTGGGGGTAGACATTGTCAGTAGTCTTCGGAAGTAAAAGAAACGTGTACGAACACTAACAATACGCTAAAATAAGATAAGATCAGAGCGTGTATAAGTAATTAAAGCGGGATTTGCCAGAAATTCCTAAATCTCTCCGTTCAGATCCCGCCGGAATGAGACCTACATAAATTGCCTCGGCAGCAAATGATGTCATCCTATTTAATCAATCAAACGAGCGCCGAGTTATTTTTAAACCGTATATATCATTTTTCTCATGGCATTCTCCGCACTGATTATGTAAGTGGTTAATTGATGAAGTACGGGCGACGTTGTAGAAATGGCTTTTCCTGGATTGATCTTGCGATTTGTCTATGTACAGCGCCTTTGGTGTCCACCACCAACTGAATTTTCTATTGCAATTTTATTAAGCTAACAATTTAGGTTATCAATATTTGGGAAAACATTTTTAGAGCGAAGCTCTTTCAGGGAGGTTCTGCGGCGAGAGTTATCTTAGGAAAAAGTGAGACGCATGCTATCGTCAGATAGACGCTTTTCCTCTATCTTTCTTCTGTCATTCGTTCTCGCTCGCGCACACACACACACGACTGCGTCTCCCCATCAGATGGCGCCCTTATTATTCGAACTCAAATTTACTTCAAATTCAACTTCGACTTATTTACCATCGGTTTCGAAATGAAATACTTTTTCCTTTATACATTGTTTATTCAATTATAGAATTTTCCCCTTTCATTCAAATACGTTTCAAATGCGTAAAGAGAAACTATGCGAAATACGGAGTTTTTATAAGAGTCAAAGAATGAAGATGATGAATAAGCCTTCCCGTTAAACTAAGGCTTAGAACCATATTACCACCTCTAAAAAAACATTTTTAAAAATTACCAAAGGGTGAGGGTGGTTCTAATCCTTCTACAATTTCCTTTCGCTTTCTTTGATTACTAAAAGTAGGCTAATCCTCCAAAATGTACTTTTGCCAAATTTCACTAAATTTCCTTCTTGCAATTTTGAACAGCGTACAAAAATGTGATTTTTGAAGTAAACTTTCTCACGGATAAACAATGCATTTCGGTATATACGAGGGCCATCCAGTAAATAAGTTTCCCTATTTTTTAACCAATAAACAACATTATTTACAATTATGCAGTTATTTTATTTTCATTATACAACTCATAGACTACTTCTCTACATAATCCACCATTTCTGTCCAAACATTTTTGGTACCGTTATAGCAATTTTTTGATACCACTGTTGTACCAAGCTGTGTCCTGTCTTCGTAGCCAGTGGTTCGCCTCCGCCTTCACTTCGTCATTATTCGCAAAGTGCTTGCCTCCAAGGTACAATTTGAGTGCTGGAAAGAGATGGAAGTCGCTTGGGGCAAGATCCGGAGAATAAGGTGGATGTGCGAAAATTTCCCATTTGAAGTTTTTCAGCAACGTTTGGGTCGTTCGAGCTGCGTGAGGGCGAGCATTGTCATGTACCTCGCAGCGTTAACCGTAGTGCTTGGGGCCAGGTAGTCAACCGTGACAAAACGAATTACAGAACGGAGTTCGCACGTGGACACGTTCACCAGTGGTAGCTCCATGGCAACTGAAGCGCTACGGACTTGCGCGTACGAAGAGCGTGATGTGGAAGGTCACGCGCTTCCAACGCATCCTAGTCACCATTTCTTACACTACTAATTAATTTTTACAACGTTTCGTTCGCAGAAAAAAATAGGAAAACTTATTTACTGGATGGCCCTCGTATATATAAATTGGATCCAATCGACTAGTTTGACCTCTACAATACGTGGTAGTTTCATGTTCCAGCAATTTTAGAACACACCGTATGGTCCGTATGCAATACGGGAACATTCGAACCGAAGTGTCAAAGCTAATATCTAGGACTTGGAAAACGGGACGACTAACATGCGATAAGACATCGGTCATGTCCCTCGAAAGGTTATGGAGTGTCGCAACCGGCACTAAACAACCTTCTTCTCACTATGAAGGGCAGTGCTTTCCACTCGGTCACTAATCGGGTTACTATTTTTAATATTGATGATATTTATAATAAAATCGTTTTTAGCAATTACTACATTTCTATCCATTAGTCAACATATTTTTGTCGACTTTAAACTTGGGCATATAAAAATACATATCGGTACGGGAAGGAAGAGATGGTGATAACGCGTAATATCGACCTCAACCTCAACCTCTGAGGTAGCGGACGAATTCGGCGTTTGCGTACATCCGATGAGTAACTGCATAATTATTCATCATCATCATCGTCAACACCACAGATTCTAACGCGGCTTCCTTCGGATGCAAGTTCGAGGTCCGAATTCGACGGTGCACGGTGCGATCGTTTCGGATTTTCGGCAAGGTGACGCATCGAGATTGAGGCGGAAAAGTCGATTATCTAATTTCTTCGGGATTTCGACATTTTTTTGTCGATAAATTCGCAACAAAGAAAACGTTCCTAAATTCAGATATGATAGATAGATTTGTTTTATGTACTCACCGATTCGAATACAATGCTAATTTTCGAAAAATGTTCCTGCTCGACTTGAACCCATCAGAGCTAAAAGTTGAATAAAATTCTCCGATGGGACTAATCCCTGTTAAGTTAATCTTTATTAGTTAGTTTAAAGCTCAGAATCGCATTCTACGCCTTTCGAAGCATACATACCAGAAATTTGAACTAAATCGGTGCCAGTTGTAATTTTCTCCAATCTTCAAAGGGGTACCCCTTACGATTTCGGCGAAAAATTGAAGTGATCGTAAATGTATCGTGTCATACATGAAATTAAAGCTCTCGACGGATACAAAACGAATTAAGCATTTTTAGATGGGTAATCGTAACAATTTCCAGCTTACAGGGCGTTAAAGGCGAGAAAAAGTCGAAATTCTCGAAGTTCGCGGCGATGTCATCGATTTTGACGCTTCGAAGGTTTTAACGTTGGACATCTAAACCTCAAAATCGTATTCTATACTTTCGGAAACAAAATTTATCAAGTTCCAACCAAATTGCTTCAGCTCCGACGATTTTGATTAGATTTTAGGACGGATTTTGACCAGATTGTAAGGCGCATCATCTCAGCGGTTCAGTTTCAGTTAAGTTAAAGCTCAAAACCGCATTCTACGCCTTTCGAAGCATAAATACCAGAAATTTCAACTAAATCGGTGCCAGTTGTAATTTTCTCCAATTTTCAAAGGGGTACCCCTTACGATTTGGACGAAAAATTGAAGTGATCGTAAGTGTATCGTGTCATATATGAAATTGAAGCTCTCGACAGGCACAAAACGAATTAAGCATTTTTAGATGGGTAATCGTAACAATTTCCAGCTTAGAGGGCGTTAAAAGCGAGAAAATGTCGAAATTCTAAAAGTTTGTGGCGATTTCATCGATTTTGAAACTTCGATGGTTTCAACGTGGGACATTTAATACTCAAAATCGTATTCTACGCCTTCGGAAACAAAACTGATCAAGTTCGAACCAAATTGCTTCAGCTCCGACGATTTTGATCAGATTTTAGGACGGATTTTGACCAGATTGTAAGGCGTATCATCTCAACGGGCCAGTTTCAGTTAAGTTAAAGCTCAAAATCGTATTCTACGCCTTTCGAAGCATAAATACCAGAAATTAGAACTAAATCGGTGCCAGTTGTAATTTTCTCCAATTTTCAAGGGGTACCCCTTACGATTTCGGCGAAAAATGAAGTGATCGTAAGTGTATCGTGTCATACATGAAATTGAAGCTCTCGACAGGCACAAAACGAATTAAGCATTTTTAGATGGGTAATCGTAACAATTTCCAGCTTAGAGGGCGTTAAAAGCGAGAAAATGTCGAAATTCTAAAAGTTTGTGGCGATTTCATCGATTTTGAAACTTCGATGGTTTCAACGTGGGACATCTAATACTCAAAATCGTATTCTACGCCTTCGGAAACAAAATTGATCAAGTTTCAACCAAATTGCTTCAGCTCCCACGACTTTGATCAGATTTAAGGACGGATTTTGACCAGATTGTAAGGCGTATCATCTCAACGGTTCAGTTTTTGTTGATTTAAAGCTCAGAATCGTATTTTGCGACTTTAGAAGCATAAATACCAGAAATTAGAACTAAATCGCTGCGAGTTGAAGTTTCATCCAATTTTCCAAGGGGTACCCCTTACGATTTCGGCGAAAAATTGAAGTGATCGTAAGTGTATCGTGTTATACATGAAATTGAAGCTCTCGACGGATACAAAACGAATTAAGCATTTTTAGAAGGGTAATCGTAACAACTTCCAGCTTAGAGGGCGTTAAAGGCGAGAAAAAGTCGAAATTCTCGAAGTTTGTGGCGATCTCATCGATTTTGACGCTTCGAACGTTTTAACGTTGGACATCTAAACGTCAGAATCGTATTCTACGCCTTCGGAAACAAAATTGATGATATTTCGACCAAATTGCTTCAATTCCCACGATTTTTATCCGATTTTGGTACGGATTTTGCCCAGATTGTAAGGCGCATCATCTCAACGGTTCAGTTTTTGTTGATTTAAAGCTCAGAATCGTATTTTGCGCCTTTGGAAGCATAAATACCAGAAATTAGAACTAAATCGGTGCGAGTTGAAGTTTCCCCCAATTTTCCAAGGGGTACCCCTTACGATTTCGGGACAAAATTGAAGTGATCGTAACTGTATCGTGTCATATATGAAATTGAAGCTCTCGACGGATACAAAACGAATTAAGCATTTTTAGATGGGTAATCGTAACAATTTGCAGCTTAGAGGCCGTTAAAGGAGAGAAAAAGTCGAAATTCTCGAAGTTCGCGGCGATCTCATCGATTTTGAAGCTTCTATGGTTTCAACGTGGGACATGTAAACCTCAAAATTGTATTCTACGCCTTCGGAAACAACAATTGATCAAGTTTCAACCAAATTGCTTCAGCTCCGACGATTTTGATCAGATTTTGGGGCGGATTTTGACCAGATTGTAAGGCGTATCATCTCAACGGTTCAGTTTCAGTTAAGTTAAAGCTCAAAATCGTATTCTACGCCTTTCGAAGCATAAATACCAGAAATTAGAACTAAATCGCTGCGAGTTGAAGTTTCCTCCAATTTTCCAAGGGGTACCCCTTACGATTTCGGCGAAAAATTGAAGTGATCGTAAGTGTATCGTGTCATACATGAAATTGAAGCTCTCGACAGACACAAAACGAATTAAGCATTTTTAGATGGGTAATCGTAACAATTTCCAGCTTACAGGGCGTTAAAAGCGAGAAAAAGTCGAAATTCTCAAAGTTTGTGGCGATTTCATCGATTTTGAAGCTTCGATGGTTTCAGCGTGGGACACCTGAAACTCAAAATCGTATTCTACACTTTCGGAAACAAAATTTATCAAGTTTCAACCAAATTGCTTCAGCTCCGACGATTTTGATCAGATTTTGGGACGGATTTTGACCAGATTGTAAGGCGTATCATCTGAACGGTTGAGTTTCGGTTTATTTAAAGCTCAAAATCGTATTCTACGCCTTTCGAAGCATAAATACCAGAAATTTCAACTAAATCGGTGCCAGTTGTAATTTTCTCCAATTTTCAAAGGGGTACCCCTTACGATTTGGACGAAAAATTGAAGTGATCGTAAGTGTATCGTGTCATACATGAAATTGAAGCTCTCGACAGACACAAAACGAATTAAGCATTTTTAGATGGGTAATCGTAACAATTTCCAGCTTACAGGGCGTTAAAAGCGAGAAAAAGTCGAAATTCTCAAAGTTTGTGGCGATTTCATCGATTTTGAAGCTTCGATGGTTTCAGCGTGGGACACCTGAAACTCAAAATCGTATTCTACACTTTCGGAAACAAAATTTATCAAGTTCCAACCAAATTGCTTCAGCTCCGACGATTTTGATCAGATTTTGGGACGGATTTTGACCAGATTGTAAGGCGTATCATCTGAACGGTTGAGTTTCGGTTTATTTAAAGCTCAAAATCGTATTCTACGCCTTTCGAAGCATAAATACCAGAAATTTCAACTAAATCGGTGCCAGTTGTAATTTTCTCCAATTTTCAAGGGGTACCCCTTACGATTTCGGCGAAAAATTGAAGTGATCGTAAATGTATTGTGTCATACATGAAATTGAAGCTCTCGACAGGCACAAAGCACGAATTAAGCATTTTTAGATGGGTAATCGTAACAATTTCCAGCTTAGAGGGCGTTAAATGCGAGAAAAAGTCGAAATTCTCAAAGTTTGTGGCGATTTCATCGATTTTGAAGCTTCGATGGTTTCAACGTGGGACATCTAATACTCAAAATCGTATTCTACACTTTCGGAAACAAAATTTATCAAGTTTCGACCAAATTGCTTCAGCTCCGACGATTTTGATCAGATTTTGGGGCGGATTTTGACCAGATTGTAAGGCGTATCATCTCAGCGGTTCAGTTTCAGTTAAGTTAAAGCTCAAAATCGTATTCTACGCCTTTCGAAGCATAAATACCAGAAATTTCAACTAAATCGGTGCCAGTTGTAATTTTCTCCAATTTTCAAAGGGGTACCCCTTACGATTTCGGCGAAAAATGAAGTGATCGTAAGTGTATCGTGTTATACATGAAATTGAAGCTCTCGACAGGCACAAAACGAATTAAGCATTTTTAGATGGGTAATCGTAACAATTTCCAGCCTAGAGGGCGTTAAAGGCGAGAAAAAGTCGAAATTCTCGAAGTTCGCGGCGATCTCATCGATTTTGACGCTTCCAAGGTTTTAACGTTGGACATCTAAACCTCAAAATCGTATTCTACGCCTTCGGAAACAAAATTGATCAAGTTTCAACCAAATTGCTTCAGCTCCCACGATTTTGCTCAGATTGTAGGACGGATTTTGACCAGATTATAAGGCGCATCATCTCAATGGTTGAGTTTCGGTTTATTTAAAGCGCAGAATCGTATTCTACGCCGTTGGAAGCATAAATACCAGAAATTAGAACTAAATCGGTGCGAGTTGAAGTTTCCCCAATTTTCCAAGGGGTACCCCTTACGATTTCGGCGAAAAATTGAAGTGATCGTAAGTGTATCGTGTCATACATGAAATTGAAGCTCTCGACAGGCACAAAACGAATTAATCATTTTTAGATGGGTAATCGTAACAATCTGTAGCTTAGAACAGTTTTGTAATTTTTAGTTTAACCGAGTTTAAAATTTCCTACTTAGCAATGTAATTTGTACGATAATGAAAATTTATTTCGTCGTGTAATTTGCAATTTTCTCCAATCTATTCAAGTAAATGTTGCAAGTGTCGTAAATTAAGGACTTTTTAGCGAGAAAATGATGCTTTTTGATCCCCAAATAGTTATTTAAGAACAAGAGGAAATCGGGGAAAAACCGGCTTCCTAGAGGAACGTCCAATCAGTCGAAATTGCTTCCCATTCCCGATTTTGACGGATTTATGAGGACGATCGAAATTCTCGGAAGTTAATCGCGTTGCTTGCAATCTTTTCAACTCAACTATGGGATTCGCGGCGGAAACAAACTGATAATTGCGGAAAAAAGCGCAAAACTGTCGATAATCCTGAGGATTATTTTTGCCCGAAAATTACGCCTGAGGAAGAAAGAAATCTAGAAGCGATCTGTAAATTTCATCATCGTCGTGAGTTCGCCGATCGAGCAAAATCCCGTTCTTCTAGCCGAACGCGTACCACCTATTACGTGACGATTTTAGCACGATTGAGGAAAAACGCGCAAAACATGCCCGTTTTTATTTCTTTCTCTCGTTTTTTCGAGGTCACCGACGAAGCCACGTCTGATTCGCGGGCGCCTTTATTTATGTACGTCGCGAATCCGGTGGTCCCAATAAATTTCCAATTAACGAGAACGTCGCCGCCGCCGCCGTCTTCGCCCTGCTTCGCGAAGAAATTGACGACGACGAAAACGGACTAATAAGCGACGTTAATGGGAAGAAAATGGAATTATTGCGGGCGACGAGCGAAGTGTTAATAGCTTTTATGTCGAACTAATTGGCGTCGTTCTAAATCTGTTATTCGGTGTCAAGGCGACGTTTAATTATTGACGACATGATGAACCAGCGGGATTTTGGATTGGAAACGCACCCATATGGCATGTACGACGGATAATGATAATAATAATAATATAAAATATTGAAAAATAAACAACAAAGTGTATAACAGCAACAGGTCAAGTGGAAAATAAACTAATAATAAAAAAGTAAGAATAATAGCAACAATGATAATAGTAATAATAATAACAACAACAGTAGTAGTAATAAAAATAATAGTTAGTAATGATATTTAGATAAACTTCTATGGAATAACAATTGCGAGAGAAAAGTAAATTTTTAATAATAGATTTAAATTTATTGAGAACATTTCCATTTCTAATTTCCAATGGTAATTTGCCAAAGAGTTTACAATCCATGAAATAAAGACTTTTTAAATAAAGCAGTTTTATGAAGAGGTGGAAAAAGGTAATTAACCTTCCTTGCAGAATAAGTAGAACTGGATTCGGTATGAACCTTAGGCCTATATTTGAAAACAAAACAAAATACTTCCGGTATATACATTTCGTAAAAAGTTAAAAATTAACTCATCAACAACGCATAGAATTTGAATGTCCATGGAAATGAAGATATGAAAATTAAGAATTTTACAGGAGAAAATATTAAATCGCTCGAAATGTTTTGGAATTTTCCACTTTTGGATGCGATTTCCTCTTATGCTCGACAGGTGATTAAAGCTATCTTCAAAGACGCACATTTCGCCCGATTTTGTTGACGACGACTACAAAATCGAGAGATATACAGAAAAGACGTAGCATCACTTGCAATCATTGGGGATTTTCACAGAAACAATTCGGGGAAAATCAAAACTGGAATCTCAATAATACTCAACAGGTCAACAAAGCTATCTTCACGCACAATTCGCCCGAATTTGACGATGACGACTGCATTTTAGATTTTGCCAAGTATTGTGCCGTTTCGTATTAATTTAGTTAAACAATATCCTTTTGAAAAATAGTTTCTAGAGCTTGGAGAGAGTTACAAAAGTTGCCAAAGACATACATCTGTCAGAATTTTATTTTCTACTTTTTCGTTTGTAAAGAATATCCGATTTCCTGCTCACTTAGCCAAGTAATTTATAAATTTCTATTAATTCAATCAAGTGACTTACTACGTTTTCCATGTAGCCAAAGAATGTGTGCTTTCCTTTTCAATTAATAATCAAAGCATTTGCAATTTCTTACTAATTTACCCCAAACAGGTTGCAATTTTTTAAAATTCAAATGAGTAATCTGCAGTTAGTTCTGATTGAGCCAATTTAGCAAAGTAATTTCCGATTTTTTGCGCTATTTTGACTAGTATTCAATTATTCTTTTTGAGCCAAGCAGTTCGCGATCTCGTACTAATTTATCCCAAGTAACGTATGATTTTTCAATAGTTTTGCAATGCGATTTGCAGGTTTCCCATTAATTTAGCCAAGTAATTTTCAATTAACTCCGATTTCGCCCAAGTAATCTGCAGTTCAAATTAATTAGCCAGGCACTGTGCCATTTTCTATTAATTTAATCAAATGATTTAAAGCTTCAAATTGACTAAATCTGATTCGTTGAGACAATATCGGCACTCTTGTGATCAAAATCCGTTCAAAAAATCTGATCGAAATCATCGGAGCTGAAGCCATGGTAGGAGCATACCCCTTGGAAAATCGACAGAAATTTCAACGTGCGCATGTTTAGTTCAAATTTCTGGTATTTATGATTCCAACTGAACTTGAACTTTAAATTAATTTAAACCTAACCGTTGAGATGATGTGCCCTAAATCTGGTGAAAATCCGTTCTAAAATCTGATCAAAATCGTGCGAGCTAAAGCCATTTCGTTGAAACTCGGTCAGTTGTTGTCTCCGAAGGCGTGAAATGCGATTTTGAGTTTTAGATGTCCCACGTTGAAACCATAGAAGCTTCAAAATCGATGAAATCGCCACAAACTTTAAGAATTTCGACTCTTTCCCGCGTTGAATGCCTTCTAAGCTAGAAATCGTGACGCTTACCGATTTAAAAGGCTTTATTCGTTTTGTATCCGTCGAGAGCTTTAATTTCATGTATGACACGATACATTTACGATCACTTCAATTTCTCGCCGAAATCGTAAGGGGTACCCCTTGGAAAATTGGAGGAAATTACAACTGGCACCGATCTAGTTCAAACTTGTGGTATTTATGTTTCCAATGACCCAAAATACGATTCTGAGCTTTAAATGGACAAAAACTGAACCGTTGAGATGATGCGCCTTACAATCTGGTCAAAATCCGTCCTAAAATCTGATCAAAATCGTCGGAGCTGAAACAATTTGGTTGAAACTTGATCAATTGTTGTTTCCGAAGGCGTAGAATACGATTTTGAGGTTTAGATGTCCCACGCTACAACCATCGAAGTTTCAAAATCGATGAAATCGCCACAAACTTTAAGAATTTCGACTTTTTCTCGCCCTTTAACGCCTTCTAAGCTGGAAATTGTTACGATTACCCTTCTAAAAATGCTTAATTCGTTTTCTGCCTGTCGAGAGCTTCAATTTCATGTATGACACGATACACTTACGATCACTTCATTTTTCGCCGAAATCCTAAGGGGTACCCCTTGGAAAATTGGAGGAAATTACAACTGGCACCGATTTAGTTCAAACTTGTGGTATTTATGTTTGCAAAGACGGAAAATACGATTCTGAGCTTTAAATGGACAAAAACTGAACCGTTGAGATGATGCGCCTTACAATCTGGTCAAAATCCGTTCTAAATTCTGATCAAAATCGTCGGAGCTAAAACAATTTCATTGAAATTTGATCAATTGTTGTTTCCGAAGGCGTAGAATACGATTTTGAGGTTTAGATGTCCCACGCTACAACCATCGAAGCTTCAAAATCGATGAAATCGCCACAAACTTTAAGAATTTCGACTTTTTCTCACTTTAACGCCTTCTAAGCTGGAAATTGTTGCGATTACCCATCTAAAAATGCTTAATTCGTTTTCTGCCTGTCGAGAGCTTGAATTTCATGTATGACACGATACACTTACGATCACTTTATTTTTTCGCCGAAATCGTAAGGGGTACCCCTTGGAAAATTGGAAGAAATTAGAACTGGCACCGATCTAGTTCAAATGTGTGGTATTTATGTTTCCAAAGGCGCAGAATACGATTCTGAGCTTCAATGTAACTAAAACCAAACCGTTGAGATGATGTGCCTATCGATCTGGTCAAATTCCGTTCTAAATTCTGATCAAAATCGTCGGAGCTGAAACAATTTCATTGAAACTTGATCAATTGTTGTTTCCGAAGGCGTGGAATGCGATTTTGAGTTTTAGATGTCCCACGTTGAAACCATCGAAGCTTCAAAATCGATGAAATCGCCACAAACTTTGAGAATTTCAATTTTTTCCCGCGTTGAATGCCCTCTAAGCTAGAAATCGTTAGGATTACCTATCTAAAAGCACTTTATTCGTTTTGTACGCGTTGAAAGCTTCAATTTCATGTATGACACGATACACTTACGATCACTTCAATTTTTCGCCGAAATCCTAAGGAAAATCCTTGGAAAATTGGAGGAAATTACAACTGGCACCGATTTAGTTCACTACTACTACTACTACTTGTGGTATTTATGTTTCCAAAGACGCAGAATACGATTCTGAGCTTTAAATGGACAAAAACTGAACCGCGCCTTTCAATTTGGTGAAAATCCGTTCTATAATCTGATCAAAATCGACGGAGCTGAAACAATTTGGTTGAAACTTGATCAGTTGTTGTTTCCGAAGGCGTGGAATGCGATTTTAAGTTTTAGATGCCCCACGTTGAAACCATCGAAGTTCCAAAATTGATGAATTCGCAACAAACTTGGAGATTTTGCGCTTTTTCTGGGATTGATCGCCCTCTAAGCTAGAAATTGTTACGATTTCCTATCTAAAAATGCTTAATTCGTTTTGTACCCGTCGAGAGCTTTAATTTCATGTATGACACGATACACTTAGAGCCACTCCAATTTTTCGTCGAAATCTCAAGGGTAAGATTGGAGGAAACTTCAACTCGCACCAATTTAGTTCAAAATTCTGGCACTCATTCTTTCAGTGGCGTGGAATTAGATTCTGAGCTTTAAATTAAGTAAAACTGAACCGTTGAGATGATCTGGCTATAAATCTGGTGAAAATCCGTTCTAAAATCTGATCAAAATCGTTCGAGTCAAAACCATTTCGTTCAAATTCTAGGAGTTTATGTTTCTGAAGACGTACAATACGATTTTGGGTTTTAGATTAACTAAAACTGAATCGTTGCGATGTTTATCTACTAATCTGGTCAAAATCGGTTCTGAAGTCTGATTAAAATTGTCGGAGCCGAAGCCATTTCGTTGAAACTTGATCAGTTGTTGTTCCCGAAGACGTTGGACACGATTTTGAGTTTTAAATTTTAAATTTAAACATTAAAACAATCGAAGCTTGAAAACATCTGGTCTCTCGGACGTACGTTTTCGTTGATATTTTCCTTATTTTCTAGCGAATATCGTCGAACTTCGGTAACGCGAACGGCGTTTCTCTCACCTTCCCGTTTATAAATCGCGTTTTATGTTTCGCGCAAGCGAGAAATTACGTGAGGTGGGCGGCGTTTAACGCGAAAACCGAGGCGAGATCGTATGCATAGCGAAGATAGATTAGAACGTAATAAACGCCGAATCGAATTTTTCCTTTTTTTTTTTTTTTTTCAACCGATCAGACGGCGCAAAAAGGGCGTCTAAGTATGCGTATAAATCCGAGGCTATCGGGTTTGGGCCCGTTTATTTGCGTATTTTCGAAGATTTAAGAGCGTTTGAGCGTTTATTTTGTTTAGTAAAAATTATCATGGAAACTTTTTCCGTGTATATTTTCACAACGTACGTATGTGCGCACATCGTACAGTTCGATTCGAACTACAGATTCGGATCAATATTGATAATAAATACGCGACACAATGGAAGGTTATCCTCTGGGAACGGTCCTGAAAAAACGCGTCTTTCGTGCGCTTTACATTTCCAGATGTTACACGCGCGACATTCCAATATAAATGTCAGCTCGAATATCGCGTAGTTGTGGGAAATATATCGGAGACGACAGACAAGACGATGCGAACGTTTAATGCAATTTCGATTTGCACAAAATTGATATTACAAACATATCCGGCGGGTTTTCCAGCCAAAGCGATGAAATTGGCGATTTTTCGTCGATTTTAATTAAGAAAAAACTGCTGATTTTTATAGATATTCCACGGAAATGCTAACAGACGGTTTTTCCAACGGCATACGCAACTTAATACCAACACCCACGCACGTCGTTATTGTAGTAATTGCGTATCGACGAATTGCAACATCTTCCGGGCAAGTTTATACTAAAAATATCCGACAGGGGCTTTAACGCGCCAGAATTACGACGCCCCATTCTCGATTCTGCAAATTGCAACTCGTCTGAGGCTGTTTTTCGATTTCCGAGCGATTACACACCTCCATTAATCGGACGAAGTGAAAAGGAACCAATCGAGGAAAGCGATTTGAAGGGGTGCCGGGAGTGCGACGTGGCGAACTGTAATAATTACCACGCGCTGTAGATCTACAGGACAAACTACTCATTGGAGAAAAGGCGATGAGAAGATATAAGCGATGGAACGGTACTAATTGAATTAGGTGCGAAGATGGCGATTGGTAATTTGAAAGAAGTGATGATAGCGTTTGCAAGGACTGTGGGCTGTACTTACTGACACTATTATCACATCCGTAAACTGCTCACCGCACAAATTATTTAAGAATAAAATTCAGTTTACAGTTGAGAAGGACGGTGGTCTCTGTGAGACGTTCGCTAGATCATCAGCGGACAAATTGCGATCGCTGTTCTAACCACACAAAGCGAAGAACATAACAAGATCATAATTGCTGGGACTGGGGGTGTATTTACTGACACCATTGTCACATCCGTAAACTGCTCACGGCACAAATTATTTAAGAATAAAATTCAGTTTACAGTTGGGAAGGCCGCGGTCTCTGTGAGACGTTCGCTAGATCATCAGCGGACAAATTGCGATCGCTGTTCGAACCACACAAAGCGAAGAACATAACAAGATCATAATTGCTGGGACTGGGGGTGCATTTACTGACACTTTTATCACATCCGTAAACTGTCCACGGCACAAATTATTTAAGAATAAAATTCAGTTTACAGTTGGGAAGGACGGTGGTCTCTGTGAGACGTTCGTTAGATCATCAGCGGACAAATTGCGATCGCTGTTCTAAACACACAAAGCGAAGATCATAACAGGATCGTGATTGCAAGGACTGCGTGGTATATTTACTGACATTAATAGGATTTAATTTACAGTTCGAAGGACGGTGGTCTCTGTGAGACGTTCGCTAGATCATCCGGGGACAAATTGCGATCGCTGTTCTAAGCACATAAAGCGAAGAACATAACAAGATCATAATTGCTGGGACTGGAGGGTGTATTTACTGACACCATTGTCACATCCGTAAACTGCTCACGGCACAAATTATTTAAGAATAAAATTCAGTTTCCAGTTGGGAAGGCCGCGGTCTCTGTGAGACGTTCGCTAGATCATCAGCGGACAAATTGCGATCGCTGTTCTAAACACACAAAGCGAAGATCATAACAGGATCGTGATTGCAAGGACTGCGTGGTATATTTACCGACATTAATAGGATTTAATTTACAGTTCGAAGGACGGTGGTCTCTGTGAGACGTTCGCTAGATC
Organism: Chrysina gloriosa; assembly: GCA_038088585.1. Classification (NCBI taxonomy): domain Eukaryota; kingdom Metazoa; phylum Arthropoda; class Insecta; order Coleoptera; family Scarabaeidae; genus Chrysina; species Chrysina gloriosa. The sequence continues at coordinate 36,653,994 of CM076093.1, read as the reverse complement.
ATCCGGGGACAAATTGCGATCGCTGTTCTAACCACACGAAGCGAAGAACATAACAAGATCATAATTGCTGGGACTGGGGGTGTATTTACTGACACTTTTATCACATCCGTAAACTGTCCACGGCACAAATTATTTAAGAATAAAATTCAGTTTACAGTTGGGAAGGCCGCGGTCTCTGTGAGACGTTCGTTAGATCATCAGCGGACAAATTGCGATCGCTGTTCTAAACACACAAAGCGAAGATCATAACAGGATCGTGATTGCAAGGACTGCGTGGTATATTTACCGACATTAATAGGATTTAATTTACAGTTCGAAGGACGGTGGTCTCTGTGAGACGTTCGCTAGATCATCCGGGGACAAATTGCGATCGCTGTTCTAACCACACAAAGCGAAGAACATAACAAGATCATAATTGCTGGGACTGGGGGTGTATTTACTGACACTTTTATCACATCCGTAAACTGTCCACGGCACAAATTATTTAAGAATAAAATTCAGTTTACAGTTGGGAAGGCCGCGGTCTCTGTGAGACGTTCGTTAGATCATCAGCGGACAAATTGCGATCGCTGTTCTAAGCACACAAAGAGAAGCACATAACAAGATCGTGATTGCAAGGACTGCGTGGTATATTTACTGACATTAATAGGATTTAATTTACAGTTCGAAGGACGGTGGTCTCTGTGAGACGTTCGCTAGATCATCCGGGGACAAATTGCGATCGCTGTTCTAACCACACAAAGCGAAAAACATAACAAGATCATAATTGCTGGGACTGGGGGTGTATTTACTGACACCATTGTCACATCCGTAAACTGTCCACGGCACAAATTATTTAAGAATAAAATTCAGTTTACAGTTGGGAAGGCCGCGGTCTCTGTGAGACGTTCGTTAGATCATCAGCGGACAAATTGCGATCGCTGTTCTAAGCACACAAAGAGAAGCACATAACAAGATCGTGATTGCAAGGACTGCGTGGTATATTTACTGACATTAATAGGATTTAATTTACAGTTCGAAGGACGGTGGTCTCTGTGAGACGTTCGCTAGATCATCCGGGGACAAATTGCGATCGCTGTTCTAACCACACAAAGCGAAAAACATAACAAGATCATAGTTGCTGGGACTGGGGGGTGTATTTACTGACACCATTGTCACATCCGTAAACTGTCCACGGCACAAATTATTTAAGAATAAAATTCAGTTTACAGTTGGGAAGGCCGCGGTCTCTGTGAGACGTTCGTTAGATCATCAGCGGACAAATTGCGATCGCTGTTCTAAGCACACAAAGAGAAGCACATAACAAGATCGTGATTGCAAGGACTGCGTGGTATATTTACTGACATTAATAAGATTTAATTTACAGTTCGAAGGACGGTGGTCTCTGTGAGACGTTCGCTAGATCATCCGGGGACAAATTGCGATCGCTGTTCTAACCACACAAAGCGAAAAACATAACAAGATCATAATTGCTGGGACTGGGGGTGTATTTACTGACACTTTTATCACATCCGTAAACTGTCCACGGCACAAATTATTTAAGAATAAAATTCAGTTTACAGTTGGGAAGGCCGCGGTCTCTGTGAGACGTTCGTTAGATCATCAGCGGACAAAATGCGATCGCTGTTCTAAGCACACAAAGAGAAGCACATAACAAGATCGTGATTGCAAGGACTGCGTGGTATATTTACTGACATTAATAGGATTTAATTTACAGTTCGAAGGACGGTGGTCTCTGTGAGACGTTCGCTAGATCATCCGGGGACAAATTGCGATCGCTGTTCTAACCACACAAAGCGAAAAACATAACAAGATCATAATTGCTGGGACTGGGGGTGTATTTACTGACACCATTGTCACATCCGTAAACTGTCCACGGCACAAATTATTTAAGAATAAAATTCAGTTTACAGTTGGGAAGGCCGCGGTCTCTGTGAGACGTTCGTTAGATCATCAGCGGACAAATTGCGATCGCTGTTCTAAGCACACAAAGAGAAGCACATAACAAGATCGTGATTGCAAGGACTGCGTGGTATATTTACTGACATTAATAGGATTTAATTTACAGTTCGAAGGACGGTGGTCTCTGTGAGACGTTCGCAAGATCATCCGGGGACAAATTGCGATCGCTGTTCTAACCACACAAAGCGAAGAACATAACAAGATCATAATTGCTGGGACTGGGGGTGTATTTACTGACACTTTTATCACATCCGTAAACTGTCCACGGCACAAATTATTTAAGAATAAAATTCAGTTTACAGTTGGGAAGGACGGTGGTCTCTGTGAGACGTTCGTTAGATCATCAGCGGACAAATTGCGATCGCTGTTCTAAACACACAAAGCGAAGATCATAACAGGATCGTGATTGCAAGGACTGCGTGGTATATTTACTGACATTAATAGGATTTAATTTACAGTTCGAAGGACGGTGGTCTCTGTGAGACGTTCGCAAGATCATCCGGGGACAAATTGCGATCGCTGTTCTAACCACACAAAGCGAAGAACATAACAAGATCATAATTGCTGGGACTGGGGGTGTATTTACTGACACTTTTATGACATCCGTAAACTGTCCACGGCACAAATTATTTAAGAATAAAATTCAGTTTACAGTTGGGAAGGCCGCGGTCTCTGTGAGACGTTCGTTAGATCATCAGCGGACAAATTGCGATCGCTGTTCTAAACACACAAAGCGAAGATCATAACAGGATCGTGATTGCAAGGACTGCGTGGTATATTTACCGACATTAATAAGATTTAATTTACAGTTCGAAGGACGGTGGTCTCTGTGAGACGTTCGCTAGATCATCCGGGGACAAATTGCGATCGCTGTTCTAACCACACAAAGCGAAGAACATAACAAGATCATAATTGCTGGGACTGGGGGTGTATTTACTGACACTTTTATGACATCCGTAAACTGTCCACGGCACAAATTATTTAAGAATAAAATTCAGTTTACAGTTGGGAAGGCCGCGGTCTCTGTGAGACGTTCGTTAGATCATCAGCGGACAAATTGCGATCGCTGTTCTAAACACACAAAGCGAAGATCATAACAGGATTGTGATTGCAAGGACTGCGTGGTATATTTACTGACACTAATAAGATTTAATTTACAGTTCGAAGGACGGTGGTCTCTGTGAGACGTTCACTAGATCATCCGGGGACAAATTGCGATCGCTGTTCTAACCACACAAAGCGAAGAACATAACAAGATCATAATTGCTGGGACTGGGGGTGTATTTACTGACACCATTATCGTTGCGCTAGCAACAAGGGCAGCGTTATCAGAACCGTATAAATCCGACTTGTGGACATTATCTTATCGCGCAATCGAGCAATTTAAATTTATTTCCCTAAAAAACATCAACATACAAAACAAATTTGCAAGGATAACGAAATGAGAAAGCGAACAAAAACGTTTCAGCCCAGACACAGTCCCACAAAAACAATAATAAAATAAAAAAATTAAGTTGACAAAGAATAAGGCGATACTCAAAAAATATCACGGTCAAGACATTCTCTTTTTGACTATAGTGGAGCATTTACAAGTCTCTTCTTTATTGCAGTATTGAACTCTGCTCTCCCAAGTACTTCAATATTTTCTGGAAATTCCGTTGTAAAGCTTGAGGCGCCAGTAGTCCCGAAACTACTATGACGTCTTCTTTCTTAGAATTTTCCCATTTTCCGACTTGGTCAAAATCTACACCTCGAACTCCTCCAAAACGCTCAAAACTTCATCAAACGCATCTCCAAACGTACACAACTCACTTCATGTCGAAGGTGGAGGATTCAAATCTGGAACGAACATAAGAAACTGCATTAAATTGCATATCGCGATTTTTCCATTTTGGAAGCGAATGGCTTAGAATCGAACCAAGAACACCTCGAAACCCTCGAAACGTCGTCCAAACCACCTCTAAACGAACACAACTCACTTCATGTCCAAAGTGGAGAGATTCAGATTTGGAACGGACATAGAAAATCGCGTTAAATCGCTTACCGCCTTCCCTAATTGTTTCATTTTCGTAGCGGATCGCTCAAAATCGAACCAAAAATACCTCAAAACGCTCGAAACGTCATCGAAAGCATCTCCAAACGTACACAACTCACTTCATGTTGAAAGCGAAGGTTTCAAATCTGGAACGGACACAGAAAACAGCGTTGGATCGCTTGCCGCCTTTCGCTATTTTTTCCATTTTCAAAGCGAATGGCTCAAAATTGGACCACAAACACCTCAAAACGCTCGAAACACCTTTGAAACCATCTCCAAACTTACACAACTCGCTTCATTTCGAAAGCGAAGAGTTCATATTTGGAAAGGACATGGAAGAAGTGTTAAGTCAAAGATTCAAGATTTTCCTATCTTCGCAGCTGATAGCTCAAAATCGTACCTCAGACCTCCGAAATGCTCGAAACGCCATTCAAGTTATCTTCAACGATGCGCAACTCGCTTCATTTTGGAAGCTGACGACTGAAGGTTGGGAAAAAGCATAGAAAAGATTTGGAATCGCTTGGAAGTGAATTGGTCAAAATATTCGATTTGGAACACCCCAAGGTGCTCTAAACTCTAATACACGCTATATTCCCAATATTCATAGGCTGCTTCATTTTTCAACTGACAACCACAAATTCGGAGAAAAGGAAATGTTGAATCACTTGACGTCTTTCGAGATTTTGAAATTTTTGAAACCGCTGTGAATCCAGACCTCGAGCTTCTTCTAAAGCTCGAAACGTCATCAAGTCCAACTTCAGGAATACACAACTCGCTTCATTCAATTTTTTCGATTTTTGTCAAAGTTGAAGTCGTCATTCAACTTTGACAAAAATAAAGAAATGTTAAATTGCTTGATGTCTTCCGATTTTCTCTGATCGAAAACCAAGCTTAAAAGCTCATCGTCTCCAACTTCCGAAGCGTCAGATATTCAATTTGCCAATTTTTAGAATAGACGCAAGTTATTTCCAGATAAAAAATGAAGCTATGATGGGCGCGTAAACTTGCACCGATCACAAATAATGCATCACGATTAAGATGAGTCATTTGCGTGGTGAAGGCGGCCTATCATCATTCGCTGAGGTAATCTCTTTTGTTTCAACGATCGATAAAGAACGGTGTGATTATAAGTCATCGATGATCGAACCGCATTTACCAATCTTTATCCTTCCGTAAAGTTCGCTTATTCATGGTTGCGCCTTAATCAGAATAGCGAGAGATCGTTTCGACGGTATATTTTAGGAGATAAGAAATCGGAACGAATTAACAATCTAGCGAGAATGTTCCATTACTTAAAACGAATTTTTAAGCAAAAATCAGTAGGAATAAAGGTGGCTGGGTGACAACTGACGGGCGTATCTAACGTTGACAGTTGATAGGTGTATCTAACGTTGACAGTTGACAGCTGACAGGCCTTTTTTTATCTGGAGGAAACTGTTTTATCAACTTAGATAATTCGAGATAGAGCATAGACGACTGTTTTATCGACGCCCCTGATTCAATTTGACAGTTGATGCGCTGAATCTGCTACTACCCTAACCAGCCGATAGAATTGGCCATTTCAATTTAGAAAAAATAAAATTAAAAACCCCAGCGTTACGATCGACATCCTAAAAATCCGAATCTCAGAAAGTTACTACCAGTTCATGTATCGCCGATCAACTTGAAATTAAAAATTGATTGTCAACTGACATATTTTTATCTACAGAGACCTGTGTTATCAACCGGTTTTAACACAACTCCTTCTTAATTTATTCGCTCAAATTTCGATAGGTTGCTAAAGGATACAAATCAACATCCAAGAAAGTTAGCACCATTTAATATTGTTTAACATATTTCATTTCATTTCATTTATTTACATCAATATAATATAATAATATTTGATCTTAGTCAAGGTATAAATGGTGGATTTTTAGTCGATAGTTGACAACTAACATCATAGTTGACAATTGATATTTTCAAAATCTGCAGGAAACTGTTTTATCAACCTGCAAAATGACAAGGCGATAGTAATTCGCCGTCCTTCTGACCAGTTGTTTCCTGATTGATAGGTTGCATCTTTATCGATCCTATCGAATTTCGTGAAAAAGACGTGCATTTTTCGATCTACTTTTTAAAAATAGAAATCGAGATCGAGACGTATCCCTGGTAGATTATACGTTGACAAATAATTTGCGTTCTCCAAATTGATAGGGTACTGTTTTACCGACATGCGTGGCTCGATTTAACAACGGAATCGGTAGGAAAACTATCTAAGCGATAGGTAAGGTTATCGAATTCAAGTTTGCAAAGATTAAGACAACAGCAGATCAGAAAAATCGATTATTCCCAATAAATAAAAATCAAGATGTGAGAAGACTATTAACATTGTGTAACATATCGGTGATGGACTTATAGTTATTAGTTGACAACTAACATAATAATTGATAATTGACATTTTCAAACTCTGCAGGAAACTGTTTTATCGACCTGTAAAATGACAAGGCGATAGTAATTCCGTATGACAAGTCATTTCTTGATTGATAGGTTGCATCTGGATTCACCCAATCGAATTTCGTGGAAAAACCTGCATTTTTCGATCGAGAGACATATTCCTGGATTCTACGTTGACAAATAATTTGCCATCGCCAAATTGATAGGGAGCTGTTTTATCGACATGCATGAGACGATTTGACAGCTGAACTTGTCAGAAAACTATTTCACCGACAGGTGAGGTTATCCACTTCAACTTTGAATAATCTATTATTTCCGAGGGAATCGAGGCTAAACGCTTCTTGTCTTGAGCTCACGTCTATTCGGAGAACGACATCTTGTTGAAATACGCATTCAAATCGTTGTGGTAAAATCGATTTCCTGTCCACCTATTTAAATAAAATCGTCAATCAAAGAAGGTTGCGATCGAAATTAACACTCAATTAACGTCCGAACGTCTCCGGTTCAGAATTAACGAATGAAACCGGTCGATCTATTTCTGGAGATTCCCATTTATAACACCCAGGTCGTGATTGGTCAGGTGCAACTGCAGGTAAATGCCGGGATCAACATGTAAACAAGTCGCAGATCCGACGTGTAAATTTAGATTTTCGAACGGCGGGACACAAAACGCGAGAATTTCACATTTTGCAACATTTAACTAAAAAGTGAGGATTTTACGTCATTTTTTTTTCACTTGTTTTTATAGTCGCGCCCGATCGTTTCAAGTACGACAAGTTTATCGACTTGACGGTGTCGATGAAAATTACAATCGCGTCGTCGCGGAATAACGGATTAATTTTGAGGTTTGACGTGCAGCGCAAATTAACGACCCCCGGCCCGCTTTTCGCCTAACCGGACGATTTGTCCGGTGTCGCACCGCCGGCGATTGATAGCTTCGACCTACGCTGAAATATAGACTACGAACACGGTCAATAAACTCACGGTTTTAGCGCGAGGTTGAGCGCAAATTTACCGTCGATATCCAGCTGATTAATTGGTGCAGTTACGCCGACGCGTATTGTTCTATAATGCAGAACGATTTATTTCCATCCCTTTATTCGATCGAATTTGCAAAAATTCGAAATAAAATCGTTGGGAAGACTCCGTATCACCGATCCCGACAAGCAAACTTGAAGAAGTCGCAGTCGTTTTGTCTCTGAGCCATCCTGAGACGTTAAAGGAACGTTTCGGCGATACGACACGACACAGAAAAGTACCGGTGCAGAACTGAGATAGGAAACTCTTCCAGTAATATTAGGATCTCTTTTGCGTGTTAGAATGACGTCTCAGTATCGCTGGTTAAGACAGTTCAGATTGCTCAGAGATATTTTACGTAAATTACTACTATCCAAAAATGGCAGGAGTGATTTGGGATCAAAAAAGTTGACGTGTTTTTAGGTCTGTACCACCCTGAGACAATGAAATGTGTTTCTTCCAACAGCGCTGGCAAAACGGAGTTTGGTTTAATTTTCTTTTCCTGAGATGTTAAAGAAAACATTTATCTAAAGTTTACGTCTGCGAGCCTGTGAACAGGAATGGAATTAAATACTGATAGCTCTGAGCAGCCCTGAGACATCATAGAAAAAATTCGAAGTTCCACGCAAGATGGTTTATCGGGCGAAGAAAGAAATATAGGAAAAGGCTGTTAATTCCTGTCCTTCTAACCCCTTCTCTTCGTTTCCCAAGAACGTTTAGAGTTTGGGATCAGAAGTCCATTGCTGCTTTCTACGATATGTACAATAAATTAATATCTTCCCGGCCTTTCACTTCGTTTCCCAGGAACATTTAGAGTTCAGGATCAGAAGTTCAATGTTACTTTTTAATATGCAATAAACGAATATCTTCTCGCGCCTACAGTTCGTTTCTCAGGAACATTTAGAATTCGGGATCAGAATTCCATTGTCACTTCCTAAGATCCAATAAACGAATATCTTTTCGTCCCTTTTCTTCATTTCTCAGGAACATTCAAAACTCAGGATCAGACGTCCAATGTTACTTTTTAATATGCAATAAACGAATATCTTCTCGCGCCTACAGTTCGTTTCTCAGGAACATTTAGAATACGGGATCAGAATTCCATTGTCACTTTCTAAGATCCAATAAACGAATATTTCCTCGCCTCTTTTCTTCGTTTCTCAGGAACATTTAGAGTTCAAGATCGGAAGTCCAATGTTATTTTTTAATATGCAATAAATGAATATCTTCTCGCCTCTTTCGCTTCGTCTCTCAGGAACATCTGGAGTTCAGTATCAGAAGTCCAATGTTACGTTTTAAGATCCAATAAACGAATATCTTCCCGCCCTTTCTCTTCGTTTCTCAGGAACATTTAGAGTTTAGGATCAGAAGTCCTTCGTTGCTTGCTATAAGATACAATAGACGAATACAAAGGGAACCTGTTGTTTTCAACTCTGAGCCGTACTGAGAAATGCATTGATTCATAATCTGAAAAATTCGTCTCATACCATCACGTCAGTGAGATCTAATTGGAATGGAGTATTATCCATGTGTTTGTATAATGTCTCAGAACGGCTCAGACCAATATAAAGTCAGACGGCGCCAAATGTGGTTGTAGTACTTTAAAGATCAAGAATAAATGTCTGATCCTGACTTGCTCAGACTTAAACAAGAATGACCTAGCGATGATTTCATTGATCTTAAAGGGTACAAGTAAATTTTTTATATCCCTACCACCAAGTCAGCAGGATCTAATTGGAATGAAGTTACCCGAAATGTTAGTATAATGTCTCAGTGTAGCTCAGAGCCCAAAATTGTCGAATTCCTCCAAATCTGGTTTTAGTATTTTAAAGACCAGGAATAAATCTCTGATTCTGATGCTCTCAGACTTAAACAGAATTACCTAGCGATGAATTCATTGATCTTAAAAGGCAGAAGTAAAGTTTATATATATTTACCAAGACGTCAGTAGGGTCTAATTGGAATTAAGTTTTCCGATATATTCGTATATTGTCTCAGTATGGCTCAGAGACAAAAGAATCGAATTCTTCCAAATCTGATCCCGGTATTTTAAAGACCAGGAATAAATCTCTGATACCGACGTGCTCAGACTTAAACAGAATGACCTAGCGATGAATTAATTGATCACGAAGGCGAGAAATAATTGTTTTGTATGCTTACCGCCACGTCAGTAGGATCTAGTTGGAATGAAGTTACCCGATATATTCCTGTAGTGTCTCAGTATGGCTCAGAGTCAAAGAGGATCGTACTCTTCCAAATCTGGTTGTAGTATTTTAAAGACCAGGAATAAATTTCTGATCCTGACGCGTTAAGGTCTAAGGTCTAAGAATGACTTAACGATGAATTCCAACCGTACTGAGAAATAAACTGAATAATTCGCCTCCTATTAACACCTTGTAATTTTTTCCAATTTTCGATATCATCTTCTCTTCCTTCTTTTTCAACTTCGTGTCTCTCCTTATCACACTCTCTCTCTCTCTCCCTCTCCCCTTCTTTGTAATTTATCACGATATTAATGTATAAAGGCAACGATGCGGGGATTCCATTCAACACAGCGCAAACGCCCTTTTGTATCACGTCTTCCATATGTAGGTGCTTTAATATTTAGAACTTCGACGCCTAACGAGTTTCCCCGCTCGTTTTCGCCGTCCCCGACAAATTTAATTGTCGACACGGGCTCTAATCGAATTGTGTCTGTGCGTATGGGAGAAGAAGGACGACGCTGGATCGAAACGTTGACGAAGGGCTTTTGTGTCGACGACCGAATTAGGGACGTCCTCATACGCACACAGAATACCGGAATTTACGCTTTAATTGCGATAAATTAGAGCGCTCACACAGATGGGACGAAACTCGATCGAGAGGACGAACTGTGTAAACGATGCGTGAGGAGAGAAATTAAATTTTTACGTTTATTATCACGTCAGCGCGACCTAAATCGGAATGAGTTTAATCGACGCGTTTGTATAATGTCTCAGGACGGCTCAGAACGGAAGACGGTCGAGCTACTCAGAAACGGGTTGGAATACTTTAAAGGCCAGAGCTGAAGCTCTGATCCTGGCGGGTTTAAACTTGTATGAAGGGACCAATCAAGGAATTAAATGATCTGAAAAGGACGAAATTAATTTTCTTGTGTTTACTATCACCCCGATACAATCTAATTAGAACGGATCTGGTCAATTTCTTTATGTAACGTCTCAGAAGGGATCAGAGCAAAAGGAAGTCCAGCGCTTCCAGATCTGCTTGTACTACTTTAAAGATCAGGGAAAAGTATCTGATCCTGACCCGCTTAGACTTAAACAGAATGACCTAGCGATGAAATCATTGATTTCAAAGGTAGAAGTTAATTTTCTATACACTTATCGTCACCTCAGTAAGATCCAGTTAGAACGAATTTAGTCGATATCGTTCGTACAATGCCTCAGGATGGCTCAGAACGAAAGAGAATCAGGTGTTTCTAAACCCGATTAGAGTACTTCGAAGTTCAGGAATAAATCTCCGATCCTGGCACGCTTAAATATGAACGCCAATCCCAAGCGACGAAATTGACGATCTGAAAAAGGTGAAGCTAATTGTCACATCGATACGGTCTAATTAGGATAAACCTCATCGATATATCTACATATATAATATTAGAAGGCGACTTGGATCGAAACAGGATTGCATGCCTCCAAATTGGGATACAATACCTTAAGGAACAGAGATAAATCTCTGATCCTGAAACTCCCAACCTATGGATACCAAAAGGCTAAGCATCTAAGTAAATGATTTGGGGGAGGCAATCGGAGTTAAATTTTTGCATCTATTTTCACGTCCGTATGTTATTACTGATATCAACCAAGTCCATGTGTTCGTATCGTGTCTCAGGACGACTCAGGACCGTATTCTTCTAAACGTGGTTGTAAGATCTCAACAGATGAGGTGCTAAAGTGTCTAAAGATAAACCAAGAACCAGGTGGCATAAATGTAATCATCAATACATGTATACAGTGTCTCAGGACGGCTCAGAGTGGAGGGCGATTAAAAGTTTCGAAAGCTGACTTTGAATTGAGCTCTAATTCTCAAACAAATGACGGATTAATTCAACTGAGAATTGAGAAGTTAATTTTTTATCCGCTCATTGTCCTGACGCGCTTAAAGACAAGCGGCGAATTTAATGGTGTGAGGAAAGTTTAATTTTCGCTTTTATTATCACATCGGTGTGGATCTCATAAGAATATACCTACCTCATTTGGTTACATATCGCCTCAGGAGGGCTCAGCGTGGAAGAGCGTTCAACGATTTCAAATCTGCTTGTATCAGCTTGAAGCATAGGGATATGCCTCTGATCCTAACGCGCTTACAGATTAAAGGAAAAGCAAGTGACGAATTTAATGATGCGAGAAAAGTGAAGTTGGATTTTCGCGCTTGTTAACACATCGATACAAACCAAACAAGAATATACATACTTCATTTGCTCATGTAGCGCCTCATGAGGGCTCAGGGCGGAAGAGCGTTGAACGATTTCAAATTTGCTTGTATCAGCTTAGAGCATAGGCACATACCTCTGATCCTAAGGCGCTTAGAGATTAAAGGAAAAGCAAGTGGTGAATTGAATGAAGCGAGAAGAATGAATTTGAATTTTCGCGCTTGTTAACACATTCGTACGAACCAAATAACAATATCGATACCTCATTTGGTCATATACTGCCTCAGGAGCGCTCAGGGCGGAAAAGCGTTGAACGATTTAAAATCTGATTGTATCCGCTTGAAGCATAGAGATACACCTTTGATTCTAACAAGCTCAGAAGGTACACGGGGAAAAAAAAACAAGCGAGGAATTTGACCATGCGAGAGAAAGCGAAGTTAGATTTTCATATTTATTGTATCAGGACGATGCCGATTTAATTCGAATATACCTATCTCATTTGGTCATATAGCGCATCAGGAGCGCTCAGGACGGAAGGGCGTTGAACGATTTCAAATCTGATTGTATCTGCTTGAATTATAGTGATATACCTTTGATTCTAACACGCTTAAAGGTAAACGAAAGAAAAGACAACCGAGGAATTTGACGGTGGGAGAAAAACGAAGTTGGATTTTCACGTTTAGTATCACGACGATGCGAATTTAATTAGAAAATACCTACCTCATTTGTTCATATAATGTCTCAGGAGGTCCACGGCGCGATTGGGGGTCGGTTTTTCTAAACTTTACGGTGTGAGGAAAGCGAAGTCGGATTTTCACGTTTAGTATAACGACGATGCCGATTTAATTAGAATATACCTACCCCATTTGGCCATATAGCGCCTCAGGAGGGCTCAGGGCGGAACAGCGTTGAACGATTTCAAATCTGATTGTATCAGCTTGAAGCCTAGAGATATATCTTTGATTTGAACAAGCTTAAAGGTAAACGAAAAAACAAGCGACGAATTTGACGGTATGAGGAAGGCCAAGTTAGATTCTCACGTTTAGTATTTCGACGATGCGGATTTAATTAGAATATACCTACTTCATTTGGTCATATAGCGCCTCAGAAGCGCTCAGGGCGGAAGAGCGTTGAACGATTACAAATCTGATTGTATTATCTTGAAGTATATTGATGTATCTTTGATTTTAACACACTTAAAGGTACACGAAAAAAAAACAGGCGAGCAATTTGATGGTATGAGGAAAGCGAAGTTGGATTTTCACGTTTAGTATCACGACGATGCGGATTTAATTAGAAAATACCTACCTCATTTGTTCATATAATGTCTCAGGAGGGCCACGGCGTGATTGGGGGTCGGTTTTCTAAATTTTACGGTGTGAGGAAAGCGAAGTCGGATTTTCACGTTTAGTATCACGACGATGCGGATTTAATTAGAAAATACCTACCTCATTTGTTCATATAATGCCTCAGAAGGGCTCAGAGCGATTGAGAGTCGGTTTTCTCTGAATTTGGTGGTAGTACAAGGATCAGAGTCTGATTCTAATGCGTCAAAACTTGAACGGTAGCATAGCTCGGCAAATGGAAATGAATTATCTGGATTTTCTCCCTAATAACGTTTCGTACAAAATTCGAAGGTTCCGATTTGGTAATTTTACGTAATTTAAAATCCGGTTCGGCCTTGGCGGGGACATTTTCGTCGATTTCGAGCGCATGAAGGTTATTCGCGATGTAATATTTGAAGTTATTTCGATTGCGTGCAGCGAACGACGAATCGAAATTCAAGTATTTCAAGTTATTTTCGACTTTCGTGAAGACACAATGCGCAATTCTTTCGATTTTCTTTACAAACGAACACGCTCAAAGCTAAACCCGTCACCTATTTGCATTGACCTACTGACCTTTTCTCAGTTTTTCGTTCGCCCGAACAAGTTTAACGTCTCCGACGAGATGGTGGCGTGGAATTAGTGACAGGAGCAGCAACAGCAGCAACGGCGTAAGCACCGATCCGACCGAATGACGATCCGTCACCGCGAGTCTCGCGAATCGCGTCTATTAATTTCAGGACGTTCGACGCGCTTTCCCCCTTCCTTCCCCCATTTGCGAGTCTGGTGGGGACCTAGGCCTTGGCATCTACGAGATCGCGTTTCTTCACTCTTCGTGTCAGGCCCATCGAAAAGCGGTGTTCCTACGAGGATCGTCGTCGCCGACTTCAAGGTTCGATATCGAACGACATCGAAGGAAGGAATTTCCTCGAGAAGCTATCGTCTCGAAATTGATCCACCAGACGACGACGCTCCCAAATAAACTCTCCGTTTCTATCTACCTCTTTCATCTCGGATAACGAGGACCTTACAGAATCATTTGTGCGGGATCGATCAATCGTATAACAAACATTCCGGGACAAGGACACGTCCGGATTTAACCCCGAATTCCGTCTCGGGACGACGATGGGGGGGGATGACGATTTTCGCGGTTCGTTCGAGCGAAGAAAAACGGAAATAATTCCAGAAGAAATTTCTTATCGATTTTATCATCGAAGAAGGCAAGGCAGTAAGGATCCTGTTTGATCGATGCCCCTCAAGTCCCAAAAGAACCCGAATCAAATAATCTGCGCCTGTCCCGAATCGACCCGGAAAGCCATCATTAATGCAACGAGGGCATTATTACGGGACAAAACATAGTTATCGGGAGGAGCAACGGAGCGGTGATTATGCGCAAATTTAACTAATTCAACGTTCAATTAGATGCGGCGACATCTACCGGCGAATTAAAGATAGATACGTGCACGTACCGAAAATGGAACGGATGCTAATTTTACTTCAACTTCAACTTCAACCAAAAATGGTTTTCTGCTAATCGCCATGACAGGCTTGATTTTTAAAAAGTATAAATGTGCTTGAGATTCTTTTCAGTCCAACCAGGACGGCATCTCAAAACATTAAAACGAGATTCCAAAATGTTTGATAAATTATACAGACTTATCGAGAATGATCGTCTACCACATGACCAGTAATTTTTTTAAATCTGGGGATTTTTGTGTTCATAGGTTTATGGAATTTGCATATCACGAGGAACATACTAGCATTTGAGATAGGCGTACAATCGCTATTCACAATTTCTTCGCTCCATTATCTTTATCATACATTTAAAGTTCTTGTTTTTGTTTTGTTTGGTTCTTAAGTTCTGTATTTTTGTATATATTTTTTGAATTATTTTATTTTTATTAAATAGTTCGTTTTCTACTTACAATAATAAAATTAATTTGTTTAGATTATTTTTTCTATTTGTATAATTATGTAATACGTTTAATCACTTTTGTAAAATTACCCTGTAATTGGTTTCCGTTGGGTAATAAATTCATTATTATTATTATTACTATTATTATTATTATTATTAAAGTTATAGAACTGTACTTTTCAGTACACAGCCGTTTTATCGCATTTCTGCATAAAGGAAGCTAAGTTGTTTATCATACAGCATAAAATAAAAATAATTATTTTCGGTTAAACTTTAAAATGTTTACAAGTGAATAAGACGCATTCATTCTGGTGGGGAATTTTGTTAATTTTAACGTTTCTAGAGACTTTTGATAGGTTTTATGCACTCCGAAAAGGATGAAAAGATCGCAATTCATTCGTTTTAAGGAATTTTGACATTTCTGAAGGACTTTGATAGTTAGTAAAAATTCAAAATTCATCCGTTTTCGTCAAATTTCTTCCATTAAAAGGCGTAATCAACCAGTCACGAACTTCGTAGTCGGAAACGTTTGATATAATTTATCGGCGGAATTGTAAATCTTAAATTTTTACAATTCTTGTGGAGTTTTGACATTTTCACAGATCCAGCTGGAACGAATTTGACAGCTGTCAAATATCGAAAGCTCATTTGTTAACCGTATCTCAGCAATTTTTCTGTCATATCCCCTATAAACATATTCTTGGAAAGTTTTGATATTTCCAGTGATTCTCGACAGCTTTAGCGAATTTGACAACTGTCAAATCGCCCGATGTTCATTTGTTTTTGTACGTGTTTCCGTCTCCCTAGCGATTTTTCGTCACTACTTCGATGACCATATTCTTAGGAGCTTTTTATATCTCCAGTGATTTTTGAACGCTTTACCGAATTTGACAGCTGTCAAATCGCCAGAGTGTTCATTTGTTTTTGCACATGTTTCTCGTCCTTTGGCGATTTTTCTGTCACGACCGCAATGATTATATTTTTGGAAAGTTTTGATATCACCGGCGATTCTCGACAGCTTTAGCGAATTTGACGGCTGTCAAATACTAAGAAATTCATTTGTTTTTGTACGTATTTTCCGTCTCTTTGACAATTTCTCTGTCACGTCCTCTATGAGCATATTTTTGGGAGAGTTTCCGTATCTTCTGTGATTCGCGACATCTTTAACGACTTTGACAGCTGTCAAATATGCGACGCTTATTTACTTTCGTATGGTTTTAGCGAATGTGACAGCTGTCAAATACGCGAAATTCGTTTGGTTTTCTATGGATTTCCCGTCTGCTAGTGATTTTTCATCACGTCCTCGCTAATCGTATTCTTGGTGAGTTTTGATATCTCCAGTTAATTCCAATGGTTTAAGCGAGTTTGACAGCTGTCAGAAATGCGAAATTTATTTAGTTTTCGATGGACTTCTAGCGATTTTTCATCACGTATTCAATCAACATGTTCTTGGGGAGTTTTAACATCTGCAGTGATTTTCGACAACTTTGACGGATTCGAAAGCTGTCAAATATCCGAAATTTATTTGTTTCAGTATGTGTTTGCCGTGTTTCTACAATATTTGTGTCACGTTCCTCATAAACATATTCTTGCGAACTATTGATATTTCCAGCGATTTTCAACAGCTTTAACGACCGTGACAGCTGTCAAATATATAATATATTTATTTTCGTATGGTTTTAACGAATTTGACAGCTGTCAAACATCTGAAGTTCATTTAGTTTTGTATGGCCTTCTAGCGATTTTTCATTACGTTTTTAATCAATATGTTCTTGGGGAGTTTTAACATCTGCAGTGACAGCTTTAACGAATTCCAAAGCTGTCAAATATCCGAAGTTTATTTGCTTCTGTATGTGTTTGCCGGCTTTAGTGATTTTGACAGCTGTCAAATGTCCAAGGCTTGTTTATTTTTGTATCTGCATCCCGTCTCCTAGCGACCTTTTCCACGTCTTTGGTCATCGCATTATTGGTGAGTTTTGATATCACCAGTGATTTTCGACATCGTAGGCGACGTTGACAGCTGTCAAATATCCGAAGTTCATTTCTTTTTGTACGCGTTTCCCGTCTTCTAGCGATTCCTCATCAAGGCTTCAATGATCATATTCTTTGAAGCTGTTGATATCTCTAGTGATTTTCGACAACTTTAGCGAATTTGACAGCTGTCCAACACGCGAGGTTTACTTGTTTTTTGGTGTGCTTCCTGTCTCCTAGCGATTTTTCATTACGTCTTCCCTTACTATCTCCCGTCATGTTCTACAGTTTCATAACCTTTGTGGATTTTGATATCTCCAGTGATGTCCAACAGCTTTAACGAATTTGACAGCTGTCAAATATCGGAAGTTCATTTGTTTTTGTACGCGTTTCCCCTCTTCTAGCGATTCCTCATCAAGTCTTCAATGATCATATTCTTTGAAGCTGTTGATATCTCCAGCGATTTTCGACAGCTTTAGCGAATTTGGCAGCTGTCAAATACGCGAAGCTTACTTTTTTATGGTATGTTTTCTGTTTCCTAGCGACTTTTCATTACGTCTTCAATGATAACATTCTCGAGGAATTTTACTATCTCCCGTCATGTTCGACAGTTTCATATTCTTCGTTGGTTTTGATATCTGCAGCCATTCTCGACAGCTTTAACGAATTTGGCAGCCGTCAAATATCCGAATTTCATTTGTTTCTGCACGCGTTTCCCGTCTTTCAGCGATTCTTCATCAAGTCTTCAATGATCATATTCTTTGAAGATGTTGATATCTCTAGTGATTTTCGACAGCTTTAACGAATTTGACAGCTGCCAAATATGCGAAGCTTACTTTTTACTATTACTTATGGTGTGTTTCTTGTTTCCTATCGATTTTTCAATGATAATATTCTCGAGGGGTTGTGCTATCTCCTGCCACGTTCGACAGTTTCATATCCTTCTTGGAGTTTCAGCGAATTTGACAGCTGTCAAAGGTCCTTAACTTCTAATGTTTTGGTAGCACGCTTACTTTTGGAATGTTTACAGATTGTTTTATATAGTACCAAGTTGTTTTGTTTCCGTCTTGGTACGGGTTCCTGTTATTTCTGAAAACTGTGATTCCCCTGATGAGAATTTCCCTAGGTTATTTCTAAAATGTTAATTTAAATCTTAGGATATTTCTTCATTCTGGTAATCAAAACAAAGATACTTTTTCGTCTCATCAACGACGATACTTCCGACGCAAAAGAAAACTAATTAAATCATCATCGGTGCCAAGATACGCAGTTTTTAACTTAATATTCATCATCGTATCGAACAATATCGATCTATATGCATAACTCGTCACGGATCCCTCGTTTCTATAAACGACTTCCTAGGTATAAAAAGGCGACGGAGGACGCAAAACGCGCTCTGACGAACCCGTCGTCGCGTCCCGACGAAAATGTCCCTGAAGCGCTCCGAAATCGCGAAAAAATCAAACAGGGTGCGTGTCCTCGTCATCGTCGTCTCCCCTACCGCGTTCGAAACACGTTCTCGTCGTTTTTAAAAACGCGTACTTTTCGTTTCGCAGGTTCGACGAACCTCGTCGGCAAGTTCACGCAGAGCGTCCGCAGGATCGTGCAGGACGTCAAGGACGAAGGCTCGGCCAGCGGACAGACCAAGGAGGAGGTCATCGAGACGAACGAGCGGTTACGAGCCGTCAGATTGCGATTGGACGAATCATACGATACGGCCAAGAAGGCGCTGGTCGCGTTGATGGGGAAGTACAACGACAGCAAGTCCGTTCATAACGTTTTTCAGAGATACAACTTGTTGAAGTCGATGATTAAGGTAAGAGGACGTCGAAGTTACGAGTTCCCCGAGACGATCACGAATCGAAGATAAAGAGACCGAAATTCATTTGATTTGAGGAATTTTGACATTTTTAAAGGACTTTGACAGTTGTTAAAAAATCAAAATTCTTCCATTTTGAAAAATTTCTCCCACCAATGACATTTTTAGAGAGCTTTGCGAAATTTGACGGCTGTCAAATATTTGAAAATTATGTGTTTTTGTATGCATTTTTCATCTTCCAACGATTTTTCATAACGTTTTTAAGAAGCATACTCTTGGGTGGTTTCGAATAACTTTAGAGAATTTGACAGCTATCAAATATGCTAAGCTTAATTGAAAAGTGGTTTCTAAAACTCCGAAATGGGAAAGCCTACGGGCCAAGCAAACCAAAACGAAAAATCTATTTCCTTCTCTCTTACTTAATTACAACCTTAAAATGCATATCCTCCAACGCAGCTAACTCAAATGACATTTTTCAGAGAGATTTACGCAATTTGACAGCTGTCAAATATTCGAAACTCATTTGTTTTTGTATGCGTTTCCCGCCTTCTAACGATTTTTCATCGCGTGTTTGATAATCATATTCTTGAGTGATTTCGATATCTCTGGAGATTTTCGAGTGACTTTAAAGAATTTGACAGCTATCAAATATGCCAAGGTTAATTGAAAAGTGCCTGCTAAAACTCTGAAATGGGAAAGCCTACGGGCTAAGCAAACCAAAACAGAAAATTTCTTCCTTCTTCTTCTTCCTTCTCTCTTACTTAATTACAACCTGAAAAAGCATATCCTCCAACGCAGCTAACTCAAATGACATTTTTCAGAGAGATTTACGCAATTTGACAGCTGTCAAATATTCGAAACTCATTTGTTTTTGTATGCGTTTCCCGCCTTCTAACGATTTTTCATCGCGTCTTGGATAATCATATTCTTCAGTGATTTCGATATCTCTGGAGATTTTCGAATGACTTTAAAGAATTTGACAGCTATCAAATATGCCAAGGTTAATTGGAAAGTGCCTGCTAAAACTCCGAAATGGGAAATCCTACGGGTCAAGCAAACCAAAACAGAAAATTTCTTCCTTCTTCTTCTTCCTTCTCTCTTACTTAATTACAACCTAAAAATGCACGTCCCCCAACACAGCTAACTCCAATGACATTTTTCAGAGAGATTTACGTAATTTGACAGCTGTCAAATATTCGAAACTCATTTGTTTTTGTATGCGTTTCCCGCCTTCTAACGATTTTTCATCGCGTCTTTGATAATCATATTCTACAGTGATTTCGATATCTCTCGAGATTTTCGAATGACTTTAAAGAATTTGACAGCTATCAAATATGCTAAGGTTAATTGAAAAGTGCCTGCTAAAACTCCGAAATAGGAAAGCCTACGGGCCAAGCAAACCAAAACGGAAAATCTATTTCCTTCTCTCTTACTTAATTACAATTTAAAATTGATCGTCCCCCAACGCAACTAACTCCAATGACATTTTACAGAGAGATTTACGCAATTTGACAGCTGTCAACTATTCGACACTCATTTGTTTTCGTATGCGTTTCCCGCCTTCTAACGATTTTTCATCGCGTCTTTGATAATCATATTCTTGAATGGTTTCGATATCTGTAGGGATTTTCGAATAACTTTAGAAAATTTGACAGCTGTCATATATCCTAAGGTTAATTTTAAAATGCCTTCTAAAACTCCGAAGCGGAAACGCCTACGGACCAAGCAAACCAAACAACAATCAATTTCCTACTTTCTTACTTAATTATAACCTAAAAATGTATGTCCCCCAATTCCAACCGATTCGTACCCAAATTAAAACGACTCAATTTTTCATTCTTCCCGAATCCGCCAGGTTTTAACTTATTTAAGATTCGTAAATGTTCCCCCTCCCCTCTCCCGCAAAGTGTGCCCATTAAAACAACCGCAATTCGAAAGTAACTCCAATTTTCCCTCCCTCACCTTGCTCCCCCTTCCCCAACTTAAACGTCACCAAGAACTCGCCCGCATCATGTCATAAACTTTCATTACATCTCCCCCTCGCAAAAACAATTGATAGATTCATCGGTACCATTACCTACCATCTCCCTCGTTCCTCGGAAGATTCCCGCCCCTCTCCCCTTACTCGTAGTAATCAGAATTTCGAACGTCTACGTCAGATATGCAAATCCCGACTAAAAATAACCCCGGCTCGCTCCTCGCCCTCTCGTCCTTTCTTCCGAACCGAACGTACGCCGATTTCCCTCGCGGGGTACGCGCGCTCGAAGGATTGACGATGGAAGGCGGGTGTGGGTAGGAGGGGGATGGAAGTAGGACGCATTAACTTCGACAAATCGGGGTGCCAGACTTCGTCCCGTTTCACTTTAACTCGACCTGAAGAAAATTGTAAGGTAATAACCCGAGGGAGGGAGGGGGACGTCTCTCTGGTTCCTTTCTCCCCTCTCGCCTCACGGTCCCCGCCGAGCGTCTTCGATTCTCCCGGTCCGAAACAGCTGGATTCGCAGATTTGCGTTTTAGGCGCGCGTTGCCTTCGACGTGGGTGCCTTTCGGACCGATTTAAAAGCGTAAAAAGCAGTAAAAAGTACGGCCGGAGAAGTTAGGGTGAGGGGATGAGAGAAAGCGGGCGAGGGGGTGGTATTTTAAAGAAGAAAAGAACAAAAATGAAGAAGGCAAACGAAAGGTAACTGATACGCTAGCGATTAAAAGAAACGAAACGAAGTATAAGCCTGTATATACATATATACAGGCAGTGCGAATTTTATTTACACTTATTTGAATAGAGTTACAGAGCCTTTTGACAGCTGTCAAAGGTTTAAAAAATTTCAATCTCTTAACATGGTTTTACAATCGTCCAAAAAACTACACTAGACCCAAATCTGTGAATTATCGAAATTTTGATCTTCATAGAGAATTTGACAGCTGTCAAAAAATTAACAATTTTAATTGTTTCCGCAAATTCGATGAAAGTCTCAAATACCTCAAGGCGTATTATATTATATATTATATATATATTATTCGTGCGACCAAAACCCATTGCAACGGACTTTGTCACACATATCAAAATTTTGATAAAGTTTAAGAATTTGACGGCTGCTAAAAATCTAAAATTTCAGTTCTTTTGTGTGTACAATTGAGAACAGTTTTCCGCATTTTAGGACGCTGTTTTAGTTCTGTGCACCTCCCAAACGCACCGTAATTCTGACAAGTATAAAGAGTTTGACAGTCGACGAAAATTCAAAATTTCCATTCCCGTTTGTTAGGCGGGTGGAATTCGCTCCGTTTTTAGCGTTGTGTTACTCCTCGTACAAGTTCTTTTTTTTTCGTGCTACACCTGTCAAACATACCGAAATTTTGACATCTTTAGAGGATTTGAGGATTGTCAAAAATCCAACATTTCAATTCGCCTGTGTTGGACGGGTGGAATTCACTGCGCTTCTGACATGGTTTGATAACTACTGGTACAAATGAATTTTGTTTTTGTGCTAAATTTGGGTTAAATGTCGAAATTTTAACATGTTTCTAGAATTTTGGGAGTTATCAAACGTGCAAAATTTCGATTCTTTATATAAGATAAGATTTCCACCGTTTAAAAAATATGTCTAACGAAACTTATATCGAACTGGTAAATCTCCCATCAGATATTGGGATTTTGACAAGTTTAGACATTGTGACAGTTGTTGCAATCCATATTTTTCTTATCTTTCAAATTTGCTCCTCAATTCCTTACCAAATTCGATCCCTTCAGAGACTTTGACGAAGTTTTGACTTTTTCGTATACGAATTTTGCGTTTTCTCAACGTTAGAGCGAACATCTCCCGTTGTGCGGGTTATTTTTTTCATATTTCTTTCGGAATATGTTTGGATTGAAAATTTGACAACCTTAGAGAATGTGACAGTTAAAGTAACTCCAACAAATTTCGATTCTTTGTCTAGAATCAACAGAATTCTTCATCGTTTCGGATTTATTTCTAGTTCCTCACACAATAATACTTTATTTAGAATTGAACCGTCAAGAGTGTCGAAATTTTGACAAATTTATAGAATTTGACAGCCGAGAAAACTCCAAAATTTTTATTCTTTCTCTAAAGCGAACAGAATTCTACAACATTTGGGACGTATTTCTAGTTCTTCACACAAAAGTACTTCTCTTAAACTTGAACTGTCTGAAATGACATTTTGACAACTTTATAGAATTTAACAGCCTAGAAAACTACAAAATTTCGAATTTTTGTCTAGAGCGAACAGAATTCTTCAATGTTTTGGACGTATTTCTAGTTCTTCACACTAAGGTACCTCTTTTAAACTAGAACTGTCAAAAATATTTAATATTTGACAACTTCCGAGAATTTGACAATCAAGGAAACTCAAAAATTTTGATTCCTTGTCAAGAACGAACAGAATTCTTCAACGTTTCGTACGCATTTCTAGTTCCTCACACAACAGCACTACTTTTGAACTGAAACTGCCAAAAATGTTGACATTTTGACAACTTTAGACGATTTAACAGCCTAGAAAACTCCAAAATTTTGATTCCCTGTATAGAGCGAACAGAATATTCTTCAACGTTTTTGACGTATTTCTAGTTTCTCACATAAAAGTACTTCTTTTAAAAAGGAACTGTCAAAACTATTGAATATTTGACAACTTTCGAGAATTTGCCAGTCCAGGAAACTCCAAAATTTCGATTCTTTCTCCAGTATGAACTGAATTCTTTAACGCTTCGTATGTATTCCTAATTCCTCACACAGCATTACCTTCTTTTTAACTTGAGCTGTCAAAAATGTTGATATTTTGAGAACTTTAGAGAATTTAACAGCCTAAAAACTCCAAAATTTTTGTCTAGAACGAACAGAATTCTTCAACGTTTCTGACGTATTACTAGTTTCTCATACTAAAGTACCTCCTTTAAACTGGAACTGTCAAAACTATTGAATATTTGACAACTTTCGGGAATTTGACAGTTCCTTGACTGTCAAGAATTCTTGAACGTTTCGCACGTATTTCTAGTTTCTCAGACAACATTATTTCTTTTAAACTGGAACTGTCAAAAATGTTGCCGTTTTGACAACTTTGAGAATTTAACAGCTAAGGAAACTCCACAATTCTCATTCTTTCTGTAGGGCGAACAGAATTCTTCAACGTTTTTGACGTATTTCTAGTTTCTCACACAAAAATACCTCTTTTAAACTGGAACTGTCAAAAATGTTGAACATTTTGAGAACTTTAGAGAATTTAACAGCCTTGGAAACTCCGAAACTTTGATTCCCGCTCCAGAGCGAACAGAATTCTTCAACGTTTTTGACGTATTTCTGATTCTCTCACACAAAAGTATTTCTTTTAAACTGGAACTGTCAAAAATGTTGACATTTTGAGAACTTTGGAGAATTTAACAGCCTTGGAAACTCCGAAACTTTGATTCTTTCTCCAGTATGAACAGAGTTCTTCAACGTTTTTGACGTATTTCTAGTTTCTCACACAAAAGTAACTCTTTTAAACTGGAACTGTCAAAAATGTTGACATTTTGAGAACTTTAGAGAATTTAACAGCCTTGGAAACTACAAAACTTTGATTCCCGTCTACAGAGCGAACAGAATTCTTCAACGTTTCTGACGTATTTCTAGTTTCTCACACAAAAGTACCTCTTTTAAACTGGAACTGTCAAAAATGTTGACATTTTGAGAACTTTAGAGAATTTAAAAGCCTTGGAAACTCCGAAACTTTGATTCCCGCTACAGAGCGAACAGAAGTCTTCAACGTTTTTGACGTATTTCTAGTTTCTCACACAAAAGTACCTCTTTTAAACTGGAACTGTCAAAAATGTTGACATTTTGAGAACTTTAGAGAATTTAACAGCCTTGGAAACTCCGAAACTTTGATTCCCGCTACAGAGCGAACAGAAGTCTTCAACGTTTTTGACGTATTTCTAGTTTCTCACACAAAAGTACCTCTTTTAAACTGGAACTGTCAAAAATGTTGACATTTTGAGAACTTTAGAGAATTTAACAGCCTTGGAAACTCCGAAACTTTGATTCCCGCTACAGAGCGAACAGAAGTCTTCAACGTTTTTGACGTATTTCTAGTTTCTCACACAAAAGTACCTCTTTTAAACTGGAATTGTCAAAAAAATATTAACATTTAACAACTGTTGTGAATTCAACAGTAGAGGAGGCACCAAAATATTGATTCTTTGTCAAGAACAAATAGAATTCTTCAAAGTTTCGCATGTATTTCTCGATTCTCACATATATATTACTTCTTTTAAACTAAAACTGTCAAAAATATCAACATTTTGGAAAAAAGTTTGGAAAATTTAACAGCCAGGAAGACTGCAGAATTTTCATTCTTTCTGTAGAGCGAACACAATTCTTCAACGTTTCGGGCATATTTGTGGTTCGTCACACAACATTACTTCTTTTAAACTGGAACTGTCAAAAATGTTCATTTGTCATTTTGACAACTTTAGACAATTTAACAGCCTAAGAAACTCCAAAATTTTGATTCTCTCTATGGAGCGAACAGAATTCTTCAACGTTTCTAACATATTAGTAGTTCCTTACACTAAAGTACCTCTTTCAAACTGGAACTGTCAAAGATATTGAATATTTGACAACTTCCGAATTTGACAGCCAAGAAAACTTCAAAATTTCGATTCTTTCTCCAGAATGAACAGAATTTCACGGAACATTACTCCTTTTAAACTAAAATTGTCCAAAAGTATCGATATTTTGACAACTTGAAAGCGTTTGGGAGCTGTCAAAGATTTTCAATTCGATAATTTTCGTATCGTAATCGAATTTTTGCCCAGATTGATTAAAAAAGAAGAACGTCAGATACCGCTCTAATCGAAATTACTAACAAAACCGCGAACATGATGTATTTCGACCGCAGAAACACGAAACGATCTAAAAGTTTGATAACGCTTCGTTTTAATCACCGCGACGAATTACGAATGGATTTTTCCGTGTCGTTTGCGGCACGGACGCGTGAGCGATAAAACGTTTCGAGATAAATTTTCGGACAGGAAAACCGACGAGCCGCAAATACACGCAAATATTTTAACATTTTCCAGTAAAAGGCGACGTTCGTGAAATTCCTTTCGACCTTCGTTCCTTCGTTCCTTCGTTCCTTTGTTTTATAGAACGTCGGGGACGTCGCATCCGATTGCTCGACTCTCCCCTTTTTCCCTGTCCCCCCACCCGTTAATCCTACAACTCGGCAATTACCTCTTCGTAATTGACGTTTCGCAGGAGGTTATCAGGTTGGAGACGCAATATTGGACGCTCGTCGATATACCGAAACAGGAGAAACAGGAAACGGTGCCGGCTTTCGTCCTGCGAGCCTGCGCCATCATGGAGAAAACGCAGAAGTCGGGGGAGGGCGTCAAAACGTCCGCCAAGCTCGCCGAGGAAGCTCAGGATAAGCATAAGAGGATCGAAAGGTTGGAGAGTGAGTATTGGTTGTTTTTTCCTAATTTTCAACGGTGAAAAAATTGGTTTCTTTTTCGCAATTTTATTTAAAGCAAAACCAAGTGGTCCCTCCATCCTCCCGATCCATAAGAAGCCCGCTATTTATTAAAAAAGAAAGCCAATTTCAGTGTCAACGACGTTAACCCCTTTTTCAGGTTTTAGGACTAAGTTTTCGACTCATTTTGCCCCTCCCCTTACGTTTTCGGCCCAAATCCTGAATCTCTTTTCCTTCTGTAAATTCTGATGTAAATTTCGTTAGCTGCATCGTCTTGTACGAGTCAAATTACCAATTGATAGAGGATTCCAGCACTCTTCGATGACGTTTAAGCCATTTTTAGGCTCCCTAAAAGGTTTCAGCTGATTTTCCTGCCCCTCCTCCCTATATTTTGGCCCAAATCCTGATTTCTTTTCTCTTAGGATGTAAATTTGGTTAGTGTCGGTCTTCCACGAGTCGAACTACGCACTAGGAGAAGATTCCAGCACTCTTCGATGACGTTTAAGCCATTTTTAGGCTCCCTAAAAGGTTTCAGCTGATTTTCCTGCCCCTCCTCTCTATATTTTGGCCCAAATCCTGATTTCTTTTCTCTTAGAATGTAAATTTGGTTAGTGTCGGTCTTCCACGAGTCGAACTACGCACTAGGAGAAGATTCCAGCACTCTTCGATGACGTTTAAGCCATTTTTAGGCTCCCTAAAAGGTTTCAGCTGATTTTCCTGCCCCTCCTCCCTATATTTTGGCCCAAATCCTGATTTCTTTTTTCTTAGGATGTAAATTTGGTTAGTGTCGGTCTTCCACGAGTCGAACTACTCACTAGGAGAAGATTCCAGCACTCTTCGATGACGTTTAAGCCATTTTTAGGCTCCCTAAAAGTTTTCAGCTGATTTTGTCTGCTCCTCTTCCCTATGTTTTTGCCCAAATCTTGATTTTGTTTGTTTTCGGATGTAAATTTCGTTAGTACCAACGTTTTCTATTTCTTCAAGTACCAACTAGTAGAAGATTCTCTTAAAACTTTTTTAGGCTTCTTAAAGTTTTCGGCTGATTTTGCCTGCTTCTCCTCCCTGTGTGTTTTTGGCCCAAATCTTGATCTTGTTTGTCTTCGGTTAGAGGATTACAGCTCTCCGCGGCGACGTTTAAATCGGTTTTAGGCGTCTTAGAATTTTCGTCTCATTTTGCCTCTACCTTTCTCCATGTGTTCGGTCTAAATCCCGATTTTTTTCTTCGGATGTTATTTTCGTTAGTACCATCATCTTCTATAAGTCTAGTTCACAGCTAGTAGAAAATTCCAAGGATCTCCAACGATATTTAAACCTTATTTAGGTGTCTTCAAGTCTTCGACGGTTTTTTGCATTTTACATCCTCGTCTGAAGTTCTGATTTTTTCTTTTGGAAGTGAATTTCGTAAGTACCACAGTCTTCTATGGATCGAATAACCTACTCCTAGAGGATTCTAACGATCTGCCGCGACGTCTAAACCTGTTTTAGATGTATTAATTTTTTCAGCTGATTTTGCCTGCCCCTTCCTCTATGTTTTTGGCCTAAATCCAGTATTGTTTTTCTTCGTCTATGAATTTCGTTAGACCTTACCACCGTCTTCCACCGTTCAAATTACCAACTGCTAGTGGATTCCAGCTCTCTGCGCCGTCGTTTAAACATGTTTCAGACGTCTCAAGTTTTTCGGCCGATTTTGCCTGCCCCTCTCCCTCTGTTTTCGGCCCAAATCCTGATTTTTTTCTTCGAATATGAATTTCGTTAGTATCGTCTTCAATGAGTCGAATAGTCTACTCGTAGAGGATTACAACGATCTGCGGCGACGTTTAAACCTGTTAGTAGATATCTCAAATTTTTCAGCTGATTTTGCTTGCGCCTTACTCTATGTTTCTCGCCTAAATCCTGATCTTTTTTCTACGAATATGAATTTCGTTAATACTATCATTTTCTATGGATCGAATAACCTACGGTTAGTGGATTCCAGCTTTTTGCGGCGACGTTGAAGCCTGTTTTGGGCGTCTCAAACTTTTCGGTTAATTTTGCCTGCCCCTCTCCCTTTGTTTTCGGCCCAAATCCTGAATTCATTTTCTTCGAATATGAATTTCGTCTTTTACGATTCAAATTACCAACTAGTAGCGGACTCCAATCATCTCCGATGATATTTAGGCCTTATTTGGCGTTTCCCAGTTGTCGACTGATTTTTGCATTTTATATCCTCGTTTGAAGTTCTGATTTTTTCTTTGGAAGTGAATCTCGTTAGTTCCATCGTCTTCTATGGGACAAATAACCTACTACTTGAGGATTCCAGCGCTTTCGGGTGACGTTTAAACCTGTTTAGGCGTCTTCAACTTTTCGGCTAATTTTTCCCTAGTTTGGTAGTTCGACTCGTTGAGGAATGGTACTAACGAAATTTACATCCGAAGAAAAAAATCAGAATTTGCTAACAATCTCTCCCTATGTTTGCAAATTCTGATTTCTTCTTTCTTCGGATGTAAATTTCGTTAGTACCAGTCTTCCACGAATCGAACTATCAAACTAGTAGAAGATTCCAGGGATCTCCGACGATATTTAAGCGTTATTTAGGCATCTTTAGGTTTTTAGCTAATTATTGCATTTCATATCCTCGTCTGATGTTCTGATTTTTCGTTCTTTGGAAGTGAATTTTGAAGGGGAATTTGGTCAGCAGCATCGGCTTGTACGAGTCGAATAACGAACTAGTAGCAGATTCCAGCGCTCTGCGGCAACGTTTAAACCTGTTTTAGGCGTCTTAACGTTTTCGGCTGATTTTGCACTCCCGGTCTCACCATGTTTTTGGTCGAAATCCTGAATTTTTGTTTCTTCGGGGGTGAATTTAGTTAGTTCCATCCTCTTCTATGAGTCCAATAACCTACTTTTATAGGATTCCAGCACGCTGCGGCAACGTTTAAACCTGTTTTAGGCGTCTTAAGGTTTTCGACTGATTTTGCCCCTCCAGGTCTCCCCATGTTTTCGGCCCAAATGCTGAATGTTTTTTGTCTTTGAATGTGAATATCGTTAGTATCATCGTCTTCTACGGTTCAGATGACCAACTGCTAGAGGATTCTAGCGGCCTACGGCGACGTTTAATCCAATTTAGGCGTCTTCAAATTTTCGGCTGATTTTGCCCTCTCCCGCCCCATATTTCTTCGGGCCAAACCCGATGAAATGATTTTTTTGTGTCACGTGTGAATTTCGTTACTACCATCGTCTCTTACGGGTCAAGTGACCAACTAGTAGAGGATTCCAGGGATTTCCGACGATATTTAAGCGCTGCTTAAGTGTTTTAGAATTTTCGTCCGATTTTTGCATTTTACTACTTTTGTCCCCATTCTATCTCCTGCCCGGCTTCGACTCGTAAAATCAACAATATTTTCGAAACTACATCATCATATCCTCGCGCGATTGACGTCTGAATCGGGGAGGGGAGGGGACAAGCGGGACGCTCGTTCCTACGAAAAAGCACATACGTCATAAATAACAAACTCAATCATCCCCGGCGCGCTGCTAAAGCCCCGGGATCCGGCGTTCCTCCGACCGACCCCGGCCGTGCCCTCTCGCCCCCTCGACCGGTTCTGCGGCCCGCTCACCCCCAATCCCCATCCCCATGCGATCATCTTTCGACTAACGTAACGACGACGGCGAATGTTTCAGATATGACGACTTCGCAAATTGACGCCGAGAACACACAGATGACAAATGACCTGTATCGACTGCTCAAGAAGTATTCCGGTCTGCGAAATCTCATCAGGGAATTGAAGGTACGAGGTCGCTGTTGCCGTTGTCGCCGCCGCCGCCGTCTCCTAACAAACCTCGGGATTTTCGTATACGGGATGAATAATAATTTTTAAAGGAAACGAAGGCGGTCGTGTCGGCGAAGACGGGAAGGTTTTCCCTTTCTTTTCTCTTTTTCTTTCAGTTGTTTTTTTTTTTTTTCTATTTATTCGGGATTTATTTTACTTCGTACGTCTGACGTTAACAGCAGGAAAAGAAATTTCCTCCGTTTCCCCCGTCGACATCGCGGACCCGGAGAAAAGAAACTTATTGTTTTCTCATCCATTTCCCCTTTCCGTTCTCCGTGCCGGAACGGACGGATGTGACTTTTCGACCTCGGTCGAATTATCGTTATTATTTTTTCTTCGTCGTAATAGCGTCGGAAATAATTTTCGATACGTTTCCGGTCCCGGTTTTCCCCGACGATCTCGAAATTAGTCGCCCATTTCGTAGTAACGAGGAAAAAATTGCCGTCACGGGGAGTCGTGCGTTTAATTTCAATTCATTTATTTGCAACGATGTATAAATATGTTAACAAAAAATTTGTAGTGCTATTACTAACACTGATTTTAGTCGAATTTAATTCAAATAATCGAAACATATAAAAATCTAGAAATATTTCAAATTTACCGCCTTGCGTAAATCGTTTCGACCAATCAGAAACCACCGGATCCAAATTTGAAATCGATATTAGCTTCGCGATTGGTCCTAGGACAAAGGGATAATATCGTCCGACAAGGTGACCAACTTAAAAAACAAAAACCACCACGAAAACGGCCATCATCTAAAACTGTTTGAATGTCCGACATTTAAGAGATCGTTTCGATCAATCAAAATCTACCGGATAAAAGTTTGTTAAGTCAATAGCTTTGTTCCAGCAGAAATCACGAATTAGTCAGAGACAGACATATCATCAAACATAATCATAAACCAATTTTCAACTGATTTCAGTGGATCTGACTTATCTGTGATTTCTGCTAGAACAAAGTTAATATCAACTTTGCAATTGCTGATGAAAAAGGGTTAATACACAGCGAATTCAAGATTGTTTGCAAGTCATGTGACTTCTGACAAATCGGCTGCATTCCTTTTAAATTGGTAACACTTCAAAACTTATCAGAAAATGTCATATTTATAGGTTAAGTCATATTGTGAGGTTATAAACGAAATTAAAATAAAATAATTGGGGACTTTTACTAAAGCAGTGCAGGCAACAGCAATAATCTTGATTTCATATATTATTAGGTCACGTGACTTCGGAAACATTTGAAGAACTGGTATCATTCTACCTTATCGGATAATGCAAGGTCTTCAGGTAATCAACTTAAATAACAAAAATCAGCACATCAAAAAACCAATCATATAAAGTCATTTGAATTTCCGACATTTAAAAGATATTTTCGACCAATCAAAATATACCTCATAAAAATTTGAAATCGTAATCAGCTTCGTAATTGGTTCCAAAACAAAGAGCTAATATCGTCGCACAAGGTGACCAACTTAAATAACAAAAATCGCCACGAGAACGACCATGATCTAAAAATGTTTGAATTTCTGACTTTTAGGAGATCGTTTCAAGCAATCAAAATCTACCTGATCAAAATTTGGAATCAATATATAAAAGACTAATACACGGCGAATTCAAGATTGTTTCCAAGTCATGAGGCTTCTGTCAAATCGGCTGCATTCCTTTTAGATTGGTAACACTTCAAAACTTGTCAGAAAATGTCATATTTACAGGTTAAGTCATATTGTGAGGTTATAAACGAAATTAAAATAAAATAATTGGGGACTTTTACTAAAGCGGTGCAGGCAACAGCAATAATCTTGATTTCATATATTATTAGGTCACGTGACTCGGAAACATATTTGAAGGACCGGTATCATTCCACGTTATCGAATCATGCAGGGTCTTCAGGTAATCAACTTAAATAACAAAAATCACCACATCAGAAAGCCAATCATATAAATTCATTTGAATTTCTGACATTTAAAGATATTTTCGACCAATCAAAATGTACGGCATAAAAATTTGAAATCGCAATCATCTTCGTAATTGGTTCTAAAACAAAGACCTATTATCGTCGCACAAGGTGACCAACTTAAATAACAAAAATCGCCACGAGAACGACCATGGTCGAAAAATGTTTGAATTTCTGACTTTTAGGAGATCGTTTCAAGCAATCAAAATCTACCTGATCAAAATCTGGAATCAATATACAAAAGACTAATACACAACGAATTCAAGATTGTTTCCAAGTCATGAGGCTTCTGTCAAATCGGCTTCATTCCTTTTAGATTGGTAACACTTCAAAACTTGTCAGAAAATGTCATATTTACAGGTTAAGTCATATTGTGAGGTTATAAACGAAATTAAAATGAAATAATTGGGAACTTTACTAAAGCGGTGCAGGTAACAGCAATAATCTTGACTTCATATATTATTAGGTCACGTGGCTCGGAAACATATTTGAACGACCGGTGTCATTCCACCTTTATCTGGTCTTCACGTTATCAACTTAAAAGACAAAAATCACCACATCAAAACCGCAATTATATAAAAACGTTTGAATCTCCGACTTTTAAAAGGTCGTTTCGACCTATCAAAATCTACCAGATAATAATTTGAAGTCGATAACAGCTTCGCGATTGGTCCTCAATCGTCCGACAAGGTGACCAACTTAAATAATAAAAATCAGATCGTTTCAACCAATCAAACTCCGCAGATTCAAAGTTTAAAGTATATGTCTGCTTCGCGATTGCTTGTATAGGCGCTAATATCATTCGACAAGGTTACCAACGCAAAAATACAACACGATTGGCTGGCTTAAAAAAGGGTAATCGTTATCAACGTTGCGATTAGTCACAATATCACACGACAGAGTGACCAACCTAAAACAACTAAAGTCCCCAGGTCA
This sequence comes from Chrysina gloriosa, assembly GCA_038088585.1. Taxonomy (NCBI): domain Eukaryota; kingdom Metazoa; phylum Arthropoda; class Insecta; order Coleoptera; family Scarabaeidae; genus Chrysina; species Chrysina gloriosa. The sequence goes on along the minus strand of CM076093.1, from coordinate 36,620,950 downwards.
ATTTAATATTTATTATTCGATCTACCATCGCCAATCTCGAATATATCAAATCATAATTTCCGCTTTCAGTCCGACTACATGAACTCGAAACTTTATCCGATGTTCCCGCGTTACACCATGCTCAAGGACATGATCAAGGACATCATGTTGCATCCGGATTACATGGAGGTGTGCCACGAAGTGGACGCATAGCCCAGGTCCTTCACGTAGATGGGCGGTCAAAATGGGAGTGACGTCGTCCGTAACGCCGACGCGGAAACCGGAAGTCGCTAATTGCCCGAAATATGAAGCGGAAATTTTAACGACTTGTCGACTTTCCGAATCGGAAGGCGAAACGGAGGATGATGAATGGAGGGAGCCTATCTACATGCGTTGCGGGAACGAAATTTTACGTGTAGTTTGAAAATTTTCGGAGATAAATGTGTCTTTTCTTGAGGTAGATTTGTGTAAATTAACACGGAGCGATATATCCCTTATATTGTAGGAATTTGTATAAATATTTTATTTCGTCGAGAATAGGTATCCTGGTTGTGTTTTCTAAAAATTTTAACTACCACCAGATAATAAATGCTGTATAAAGTACAACTCGAACTATAGGAAAGAGGGAATAATTCAAATACTTCCCGTGGTCGAAATTTTGACAATTGCATGGAATTTGACAGCTGTCAGATCTGAGCTTTCCATCTCTAACAAATGTCAAACTCTTTCAAGTTATCTGAATTTTGACAACTTTAGTGAGTTTCAGTTGATGATATAAAATGACTATCCATTGCAAACTCAAAAGGTATTTGTTGCTTTCACAGTTGCCAAAATTAAAAAACTTCGGTTTCGGCATAGAATTAACCTGGTTTGTCAAATCTGACAGGTGTTCAATATCTATTAATTCCAATAGTTGTTGCAAATCTGTTAGAACAATCGAAATTTTGACAATTTTAGAGAGTTTGACAACTGTCAAAAGTGATGTAAAATCAATTTTTACTTGTATTGGTTGCATATTCCACAAAAGTCCAAATCTGTTATACGCGTCGAAATGTTTGACAACTTTAAAGAATACCACAGCTGTCAAAAGTAAGAAATTTCGATTTTAGTGTAGAATGATCTCAGTTTATCAAATCCGAAACCAGTTCTACTTCCATTAATTTTAATAATGGTTCCAAATCTGTCAAAACTGTCGACATTTTGACAACTTTAGTTTGATAATTGTCAAACACCAAAATTACTATTTATTATCTAAGATTAGTAATCCTTATCAAATTGGAAATGAATTTTTACTTGTATTGGTCGCAGATTTCATAATAATCTAAATATGTTAAAGACGTCGAAATTTTTGACAACCTTAGAGAATATCGAAGTTATCAAAAATCTAAAATGTCGATTTTGGTGTTGAATGAGCCAGATTTATTAATCTGAGGCGAGTTCCACTCCCATTAATACCAACAGTGGCTCTAAATCTGTCAAATCTGTCGAAATTTTGACAACTTTAGAGAGTTTGATAATTGTCAAAACCAAAATTCTGTTTATTATCTAAAATTAGTAATGCTTGTCAAATTGGAAATGAATTTTTACTTGTGTGGATTGCAGATTTCATAATAGTCTAAATGTGTTAGAGACGTCGAAATTTTAGACAACCTTAGAGAATATCGAATTTGTCAAATATCCAAAATGTTGATTTTGGTGTTGAATGAGCCCGGTTTGTTAAATCTGAGGCGAGTTCTACCTCCATTTATTCCAACCGTGATTCTAAATCTGTCAAAACTGTCCAAATTGTGACAACTTTAGAGAGTTTGACAAATTTTGTCAAAAACCAAAATTTCGGTTGATGATATAAAATTTGTAAACCTTGTCAAATCACAAACAAATTTTTTACTTATCCTGACTCGAGATTGTATAAAAGTCGAAATATGTCAGAGACGTCGAAATTTTTGACAAATTGAAAGAATGTCACTATTATCAAGTATTAAAAGAATGTTTTTAATGTAGAATGAGCCTGGTTTGTTAAATCTGAGGCTAGTTCTACTTCCATTTATTCCGACAGTGGTTCTTAATCTATCAAAACTGTCGAAATTTTGACAAGTATAGACAATTTGACAATTGTCAAAAACCAAAATTTGGGTTGATGATATAAAATTTGTAAGCCTTGTCAAATCAGAAACAAATGTTTTACTTATCATGACTCGAGATTGTATAAAAGTCGAAATCTGTCAGATAAGTCGAAATTTTTCACAAATTTACAGAATATCACTGCTATCAAATATCAAGTTTTGATTTTGGTGTAGAATGAGCCCAGTTTGTTAAATCTGAGGCGAGTTCTACTTCCATTAATTCCAGCAGTCGTTCGAAATCTGTCAAAACGGTCGAAATTTTGACAACTTTAAAGAATTTGACAATTGTCAAAAACCAAAATTTCCGTTGATGATGTAAAATGTGTAAGCTTTGTCAAATCAGAAACGAATTCGAGATAAGTATAAAAGTCGAAATATGTCGAAATTTTTGACAAATTTAAAGAATGTCACTGTTATCAAATATTAAAAAGAATGTTTTTAGTGTAGGATGAGCCTGGTTTGTTAAATCTGAGGCTAGTGATACTTCCATTTATTCCGACAGTAGTTCTAAATCTATCAAAACTGTCGAAATTTTGACAACTTTAGAGAATTTGACAATTGTCAAAAACCAAAATTTCGGTTGATGATGTAAAATGAATACAGAGTTGTCAAATCGGAATCGAATTTTTACTTATTTTGATTCCAGATTTCATAACAGTCTAAATCTGTCAGATACGTCAAAATGTTTGACAACTTTAGAAAATATCACGGCTGTCAAATATCAAAAAATTGGATTCCGATGTAGAATAACCCTGGGTTGTGTCAAATCTGAAAAGATTTCTACGCCCATTAATTCCAACATTGGCTCCAAATCTGTTAAGACTATCGAAATTTTGACAAATTTTAGAGAGTTTGGCTCAATCGCCAAAATTTTTGTTGGGGACATAAAATGGAGTAGGTCTTGTCAAACCGGGAAGGAATTTTTACTTATTTAAATTTCGGATTCCATAATAGTCTAAATCTGACAGAAACGTTGAGATTTTTGACAAGTTTGGAAAATGTTGCAGCTGTCAAAAATCAAGAACATCGATTTCAGTATAGAATGAGGTTGGTTTGTCAAATCTGAAGCGAGTCCTACTACAGTGGTTCCAGTTCTATCACAGCTATCAAAATTTTGACAACTTTAGAAAATTGAATAGCTGTCAAAAAACTAGAAATTTCGATTTTTAGTGTAAAATCCAAAATACGAACTAAAACTAAATCCAATTGCACACCATCGGAACAATATTATCTCGATATCACCTCATCGCTACGAATATAGCACCGTTACCAACGTTATCATCCAAGAAATAAAATCCACTAAGGTGAAATTTTTAGAAAACGTAACTACCAACGAATATCTACTCTTGGTATTAAACGCAAAGGAGAATCATTTGATGTCTTTTGTAGAAATGACCGCACATACTTTACGACGCGTACTTTTCCTTTTGATTTCGAACCATAGTCTTCCTTAGCGACAAAAGTTAGATAATTTTCGCAACAAATAGCTATAAATATGTCTCCAGATAATAGTGCAAAATCGTACGTGTAAAATGCAGATTTTAAGTCGATTTTTTCCCTCCCCAAAATCGATCTGTTTTTAATTGATTTTAAAGCACAAAGCAAAATTTGTTAGAAAAATGGTATAAAAGAAACGCGATGGGTATTCACCCCACTCGTAAACGTATATTGCATTTGCATTCCAAGCGCGTTACCATTTCGAACTCCGATGTGCACAACACTTTTATACATATTATATATTTTCCTTGGAGACGAGGAGGAGGGCGGAAATATCGATTTAGAAAACATATATTTTTTATGTCATAAGTGCCAAATACGCCGCAATAATTATTATTGTAGAATATTATTTATAACAACAAACAAAAAACATTTTATTCATTTATTACGAATCGCTTAAACATGTATTTAAAAAATAATAATAATAAAAAAGTGGAAAATTATACCAAAAAAAAATGACGATATCAAGATATTATATAATATCACTGCCAAAATTACCTAAACGTAAGGTTTTGACATCATCAATTTGTACCATCAAATAACAACAGAATCACAGGTTGGTACCCCTGGGTCACTAGTGTTCTTTCTTGTAGAAATATGGCGCCATCGTCGAAAAAAACACTTTGCATCGTTTCCCTGGTTAAGCTCCCAGTTATTTTATTACAGTTATTGTTAACTGCACTACGACATACGAGATTAGCCGAAAGAAAAATATCTGTTTTTAGTTTGACAACATTATTGAGTATGACAGCTGTCAAAACTAATATTCCCTATTTGTTGGTGTAGAATAAATAATACCTGTCACATCTCGCATCCTCCCTCTACTTCCATTGCTTCCGTGCGTGAAAGCCTAAATCTGTCAAGGATGTCCCAACTCGAATAAATTTTGAGAGTTTGACAACTAAACACAACTATCCTAAAACCTGAAATTTCAAATTTTACTTAATGCATTGTTAGCAGAAAATGTTACGTCCGAAACAAGCTCTTACTTTTATCGATTCCGACCGTGAAAGTGTAAATCCCGCAAACACTCAGAATTTTGACATTTATAGATAGTTTGACAACAGTTAAAGAAAAATACATAAACAGAAATTTTAGTGCAGAATGAATTCAACTTATTAAATTCGAAATCGTCCTCTATTTCTATTGATACCGGCCGCGAAAGTGTAAATCCGGGAGGGACTATCGAAATTTTTGACAATTCTACTAAGTGTGACAGCTGTCATGAACGTCGTGTTTCAATCGCGGTACAAATAGGGATTGTCAAGTATGAGGCTAACTTCTCCTTTTATCGATTTTGGCCGTAGAACTATAAAATTATAAACGGTGGCGAATTTTGACAATTTTCGAAAAATTTGACAGCTGTGAAGAAACACAAAATTTTGATTTTTTGCGTAAATTGAGTAAGGTTTATCAACTGACACAAATATCGTAAGATTTATCAAAGTCCTCTTGCATGCGATTATGAAAATCCAGATTTATTAAAGGTATTTAACATTTGACAACGCTCAAAAAATTGATGACCCCCAAAAATCAAAAATTTCGATTTTCAGTACAGTATGAATACGGCCTTCTGTCTACTTTTATTGATTCCGACGTGGAAACTCTAAATGTCTCAAGAATTGTGAAATTTGACAATTTCAGATAGTTTGGCAGCTGTCCAAATTCCAAAAATTTCAACGCAGAATGAGTTGAGATTTTTCAAATTTGAAACTAGCTTCTACCACTATTCACCAAAGCCGTAAAAGTCTAAACGTGCGAAGGTTGTCCAAATTTTGACAACTTAGTTAGAGTGTGACAGCTGTGAAGAAGACAAAATTTCAATTTTTGGTACTTGTATGGCTTATCAAATGTGAAACGAACTTCGCTTTCCATTGATGTTATTCGTAAAGCTTGAACTTGCTTTATCTCTCTACTCGAACATTGCGAATTTTGACAATTTCAGATAGTTTGACAGTTGATGAAAATCCAAAAATTTCAATATAGAATGAGTTGAATTTGTTAAACCTGAAACGAGCTTCTACTTTTGTTGATCCGAGCGGTAAAAGTCCAAATCTGTGAGAGATGTCCAATTTTTGACAACTCTAGTGAGTGTGACAGCTGTCAAAAATCCAAAATTTAAAGTTTAGAACGTATAATCTCTCAAAACTGTTGAAATTTTGACAACTTTAGAAAATTTGACAATTGTCAAAAACCAAAATTTCGGTTGATGATGTAAAATGAGTAGGGGGTTGATGGAAAATGTTACAAAAATCAAAAAATGTTGCTTTCGATTTAGAATGAGCACGGTTTGTCAAATCTGAAACAAGTTCTACTTCCATTAATTCCAACAGCGGTTCTAAATCTGTCAAAACCATTGAAATTTTGACAACTTTAGAAAGTTTGACAATTGTCCAAAAACCAAAATTTCGGTTAATGATGCAAAATGAATAGGGGGTTGTTGAAAGCGAAACGAGTTCTTACTGATATTAATTCCAGCCGTAAAAGTGTAAATGTGTCAGAAACCTTACAAAATGTTACAGTTGTCAAAAATCAAAAAATGTTGCTTTCGATCTAGAATGAACACGGTTTGTCAAATATGAAACGAGTTCTACTTCCATTAATTCCAACAGCGGTTCTAAATCTGTCAAATCCATTGAAATTTTGACAAGTTTAGGAAGTTTGACAACTGTTAAAAACTAAAATTCTAGTTGATGATGTAAAATGACTAGGGAGTTGTCAAAAAGGAATTTTTACTTATGTTGATTACACGCGTAAAAGTCAAAATCTGTCAGGAACGTCAAAGTTTTTGACAATTTTAGAGAATTTAACGGCCATCAAAAAAGACAGATTTTTCGTTTAAAATCCGGCGGTGAAAGTTAACAGACGTGGGGAAATCTCAAAATCTGCAGAAAATGATATCGACTAATTTAATCGCTGTGAATACAGCAGTACCAACCTAATTATCTAATAAATACGATGCGTTAAAAGGGAATTTTGAAAAAATCTGAAACTATTTTAAACGAATTTCTTTAAAGAAAATATGTCGGGGCCTATCACGTTCTCATCGATTAACAAAATTCTCTAAACAACCTTCAGACTTGTTAGTTAAGGAAATGTGGAATCAGCCCGCGAAATATTTCCCTTTTTTTCTTTTGGGCTCATCCTGTATAATGTGGTGGGGAAAAGAATAACTAAATAGCTAAAAACTAGGGAAACGCCAGGAGAAACGTTACAGAGGTTTTCTCAACGAGCATAGCCGTATCCGGAAAGCATTTCTACAATCGAACGCGATCGCGAAAGCCTACATTACGGGTTTTTCTTTTCGGAAAAAAATAAAATAAAATCCGAGGCCTACCAATTTTTGATAAATTACAATTTTGAGGTAATTGTGGTACCCCTTCGTTACCAAATCCGGAGGGGAACAATATTTTTAAGGGAGCCCCTCCTTAGAACAAAAATCTGTAATACATAATCAATGTGCTGTTATCATCATAATTATATTATCTCTTTAGATTTAAGATTAAAAGAACGCTTTACTTGTCCTTACTATTATCGAATAAAAAAAAAAATTATTCGTTATCTCGTAGTTGTAGTAATTGTCGAATCCCGACGAAGTCTAAACATCCGTAGGTCAGTGTCAGTTGTTATCATTGTAAAAGTTGCCTGGATGTCCGATCGATTTAAAGAGAAAAAAAGCACAAAATTGATGTCTAAAAAAATTGCTATCGAAATAAGTACGTGTATATTAATATCAATATATTAAAAAAAAAAATTGGGATGCTACAGGGTCGATGTTAATGGCCAATCGCTTTTGTAAATTTGTAATTCTCCCAGTTTAAGATGTAATAGCATAGAAGTATGATTCTAAGTAGTTTCGTTCGAATTTTTCTTTGAAGGACGATCCTGTCTAAAAGGAAAACGGGAGGGATTGCCTGCGGTTTAGAATCGACGTTAAATACTTTTTATTCTTATCGTGACCGATTCTCGATGGGAAAACTCGCATTTCGACCGGGATAAGTGATCATCCTCATCGAACTTGCGTTGCTGCTTTCGCTGGCGATGGCGACTTAGTTGTCGAAACACGCATCTCGCTTATTCCTGCAAATCGAATAAGAATTAATTCGTCATAGCCCACAGGGAAGACACGATCCGGGATATTATCTCTCATTACTTTTATTAATCCAGACCTTCAAATTCAGAAGTTTGACAATGATAGATAGTTTGACAGCTGTCAATGAGGCAAAAATTCTATTGCAGAATGAACTGAGCTTGTCAAAACCTAAACCGAGCTTTTACTTCTATTGATTCCGCCCGTGAAAACTTAAATCTGTCAAGGATGTTGCAATTCGGATAATTTTTGGGAGTTTGACATTTATCCTAAAACCTAAAATTTGATATTTTACTTAATATAGACTTAACAGAGCTCATTAAATCCGAAAGAAGCTCTTATTTTTATTGATTTTGACCTTGAAAATATAGATTCATCGAAAATTCAGAATTTTGACAATGATAGATAGTTTGACAGCTGTCAATGAAGCAAAAATTCTATTGCAGAATGAACTGACCTTGTCAAAACCTAAAACGGGCTTTTACATCTGTTGATTCCGCCCGTGAAAGTATAAATCTATCGAGGATGTCGCAATTCGAAAAAATTGAGAGTTTGACAACTATTCTAGAACCTAAAATTTCAAATTTTAGTTAATGTCAACTTAGCAGAGCTCGTTAAGTTCGAAACAAACTTTTATTTTTATTGATTCCAACTTTGAAACTATAGATTCATCAAAAGTTGAGAATTTTGACAATGATAGATACCTGACAGCTGCTGAAGAAATAAAAATTCTAGTGCAGAATGAACTGAGCTTGTCAAAACCCGAAATGGGCTTCAGCTTCTATCAATTCCTCCCGCGAAACTCTAAATCTATCAAGGATGTCGCAATTAGGAAAAATTCTGAGAATTTGACAACTATTTTAGAACCTAAAATTTCAAATTTCAGTGAACGTCGACTTAGCTAAGCTCGTTAAGTTCCAAACAAGCTTTTACTTTTATTAATTCCAACCTTGAAACTATAGATTCATCAAAAATTGGGAATTTTGACAATTCTAGATAGTTTGACAGCTGCTAAAGATACAAAAATTCTAGTGCGGAATGATCTGAGCTTTTCAAAACCCGAAATGGGCTTCAGCTTCTATCAATTCCCCCGCAAAACTCTAAATCTATCAAGAATATCACAATTCGAGAAAATTTTGAGAGTTTGACAACTATTTTAGGACCAAAAATTTCAAATTTTAGTGAACGTGGACTTAGCTAAACTCGTTAAGTTCGAAGTAAACTTTTACTTTTATTGATTCTAACCTTGAAACTATAAATCCATCAAAAATTGAGAATTTTGATTATTCTAAATAGTTTGACAGCTGTTAAAGAAACAAAAATTCTTGGCCAAAAATGAACTTGAGTTCGAAACTCAAAACGGGTCTCAACTTCTATTGATTGCGTGTATGAAAGTCTAAATCTATCACGGATGTCGTACATCGGCAAAAATTTTGAGTGTTTGACAACAATGCTAGAACCTAAAAATTCAAGTATTTTTAATGTCGACTTACCAGAGCTAGTGAAATCCGAAATAACTTTTTACTTTTATTGTTTCCGCCCTTGAACGTATAAATTCCTCGAAAATTCTAGAATTTTGACAATTCTAGCTAGTTTGACAGCTACCAAAGGAACAAAAATTCTAGCGCAGAATGAAATGAGCTTGTCAAAACCTAAAGCGGGCTTGTACTACTACTATTGCTTTCGCCGTGGAAGCTTAAATTTGCCAAGCATGTTGCAATTCGGATAAATTTAGAGAGTTTGACAACTATCCTAAAACCCAAGATTTCGAATTTTGCTTAATGTAAACTTAGCATAGCTCGTTAGATCCGAAAGAAGCTTTAATTTTTATTGATTTTGGCATTGAAAATATAAATCCAACGAAAATTCGGAATTTTGACAATTCCAGATATATAGTTTGATAGCCGTTAAAGAAATAAAAATTCTAGTACAGAATGGATTGAGCTTGTCAAACTTGAAAAGGGCTTCTACCTATATTGATTCCGCCCGTGGAAGCTTAAATCCATAACGGATGTCGCAATTCGGAAACAAATTTGACAGTTTGACAACTTTCCTAAAACCTAAGATTTCAAATTATACTTAATGGAGTTAGCAGTTATTAAACCCGGTCGTGAAAGTATAAGTTCCTCGAAGATTCGGGTATTTTTGACAATTCTAGATAGTTTGACAGCTGTTAAAGAATAAAATAAATTACTACATAATGAATTGAGCATATCGAACCTGAAACCGGCTTCTACTTCTATTGATAGCGGCCGCAAAAGTGTAAATCTGTAAGAAACTATCGAAATTTTGACAATTTTAGAAATTGTGACAGCTGTCAAGAGGCCCACCCTTCAATTTTGGACTTACCACGCACGAAACTAACTTCTCCCTCCGGTCGATTTTGGCCGTAAAACTTTAAAATTATCAATGAATAAATTTTGAAAAATTTGACAACTGTAGTAAACGCCACAATTTATTTCTTTTTTCGTAAATTGGGTAGGATGTATCAAATTTCAGAGCGTGGTTATTACCTCTTGTATCTCGTTATGAAAGTCCAAATTTGTCCAAAGTTATCTAAATTTTGACAACGTTCAAAAAGTTTGACCACTATCAAAAATCAAAGATTACGATTTTCGGTATGAGACGAATGAGGATTTTCAAATCTAAAACAAGCCTCTTCCTCCGACCTTTACCGATTCCGCTCGGGGAAGTCTAAATTTCTCAAAAATTGCGACTTTTGACGTTTTCAAAGATGTACATAGTTTGACAACTGTTCAAAATCTAAGAATTTCAATATAAAATGAGTTGAACTGTGCCAAACCTTCCATATCTTTAGATCTGACCCGTGAAGGTCTAAATCGGAGAGGACTATCCAAATTTTGACAACTTTAAAAGATTTGACAGCTGTATAAAAACACAAAGTTTTGGTTTTGGCCTTCAAAGCTCAAGAAACCCCCGTATAGTATACTCATTTTCATGTAATTTGCTGAACTTTTCCAATTATTGAATCGTTATTGAATTTTAAGTGTAAACGCGATTTCTTTTTGTTATTGTTTTGAATATTTGTCGACGCCATGCCCCCGAAACGAGATACCACCCCGGATCGTATCTTTAGCAATTTTACAGTGGCCTATAACGGATTAATTGATCTAAGAAGCAGGCATCGCCACGTGAACCAATTGATTTCCACGAAACTCGTTCTAGTGATTGATAATTATGTCGAATGTTTTTGGGTAAACGGATACGACGCAACGCCCAAGCGTCTTCGAGCAAATCAAATTTGCAAAATTCACACCGATTAATAAGTCTGTGTAGTAAATTCTTGAAGTAAGGTCGTTTAGCGCAGTGGTAGTCTCCCCGGCCATCATCCTACGAGTTACTGGTTCGGGGTGAATGTTTTTAAATTCGATTTTCTAGAAAATGCTCGACTATTGCATTGTATCCGTTTACCCTCAACACTCAAACACACTCAAAAACACTCAAAACGATTACCAATCACTATAACGAGTTTCGCTGAAATCGATTGGAATTTTACGAATGCATCTGCATTCATTCTTAAAAAAGTAAATTTTTATCGACGCTATCACTGCGATTCACGCATTGCATTTCTAAATACTACTAGAAAAAAAAAACAGGAAGGGAACAATAATTTATCCGAGTGATTCGTAGTCCCGAACAAGACGGGAAATTATTTTTTTATTTACACGTATCATTATTATCGAGATGTGAAGTTTATTTTATGATAAATGTATATGTACCTATATTTAAGAAGAACAGAAAGCGGATTAATATTGTATCATTGTCCGCTATTTACTACAAAAAAAGAGAGAAAAATACATAATAATTAATAAGACAAAGATATATATATATTGTATGATGGGAAATATTTTAATCTTAAACAAATAACTGCATAAATATATTGTGTATAAATGTAATTACATATATAAATATATATCGAGGAAAAGGAGCTTTATTTAAATATATAGATGTGAGGAAATATCTGTATCGTATCGTATCGGCCCCTATTATTCATACTCTCCTAAATTCCTTATCGTTTCCTTTGAGTGCATGCTCGAATTTCAATGTTTCGAATTCATCGGTAGCACCAGTCAGTCGAGAAGGAGGAGATTCCCGCCTTCAAGTTTCAAAAAGAAGCGAAAACACCCGAAATACACCGAGACGAACCGATTCTATTCCTCGTTGAAACAATACAAGATTAATTTTAGTCCGTTACGAAAAATTAAAGTTTTGACAAGTTTAAAGAGTTGATAGTTGTAAGAAATCTAAAAACTTCGATTGATTTAAGTCCATTGAATACATAGAATTTCTCAAAGTTTTACAACCTAGAGGACACCTACGTTTCTACATAAAACGCAAGTTATTTCCAGCTAAATCTGACAAAAATATGGATATTTATATGTTCAAAGGGTTTGACAGGTCAAGAATCCAATATTTCGAATTGTTTATATATCACTATAAAAATCTGTCAACGTTTCAGAACATATTACTGTACTTACCCAAACAATAGAAGCCGTTTTAGGATAGGTCTGTTAAAGTACCGAATCTCTTGACAGTTTTAGAATTTGACGGTTTCAGTTTCTGAAACTGTCAAACTCTCTTAAAGTTTTGACAGGAGTTAACAATCTAGAATTTCGATTTCGATTTATGTACAACGAGTTGAATACGTCAATATTTTAGAACGCGTCCCTAATTCTACTAAGAAATATTGTAATTTTGACATCCTTCTCAGCCGTAAAATATCTTTAGCATTCTTCTTCTTTAGCATTTTAAAACGCATTTCCGCTTCTACACCCAAAAGAGACTGTTTGGAGTAAAAATATCTTTTTTTTTTTTTTGACAATTTCAAAAACTTTTAAAATACCAAAAGAAAATCCTAAATGTCAACTGTTTTATTAAGGATAGCATAGATTTTGACATTATAGATCATATTTCCGGTTCTCCACTCTATAGACACGATTTTAAGCTGAATTTATCACAAATTTTGACAACTTTAAACGATTTGACAGCCGTCAAAAATCTAAAATGTCGGTTTTTAAATCCACACTGCTTCCACTTGTGTCGATTTTCGTTAACTCTTTAAACGTTCTATCACTTTATACCTCTCTCGCAGACGCGGTAACAGTGAATTAGTTCAATTGAAACAATTGCAATTTTGACCCCAAAAGTGAGTCGAACTAAACTGATTTTAGTTACATCCGGTTATTTCCATCATTTTCCATATAAAGAACTTCAAGACGGTTACGATTCTGTTTCCCTAATTCGTCCCCGATTACCTAGACGGCGCAGCTCTTCACCTTCGAAATTCAAAGCGTAGCGGAAATAATATTCGAAATGTATCGAAACTTACTGACTTGTTTGAGAAACGCTTTGAAAGGAACCATACGAGATTTGAATATGAAACATCTGATGTTCCTCAAGGAACCGCTTAGCCCCTAATTTGTTAGCTTTTACCCCAAAAACATGTCAGGTTGGTAAAGCAGCGACCTGAAATCGTTCATATGACAGCACAGGTAATGGGCAATAAAATAATAAAAACATGGTTTAATTAAAATAAAGTTTGAAGACAGGTTTGTAAATAGCGCAAATAATGATAATATTGTTGAGAATAAAATTGATTTGCGTTTTTAGAGAGAAACTTTTCAGCTTATTTGACTGTGTCGACTCCCTCAACCTCAACAAATTTAATAACACATTATATACATATAACTTTAATATCTCTTCTTAGTAACAACATAAACCTTGTTTATTTAAAAAAAAAAAAAGAAAAAGGAATACAAAACGATCACCGATACCATAATACAAATGCATTCAAGACCGGTCCTCCTCGAAGACCAAATCGCTGCCGCAGACCGGGCACGCAGTCTTTTCCCTGTGCAAAGTCTTCTGCTCCTCGATCCCGAACTGCGTCCCGCATTTCATGCACGCGAACAAGTTTGAGATCTCTTTCGGAGGTCTCCCGTCGATGATACCTCGCAGTTTCTCCACAAACCGATCGCGATCTTCGATCTGTTCGATGGAGTAGTACCTCGACGAGTTGCTCCTGACCGTATCGAATTCTAAATAGACGTAATCGACGTCGCCTTCGGTGACTATGTCGCATAAGGTTAGGAATTCGAGCGCTAACCTACCCAGACTCTTCATGTTGATCGGATCCTTTTCGGTGATGTGAGTCTCGGTGACTATCACAATGATATCGTTACCTCCTTTCAGAGTAGCGCTGAAAATGTTACTTTCCCCGCTTTCCAATTCTTCGTCGTCGCTTAATTCGGACGATTCCTTCAACGATTCGGTATCGTTCGATGGATCATCGTAAATTTCACTCGTTTCCCCTTCCGGTTTCTCGTCGTTAGTGACGGTATCGGAAGCCGTCACGTATCCGGCCGTCGTATTATTCGAGGTATCGTCTTTTAAATTGTCTTGAATCGAATTCATTATGCTTTCGCCTAACGGTGTCGAAGACAACGGTTGGTGCGTTTCGATAAAAACGTCCCTGGTCTCTTTCGTATTAACTCCGGCTTTATCGTATAAGATTTTGATGTAATCCTTACGCAAGCTAGCCATTTGTTCTTTCGGATCAACATTTTCCATTTCCGGACTTGTATTGCTCCGACCTGATGCTGACGGAAGGGAAGTTTCCAAGCATTGTAGGATATCATCCGCGATCACCGCCTGTCGTATTCGAATACTTCGATCCAGGATATCGCTGGGATCCCCCGAATTGCTCGAGGATGCTTGGTCCGCGGTTAAAATTTTTGGATGTAACGAGCTAATTGACTGTTGCTCCCATTTGTTTAATCCGATATCATCCAGGATGAATTTGACAGAAGCTGTGTTTCTGTGCAAGTACCTAGCCGATCGGAGTCGATGTTGGGGGTGGTAACTCAAAGGATTTCCAATTAGATTTAACGATTGTAATGTCGCGAGATAGGATAACGGAATCAGGGAATCATGCTCGACCAGACAGTTATCCATCAGATTGAGTTGTTGTAAATTGACCAATTTCTGTACATCTTGGATATTATCGACGAAATTATTATGGATGACCAATATCTAAAAAATAAATAATAATTTATATCAAACGATAACCTGCGAGTTATCATATCCAAGGATACTCACCTGCAGTCTTTGACATATTTGTCCGTTAAATAAAGGCACCTTCGTTAAACGATTGAAACTAAGATTTAGGTATTTCAGATTCATCAAACAGGAGATCCGGTCGGCCTCCTCAAGGAGGTTATTGCTTAAATCTAAGGTGGTTAACCATGGCACATATTTCAAGCTCGAATCGATTTCTCGTAAATTATTGTGGGTGAAAATGGCCTCCTTTAATTCGCACCAAGGATGCCCCTCGACTTGATCGCCACCGCAATGTTCTAGGATATCGGTCAAGTTACCCAGGCACCGTTCACAAATCAAATACTGCAACCTCATCCGCATCGTTCCGATACCCAAGATGGTATTGACGTCGATCTTGTGTATTTCCAAGTACGACAGTCCCTTAAACTTGGATATATCGGTATAATCGGCTTGCCGATTAACATTTTGGTTCCTCGTTAACTTTAAGTTCTTGACCAGTTGGATGAAATCGCATACAAGAAATACAGGTCGCGATACTTAGCGACGGTTTCGATCGTGTTATTAAGGACGTGGAAGGAGGACGTCATCGCCTCCCTTCGTTCCAATATGAGGTTGAAGGAGCTGTTTAGATGCCCTAGAAGGTCGGATGTCAGGGCGAATTTGCAGCCCCCACTCGATATTTTATCGCCATTTTGTCGAAGGATTTGCGCCAATTTCGATACATCAGCGTTCATTGTGACGGCATAATAATGATCGTGGTGGACTTTTTATAAATCTTGAATTACACACCCACTAGTAGTTTCTAAGCAAAACCATAACCTTAGAAATGGATTTTGACGTTTCTCTGTTTACAAACGTCAAAATTGACGGTAGGGGATTTCAGTTGATAGAGGTTGGTACTAAACGGTCGACTTTCGTGCGTCTTTTCGTCTTTTTAAAATGAAAATACGATAAATTAACGGTTGAAACGGGTGTAAATCGAGAAGGTTTATCAATATTTATCTTCAAATCGATTGTTACGGTCGGAAAATTGGTTACGTTCTAATTTCGACGCAACGCTAAAGTCACTAGTTTTCACCCTAGTTCTCTCGTTGGCTTGGAGCCGCTTCCACCGACATAGAAGTTCGCTTTTTTTTTTAGGTTATAAGCTCAATTTCGTTGATTTTTAAGTCAAATTAAATAAATCCAAGCAAACATGCCTAGAATAATGATAAAAGGTGGCGTTTGGCGCAACACCGAGGTTCGTAAAATCCCATTGAAATTGACCTTCTTATCTCAACGAAAAGCTTTTTTTCCAGGATGAAATCCTCAAAGCGGCTGTTATGAAATATGGCAAGAACCAGTGGTCGCGAATCGCTTCATTGCTGCACCGTAAGTCGGCCAAGCAATGCAAAGCGCGCTGGTTCGAGTGGCTAGACCCTAGCATCAAGAAAACCGAATGGTCTCGCGAGGAAGACGAGAAATTGTTGCATTTAGCTAAATTGATGCCGACTCAATGGAGGACTATCGCCCCTATCATCGGGAGGACTGCGGCTCAATGCTTGGAGCGATATGAATATTTATTGTAATTTTTCTTCCGTGCTAGAAACTTCTTCTGGATTGCTGCCTTTATGTAACATCTTCAATTAGTGAAACGCTGCTGAATCCAAAAGAAGTTTCTACCATCGAGACCATTTAGGGACCTTGATAAGGATCCTAATCCTAAATTCTCAACAGGGATCAGGCGCAGAAAAAGGAGGAAGGAGAAGATGCTACTGACGATCCCCGCAAGCTCAAACCGGGCGAAATCGACCCGAATCCCGAAACCAAGCCTGCACGCCCGGATCCCAAAGACATGGACGAGGACGAGTTAGAGATGCTTTCCGAAGCCCGAGCGCGATTGGCGAACACCCAAGGTAAAAAGGCGAAACGTAAAGCTCGCGAGAAACAGCTGGAGGAGGCACGGCGATTGGCCGCCCTCCAAAAGCGACGTGAACTACGAGCGGCCGGTATCGAAGTCACGTCACGTCGGAAGAAAAAGCGAGGCGTCGATTACAACGCCGAAGTTCCATTCGAGAAGCAACCTGCTCCGGGATTCTACGATACTTCCAAGGAGATAGTCGATCCGATGGCCCCGATTTTTCGAGGATGAGGCAACAAAATCTCGATGGGGAATTGAGAATCGAACAGGAGGAGGTATGCATCTCCGCACTAGTGTTTTTTTTTTTTTTTTTTTGGTAAACTTTACGATTTTAAATATGACTGGTAAGATCTGCGAGCCTAGAAATAATTTGAATATTATATAATTTTGGTATACCAATTCAAAATCTTTTGATATAATATAAATATTATTGAGCAAACTATTTAAACTATATTTTAGTAGGGGTAATTAGCCGGTTCCAGATCACCGCAAACTGCAAGAATTTCGCCAGGCTCCAGTGGCGCCACCTGGAATCTCCGGTGGCTAGGTTCGGAACTAACGTAGATATACAGGGGCCGCTCAAAAAGTTTTCAATATGATTCTCGATAAGTATGTACTAAGTTTGATCACAACAAGCGGGCGAAATAACAAAATTATATTAAAATTATATCAAAATTATACCAATTTTTTTTTACATTTTTTACAATTTCTAATAAGATAATATAAGGAATATGATATAACCCATCCAAATAATTTTAATATTATATTGATAGCATGTCAAAAATCAGAAATGGTCTACCAAAATTATATGAAAATTAATTGTGGTATACCAAAAAACACCACTCCATCCTTCTTCTGTAGTAATATTTTCCTGAATGTTAACGCTTTTCCAGCGCGAACGACGTAAGGATAAACAGAAAATGAAACAGCGTAAAGAAAACGACATTCCTCTGGCGATGTTGAACAATCAAGAACCGGCTAAGAAACGATCCAAGTTAGTGTTACCCGATCCCCAAATTTCCGATCAGGAACTTCAACAGGTGGTCAAATTGGGACGAGCCAGCGAATTTGCCCGTGAGGTTGCCACCGAGAGCGGAGTCGAAACTACCGACAGTCTCCTGGCGGATTATTCGATCACACCGCAAGCCGGAGCTACGCCCCGTACACCCGCGCCCCAAACCGATCGGATACTGCAGGAAGCGCAAAATATGATGGCCTTAACGCACGTCGACACCCCCTTGAAAGGCGGTTTGAACACGCCCTTGCATAACTCGGATTTTAGCGGAGTTATGCCCCAAGCCCAAACCGTATCGACGCCCAATACCGTTTTAGCCACGCCCTTAAGATCGATCAGGAACGATGGATCGTACACCCCGGCTAGCGTCGGATTTATGACCCCTAAGAATGGTGCTATAATCCCTATGGGTTCGGTAAGTAGTTTTTTTAAATGTTGATGCAGAGCACATCGCACTATGAGTGCAATACTATCCTAAATCAAAATTTGGACAATTCTCTTGGATCAACTACACATACAATCGCATTTTTAAAATATTATATCATAATTAGTCTTAAAAGTACTACTTTGGTTACAAATCTTTCTAAATTCCCGATAACGGATTTGAAACATTCTTTCTAATAAATTACCCACAAATAAGAAGTATGTTTCAGTAATTTACAAGTTGCATTTACTTAAAAGTGACAATTTTGCAGTTATGATAGTATTGCACTCACAATGCGACATGTATCAAAGTTGTCAAAATTTAACTCCGACTACAAATTCTTTTTCCCCATTCTAGACTCGCGAGGATCATACACCGGCCACCTTCCGGGATAAGGAACAATTAAAACTCGGCTTAAGCACCTTACCGGCGCCCAAGAACGATTACGAGATAGTAGTACCGGAACAGGAAGAAGTCGACCTTCGAGAAGCGGTGCAGAATCAAATGATAGAAGACCAGGCGGACGTGGACGCGCGTCGCGAAGCCGAACTCAAAGAGAAAGCTGCTCGAGAACTGGCGTTGCGATCTCAAGTCATCCAGCGCGAACTTCCCCGACCGCAAGACGTCAACATGGCCGTCCTGCGACCACCGAGCGAGAGCCATTCGTTGACGGACATGCAAAGGGCCGAAGAACTGATCAAAAAGGAGATGGTGACGATGTTGCATTACGATAGTTTGAAGAATCCCATCTTACAAGCCATGACGAAACGCCAGACGATGGCGCAAGTGCAACAATTGGCCTATCTCGAACAGCATCCGTACGAGAATATCGGCAAGGATGACCTCGAGAGAGGAAAGGCGTTGTTAGCCAGGGAGATGGAGGTGGTGAAACACGGAATGAATCACGGGGAATTGTCGTTGGACGCTTACACGCAGGTATGGGAGGAGTGTCTTAGTCAGGTCTTGTTCTTGCCCAATCAGAATCGATACACCAGGGCGAACTTAGCCAGTAAGAAAGATCGGTTGGAGTCGGCCGAGAAACGATTGGAACAGAATCGAACTCATATGTCCAGGGAAGCCAAACGAGCGGCCAAGATGGAGAAGAGATTGCGGATATTGACCGGGGGATATCAATCGAGGGCGCAAGCCTTGATAAAACAATTGCAAGATTTGTACGAACAAACCGATCAGGCCCATTTGGAGTTGAATACTTTTAAATTTCTACAGGAACAAGAGAAGGCCGCCCTTCCGAGAAGGATCCAAGTAAGTATGGAATATGTCCTTGTTATGTTGCTGTGTTTGTTGTGGATGGTTCCGGGTTCGAGTCTCGATCGGGACGGTACGCAAGAAAGGATTGCGTGTGGGCATTTAGTCTAAAAACTTGACATCTTGACGCAAAAACTACCAAAAGAAAAATATATTAAACAATGACAAAAAGAGTGAAACAAACAAAAGAAAAAATAACAAGGAAGAAAAATTTTGAATATGGCTTTTGTATGTTGCTCTCTTTGTTGTGCATGGTTCCGGGTTCGGGTCTTGATCGGGAATAAATAAATCTTAATTAAAGTTCAAATTATTCAAATGGCTCCGACCAATACCCGGGACCTTACAAACGTGCCCGGCAAATCCAGTGACGTCACTAGATTTATTTACAAGCATTAGTTAATTGTCAGTTGTATTTAGTTAAAAACGTAAGTTTTCGTCAAGAAATATCGATGTGCAATATTTTAACACGTAGGTAAGTCCTTACTTACATCCAATAATTCACGGAAGAACCGTTCCGGCAAAGATTTGAACCCGTCACCTCTCAGGGGATGCATTTTTCACATTCCAAAAGAAAAAATGCCTGTAATTTTTGTTTCTAGTCCCTCACCGAGGACGTTAGCCGACAGATGGAGCGCGAAAAAATCCTCCAGGGTCGCTACAGCGAGCTCCAAGAGAAAATCAGATCGTTACAAGAATACGAGATGCAACTTCAGCGACAAAGGGAACAACTCGAATTGAATCAGACGGCGGTAGCCCAACCGCAGATCGAGATGACGTCATCGTCGACCGCACCGATCGTTTCCGAGGAGCCGTACGTCGTTCCGGAATATTCCGAAACGGCGACTCCGGTTCAATAAAACCGACCGGTGTATGTTTTAGGATGTTATTATTAGACGATGAAATGTTATTACAAAGAAACGAAAAATTATAATTGCGAAGAAACAATAAAAACAAGTAAAAATCGTACGGGAAAAGTCATTTTAGTGATGTCGCGGCTCTTCGAATAAAAACTAGCTCGGATCTCTAAACTCTGTTCACTCAAGAGAGTTAAGTCACATTATACAAAAGCGCGCAACATTTGAATGTCTCCGACCAACAACCGAGACAATACGAGTGTGCCCGGCGAGTATATGTCTAAAAACCCGTATCAAAAGATTTCGAAGAAAATCGAAATAGTTGGAAGTATGACTTATTATACATCAAATTAAAGCTCTTTTTGCGCAGATTACGATTAAAATAATTTCCGGAACGAGGGACGTGTTATTAAGGAAATATTCGATGAGAACCTGAAACGTGGTTATGGTCGAAACGCTTCTTCATGCTCCAAGATCCAAACGAAGCAAATCTCATCGATTCTGATGCCGAAATCGCACTCTACGCCTTCGAAAACGTATATACACCAAGTTTGGTCTAATTCCGAACATCTTCATTTTTCCCAAATTTCCAAAGGGGTACCCCTTAGAGATTTCGAAGAAAACCGAAATAATTGGAAGTATGACTTGTTATACATCAAATTAAAGCTCTTTCTGCGCAGATTACGATTAAAATAATTTCCGGAACGAGGGACGTGTTATTAAGGAAATATTCGATGAGAACGTGAAACGTGGTTATGGTCGAAACGCTTCTTCATGCTCCAAGATCCGAACGAAGCAAATCTCATCGATTCTGATGCCGAAATCGCACTCTACGCCTTCGAAAACGTATATACACCAAGTTTGGTCTAATTCCGAACATCTTCAATTTTTCCCAAATTTCCAAAGGGGTACCCCTTAGTGATTTTGAAGAAAATCGAAATAATTGGAAGTATGACTTGTTATACATCAAATTAAAGCTCTTTTTGCGCAGATTGCGGTTAAAACAATTTCCGGAACGAGCGACGTGTTATTAAGGAAACATTCGATGAGAACGTGAAACGTGATTATGGTCGAAACGCTTCTTCATGCTCCAAGATCCAAACGAAGCAAATCTCATCGATTCTGATGCCGAAATCGCACTCTACGCCTTCGAAAACGAATATACACCAAGTTTCGTCTAATTTAGAACATCTTCAATTTTTCCCAAATTTCCAAAGGGGTACCCCTTAGTGATTTCGAAGAAAATCGAAATGGTCGGAAGTACGACTTATTATACATCAAATTAAAGTTCTTTTTGCGCAGATTACGGTTAAAACAATTTCCGGAACGAGCGACGTGTTATTAAGGAAACATTCGATGAGAACGTGAAACGTGGTTATGGTCGAAACGCTACTGTATGCTCCAAGATCCAAACGAAGCAAATCTCATCGATTCTGATGCCGAAATCGCACTCTACGTCTTCGAAAACGTATATATACCAAGTTTCGTCTAATTTAGAACATCTTTCAATTTTTCCCAAATTTCCAAAGGGGTACCCCTTAGTGATTTCGAAGAAAATCGAAATGGTCGGAAGTATGACTTATACATCAAATCGTATATTTTAATTTTAATAAGGACACACCAATGAAGCTAGCCAAATATAGCCAGCGTCGTCGTATTTAAAACATGGTTCCCGGCCATGTCCATACAGAATTTATCCCAACTTTGTCAATTCTGTGACTATACGGATATATAAACAAGGGTTGTAGTACTATTGGCGCAAATTGAGCAACTCTAATTATGAAGAGTACGACAATGTACACTAGAGTAAGTTAATACGACCCCCGCCCCCTGGTGTACACAACTCAAAGCGACGCCGGTAAAACAGGAAACTGTGTTCAAATAACGATTTCGCGTTAAAGGGCATTAATATCAATAAATTTTGCGCAAACGCGAATTGGGGCGGGGATAAAAATCGAGGAAATGTCCTTATTAAATGGGTTGATAATCGCAAATCGTACAAAGTGGGTTCAAGTGGGATTATCTTCAAGTGGAATTAGGTTATCTTGAAATGTCAATCTCCATTTCGGTAATTCGATTAGTCGGAAAAGGACGGCAATAACATAAGGCTGATTTTCGAGAGAATTTATTAATTTTTGAGTATTTACAACAAACATATCGGAGCGACGTCGAAAAACGAAGAAAAATATAAAAAAATAAACGTATCCAAAAAAAAAATATGCCAAGGAAAATTGCACCACACTTCATTACCTATTAAAACATTTTACTATGTCCCCCTTCCCCCTATCGCCCGCTTTTCGGACCTTTCGATTTAATCAGATCGCGTTACGACCAGGGGGCCGACGTTATCACCCGTTTCCTTATTGTGCGTCGCGTGGGAACCATCGCAGTAGGGCCACTATATAAAAAAAAATTATTAAAAAAGTTATTACGAACAAAAAAATAGAAATCTGATATTTGGAAAATTACATTTTTGGTCCTCCAACAACGGCAGTACACGTTTTTCTCGTCGATATCCTCGACGTCGACGGTATCGACCACTTTGGGGTTAGTCTTGAGTATGGAAGGGTTGACTCGACCGGAAGGTTTCGGCCTTCCGTGCGGGCAAAAGGCCAGATACGTGACGTAAGTTATACTGGCGAGGGCCGCGGTAGGCGGGACGAGAGCGGCCCAGTCCTTGACTTGGAAAGAGATTAAAAGTCAAAGTTGCAGAGGCGTCCGTTTCAAATTGAAAAAAAAAAAAAACGCGCTTCTTTCGTCCGTCCTCTTACCTCCTAACCTAAACCATCCACCGACGGTGTCCGGGATAGGCAAGCCTGCCAGATAATTCGGAATGGTCACTTTCACTAAACCGGCGAAGGGTTGCATTTCGAGCGATTTACGTGACGAGAACGCCGAGTTAAATTTAGGCTCTACGAACGCATCTGACGTTTTGCGAATATTCAACTGAGGCCGTCGATTACCTAACTTTTGCCGTACGGGATTCAGGGGCGGCGATGTGGGGCGTAAGTACGACGTACGAGTTACTGTGAGTTCGAAGTCCCTGCGAAGAAGGGGGGCAAAGAAAGTTGGGGTTTACTTGGGTTTGTTAAACGCGCGTTTCGGTAATGAAATAAGAAATTACGAGCCTAGAACCAATTCTTTTTTGATATAAATTCGATTTCTTTAAATTTAATTAGGAATATCTCGTATATCTATGGCGAGCGTTCGAAAATTGGTGTTAGACTGTTGAAGTAGACAGTGTTGAAGTGATTTTAAAGTAATCTTATCGGATTTTTTTGTTGTTGTTAAATATTACACATGTTGCAGACGATATCCGCTTAAACGAAATCCTTATCATTGTTACGATGGGATTATCAGATCACTTGTCATTCCATTAAATCATATTTTTAGTAGTCGTAATTATCGATAAGAAGCTCCCGACTAAAATAGTAATATTAATAGAAACAAACATATCGGATTTTTCACAACTTATGCACGAAACTAAAACGACTGAACATTCATAATGAATACTACTAAAATGTTAAGAGAGAAAACTTCTTGCTATCGTAGGAAAGGCGAAATTAATTTTTGAAGTTTCGGCAAAAACTGATTGGGAACTGCAGACGAGCGTCTTTTAAACCCGCCGGGCACGGTCAATTTCTTGTACATTTTTCTGTCAATTTTCTGTTGTGTGAAAAATGGAAAGTATCATACAAAAAATCGTCAATTGTACATTAAAAAATAGCCAATGTTCTATTTCTTCGTCAATCTTCTTCGCACAAATCTAATACGTTTCCAACCTGAAATTAGGTACGGTTCGGAGATAACGGCTTATAATTTTGGTATTCTTTTCTATTTTGTGTGGTCGTCAATAAATTATTTCATATGTGGATTCTGTATTGATTGTAAGAGACACACACCCTGTGTCTACTTATACGTAAATAAAAACACACACACGTATTCAATTGTATATTTTCTACTTGTACACGTTCGAGCGACCGGCCATAATCCTAATCGTTCGCCGTCTTCCTTGTAACACACAACGTGCTCCCGCTTTCGCCTCCCTTGTACCTACATTCACACTGTAGTTAACTTCAAGCAAGGCGCCTGGCGGCAAATTCAAATTTCAGCCTTACATGATATTGTTAGTAAATGCACCACAGTCCTTGCAATCACCTTCACACTAATTTTCTAATAATATATGACGGAACTGACAGATTAAGGGTTTCGAAATTTTGCAATTGACGCTCTGCGCTTGCGTTGATAGAAAAGTGACACAAAAATTGAACAGCGCATGCATACAGAAAAGTTCTACTTCAATTTTTGTATGCATGTTTCGTTCAATTGTTCACACAACAGACAAGAAAATTGACCGTGTGAGACCGGCTTTAGTGCTTGTTCATAATAGACATTAAGACACTGGAAACACACGTTCACAATGACCGTACAAAGCTTACGTCTTATGTCTGTATTATGTGTGAACATTAGAAATACGTAAAGTTCAGATTAAGTTAAAATGAATTGAGTTCAACTTTATGTAATTCTTATGCATGCGTTATGTAAAAACGCAGTGACATTTCACTTTTTCATATTACTAGACCTTGTTTCAAAAATAGAGAAATAAATTTCTGAACACACCGCTTTTATAGTAAATCCCGATTGGTCGAAAGCAGTACCAAATTACACTGCACCAATCCTGCTATAATCGTATCGTGTACGTAATTCTGTCAAATGTATTGACATTTGTTTACTACCGCTGGTTATTGTGGTGTTTATTATATTTTTCTATTTCTTTTTGCCTCTTTCGAAGTATCGCTTTAACTCGCCGCGTAAATTTTATTCCAGATTTTATAGTGTGTAATTTGGGCGTGGGGTTCGTTCAGAATTTCTGAAACAAGGTATTCCGCTCTTCAGTTGGTAGAAATCAGGGGCCTAGTTAACCTTACAACTTAAAACAAAGCTGTAATGGTGTCGTCCATGATATAATACACTTTAATTTTGCCTTGTATCAATCTATTTCCTTTCATTGTGCACGATAATATTATTTCAAAGAGCTTATAACCTCAACCAAAACACACTTATGTCAAATCTAATTTACTATTGCGCATGCGTAGAATTAAAAGTGAACGTTTTAGGTTAGAATCCGGCTATTGTGGTACCCTGTGGTGGTACCTAACTTCAATTTCACGTCTCATGTAAATTGTGTGGTTACGTATCTCTAATGTCTTACGTCCATTATGAACAAGCCCTTATTTAGACGAAGAAATGCAAGCGCTAGCCGAATTCGGTGCATATGTTACGCAAGGTTAAGTGAATATTAAGATAGGCCGTGTTGGTTTAATCGTATCGCCATTGCGTTTGCTTGATGTACAGTTATGTTCAGATAAATCTAGGATAACCTAACTTCGACGAAACGTTAAAGAAATCTAAAATTGTTGGGCGTGAGCACGGATACTACCCAGTAAACATTTTTTAAATTTCGCGAATAGTTTAAGTTGGTAGTTCCGGTAATAGTAAACATATTCGCATGCATTGTGCTTAGAAATTGGCGAGTATGTCCACTATAGCCGGAACTACCAACTTAAACTGTCCGTGAAATTTAAAAAATGTTGCTGGGTATACCATGACTATACCAAGAGGATTGCTCAATCTTGTAAATTTGTCAGTCGTACCGTGAAGGTACCAATCACATCCGGATAAAAATAAAGAAATGACGTCTACCCAGATTTATGTAAGCATGAGTGCGGCAACAACAATCCCGACAAGTCTTCTAAGCTATTTTGACTGCTTTTTAGCAGTATAAACCAACCCTTTGTCATGTTCATGTCAATTCTGATGTAGCAATTTCTTTTTAGTGTCGTGTCTTTGGAGACTCCAAATCTATTATCCAATTTTCCCTTTGGATGATTCTTCCCCAAGCAATGTAATTACTAAATTTTTAGCAGCAATTAAGCGCAGTATAATGACTAAAATTTGATAAAAGAGCATTAATCGTGTAAACCGGTCTTTGTCTCCACTGACGTGCAAGTCCAGACATTAAAATTCCGAGAAATCCGGTTTACACTACTATTAATGATAACACGCAATCCATTCTTTTATCAAACCTTACTAATAACATATGTCGATAATGGTTTAAGAATGAAATAACATTTGACAAGGCAAAAACCAGATTTAAACTATATTAACTTAAAACATTTTCGTAAAGAATACGTATTTAAATTGTGTTAAATGTAGATAAAATTGTACTTGCGACAAATAATTAAGTTTCTTTTACAAAATTATGGTAATAAATAACGATATACGTCCAGATACGTCAACATATACGTCAAATGACAAGAATAATAAGAAAAACAAGGTTTTTGCAGCGACTCTAGTAGCGGCATTATGAATTAAAAAGGCTTAATCACACTCAAAAGGATCTTACTGTTAATTGAGGTTGAGAGCACGTTATTGAAACTGAAATTTACTTAACTGGAAAATAAATTATATCATATCATATTTCTGGATGTATTCAGTGTTGGTGAAACCGGGCAGGAAACAAAGAAATGTATTTCGCTACACATTCTAGATGGCGTGTTTCCATACTCAACGTTTACAGATTGCGGTTTAGATCTCGGCTTAGTTGCTATGGTAACATATCCTGTTTACTAATTTGAAAGTTCTGTCAGAATTTTGGATCTGCAACGTTTTATTAAAATTTATTGAGAACAATTTAATACTTCAAGTTCTTTTTTACATTTTTAGTATATACTAGATAAACTTAAATATCGTATGATTTTCTAAGGTAAGATGCTCGTACTTTAGCATTAAATTAGTAATAATTCATGTGAATATTTTAGATTTGTGAAAGCCATTTTATTAGTGATGATGTTTTACCAAATAAAAGATTGCAATATGGAGTTGTACCTAATTACTCTTCATCTCCCATGTAAGTAATTCTATATCACTTAAAAAGATATATTTAATTGTAGTCACTCTCCCCGACTACTGAGGGGAATAAAACATAAGGAGTTGTATTTTAATAACACTTGTATTTCTAACAACCTGTCTGGATCACCTTTTTATCATCTAACACGCCGGAGTCCATCACATGACCTCCTCTTCTCCCATACCAACCTAAAACTATGAAAATCCCTACCACAAGTAGTGGGGTAAGAATAATGGCGGTACATTCAAATTTTTAAATCTTACTACTACGTAATCAAAATTTTGAAATCTGTGTAAATAGTTACATTAATTTAGATATTACAAGTAGATTAGATTATAAAACATTGGGATTGTTTTACTAATATAATAGTGATTGTATAAGTTATCAACAGGGATTACATACATAATATGTATTTATTTAAATATAAAATATTGTAAAGTAATTTGCACAAAAGTATATCTATCCAATCATTAAATCTCTATTACTTATGTATTTTTCCTATGTTTAATGCAACCCGTTTTTAATATACAATCAATTCTTTAAAAAAAATGATTGCAGCACCATTAGAAGGAAAATCAAGCTTTGATATGTGCTCAAATCTGAAGAAATCAGATGTTACATTTGATATTAAATTTGTAACTCCCCACTTTTGAAACAATTTGTGATTCCTACAATATCTGTTGGTAATAAAGACCCTGAGGGACAAGCTAATGTAACCGAAACTATATCTGGAGGTTTGTAGTTTTGAATGTATGAAGAAATGTTGTTACCATAATATTGTACATACTTTCAGGTTCAGGACTACATTATACTGCTCTGTTACAACGATATACATACGTCAATTGTACATTATTAGTTCTTGCCTCTTTTGTTCCATTATGTGCTACTGCGGCAACAAAAATCCGGGTAAGTACAGTGAGATCCAAAATGACTGTCTGTGCCGCTTCCGTTAAAAAATATAATTTTCTCAAAATGCCGCCATACTTATATTGTGGTTAGAATTATTTCAGTGGCGCGTACATAGATATTACATATGGGCGCGTACTAATAATAAGATATGACAACGCGATCATAATCGTTTGCGATACAACTCTTTTCGTTTTTGACATTTCATGCAATTATTACAAGTTACATATAAGTGTTATGTAGCATAAACTAATATACACATTAAGTAAAATGTAATTTTATTTTTATTTATTTCACACATTATTTAGTCAAAAAATAAACATCATATTTTCTTTAAAAATTGTGTTCAAAGTGTCCACCACTATTGCTTATGCAAGCGTCTACCCTTCTTTTCAAATTTTCAAAAACACTATGCAGCTGCTCAAGTGTGATGCTTTGGACGGCATCTATAATTGCAGCTCTCAATTCCTCAATGGTGTGCATCCGATTTCTAAACACTCTGGATTTCAAATATCCAAAGAGGAAAAAATCCAAAGGTGTAAGATCAGGTGATCTTGGGGGCCAACGTTGTGCCCTACGACCCTATCACCATAAATGTTTTGAAGATATTCGCGTGTTGTTTGAGCTGTGTGTGCTGTTGCGTTATCGTGTTGAAAATATCCTCTTTCTAATTCATTAGCTCCCAGTTCTTGTATAAATAAAGATAACATTTGTTGATAGCGATCTGCATTAACGGTTTCTTCAAAAAAAATTGGACCTATTAGTCGTCTTCTCGAAATAGCGACCCAAACTCCAACTTTTAAAGGATGTAATGGTGTTTCATGAAATATGTGAGGGTTTTCAGCAGACCAAACACGATAATTCTGGGAATTAATGTAACCTGTTAAATGAAACCAAGCTTCATCTGAGAAGAAACTATTGTCCAATATGTCATTATCTCTCAGGTTATCATTTAACCAATGACAAAATTGTAATCTTTTATCAAAATCTAGTGGCAATAATTCTTGTACAACAGAAATTTTATAGGCATGCAGATGCAACTTCCTTTTTACAGCTCTTTGACAAGATCCGTAGCTTAATCCTGTAATAAAATCCAATTTTAATAAAATAAATGTGTTTAGATTGAAAAAATATACCTGTTTGTTGTGCCAGCTGTCGCAATGGTTTGGTAGGACTCAACTCAAGGCTTGTTCGTACATTTTCCACGTTATCTTCAGTAAGAACTGATGCTCGTCCAGGCGACTTGCCTTTTGTAACACCTCCTGTGTCTCGAAAACGAGCCACTATTCTGCTAATATGACGTCTTAAATTTTCGTAATCATATTCTTCATTTGGAAACTGTTCCCCAAACTCTTCAATACTTATGTTAACAGAATATATCCATTCACCATTCTCATTGCGGTGTCCATTTCTAAAATAACTCTCTAAGAGAAATTTGTCCTGTTCCAGAGTGTACGGCATTGTGCTAACAGTCTGAAATGAATGTTGAAACACCTGATATCGATCACTAAAAGAAGAAATTAATTTTCTCGAAGCAAACAACAACAAAGTAACAAAAATAAAAAGGTAATAGTAACACGAAAAATAATAACGCAAAACACTAATCAGCAAGCGTACGCCAATGACAAATAATAATGAGAAATGTCAAAAGATTTGGTGATATTACAAAAATATAATCAGATGCTAGGTTCACTCAGAACTTCGGAAATAAATAGTAAATATAAAAATAGTAAAAACAGTATTTTTCGGACAATCATTTTGGATCTCTCTGTATTATAGGCTTTTTTGACAGTTTTTTTAGCAGTATAAATCAACCGTTTCTCATGTTCATGTCAATTTTGATGTATAACCATTTCTATTTAATGTTGTTAGACTCCAAACCTAGTCTCCTTATAAATACTTTCCCAAGTAATGTAATTACTTGCATGATGACATGACATATGTCAATAATGATTCAAAAATGAAATAAAATTTGACAAAGCAAAAGCCAGATTTAAACTACATTATCTTAAGTATCCGATTTTTGTTGCCGCAGTTGTACGATAACACCAAAGTGATTTAAAAATGTGAATAAGTGAGATTAAATTCTTAGTTTTGAAAATTGGCGAGTACTGTTTTTACTTTCGTTATTGCTAAGATATAAACTTTCAAAATATTTAACCTCAGAACAAAATAATATTTTTTTTACTGGGATCAAAAAAAAAAGATTATTCGATATTCTTATATTATCGATAATATACTTTCGAATTACCATTAGACTTCAAAGAATAGAACACGCAGTATGGTGCTTAAGTGGTAGTACATTTACATTAAACATAAATATGTGTGGTAGCAGAATTTGTATCTGCAATTTCTTATAGAACATACATACATTTAATTAAATTTTTCTAGGTTGAAATTTAATTGAATATCAAACTGCAATAAATGCTTTATTCTTCCAGATCTAATGGGAATTCGGGAACATGATTATATAAAATAGGGATTATGTGAAAAGCGCAATTACATTTAAATATGCCGCCGAAAACTATTACTTTCCCTCTGCAAACTAGATGGCGCAATTTGGCTCAACTTATTTTGCAGTAGGTTGGTGGCAGACCTGGGCGTTACCAATTA
The DNA here is from genome assembly GCA_038088585.1 of Chrysina gloriosa. Taxonomy (NCBI): domain Eukaryota; kingdom Metazoa; phylum Arthropoda; class Insecta; order Coleoptera; family Scarabaeidae; genus Chrysina; species Chrysina gloriosa. The sequence continues at coordinate 36,590,293 of CM076093.1, read as the reverse complement.
CTTTTCAATTACCAATTACATTAGCTGTAATGGGTAATTGAGAAATATCAATTTCCAATTACCGATAATTGTAATTGAATTTTATCATATACAAATTAAATGAGATTTTGTAATTGGCAATTCTCAATTACCAATTACATGCAATTGGTAATGGGCAAAGTAATTGGAAGTAATTGGCAAAAAAGTAATTCTAATTACACAAATGGTAATTACATTTTAATTTTTTTCCTTCACATAAAGGAATATTTAAAAGTGGTTCATTCACTGAAACATTGAATATATCGGAAGAAGAAAAATAGAATAAGGTTTTCGGCTCTTCTGTCATTGGCCGCATGCATTATGTGATGGTGAAATAGAGAGGGTATAGAAAAGAGGTGTGAACTTGAAATTAGAGAACCTTGAAATGGATTGAAACGTTATGTTATTTTGTGAAAATAAGATATTTAGTTGTAGTTGGCATTTTTCTATTTTTTTATATATTGTGTAATGGAAGATTTTTGTAATCATTGTATTTCTTTTAATAAATACTTTCCAAGTAATCATTACATTATTTTCATCAATTACTCTAAATTTCAATTACATTTTACCCATTACATGTCATTAGTAATTGGCAATCGCCAAATACTAATTACATGTAATTGGTAATTGTAGTTCATCAATTACAAATTACACATAATTGGTAATTGGCAGTGTCCAATTACAAATTACATGTAATTGGTAATTGCATTTGACCAATTACAAATTACATATAATTAGTAATTGATGATTGCCAATTACAAATTACACGTAATTGGTAATTGGTCGTGTAATAATTACAAAATGTAATTGGTAACGCCCAAGTCTGGTTGGTGGGCAATGTATACATACCGAACTCTTCATATTCTTACCAATTTCACACGTAGAATATCCCCGGCAAGGTTTTGTAATTTATTTTGTTTGATTTTACCATTTCTTTTTTCTAAAATTTGCAATGTTTGGAACATGTTTTTTCAAAATATACGACATATTTCAGATTGATAATACAACCATACTCTAATTCATTCCTTTCACTTTCGATTTGTTAATGATTTTATTAAAAAGAATGCTTAATTTTCCAGCTTTTCATCCTACAAATTAGTGCCGTTTTTGTTTGAGCTTTACGCAGAAATATATTTTTACTGAAACAATTGTATAATTAGGTGTCTCTTTATTATATAATAACATTTATTTAGGGAAGAAATATTTTACATCTTTTAATTCAAATTCAAATTATTCCAATGTCTCCGACCAACACCCGAGACCTTACGAGTGTGTCCCGTGAGCCCAGTGACGTCACTAGATTATTTCCAAGGATTAGTTCATTGTTAGTTATATTTAGTTCTGTTAAAAACACAAGGTTTCGCAAAAAGAATATCGATTTGGAATAGTTAACACGTGTTTAAGTTCTCACTTGATTCTTTACAATGGCAGAACTTTCAGAAAACGCATTGTGTAAAGGCGCACAGTGATAATTTGCTGAAAATTAACCCGTTTATGGTGGAATTCATTCATTCAAACGATTAAGGAGAGTTAAAACTGAATCGTAAGTAAAATTATAGTTAAATATGTAATAATTTAATAGACATACTGTTATTTCATATTAATTCCCGTATTATTAACATATACATATATACATATATAGGTTATGTCCGTCAGCTACCTTCGAAGTAACTCCTTGACGTATTATATATGACGTATAAGATGTCAATGAGGCAACCTCGCACATAATATCTAATGCGAAGTGACACATGTCTATAATATGATATGGCAACATCCGAAGTACGTCACTAATGACGTAACTGTCACACGTAACTATATTATATATAAGTAGTTGGAATATGAAATTTTCAGGTTAGTGCTATATGTCAAAAATCTTTTCTAACTGTCAGACTAGCCGTAAGTAACCATGGAAACAGAAAACGTTGAATTGTAAATAAATACTTATACGTCACACTTGTTTTGCCGGGAATTCAAAATAACATTTTTCCATAATTATTTTGTACCAGAAATAACGTATTTTCTACAGAATTGATAATGATATCGGTAATTATCAATATTAAAGTATCAGATTAAAATATAAATAAAAATCATGCGTATATCCTATTGTGGTGCCATCTGTTGACTATGAACTTCCAAGTTATGTTATAAGTAGAGTTTATAAAAAGGTGGTACGGGACAAGCACAACAAGGGCGTATGTCGGTGAATGTCATCTAACGCGAATTTGTTAACCGACATAGCCGCTTTCCTATCAATGATAAGTTATCATCAGAGTTTGTTAATGTAGGAGCGTCTTTAGGTGATGTAGGATGGTCCTTTATTTATATGTCACGTTACGAAAGCAACACTTTTTACAAATAACAATTTAATAACTGATTAAGAAATACAGACAATACATGGCAATACATTTCTTAAACGCGACCAAAAGCAACTAACTGCTTTCCCCTCTCCTTTCACGCATGCGCCCTCTATCTGGCGGGAAATACAAAGTTTAAAATATGTATACTACATTATACTATTTGCACTACTTAATGATAACACGTCATCCACCATTTTAGCAAATTCTGCTTATCATTGATAAGTTACCATTGAATAATAAAATTCGTAGAAGTGACAGCGTGAGTCCGATTTACACTATTTAATGATAATACGTCATCCACTCTTTTATCAAATCTTAGTTATAACTTGATCTTGTTTAAAGAAGTGGATGACGTGTTATCATTAAGTAGTGTAAATCGGGCCGACGCTGTCACCCCTCCGAACTTTATTTAATGATAAGGTGTCATTGACCCCACGGCTGACCTTCGAAGATGTTCTGAAGGTAGTCTACCATCAATTCAGCTTTGTACATCCGTTTCACGTCACTTGTCAACTCCATATTTGTTTCCCCCCTTCCAATCATTAACGTATTCTACAACTACAGCGACAGATTCAAAATATAATTTTCGGCGCGAAATTCGAAATGTACTCTTGATTACTACGTAATAAATTTCTGTTTCCAGTTTGAAAGTGTATCGATAAAAAATTGGTTTCAAAATTGCCCATAGTGTTTGTTTCTTTAGAGAAGAGCACACGACGTCATATGCGCAATGAATTAAATTTGGAGCTCGGTATACGTTAGCATGGTAACCGACTAGCGAAAGTCAGTGAAACGTCACATTCCGCGCATATGTTCATGACGTATTGCTTTTCTTTAAGGAAACAAACTCTACACTTCTTTCTGAATCGGCGTTCGAAAAAGGAACCGGAAACGTTTCCAAAAAACGGAAACTAAACCCAATTATGCTTCGCTATTACATCCAATAAACGCCCTTTGTAGCTGCGTACAGTTACATGCAGGCACTAAATTAAGTATCTTGGCGCTCCCCTTTCCTACCCAATTAATCCCCGCGATCCCCCTGACAATTTTTTTATTCTGATCTGCGCACGCCTCTGGTCGTGTCGGAAATCTATAACAATTCGATACGGCCTGTACGATAGCGCCCCCTGACGGCGGTCTGTCGCGACATTTTAATCGCGAGGTTATGTTGTTATGGTGGTGGTGCTGCCGTTGCTGCTCTCCTGCCTTTCCCGTAGTCGTTCGGCGAAAGCTAGCCATTCCGCGAAGTGAATCGGTGAAGTAGTGGTTTTTTCTTCTTCTTCGTTTATCGTCCGGAACATCGCCGTTACGTCGAAATCGATGCTGCTACTCCTGTCGACGGCCGTCGCGAGCGAAGAACATGGCTGAAGAGATTTCGGTGGTGCTGAATCGCAACGAGAATTCGGGCCTCGGCTTCTCGTTATTGGGCAAGCCGGGCCTTCCGCCGATCATCTACAACATCCTGGAGGATTCACCGGCCGCCGAAAGCGGAGAGGTGAGTTTCGTCCCATCAGTCGAAAGGAATTTTCGATAGCGAAAGAGAAAAAAAAGAAAACCGTCGGTCGGGTCGATACCTTTCTCCTCTCGCTTAACGTAATTCGGAAGAAATTCCAGGGGCGGTTCTGGTCGGCGTGCGTAATGATGCCGATCGGACGGACGAGAAATTACGGTTTTATCGGCGCCCGATTTCGTTATCGCGAATAAGGAGATTAATACTCGCCGGATTTCAGTTCTCCGGATGTTTTCGTAATCCAGGCAGAAACAAGCGCGGCCTTTCTTCGTCGATAAGCGAAATTCGGGACGTTTCTATGAGGTGATTCGAGGCGATTTGTCACTAGTAATAATCGATACGTAAAACAAACTCATTCGTTTGTTTTATGGGGCGTCCCATCTGTCAAAGTTTGACGTTGACAGTACTGTTTTCGTACGACAATCACTTGTTTCTGCTGCAACTTATCGAATCAGTTCGCACGGGTCCTAACCCCCACTTCGGCGAAACGCTGACTTTGAAAACAAATCTATCTGAAAATGCGGAAGAAAGATATGTTAAAATAAGGCAGTGACAATTGTCATTTTGCCTTTAGGTATCAGTTCATCGACTCTATAGAGAGTTGTGTGAAAAGAGTTTAACGACATTGACAGCTGTAGAATTCAATGACAGAAGATACATTTGTCAAAGTTTTTAATGACATTGACAGTTCTCGTTTTAAATTTTCGTCTTAAGTTATTCTTGTTCCCGCCGCTCCTTTGGAGCATATGGCATCGTTTGCGTGTTACTGAAACACTTTAACGTGACGATAAGGTCGCCGGTATCATGCAATCAGCTGTTGGTTATCATAAAAAAATTCTGCCAAAATCGTTGAATGACTTTGACAGCTATAGAAATTAATGTCAGAAGATACACCTGTCAACGTTTTTAATGACATTGCACAGTTCTCGTTTTAAATTTGTGTCTTAAGTTATTCTTCCTGTTCCTGTCATCCCTTTTGGAGCATATGGCATCGCTTACGTGTTACTGAAGCGTTTTAGTGTGTGTATCATGCAATCAACTGTTGGTTGTCATAAAAATACATTTATGTCAAAATCGTTGAATGACTTTGACAGCTATAGAATTTAATGACAAACGATACACCTCGAAATTCATGATAACATTGACACTTCTCGTTTTAAATTTGCGTCTCAGTTCTTCTTGTTTCTCTCATCCCTCTTATAGAGTATGGTATCGTTGATGTAATAACAATAATAATAATAAAGTATATTAGCCTAACAGAATTACATCCAATGACAGGGCTTAACTTAAGATATGCGTAATATGTAATACGTGGTACATATCAATGTAATATGTGATACATAATATTATTAATACGTGATACATGGCAAAAAAAGCAAAGTAACTTTAGAGATGGTTATAAAATATGTGCCCATACATGTCATTTGCATCAATGGCACAGTGCACTAAAGGAGCGTTGAGCAAAATGTTGGTTCTTGCTGTGTCGATTGCAAACGTTGTATCGTATCTTGTTGACAATCTGGGTACGTGAAAGTTGATCTGAAATAGTAAATATGGAGAGTCGATTCTATTATTAACAAGCCCGATAAGATCGCTGGTATCATGCAATCAGCTATTGGTTGTTATAAAAGAAATTTCTGTCAAAATCGTTGAATGACATTGACAGCTATAGAATTTAATGAACAAAAGATACAACTGTCAAAATTCGTAGTCATATTGACAGTTTTCGTTTTAAATTTACGTCTTAAGTTATTCTTCTTCTTGTTCCTGTCACCCTTTTGGAACAGATGGCATTGCTTACGTGTTCCTCAAGCGTTTTGGTCTAACGATAAGGTCCACCAGTCTCATCTAATCTACTATTGGTTACCATAAAAAGAATTTCTGTTGAAATCGTTGAATGACATTGACAACTATAGAATTTAATGACAAGAGATACACCTGTCAAAATTTTTAATGACTTTGACAGTTCTCGTTTTAAGTTTGCGTCTCAGTTATTCTTCTTCCTGTTTCTGTCCCTCTTTTTGGAGCATATGGTGTCGCTTAGATGTTTCTACAGCAGTTGTGAGGTGATGATAAGGTCTATCGATCTCGTATAATCTACTGTTGGTTATCATAAAAAGAAATTTCTGTTAAAATCGTTAAATGACATTGACAAGTATAGAATTTAATGATAAAAGATACAGCTGTCAAACTTCATCATAACATAGACAGTTCTCGTTTGAAATCTGTGCCTTAAGTTATTTTTATTCTTGTTCCTCTCACCCTTTTGGAACAGATGGCATTGCTTACGTGTTTCTCAAGCGTTTTGGTCTAACTATAAGGTCCACCGGTCTCGTCCAATCTACTGTTGGTTACCATAAAAAGAATTTCTGTCGAAATCGTTGAATGACATTGACAACTATAGAATTTAATGACAAGAGATACACCTGTCAAAATTTTTAATGACTTTGACAGTTCTCGTTTTAAGTTTGCGTCTCAGTTATTCTTCTTCCTGTTTCTGTCCCTCTTTTTGGAGCATATGGTGTCGCTTAGATGTTTCTACAGCAGTTGTGAGGTGATGATAAGGTCTATCGATCTCGTATAATCTACTGTTGGTTATCATAAAAAGAAATTTCTGTTAAAATCGTTAAATGACATTGACAGCTATAGAATTTAATGACAAAAGATACAGCTGTCAAACTTCATCATAACATAGACAGTTCTCGTTTGAAATCTGTGCCTTAAGTTATTTTTCTTCTTGTTCCTCTCACCCTTTTGGAACAGATGGCATTGCTTACGTGTTCCTCAAGCGTTTTGGTCTAACGATAAGGTCCACCGGTCTCGTCCAATCTACTGTTGATTACCGTAAAAGAAATTTCTGTCAAAATCGTTGGATGACATTGACAGTTATAGAATTAAGTGACAAAAGATACACCTGTCAAAATTAGTAATCACATTGACAGTTCTCGTTTTAAATTTGCGTCTTAAGTTATTCTTCTTCTTGTTCCTGCCAGCCTTTTGGAACAGATGGCATTGCTTACGTGTTTTTCAAGAGTTTTGATCTAACGATAAGGTCCAGCGGTTTCGTCTAATCTACTGTTGGTTACCATAAAAAGAAATTTCTGTCAAAATCGTTACAACACCTGTAAAAATTCATAATGACATTGACAATTCTCGTTTTAAATTTGTGTCTCAGTTATTCTCCTTCTTTATTTCTTAAGCGTTTCGATGTGAGAATAAAGTCGTTTACATATCCCCGACTTGGTTTGGCGTGACGATATGGTCGCTAGACTAACCTCATGCAATCACCTATTGGTTGTCATAGAAATTTGTGGTGTCAAAATAATTTAATGACATTGACGGATTTGACAACAGGTGCATATGCCTGCTGTAGCTTGATCGAGATAAATCACTAGAAGACAAAATCTCCGCTTGAATGAAACAAAATTACGCTTACAATAAAATATATCCGAAATGTGAAGGGAAGACGGCGATCTTAAATTTGCGTGTCAGTTCGTGAATCTTATGTCAAAATAATTTAACAACATTCACAGTTCTGGATTAGAACGATAGTGGCGCTTGTTTCTACCGAGACTTAGATAACGATTGAACACGGAGAAGAGCACGTAGCTTCATTTCAATGAACCGTTGATTATTTTTTATTTCTGTCAAAAATCTAGTAACTTTGACAGTTCTAGATTTTGATAACGAAGCGATTTTGACAGTTTTAGTCTTAAATTTGCGTGTCAGTCATTCGTTGCTATAGTGATTTATCCTGTCAAAAAATTTAATGACATTGACAGTTCTAGATTTTAATGGCCGAAAAGAAGTATTCGTCAAAAATCTGAACTATCTTGACCGTGCTCAATTGGCGTATCAAGTGTTCGTTGTTTGTCCATTTACTTGTTAGTTTTAAAAATGTACTAGGACCTCTCTAAGTGAAACTTTTATCTGCCACTCAAAATTGGTCTAGTTGAAGTTAGAAAAGGATGTTGCCTTCTAATGCTTCAACCCGCTGAAGAATTCAACTTTAGGGGAAATTCGAGTTATAGAGGTGTTGACTAATGGTTTACAGTTATATTTTTATTATATTGTACTTCAATACTGAAATTAGGTGGACTTAGCGTGAGACGATATCTAAACTTTATCGACCGTTTCATCTGATTAAAATTTTTCGTCGTCAAAGGATAGTATCATTATTTTACGAGGGATTTGTTTACGTAAGCCACACGCAAAATGTTATTTGCGGTATTGAATGGTATTTTCGAGCGTAAAATTCGATTACTATTGTAACGAAACCTTGAGGATGTCCTTGATGTGTACTGTTCGAATTCCAGCTTCAAAAATTAAAAATAAATCGATTCACGGTGTAAGTTATAAATCTTCCAAATCAGTCGGATTCGTTGAAAGCTGATGATTTCATAGTTCGTATTATCGAATCCGTTTATTTTTTCAATGCAAATAGACGATCGATTTCAGCATCTTTAAAAATTAATCAATTTCCTCCAATAGCAAGTTGTCAAAATTGATCCAATCTCAGTTCCAAAACAATTTGCAAAATTGGTTCGTAATCCATTCTCAAACTCCTCCAATCCTTCTCAAAACGGGAAATTAGCAGATTCGACTTTCGTACATCTCAAAGTTTTCGTGTCCCTACCCAAGACGAAATTCGGAAAGTCTCAAACTAGTTTAATCGCTCAGAACACAAAATTCTGAAGTTGACCCACTGCCCAAGCAACAAAATTTTGTAGTTTAATTCACTTTTAAGCACGAATTTTAAACACGGTTTGATAAACCAACTTCGGGATCTCTAAAAATTAGCCAATTTCATCCATATGGAAGCAGTCAAAATTGGTCCAGTTTTAGCTACCTATTTAGTTCGCAAGCCAACATTTTAAGGTTAGCGGGCCAAAGTATCTGAAAAGTGAGTTGTCAAAATTGTTTCAGTTTTAACCTCAAACTTCCTTTGAAAATTGGTTCGCGCGTGAACTTCTTGAGGTTGGCAAACCAAAGTGTCTGAAACGCAATCTGTCAAACTCAGTCCAGTTTTAGCTTCAAACTTGGTTCGCAAGCCAACATTTTAAAGTTAGCGGGCCAAAGTGTCTGAAACGCAATCTGTCAAAATTGGACCAGTTTTAACCTCAAAATCACATCCAAAATTAGTTTCCAAGCCAACTTCTTTAGGTTGGCAAGCCAAAGTGTGTGGAACGTAATCTGTCAAAATTGTTCCAGTTTTAACCTCAAAATTACTTCGAAAATTGGTTCACAAGTCAATTTCTTGCGGTTGGCGGGTCAAAGTGTCTCAAACGCAATCTGTCAAAATTGGTCCAGTTTCAGCTTCAAACTTGGTTCGCAAGCCGACATTTTAAGGTTAGCGGCAAGAAATGGCTAAAAGGTAGTCTGTCCAAATCCTTTCAGTTTTTATCTCAAAATTCTTCGAACATTGGTTCGCAAGTCAGTTCTTGAGGTTGGTAAACCAAAGTGTCTGAAACGCAGTCTGCCAAAATTGGCCCAGTTTTAGCTTCAAACTTGATTCGCAAGCTAACATTTTAAGGTTAGCGGGCCAAAGTGTCTAAAACGCAATTTTGTCAAAATTGTACCAGTTTTAACCTCAAAATCTCATCGAAAATTAGTTTCCAAGCCAACTTCTTTAGGTTGGCAAGCCAAAGTGTCTGGAACGTAATCTATCAAAATTGTTCCAGTTTTAACCTCAAAATTACTTCGAAAATTGGTTCGCAGGTCAATTTCTTGCGGTTGGCGAGTCAAAGTGTCTCAAACGCAATCTGTCAAAATTGATCCAGTTTCAGCTTCAAACTTGGTTCCCAAGCCGACATTTTAAGGTTAGCGGCAAGAAATGGCTAAAAGGTAGTCTGTCCAAATTGTTCCAGTTTTTATCTCAAAATTCTTCGAACATTGGTTCGCAAGTCAGTTCTTGAGGTTGGTAAGCCAAAGTGTCTGAAACGCAGTCTGCCAAAATTGGTCCAGTTTTAGCTTCAAACTTGATTCGCAAGCCAACATTTTAAGGTTAGCGGGCCAAAGTGTCTAAAACGCAATTTTGTCAAAATTGTACCAGTTTTAACCTCAAAATCTCATCGAAAATTAGTTTCCAAGCCAACTTCTTTAGGTTGGCAAGCCAAAGTGTCTGAAAATCTGTCAAAACTCAACTTTTATCAGATATAAACTGTAAGTATCGTGCTAATGACAGCTTCAAGACTATTCAACTGCTAACCACGAACTTCCAAAATTTGACCTAACTTTCCATGTCAAAAATTTCCCAATTAATGGACTTCCAGTTCCAAAATCAACACATCGCATTTGCCTCTAAAATCGGTTGGAATCCTCCCCCAAATTGGTCAACCATGTCCAAAAAGAAAATTACCAAAACGACTCCCCAATCCGCCCGAAACCAGTCCACTTTCTCGCAGAATTTTCGGTTTTCTTTCGGATTTAGCCCAATCATTTGGTTTCAACCTTAAAGGAAAAAATTCTTCTCCACAGAGTCCTCGCGAGAAATTCGTATCTCGACACACCGGCAATTTTACAATAACTCCAATGACGTATTAGATCACCTCAAGAGACGTGCGGTGAAGATCTCGACGACCTATCCGCGTCGAAAATAAACCGAAAATAAAAGACTCCTTCCCCCTATTTTTAGCCCAAGAAACGCATACGCACTTTACCAAACGCCAGAATCTTTTTTCTTCGGATTTCTTTCGAGCGAGGATCGTCGTCGTCCCCATCATCGTACGAAGTCGACGGCAATTAAAAATAAAAGATCGCCGTACCGCGGAAGCGTTGCTCTTTTATCTCTTTTCCGTTTGCGTTATCGAAAATAGAAACGGACGAGGAAAGAAGTAGTAGAAGAACAAGAAGAAGCAAAGCGGTGACATTTCGAGTGTCGTTTGTAGTCGGAATATGGCGCCGATATTGATGACTGGGTAAACACAACACTCGATTTCGACAAGATGGCCATTATCGTCGTGTAACAATTGACTGTCTGACTTTAATGGGGTTGACGGCGACTCGGATCTGTTTCGCTTTTGCTGCTATAAAAGTCGAATTCCCGCTTTTTTCTGTAAGAAATACTAGTGAATAATTTCGAAACTCGAAAAGTCCTGATTATGAGTCTTACGATACCGGACGAAACGTTGGCGGGAAAAAGGAATTTATGCCTCGAACAGCAACCGCATTCAACTATGTACGTCCTGATTATTTACGAGAACCAAAATATTAATTCGAAGAAGAATCTGATTGATTACAAAACGACCTTATCAACGCCGGGTTAGTGGGGGCGCCTCTCAAAGTAGCTGTGCAATAGCCTGCTAAGCAAGCACAAATTGCACGGACGGTTACGGAATGGACCGGGTATGCCAATATCTCCTCCGTTCACGAGATGGAGCCACATTTCTAGTCAGATCCATCTCTATGAATAATTCTCACACGTAGTTAGGATGCTTTATTAATAAAGTTGATCACAAGCGCCAACGAACAGTGGCGGAGATTCGATACAAGTTTCAGTATAACGAAGCTAGTCTCAATGGGATCTGTTGTGGACATACATGTACGCTGCCGTAAATACTATTTCGCAGTTCTACGTTTGGTTTTAAGAATAAACTTTTATGCGCCCGCCACTGGCTATTGGCAACTCTATTAATCCCAAACGGACTATACCGTACTGACAAGTAAACTGGGAAACTATGCGGTATGATGCGTCATCTGTCCTTCGTCCTCTGCAATATATTACATTGTGAAGAGGACAGATGACTCATCATACCGCATATCTTCCCAGTTTACTGACGAGTCTCTACAAGGACGAAGTTACAGTCTTGGGTTGAAGTTTCCGCGATTAATAAATCATGATTCCCTACCCTACGTGATAACCATTTAACGTATGCAATTTGTGCATGCCTACTAAGCCATTGCACAGCTACTTTGTGAGCACCCACTCAGATCGTTTTGTAGAGGCATTATCTAGGTTCTTCTTCGAATATGTTGTAATCGTTTCAAATTTTCATATTTTTAACGGGACCAGATAATATAAACCTGAAGATACACCCCGCGATACGAACGAAACGTTGATCGAAACGACAGCGATATTTTCGTAACGATGCGCTTCTCGTATCTGTGTTAATACGAAACCTCATCGATGTCGTACCGATATCGCCCCCCCCTCCCGTCTTGTAATCGGCTACGTTTTATACCGACATGCGAGCCTCCATTTTGCGACGTGAGGTTTCGAAAATCGATACGACATACAAAGCCGTTATTGCGTTCGGGGACGTTTGACGGAATCCTTCGTTTTTAAATCCGAATTTCCTAACTTAAAAGTGCAAAAAATTGACGGACCTTCATTTACGTATATATTTATAACCGACAAGCCATTCTATTGCCGTTAATGAGAGACAGAAAATCCCACTTTCATTGTAAAGAAAATCCAGACGTCTTGTACCGGAAACGAAGTTTTCCATCGCACTTTTCGTGTAGGAACCCACACAAAAATTCCGAGCGTCTTTGTTGGTTAGAAAGAGCTAGCGCTATCACCTTTTATTATATACGCCTATTAGCGCTAATAATATCAAATGGCAATTTCCGAACTAGATTTATATGAAATCCCATTGGATAGAAGGACCTAGCACTATTATCTTTATTACATACGACTTATTACTATTACCATCTTGACAGCTAAATTTATAATGTACTAAAAGGGGGAGGGGGACTTTAAAGAGAAATTATCGTAAACGTGCAAATATCCGTTCACGCTGGTGTTCGACACTCGTTTTCCATTTTTATCTACCGTCATTAATTAGAAAGAGCCAGAAAATCAATTTTTATTATATAGGAAAATCTAGGTGTGTATTAGGTAAAGCAGGAAAAGCGAAAATCCGATCGGGCTCGCCATTTGACACGGGTTTCCTTCCGTTTGTTTATCGTCGTTAAGAAAGAGATAGAAAATCAACTTTCATCATATCACATTACATTACCATATCCCGTTCGTTAGAGAGAGATAGCATTATCATCTTTTATTATACACCATCATCATTGTTATGATCATATTGCAATTGGGGAGCTAAATTTTGTGATTCGCCAAGCGAAAAGGGAGCGGGCCGTAAACGAGCGGAAACACAAACGACTTGCCATTCGACACAGTCTATCTTCTTTTATCTCCCGTCGTTAAGAAAGAGACAGAAACACACCTTTTGTTAGAAATAGAATCTAGATGTGTAAGAGCGGACGCGGTTTTCCGCTTGAAAGCCTATCCGTAAAGAATCCCGACCGTCCTTGTCACATTCCGCTGGTTAGAAGGAGATAGCACCATCATCTTTTATTATACACCATAATCATTGTTATGATCACATGGTGGTTAGAGAGCTAAACCTTGTAATTCGCCAAGCGAAACGAGGGGGAGGATGGTAAATGAGCGGAAACCTGACCGACTTGCAATTTGACACTGGCTTTCTCCTGTTATCTACCCGCGTTAAGAAAGAGACGAAAAAACAATTTTTGTTAGAAATAGAACCATGATGTGCGATGGCGGGAACGGTTTCCCGCTTGGAAGTCTACCTGTACAGAATTCTGACTGTCTTTGTTACGACATTCTGTGGATTAGATAGAGATAGCATTGTCACCTTTTATTATACACGATCATTAAGATTTGATAAAAGAGTAGATGACGTATTATCAATAAGTAGTGTAAACCGGACTGACGCGCCCTTACTTCTCCGAATTATAATGTTCCGGATTGCACGTAAGTGGAGATAAATACCGGTTTACACCACTTAATGTTAACACGTCATCCACTTTTTCATCAAACCTTAATGATCATTACTCTTATGATAGTATGGTACTTCGAGAGCCAAAGTTTGTAATTCGCCAAAGGAAGGGGAATGGTGTCTCTTAAAAAAGGATTATCGTAAATGGAAACTCGATCGACACTCTTTTTCCTCTTCTATCTACCGTCATTAGAAAGGGACAGAAAATTAATTTTCATTATATCAGGAATCTAGATTTTTAATAGCGGAAATAGTAATCATTGTTAAAATGAAATTCTCTTCAAAGTATCGTATAGGAGCGGAAACCCGATTGGTTCGTAATTCGACGCTGTCTCCCCTTTTATATACCGTCATTAGAAAGAGACAGAAAATCCTTTTTTGTGAGAAATAGAAACTATGTAGATGTGTAATAGCGGTTTTCCGCTTGGAAGCCTACTCGTAAAAAATCTTGACCGTTCTGGTTACGATATCCCGCTGGTTAGAGAGAGATAGCGCTATCATCTTTTATTATACACCGTCATCATTATTATGATCGTATGGTAGTTGGAGAGTTAAATTTTGTCATTCACCAAGCGAAGAGGGAGGGGAGCAGATATCCAATCGTCTTGCCATTCCACACTGTCACTCTCCTTTTACCTACCGTCGTTAAGAGAGGGACAGAAAATCCGTTTTTATTATAAAGGGAATCTAGATGTGTAATATCGGAAGCAGTATTCAGCGTAGAAACGAAATTCTCTATCCTTTTTCGCCTGAAAGCCTACCCATGAAGAATACCGTTGGTTAGAGAGCGATAGCACTATCGCTTTTTATTATATACCATTATGGCTATTAGTGCTGTTATTATCACATGACAATATACGATCTAGATTTCTATGAAATCACCGTTAAATAGACAAAGCTAGCGCTATCATCTTTTATTATATTCAAATATGACTTCTGCTGTGATGCTCTAATTTGAGTTCTAAATTTATGAATTATCAGAAGAAGGCGGGAGCACTTTTAAAAGGAAGCGAACGGAAATACGTGTATGTAAACCTCGCGATACGACACCTTAGTTGTTCCTTCTTTGACACCCTTCGCTGGGTAAAGAGAGAAAATGAATTTTCACTGTAAAGAAAATCCGAGAAGATGTACAAATTTGGAAGTGGTCAATCATTGCATTAACGAAATTTCGTCTAGCAGCCAATCCGCGAGGAATTCCGATCGTCTTCGTCGCGATGTCCCATTAGTTAAAACGGGATAGCGCCATCACCTTTTATTATACGCGGTTTTTACTGTTATTACGATCACATGACAATGTTAGAGCTAAATTTACAATTCGCTCGGCGCACTAATCGTAATCGTTATCGTTCGATTTACTGATCCGACACTCAGTTTCCTTTTCTATCTACCGTCGCTAGAAAAGGACGTGAAATCGATTTTCATTATAAAGAAAATCTAGGAGATGTGTAATATCGGAAGCGGTAATCGTTGCATAAATCTAGCAGCCAATCCGGGAAGAATTCCGGTTGGTTTTGTCTCAACATTTCGTTGGAGAGAGAAAGAGCAAACGTTACTAATTTTTATTATAAGAAAATCTGATTAAAAAAATCCAACTAGGATGATGTCTAGAATCTATGACAATCCATCGCAATATTTCTATCGTCTTCCATCTTGTCGGGATTTCATTTGAATTTTTTTCGTTTTTGTCATTTGATACGATAGAGCGCTTGCGCCCGAGAGAGTGCGTGCTATCAGTTTTTATTATTACGTAATAAATATTTGTAGTTTTTAAAAATTTTCGTGTGTACTTAAAGAAGATGATGCATATCTCCATTTGAGATGCAGGTGCGTTTGAACGTTTTCCAGATTCTGCTGAGATCTCTTTGGCCAATCAAAAATCCCAAATATTCCCAAGCTTTCCTCCAAAGGAATTCGCTGAATCATGGATGAGAGCATCCTAAGAAAGGAATTCATCGGTTTCCCCTGTAATCCTGGTTTCTGAACTAATTAATAAATAAAATAATTACCCCGATCAGACCACCCCCTCCCCCTCGCCGCTCCAGAACTTTACGGATTTGCCGTTACCTCATGAAATAATCGACGATCGAGGTCGACGATTTAATCGATAATTAAATATCGGACGTAGCCGTTTTTTAATTGGTGATTCACGCATCATCTAGACGAAGTTGACCTACAATTAGAGCTCTAACATCGTCGTTTCGTACGTGGTTCATTTGACTATATTCGTATATAGATACGAACGCGCAGAAACTGGACAGATCATGCAGATGATGAAGATATTGATGATCACCATTTAGCAAGGTTACGAGTGTTCTCGTTTGCCTCAAGATTGAGAGCTAAATTGTCTCGGAGTTCGATATAAGGAGATGGAAATGAAATGGAAAAGAGATCCGAAAAAGGTTAACGTATCCCTATACGTCCCTTCCGGTACGAGTCGCGAGTTCGAACCGTTAAAATCGTCTTAATTGGTTAGGCGAATTTTTATTAACGACGATGCCTTATCGAGCTGTCATTTTGGAAATTATCGCTTTCGTTAACGAAGATTAGAAGCATTAAACGTAAAACTCCCTAAAAGCAAACCTACAGTAACCTACAGTAAGATCTACAGTACGTTGCATCCTGTATATCATCGGTCATATCGAATCGAACACCAGACGTAGATTTTTTGCCACTTTCATCTTTTTATCATCAAATGATCCTAAAAGGAAGGCGGAAATCATTTCGCACAAAGCGGACAAACATCAATCCAGCTCCGCAGGAAATGAGGGTGAGAGGAAACGGCGTCGCGAGAAAAAAATTAACTATACATAGACGCCCTTTGTGCGACGGCCGTGATGACTCGAGGGTAGTTCCCCGATGACAAAAGGCGAGCGAGAAATTGGGGGGAGCAGTCGAGATCGGGGGATCGGCGCGGTTTAAAGAACTATTCGAGAAAAGGAAACAGAGAAAGAGAGAGAGAGAGGAAACGAAATATTATAAATACTGCGAGCGCGAATTGCACCATCTCTAACGTCATTCTTAATTCCAACTGGTTTAAAAGGGAAAAGAAATGAAAATATACAGGGTGAAATGATGCTCGAATGTAAACAGATATGTAACTGTAGGTAGTGTCTGAAGGCATCGCTGTTGGTTGGTAAACAGATGACTGTAGGTAGTGTTTGAAGGCATCGCTGTTGGTTGGTAAATAGATGACTGTAGGTAGTGTCTGAAGGCATCGCTGTTGGTTGGTAAACAGATGACTGTAGATAGTGTCTGAAGGCATCGCTGTTGGTTGGTAAACAGATGACTGTAGGTAGTGTCTGAAGGCATCGCTGTTGGTTGGTAAACAGATGACTGTGGGTAGTGTCTGAAGGCATCGCTGTTGGTTGGTAAACAGATGACTGTAGGTAGTGTCTGAAGGCATCGCTGTTGGTTGGTAAACAGATGACTGTAGATAGTGTCTGTAGGCATCGCTGTTGGTTGGTAAACAGATGACTGTAGATAGTGTCTGTAGGCATCGCTGTTGGTTGGTAAACAGATGACTGTACATAGTGTCTCAAGGCATCGCTGTTGGTTGGTAAACAGATGACTGTAGATAGTGTCTGAAGGCATCGC
The DNA here is from genome assembly GCA_038088585.1 of Chrysina gloriosa. NCBI lineage: Eukaryota > Metazoa > Arthropoda > Insecta > Coleoptera > Scarabaeidae > Chrysina > Chrysina gloriosa. The sequence continues at coordinate 36,573,062 of CM076093.1, read as the reverse complement.
TGTTGGTTGGTAAACAGATGACTGTAGATAGTGTCTGTAGGCATCGCTGTTGGTTGGTAAACAGATGACTGTAGATAGTGTCTGCAGGCATCGCTGTTGGTTGGTAAACAGATGACTGTAGATAGTGTTTGAAGGCATCGCTGTTGGTTGGTAAACAGATGACTGTAGATAGTGTCTGTAGGCATCGCTGTTGGTTGGTAAACAGATGACTGTAGATAGTGTCTGCAGGCATCGCTGTTGGTTGGTAAACAGATGACTGTAGATAGTGTCTGTAGGCATTGCTATTGGTTGGTAAACAGATGACTGTACATAGTGTCTCAAGGCATCGCTGTTGGTTGGTAAACAGATGACTGTAGATAGTGTCTGAAGGCATCGCTGTTGGTTGGTAAACAGATGACTGTAGATAGTGTCTGTAGGCATCGCTGTTTGTATCGTTGTGAATCAGATGACTGTAGGTAGTGCCTGAAGATCTTGATCAGAAGAAGCCAGGAAAGAAGATGACTCTAGAGCGCTCTAGAGAAATAAATAAAATATTATAAATGGAGGTGTCCCGGAAACGATAATTATCTACGTGAAATTTCGGGAGTATCGGAAGTTCCTACGTCGCTTTTCGTCTGTAACTGATTTTTTAAAAAAGACAACAAAGAAGCGAAAGTATACAGGGTGAAGGAAATTCTTTAATGTCAATTTATGGATTTTTACGCCGTCCCCGTAGATACAAAACGTAGCTGGATACAAAACAAGCTCCGCAATATTACCCCTCCCCCTCGTTATTCTGTTTTTATTTTTTCCGTTATCGTTGTCTTCTTTCGTCTAGATAAATATCGTCGCGTCGCCGCCACCACCAACTACGTCGCAATTAACGTTAAATCACGATTCCATGACCTACTACGATACAGTTTCCTGGTTTACGAAGCGCTTTCGTTGACGACACGTATGTATGCATGTTTCGTTAACGGGCGTTGTTCGATTCGTTTTTTTTTTGTTTTTTTGTTCTCCCGATCAGGTTCGATCGTTGCCGAGTTAAAATCGCCGTTGTCGAATTTGTCATCGCTGTAAAATCGACTCTGCGGTTACAAAAACGAAAACAATGTGCGGGGATTTTTCCCGTCCCCATCGCCTAGTATTTTAGCGACCTGACCTTTCTCCCGTTCCTCCTTCCCCCGCCTTCTCTCCCAAACGATCTCGAAAATCTAACCGAGACGAAAGAAACACGACCGGTAGGTAACTCGATTATTACCAAACTTCTAATTAAAGCGGTTATTAATGAGTTCGAACGCGAAACACGAGTCGCACTTAAAACTGGTAAGTTTCGAACGTCGATCGATTGGTAATTTTCGGACGTCCTCCCTCCACGTCCGTTTAGCGCGCGATTTCGCGGTTTGCGCAAGCCGATGCCGAAGGATAAATCGCTTTTTAATTGCGCAAACGATATCGCTCGATTCAAGAAAAAAGTGAAAATCGACGATAATATAAAATCTCATCGATTTAACCAAAACTTCCCCACTCTTACCTCCCTTTCAAAACGATACCTTTTCATATCCGATATCTTTTCATAGTTCAAATCTCCACTTACTTTTGCTCAAAAAAAAAAAAAGACGGAAAAAATTATACCTTAAAGGCGTGAAAGAAAAAACGTAATTATCGCTAAAGCTCTCGCGCTAAAAACACACAAACATTCATAAAGAACACTATGGCCGTGTTCCCGTTCGGGCGTACGCGCGCTTTTAAGGGTGGCCGGGACGCTAGAGTCTCCCTCGCCCTACCCCTTCGCCCCCACCGTTACCTACTTTTCAATTAGTAATGAGTCCTGCGAGCGAGTTCGCGCGGCCGCTTAAAATTTTAACATTTCCCGGCCGAGGTGGATGCGATTAAATCAAAAAGTTTCCGCCTTCGAGGAGACGCGAGGGGAGGGCGTTTGTAGGCGGGGGATGACGGGCGTAGTTCTTTCACGGCGAAAATTATCCGAGTCATTTCGAAAGGTTGAATGTAGGACGAAAATGGACGAACTTAAAGCGTTCGTAACGTCTCAACTATCAATAGAATGCCGATTTCAGGGGTGACTCTGAATCAGAAAAATGAGCCTTTTTCAATAGTATAGGAAGAAACTTCGTAACTTAAAAGGACTCCTAGGGTGCAATTTGCCGATTTTTTGCGCTTCTTTCGCGGTTATTCGCGATTTTCTCGGTAATAGTTGGAGCAAACGTAAAGGATCCGACGTCGTTGAGCTCGCCTCGTCAAGACGCGTCGATCGGTGTACGATTAAACCTCCTAGGTTTTATAGGAGCCGAGATGGGTATGAAATTTAAGCTATTTTTAGCGATTTTTTGCGTTTTTTCGCATTTTCTCGGCAATCACTTGGAATAATCTAAACAAGTCATATATCGTTCGAATTAGCACGTCAAGACGCGTCGATCGGTGTAGGATTGAATCTCCTAAGTCTTATATGAGTCGAGATGGGTTGCGATGTTGGCTAATTTTAGCGATTTTTTGCGTTTTTTCGCATTTTCTCGGCAACCATTTATAATAATCTAAGCAAATCATATATCGTTGGAATCGGTCCATCAAGACGCATCGATTCGTGTACGATTAAACGTGATTAGACGCAACAAACCTCCGTAACGGTTGTAGATACAGGGTTAATAATGTCATATTTGGAACCCATTTTATCCGTTCTATCCCTTATTTGTGAAATTCTGCACACAGTCATAGTTTCATATTCTGAACAACTTTTCCCAATAAGGTTTTGGCGTATTATTGACAGAAATGGAACTTCGCTTTGGCTTCAACGACGATTGTCATTTGACGCCCTTGATTTCTAAAAAGTAAATATGCGCTTGAAATTAGTTACAGATCAAGCGGGACGGTAGCCCAAGACATTAAAAGGAGGTTCAAATTGTTTGGATTTTTGCATCTACAGCCTGTTTATTGGAGTTATTATTAGTTGTGCTATTTTATTTAGCTATTTGCTACATATGTATAAAGGGCTTGTCCCAGGTTTTGTCTCTTCTTTTCACTTCTGTCGATTTTTCACCTTCTCTTTCCAGGCTGCGATTTTCTTTTCTTTGATGTCTTCCATATTTGCTACAATTCTACTAAATTCATCGTCTTCAAGAAACTGCACTACTTTCTGCCTGACATTTTCTGGGAGCGTTTTACCACACTTGTTTCTTTTCCTTAATGCTAATGTCCCGTCGTCTGCTTTCAGCTTCCGAGCTGTGTTTACCATCCTTTCTGAAACATCAAGTTTCCTCCATAGTCTCTTTGATTATCCAGATTTTTGGAACCAATGTCAAAATTTGAATTTTTTTCTGCCGTCGATTTTTTGCGCATTTTTTGTTTTAATTGTTCAGTGAGCCGATTGTGATCCAAACACTCCAGGCACTATTTGTTCGTTCCAGACCGCTTTAACTCGTTAGGATCAATATCTGCCCAGCTGTTGCAATTCGTTCAACCGTAACATCTTGAACTTGGCTAATTTTCTGCATTGCTCCCTTCTGAAGACCCCTTGAACCTTCAGTGAAGACGTACCAACAGCTGTTAAGTTTTTATCCAAGTTATCTCTAAAATATGTATTTCATCATCACGGTCAGACGGTGGTGGAGATGAAGATAAATGCTGCACCGATGGGTTTATTGCAGGACGCAGTTTCGGACAAAATATAAAGAAAAAGACAGTTTTGGAGCAAGGGAAAGTCGTTTCGTCAATCGAACTAAGGCGCGAAAGCCTTCGAATGAGACGATAAATACGCGAAACCGAGAAAACGATTTTCATCTGTACTGTACCATTCTTCCAACACTTCTTGGATTTATCAAGAGGAACCTCATCCTCGACAATCTTTCATCCCTCCTGCCCCCCTCCCCCTCTCGACTTCCCTACCTAAGTTCGTAAGTAGGTCACCGAATCTCGGGCGGTTCCGAACCGCCATCAGCTTCTTCCAGCACGTGTGACGTACGTACGACGTCCGTTCCTTTCATATCGACGAATCGTCCAAAAGGGGACAATAAAAATGTCGACGGAACGAAAGGGAGAAAAACAAACGAATCACGCACGAACGAGCTCCGTATATTTCGAGAGAAAGGATTAGGAAACGGCACGAAAGGGTTTCTGGTAGGTCGTCGTTTGTTTCTCTTCAGTTAAAATGGGGGAGGGGGTAATGTAAAGGTAAAAAGGGGATGAAGTGGCGCATTAGCCAAATTGGCGAACGAAAATGTCCCGGTTGCGAATTTTTTTAATTTAGATCATCCGACGGTATAAATTCCGTGACAGGGATAGTGGGGGAGGGATAACCTTTGGTCCCGGGCGGAATTTTTTAATCCGTCCTATATTTCACGATCTACGTTGGGATTTTTTCCCTCGAATCGCTACGATTCTTCTTCGGCGATTCTCTCCTCGCATCCTTTACCTTCTCACATCCTCACTTGCCGAGAGACGGTCGTTCTAGAAAGCGCATAAAATGTGTCAAGAAGTCGATTCGTCCGTTGACGAGGCCGTGCTTCTATTCGTCATCCGTCGAAATGCGCGAAATGCGTTTTTCCTCGCATGCAAAATCCTTGTCGTTTTCCGACGACATGCCGATGACTCAGAGACGCGTCCGTTCGTTTTATTTAGATCGGACGTAAACGGTCGTCGTTTGAGGTCGCGCCGAAAGGCCTTCGTCTTCACCTACATACGCTACCGGCCATAATTGTTAACCCAGCTGCATAATCGGAGATTATTTAAATAAACAATATTTTATCGCCTATGAAAATATTCGCACAATTAATAAGCTCTAAATACGAGATAGATCATAATCGCCTTTGTAATGTTCCGTGTGTGCATAATGAGCGGATTGAAATCAAGATATCGGGAATGATCCCTTTGCGGCCTAGGCGCGTTCAGGTAGACCTATTAGATAAAGACCGGTCTCTCGGAAATGTTTATTACGACCATCATAACATACGATAATAGACGACGCACGCATTTTAATATAATGAGAAATTTAGCCTGCATTCAACTTTTGTATTCCAAGCAGTGAATAGTGGAGGATTGGTGTGGTATTTTAAAACAGCCGATAGAAACACACCCTTGAATAGTGGTATACCACAACATCGGTAAAAATAACCGAGAAGTCGCCAAATTGCTACAATTAAACCGTTAATTGCCATAACTGTTAAGCCAGCTACATAATCGAAAGTTATTTAAATAAACAGTACTTTATCGCCTATGAAAATATTCGCACAATTATTAAGCTATAAATACGATATAGATTATAATCCCCTCTGCAATGATCCGTGTATGCGTGATGAGCGGATTGAAATTAAGATATCGGGAATGAACCCTTTGCGGTCTAGGCGCGTTCAGGTAGACGTGTTAGATAAAGACCGGCCTCTCGTAAATGTTTATTACGACCGCCATAACATATGGTGAATAGACGACGTACGCCTTTAAATATAATGGGAAATTTACCTTGCATTCAGCTTTCGTATTGCAAGCAGTGAATAATGAAGGATTTGTGCGGTATTTTAAAACAGCGGATAACGTTAAAGCGATGTCGACGGGAAAGGAATTATCGATAGAAATGCGTGCTTAAATAGTGGCATATCACAACATCGGTAAAACTAACCAAGAAAAATAAATTAAATTAGTGAAATTAAACCGAAGAACCGTGGATTATAATGTAAAGAACGAAGTATCGAAACAGTGATAGTATCTCCAATAAGCAGCGATGACGAATGACCAAACAATAACAACAGAAGTAGCATCGGCGAAGCTGTTGGAAAGAATGCCGAGATTGTGTTGCGCCTGTTTTCAATGCGAGAACTTGACGAATCGCGAATTGAAGTTAATTTATGTCGATCTTTGCCACCAGGTTGACAAACGTCCTGTTTGTACAATTGTTAAAGTTGTTTATTCAAGTATAGAATAAAGTTTTATTTTCTACTTATTGTAAATATTTTACTTTCTTTTTCTGATATTTTGAGGGTGAGTAAACAACTATGGCCTATTCGACGTCGTAAAACGAGCGATTCTCCGTATGTACGACACCACCCTGTATATATCGCATATCGATACTCGCGAAAATATCGCCGACTAGATCGAAGTCCTCACATATAACTCATAATTACCATGACCCACAAGTACAAAACAGCGCGAAAATGGGCACACGTATACACGTATATACACGGTAAGGACGCGAGGTTGTAATTCTTCGTTTGTCCACGTCCATTAACGTTGCGCTGACGTACGTGCCGTCGCATATAAACGCGAATAATTAGTGTCGTTTTTGAATAATAAAGAAAAATTTAAGATGACTTTTCGCGTTTACGCGAATATGGAATCGCGGTATGCCGTTAAAAATAGATCGGACGATGACGGCATTGGTCGAGAAGCAGTCGGATATTCTCGATATGGGGGAAAGGGGCGGTAAATTTTTGTAAAAAAATAAAAATAATTTCGCCTGCATTCAGACTTACAAAACAAAAAATCGCGCGAGAAAACGCCACTTATAACTCTCCGTTTATATCTAATAAAAGCTGTTAGCGCGAGCTCTCTCTAACCGATTGAATGTAGTGAGGGAAAAGCGCGTCAACAATTCCCCAAAAAATGCTATCGGATCTGCATGGTGCCCTATCCTCGTCAGTTGTGTCTTTACTTTACACCACTGATACACGAGGATTTCTGAAGAAAAAAGCTATTTTCAAGGAGAACTAAAATTTTAACGAAAAAGTTGAAAATAAAATTCGGCATATATCTCACTGAGATGTATTTATTTGGCCAATTTTACAGCAAGTTGTGCAAGGACTGCACTGCAGTCTACATTGCATATACCAATAATTATCAACGGAGGGAATTATCCTTTGTTTGTCGCGGACTGCAACCATAGATCGGGAGATGGAGCCACTAGTTTGCTCAATTTTATTGCCATGAACTTACGTTTCATGTCGGCTGTGGAAATCTCTTTATTAAATACGCACGAAACTAGCCTGCGATTCATAATTGTGCTATTGCACAGCTTTCCTCGAATGCACTTCAATTAATAGGTCGTTCCGTAGAGTCGTTTGGATTTTTCTTTGAAGAACGACAGCGAGTTTTTTTTTTTTTATTTTAAATTTTTAACGGTTTTCTTCGAATTTTTGAGAAAGAAATTCTAATTGCCGGTAATGCGATTTATTACATGTGAGCCAAAAGAAGCCCGTTGTACCTCATCGGATGGGGAGCCACTCGTTTGTTCAGTTTTATTGTCATGAACTTGCGTTTCATATCAGCTGTGGAAATCGCTTTATTCAGTATGCAAGAAACTAGCCTGCGATTAATAATTGTGCTATTGCACAGCTTTCCTCGAACGCACTTCAATTAGTAAGTCATTCCGGGAAGAGTCATTTTGACTTCTATTTTGAATAATGACGCCGAAATTGTTTGACATTTAATTTTGGCCGTTTTTCTTCGAACTCCTTAGAAAGAAATGTAAATCGCCCGTAGTGCGATTTATTACACGGGAGCCAAAAGAAGCAAGGTTTAATTCATCGGATGGAGCCACTCGTTTGCTCAATTTTATTGTCATGAACTTAGGTTTCATATCAGCTGAGTAAATTGATAAAAATAATTAATAATTGTGCTATTGCACAGCTTTCCACGAACGTACCTCGATTAGTAGGCCTTTCCGCAGAGAGTCCTTTGGGCTTTTCTCTGGATAATGACACCGAATTTTTTTGCCATTTAATTTTTGACGGTTTTCTTTGAACTTTTGCGAAAAAAACCACCATCCATCTCTTTCTGACTCACGCCGTAGTATTGGGACATCCGAGGAAAATGTAACTTTTTGGAAAACGACTTTGGAATCGCGACGATGATTTTGTTTTCTAAAAAAAAAATTGACTTACGCTCCCTCTTCCCCTCCTCCTCCCATTTCATCCATCGTTTTCGCCCGTTTCGTTTTTATTCCCGCATTATCGAATTAATTCGACCCCATTGAAAAGGGCAATTCTTTCACGAAAAGAATCCAGCGATAAATCCGCACCTTCTGAAGAGTTAACGCGGTCAAGATTTCGGGCGTAAAACGTGCCCGGAAAGCGAAATAATCCCCCATCGTCCGGCTTATACGCGCGCTTTTTCGTATAAATTTCCCCCGGTTTCACCTTCACCGGCACTCTCGGCGAGATTTCTCTCGAAGCGCTTCGCCGTACATTTTTATCAATATCTCCGGACCGTTTACGGAAATGGGAATAAAGTGGAACGGATGAAGCGTCGAGATACGGCGAAACGGGAGAAAATTCAGGTCGGAACTGACCGGACTAGTTTCTGGTCGAAGGGGATGATTCTTTCTTTTGTCCGTAGTAGAGCTTTCGGAGAGTCAATTAGTTCCTTCGCCTACGCGTTGTCGTATAGCGAAAAAGGGAGAAGAAGGGCTTTGATGAATATTTTGCACGCTAGAATGGACACGCGGTCGTGTAGAAAATGGGGGTTTGATTGGAAAGTAGCCCGATAATAATTGGTTATCTCGGGCGATTTCTAGCCCGATTTTCCCTAGATGTGGCGGAGGTAACAATTGACTGGACAATTGAATCCTTTAATAAGCTAGTTGGAAGAGAAGGGGAGCCCATTTCGTGGAGCATTTGTTTTGTGGAAAGTAAAACATGAAAGAGGACGCATGAAGTAGTAATCAATTGGCTGTTCTCCTCCAAAATCGAACATTTTTGGATAAAAATCGCCATTTTGGAATCTTCGCCGAAATACCGGCCCGATTTTTCGACGTGAACCCCCGCGCCATCTTCGCCGCCATTTTATTTGACTTTTCGACGAAATCGTAATTTCGCGTAATATATCCTTAAAACCCTTCAACAGTTGTAGATGCATATATGGCTCACCCCAAGGTTATCAGTGTAGACTGTGGACGCACTTGTGCGTCATCCATCGTCGGTGCGGGGTACGGACGCATATCTGCAATTTCGTTCATAATCTACGCGTCCAAATCTTCAATTTGATGCGTCACAGGTTGCATTTCCGAACATTCAATATTTTCGAAAGAAAGTCCTGCGATATTTTCTTTAAAACATCGTCCTCACCTTAGTAACTGTTTTGTTCGAAATTTGCGTGTCGAAATCTTCAATTTGATGCGTCACAAGTAATATTTTTGAACAGTCAATTTTTTGGCGAAAGTCAAAAAAGAGCGTCATAAATTAAATGTGTTCGGAATTATTTGAAGTTTCGGGTTTTCCAATGAAATATCCTTAAAACCCTTCGACTACTGTAGACGCATGTATACCTCTGTTGAAAGCTATGGATGTAGACTGTGGACGCACTTGTGCGTCCGTCAAAAGAATGCCGATGCGGACTGTGGACGCATATCTGCAATTTCATTCATCATCTACGTGTCGAAATTTTCAATTTGATGCGTCACGAGCAACATTTCCGAACATTAAATATTTTCGCAAAAGTAAAAAACGAGGCGTCAAAAACTAAGTTTTCGATTTTCCAATGAAATATCCTTAACCACCCTTTCACCGCTGTCGATGCATATATGCCTGATTGCAGACTGCGGACGCACTTGTGCGTCAGTCAAAAGGATGTCGATGCGGAATGTGGACGCATATATGCGTCAGTTAAAACCATGCCGATACAGGCTGCGGACGCATATCTGCGGCTCATATCAGAATGACGTGCGAACTTAGAACGTACGTGTATAAGATATATATCCAAACAAGATTGTTACGTCATTAGTGACGTAGTTTTGGAGCATCCATATCATACTCTATATGTCTGCCGCTTTCCATTAGAGGTTATGTGTGAAGTTAGCTCATTGACGTTTTATATGTTAATGGGGTTACTTCAAATCTAGGTGATAGAAATAACCTCAAAATCCCGAATATATTAAATTAAACAACACTACACTAAACGTGATGATCGGTTCAGTAGCACCAACATAAATTTGATATAGATTCGCTTGAATCCACATTGTTATAATAGTTCTAATGCTTACCGATGTGAAGTTAGCCATAAATTCCAAAAAATTAAAATTTTATCAGATATTTGAATTCCGACTTCGCAGGCTTAATCCAAGCTATTTCTTCCAGCAGAAATCGAAAAAAAAAAACATTTTGGACACGGCGATCGCAAATATTTTTTGGGAAATACCTGACACCACACTGCCAAAATTTTTATTTTATCAACTTATCTGTGCGTACAGGCAGAGACAAGTGCATTTCGATATCATCGCGGAATTTTATAATAATTGAGTTAACTTTTAACATAATAAAATTGCTTTCTGGGGTTGGTTTCATCCTATTATTGCGTTTGGTGGTTGAAATCGAAAGAAACATTTTTTGGATGGAATTTATGGCTAACTTCAGACCGGTCTAATGTTTATATAAAGTTGATACTACGAAGAATGTCTTTAATGACGTCACTGTCTTGTTTAGATAAAAGTCCTATACGTTTGGTATATCTTCAGTACTCTTACCCCTCCTTTCTCATGCCCTCTCTTCCCTAAGCCCTTCCACTCTCTACTACCATTCCTTGATTCAAGTGCATTTAGCCCCCTTTTCCACATCGATCCTAGTAACAATCAATATACGTATTTCGATAACTAAGTTATCATCCTCAACCTTCCTAGGCTTCCATTTCTTCATACCCCATCAGCCCTATTTTCTTCCACCTCCTTCCCCCATTCTATGAACACACAGATCCTAGTAACCTCCAAATACGTATTTCGATAACTAAGTTGTCATCTTCAATTCTCTTAGGCTTCGTTTTCCTCATTCCGCATCAGGCCTAATCCCTTCTACCCCTTTTCCCGCATTCCTTCTTTCAAGCCCCTTTCCACACCGATCCCAATAAACTTGAAATACGTATTTCGATAACTAACTTGTCATCTTCAATCGTCTTACGTTTCCTTTTCCTCTTTCCGCATCAGGCCCAATCCCTTCCACCCTCCTTCCCCCATTCTTTGATTCGAGTTCACTTTACCCCCTTTCCTCCTCCCTTTCCACACCAATCCTAGTAAACTCCAAATACGCATTTCGATAAGTAAGTTGTCATCATCTTCGATTCTTGTAGGCTTCCTTTTCCTCATTCCCCATCAGTCCTAGTCCGTTCCACCCTCTACCTCCGTTCTTTGAGTCAAATGCACTTTACCCCCTTTCCCCCTTTCCTTTCCACACCAATCCCAGTGAACTCCAAATACATATTTCGATAACTACGTTGTCATCTTTAATCGTCGTAGGCTTCCCTTTTCTCATTCCCCATCAGCCGTAATTGCTTCCTCCCCCTTTCCCCATTACCCATTCTTTGATAAAAATTTGCTTTACCCTCCATCCTTTCCACATGGATCCCAGTAAACTCCAAATATGTATTTCGATAACTAAGTTGTCATCTTTAATCGTCTTAGGCTTAGTTTTCCTCATTCCACATCAGACCTAATCCCTTCCACCCCTTTTCCCGCATTCTTTGATTCAATTTCACTTAACCCCCTTTCCTCCTCCATTTCCACACCAATCAAAGTAAACTCCAAATACATATCTTGATAACTAAGTTATCATCTTCAATCCTTTTACGTTTTCTTTTCCTTATTTCTCGTCAGCCCTAATTCCTTCCACCCTCTTCCTCAATTCAACGCACCATACCCCATCGCCCTCTAGCACTCCACTCCAGATAAATAACAAGTTTGGCAAACGTTTTAGTTTTGGTGGCTAGGAAACTAGTACAGATTTACGTAGCAACGTAATATCAACCGCCCCCGTCTCCGCCGCCGCTCGTTTCGAGAGATCGTACGTGCGTCCTTCTGGAGACCGCCGCGCCGCCCCCGTTTGGCCGGAAGGGGAGGGGACTAGAGAGAGCTACCGAATTGTATCGTTTCGCCTTTCGGGAAGCGGCGAGGCGGCCGCTCATCGATTTTCCCGGCCGACTGCGACGCCCGTCGTCGCCGCCCGCGCCGTTTCGCCCGTTTTCGCCGGCCGAAGGCGTAATAATTAAATTTGTCGGTGTTGACATAATTTCTCGGGCGATTATATCGGACGAGATGAACGTCGATTTGCACTTTTCGATCGACGACGGGGCGGTGAAATTTTTCGTGGGGCGTTATTATTATTATTATTATTATTGCTATTACACACCGCCTACCTGACAACAATGATTTACCGCGTGCACGACTCGATCGCATTTATGTCAGATTAGACCAACACGACCTATCATAATATCCACTTGACCTTGCTTAAAATATGGGCCGAATTTTACTAGCGTTTTGCGTTTTTTCGTTTGAACGTTAGCCTTTACTTCTTACTGTCTGCAATTCCCAATCGGTTTCTTCCGAGACTTCGTTAATTTCGCTTTTCCTGGGATAGTAGGAAATTTTCTTTTATTTATTATGAATTGATTCATAGGTTGTGAAAAATTCGGTATACCTAGGGTAGTCGCGTCAAGTTACTGCAAAAATTCAAACTCAAATTTAATGAAGTCTGTTCCGGCAGAAGAAGAAGTAACTCCGGAGTTCAACGTATTTATTATGGAAAACCGACTGGTAACATCTGGGAATGTAAATGGGGTCGGTGTTTGAGATGAGGAGGGGGTAGATGCTTGATTTTTACGCCGTCGCGAGAAGACGCATCGTCCACCCGAGCCCTCTTTTCCGACTTCGCAGGTGTTGGTTTTCTCGCCCGAATCTATTTATTTTTCAACACGACTCCCACGTCGACGCCTCCACCCCCGACCGACGAGAAAATCAAAATCGTTATTCGACATGTTTGCGTCGATGGAAGATGGAGTGGTTACTGCCCGATCGAGATTCCCTCGACCTAAATCTGCACGTATTCGAGAATCGAATTCGAATTTTTTCTTCTTCGAAGACGTCGTCGTCGTCGACTCGAAACGTAGGCGTCCTCCTCCTCCTCGGTTTACCGAATTTTTCCCCTAACAACATCTCAACTCCCTCGCCTCCCTCGACGATATATTTCTCATAACCTCCAAAAAGATTAATTTTATGCTTAGCTAATGAAACTAATACTTTTAGTAAAACGCTCAATAACATTTACTGACACGACCACAGTATAATGTATACACCCACGTTTATTTGATACTGTAACAGAACCGGACAAGACGTAAACATAAGAAAATGAGGTTAGATTGGAATATGTGCAATGCAGACTAGTGAGCAGGCGCAAGTCAAAACATTTAGTATGAAAATAGGACTGGTTCCAATTTCATACAGTGATTTTGCACAGAAAAAATAGTATAGTCTTTTATATAGTACTATAAAGTAGCATGCAATTTTTACGTGCAATTTAATATTATAGTTTAAAACGGGCTTTACGCCTCGAGATCTACGATGGAGTTTAATTGGTCAATAACTTGTTGACGCCGCGGTACGTTATGGAAGGCCGCGAAAACGTAAAAATAATACGGATCTTGCGGAATTTTCGAGGAAAATATTAATTTCAGATTAAAGAGATTTTTGTCCCCCCCCCTTCCCCACCCACCCGCTTTCGCCGACCGCACGTTTGTCCTAGTTATTCCGTCTTTTCGATCTACGTGTCTAAATAAGTCAAGATGTTATTACGATCAACGAAATGAAGTCTGGACGGTTGGAATTCCCGTTGGGGACGCGTTCCTCGCCGAAATAGCCGCCGGAAATGGTCAGAAACGCCGTTAATATTTCAGTCGAAAATATATCCGATTTCGACTCGGAGATCGCGAAGAAAAGACGACGAAATCAAAAAACGTGGATGCGCTCGAAGCGAAACAAAAGCCATCGTAACAGCAAATTGACCTGTCCGATCGCTTTGTACGCGTTAGAAACATTCGCTAAACGCCGCGATCTAGATTCTCGTTTCCGATTGGTACGTTTACGCCAACAAGGAAGGTCGATAATTACTTGGATTTTAACGAGATACGATGGTTGAATTTGATAGGTGATTTTCACATTGAAAGGTCTATACTGAGTTCACATTAAGAATGTAGTAGGCGGCGCTCTGAAACGAGACGCAATCAACATAGGACAAACCCGCCGCATAAGTGAGGTTATGTTAGAGACAAAACGGCAATTATCGAGCGTCATCTCATATTCGCTGTGGCCTACGTAATTAGTAGCCTGAGCAAACGATGGTAACAGCGTACAATTACGAAATAAGTTACGACAGCATTGCCGGCTCACCATTCTCCAGTCATACTAAATCGATGCTGTATGCGAATAGTTCTGTGTACATGTAGACTGTCGTAACTTATTTCGTAATTACCGCTGTTTGCCCAGATTAGTAATTAGGGCGTCGCAATTAGCCAATCAGATTCAAGAATTTGATAGCCCCATTTATCTCCACACTGCATTCTTCAGGTGTAAACGAAGTATAGGCCTCAATTTGCCTTATTTCTCCGTAGCTCCCTTCACCCCATCCATTATGTAGTCCCGGTTTTGTACTATCCAATCCTTCTTTATTAATCCTTCTTCTTACCATTCGTCCAGAAACAATTATTGTTTGACATTTAAAGTTACATTTTGTATTAGTTGATAATAAAACGTTTAACGCTTTTTAAAATGATTTGTAAAAGGCAATAATATGAATTTTTGTAATGATTTCAAAAAAATTTGTCGTCATTAAATGGATGCACCATTTCGTACTGTCTAGTTAAAATATAATGAATGAATGAAGGGATGAAGTCGGCGGTATGTGGCTAATTTGTTAGAATTTGCCGGACAGTTAGACATACGTTTCAATGAAGTTGGACGAGCTAAGCTGCAGCCCAAAACGTACAAAATAGTACAAAAGTTATTACCTCATTTTTTACCATAGGACCATAGAGTTAACAGATTACGTTTTGCAAGCGCAGACGTAAATTGGGTCATTAGAGACTGAAAGCGAGTTTTGTTTTCAAGTGAAAGAAGAGTAAGTTTTATTCACCAGATGGGCATCAAAGGAGAAAGGCTTGCTGCCTGCAATATTTCCCCGGGATTCCCATTTTTAGTGGACCAATAATGTTCTCTAAATATTCCTTCTTGTTTCGATGATAGCACGGATTTGGAAACCATGACTCATCATCTTCAAGACATTCTTTCCTCAAACGAAAACTTTTTGCCCCCTTTTGGCAATGGAATATGAAGGACATAAATCACTATAAATGCCGTCTAAACGTTGTTTCCCCTTCTTTTGTAAAAAATTCAGTGATCGCGCGGTACTCTGTTTTTGTTAGCTGCGTCATTTTCACGCACTAGTCACGTTGTCTGGCTGGCTACTAGAAACTACTACACTGCGAGCCGTAGTATATATAGAGTAGGCCTC
This sequence comes from Chrysina gloriosa, assembly GCA_038088585.1. NCBI lineage: Eukaryota > Metazoa > Arthropoda > Insecta > Coleoptera > Scarabaeidae > Chrysina > Chrysina gloriosa. The sequence continues at coordinate 36,557,820 of CM076093.1, read as the reverse complement.
ACGCATATCTAGCTAGGACGCAATTGAGTTTGAAACAGGCTTGAACTTATATAAGCCGAGGATTTATTGCGCCTGCTTCTTATATTCGAAAACAGTAGTCATAAGAAATCAAAGATTTGCTATTACATAAGTAGTTAAAAATAAAGGTTACCCACATACTTCTCTTTAAAATGTGTGTACGTGATAAATCAGTACAGCATTCAGTGAAGGCGATTAATTACAACTTGCAGTTAGTCTGGGAATAACAAAGCTCGTTGAAGTATAAATAATAAAGTTATAAAACATTATATCGCATAGTTCTTGACTTTGTGTGCAGATTTAGAGCACTGCATTACTAAGTTTTCTTTGCAGAATGAACATTTCTACGTAGAAAACATCATGGGAGAATATATGACGTCATCTTCCCCATTTTTCGGGGCATTTTCATTTTTTTATGCAGGATAACGTTCAGATTGTTTCTTTCTCCTATTTACCGATGTTTTTTTCCTTAATACCATTCTGTTGTTTCGATCCTCCCTCCTCGTTTCCCCCTTCAACATATTGTCATATTGATCTTACCTTCTCTAGTTCCCCCTCTAACACACTGTTTAAAATTTGAACCGAATCCCAGTATGTTGTCCCAATGCCCCCTTTAACACATTGTTTAAAATTAAAACCGAACCCCAATATGTTATCCCCCTTTTCCCCTCCAACACATTGTCAAAAATTTTAACCGAATCCCAGTATGTTGTCCTGATCTTTCCCCCAGCGTTCCCCTCTAACACATTGTTTCAAATTAGAACCGAACCTCAGTATTTTGTCCCGATCCCCCGTTCCCTCCTTCAACACATTGCCAAATATTAAAACCAAACCGCAGTATGTTGCTCTTTCCCTCTCCCCTGTCCCTCCTCGCAGGTCCCCTAAAATTTACGCACGTACGTTCCCGTTCTCACCTTTTACGAAAATTCATGGAAAATATGAGATTGTCGACGGGGTTTCCCCGACCCGTCCGTTCTGCTTTCGTGCGCGCCCTTTCACCGTTCATGCATCATTTATGAGCGGGAGAAAAGCGTTCAGAAAGACATCTGGAGCGCCATCCGGGCCTAATCAGGTATTGATCTCGTCCCTCGAATTTTATCCCCTTTTCGAATCCCCCAAGTTTCGAAGGAACCGTTGCGGTATTCGCGGTAACGGTACGGGTTCGATCTGCATCGGAGCGATGCTAATTCAGATCGATTTGTCGACAGGTAATTTGAGCCTAAACCCCGATCTGGAGGTTTGAGTAGGAGCATTCTGGGGGGCTAGAAAAATCGGTATTTTCTTTTTAATCGGCGAGGGAAGGTTTTGGATAATTCCGCTTTTTTCTCTCTCATGCCGCTTCTTCTCGTTTGTTTCAAGTAGGATTAACTGAATTGAAAATATCGGTGGAAACTTGGAAGAAAATATTAAACAAAGCCTGCATCTATTGTTTTTATGAATACAATTAACGTGCACTAACGTCGAAGCAAGACGGATTTCTTCAAATCTGACATCAAAGTCTTGCTTTACACCCTCAAAATCACGTGGTACTAAAATTTGAGTGGATTCCAAACATGTTTAATTTTTGACAATTTTCCAAAAGGGTATCCATTTGAACTTTCGCGAAAAAATTTAATCATCCCAAATATCGCTTGTTGTACAGCAAATTAAAGCTTTTGACCCCTAGACTAGAAATAAAATAAAATTTAGTGATAGGGAGTCGTTTTTGAGAAAATATTAAAGAAAAATCTGCAACTATTATTTGTAGAAAAACAATCAACGTGCCCTAACGTCGAAACGAGTTGGATTTTTTGAGATGTGACGTCAAAATCTTGTTTTACACCCTCAGAATCACGTGGTACTAAAATTTGAGTCGATTCCAAGCATGTTTAATTTTTGACAATTTTTCAAAGGGGTATCCATTTGAACTTTCGCGAAAAATTTAATCATCCCAAATATCGCTTGTTGTACAGCAAATTAAAGCTTTTGGCCCCTAGACTAGAAATAAAATAAAATTTAGTGATAGGGAGTCGTTTTTGAGAAAATATTAAAGAAAAATCTGCAACTATTATTTGTAGAAAAACAATCAACGTGCCCTAACGTCGAAACGAGTTGGATTTTTTGAGATGTGACGTCAAAATCTTGTTTTACACCCTCAGAATCACGTGGTACTAAAATTTGAGTCGATTCCAAGCATGTTTAATTTTTGACAATTTTTCAAAGGGGTATCCATTTGAACTTTCGCGAAAAGATTTAATCATCCCAAGTATGGCTTGTTGTAGATCAAATTAAAGCTTTTGACCCCTAGACTAGAAATAAAATAAAATTTAGTGCTAGGGAGTCGTTTTTGAGCAAATATTAAAGAAAAATCTGCAACTATTATTTGTAGAAAAGCAATCAACGTGTCCTAGTGTCGAAGCGAGATGGATTTTTTGAGATGTGACGTCAAAATTTTGTTTTACACTCTCAGAATCACGTGGTACTAGAATTTGAATCGATTTCAAGCATGTTTAATTTTTGACAATTTTCCAAAGGGGTATCCATTTGAACTTTCGCGAAAAATTTAATCATCCCAAGTATGGCTTGTTGTACATCAAATTAGAGCTTTTGACCCCTAGACTAGAAATAAAATAAAATTTAGTGATAGGGAGTCGTTTTTGAGAAAATATTAAAGAAAAATCTGCAACTATTATTTGTAGAAAAACAATCAACGTGCCCTAACGTCGAAACGAGTTGGATTTTTTGAGATGTGACGTCAAAATCTTGTTTTACACCCTCAGAATCACGTGGTACTAAAATTTGAGTCGATTCCAAGCATGTTTAATTTTTGACAATTTTTCAAAGGGGTATCCATTTGAACTTTCGCGAAAAATTTAATCATCCCAAGTATCGCTTGTTGTACATCAAATTAGAGCTTTTGACCCCTAGACTAGAAATAAAATAAAATTTAGTGATAGGGAGTCGTTTTTGAGAAAATATTAAAGAAAAATCTGCAACTATTATTTGTAGAAAAACAATCAACGTGCCCTAACGTCGAAGCGAGTTGGATTTCTTGAGATGTGACGTCAAAATCTTGCTTTACACCCTCAGAATCACGTGGTACTAAGATTTGAGTCGATTCCAAGCATGTTTAATTTTTGCGAATGCCCCAAGAAGCCGTACCACTAAATTTTTCTAGTACGACAGTTGAAAACACTACTTTATTAAGCATACTTCAACTCCCGACTACTAATTGCAGCGCTTAAAACTTAAAACGTGCATCCTCCTCTCCTATTTTTTCTAATATTTTGCCATCACCTTTTTCTGGGTTTATCTTCTTCTCTTTTCCCGGCGCTTGCCTGTTCCTAAAAGTCGTTTTGGTAGTGCTTTTGGCTCTGTTTCTTTCTTAATTTAATTTTTTCTTAAAGAAATTAAATCGCTGTTGAATTTATTGTTTGAAATTCCCGCGAAGATTTCGTATATAGATCGACAGAGCCCGTGTCGACAGTGGAGAAACTGTTTACGCCATCTACAGACATTTTGTGTTTCACGTTTTGCGGTTATACTTGTAGCGTTGTTATCGTGCATTCTTCTCTCCTATCTTCTTGATATTTGTCGATCACGTTTTCCTGCGTTTATCTTGCTCTCTTTTACCGAGGTTTGCCTGTTCCTAATACTCGTTTTAGTAGTCTTTTTACTTCTGTTTCGTTCTTAACACGTTGAGTGCCGTCATACAAAACAAAAATATATTTATAGGGTGCCAATATATAATAACAGTTTCAAATTAAAATTTTTGTGATAAAAATTAATTTGTAAAAATCGTTTTTTTGTATGTGTGAGTTTCTTGTACCGTTATACGTGTGACAGCCGGCGGTACACATGGCACTCTAATCAAAGTTAAGTGTGTACCGCCGGCGGTGCACACGGCACTCAACGTGTTAATTTAACTTTTTGTAATAAATTAAATCGTTGTTGAATTCGCTGTTTGAAATTCCCGCGAAGATTCCGTATATAGACCGACAGAGCCCGTGTCGACCGCGTAGAAACGGCCGTTTGCGCCACCTGGAGACAATTTCTATTCCACGTTTTGGGGTTCTACTTCTGGGATTGTTTCCGTGTGTTTTCTCTCATTGTCTTGATATTTTGTAATCACATATACCTGCGTTTATCTCGTTTTCTTGTGTCGGGTTTACCTCTTCCTAATACTCGTTTTAGTTTCTGTTTCTTTCTTAATTTTTATTTTTTTAAATAAATTAAGTCGTTGAATTGAATGTTTGAAATTCCCGCGAAGATTCCGTATATAGACCGACAGAGCCCGTGTCGGCGGTATAGAAACCATCGTTGTCGCCATTTAGAGGCAATCTCATCCTTTGCCGTTACAGCGATCGAAACTAAATCGCATCGGTAAACGGGACACGTGTTTCGTTAGTAATGCGGTCAGCATCCCCAAATCGGACCTTATCGAAAAAAGTTAATATCAAGTACTACTGTAGCTGGGAAATTTATACGGCATGCAAAATATTCTAACTTAGATAAAATAAATCATTTCCTTTGTTGTTGCAGACTAGACCAGCGGTTCTCAACCGCGGTGGTGTGTCGGGAGATTTTTACTTAGAAACTATTGTATGTACTTTATGTCTTTGCCTTTTAGCATCTAGGTAAAAAATCACACACAACGTACTTTGGTATGCCCCAAAGAAAAATGGTTGAGAACCGCTGGATTAGACAACATCGGTAAGCGCGACACGTGTTTCGTTAGCAACGAAGCCGGCATTTTCAAGCCGTAGGTTTTCCACCCTGCCAAATGTTGTACAGGGTGGAAAATTCGTGTAAGTCACCGGATTTTTTCTCGTTCCTTTGCGATTTATGAAGAGCGTTTTTTATCAGTTAACTTGAGCGCTTCGTCAAGCGCCACGATGCGACGTCAACAAAATTTGCATTTCGTTCCAAAGGAACAAACATGTTTGCTTCATCTCTCGGGTAGGTACACATCGACGTGGCATCGTCCAGTAAACTGTGTTTGATGAACGATCGAAGAGATTTCGTTTCGTTTCCCGTCCCCCCTCTTCCAAGTTTTATTATTTGGGCGAGCGTCCGGTCAAAAACAAGATAATAACTTCGGATCGATGCGAGCCCTGAGGTGAAACGCATCGAATCCCGTATTCCTCATCTTTTGTTTATTTGGAAAAAAAGAAAAAAGAGGAGAAACGGGGCGCGTAGTCGGCGACGATTTACGATATTTCCAGACTCCCGGCGACGACGACGACCACGACAATAACGACGATAATGAATGAAAATATCTGGAAGTGGAAGGCCGAAATAACAGTCGCCGGCCATAGCTCGTTCCTTCGTTCGCTTGGTCGAGGTGTGAGTCATATCCCGAATACTCGATATCAACCAACATCTAGTAGCAACCGTCTGGTTGGTTTCTAGCGACGAGTCGACGAGCGCACGCAAGTCGGTTTAGTTCGTTCGAGGTGGCCGCGGTTGTTGGGTGTGACCCAGTTCTTTCGGGCAGGCTCGAGTCAGAACAAGCGAGATTCTAAAGCCGTTTCCAGTCGCGTATCGCTTATAATCGAGGATGTGTCCGTATGTAGAATCCGTCGGGCTTTCAGCCGAGAAGACCAGTGAAAAAATGGTCATTCGTTCTTCGATAGCGTTTGTTTTCCCCTAAAAATCGTTTTAGGAACGTTCTACGTGCGTTTCCGGGGAGGGGCTGAAAAACGTCGAAAGAGTGACGGGACGGAAAAGTGAAATTGGGATTTTGCAATCGGAATAGGATTCCTTATGAATCACAGAAGAAAACAGGTTTCGTTCTACGAAAGGCTAGCTGGTGTGTTTTGAAAGCGACTGTTCGTTCCTCCTTTTTTTCTTCTTGTTCCATTTCGAAGTAAGTAATAACTTGATCGCTGATCTTTTTAGTAATGATGATCGTTGTTGTAAGGAAAAAGAAATTACGTCTTCGCCCCGTTAAGACGAGCAAAAGTCAAAGGTTATGCACCTTCGACGGCGATAGGAAATATCATGTGGTGGTTTCGTGTGTACGGTTGCGTGCCGTTCGTCTCGTTCCGAATTCGCCCTAAACGGGGAAAATATCCCTGCCCTTGTTATTAATGGAATTTTCCTCCCTTTTTTGTGGCTGGCGGCGGCAACGGCGGCGAATTTGTGACTAATTTATCGTGCGGTACCGGCGAGGGCGGGATCGTTTCGGTTTTTCGGAGGGTTAATAATTGACGCGTTCGTTAACCGGAAACGATACGGTTTTTAAATTTTTTTATTCCTATTTTTTTCCACAACGGAAGAAATATCGGTATTCAGTCGGTTTCGATAATTTTTTCGTATTTATCAGTGGTCCGGGCAAACAGCGATAATTACGTAGTAAGCTGCGACAGCCGACATATACACATAACTGCATATTCGCATACACCATCGATTTAGTAACGACCAGAGTGGGGGAGTCGGCGACGCTGCCGTAACTTATTTCGTAATTGTGCGCTGTTACCGGTGTTTGTCCAGACTATTTATCAGTGGGGACGTGTTTTACACTGTTGGGATAACTCCTCTGAAGTTGGCGTCCGAATTTTCAAAAGAAAGAAAAATCTAATTTATGGAGTTCTGAGACAAATAAGTATAGTTCTGGACTTCTTGCATAAAATTTTCAATACTTCTGCAAAATTACCCGAAAAAAGGAACCATCATGATGTCTTTCTTTTCGGCACCTAGCACACTAGTTCGAATTTTGCAAATAGCTTCTGAATGTTCGACTTTATAGAGAAATGTTATGAGGGTTTTCGATGGAACTCTTCGACCGCTACCCAGAACTCGAAATCAAAGCGAAATCAAAAAATTGCAACTTTTGCAAGAAAAAATTGCTGAACCATTCTCGAAAACAGCAAAGAACTTCAGAACTCTTACCTGTAAGCTGGAAAAAAACGATCAGAACCTTTCAACGAAAAAATTACTGCGCTAGCCCTGAAACACGATTGTTGCCTTTCTTTGGGGTAATTTCGCAGAACTATTGGATTTTCTGCAAGAACTGCAGAACTAAACTTATATGTCTCAGAACTCTAAGAACCAGATTTTTTTTTTTCAAAATTCGGGCGCCAACTTCAGAGGAGCGTTGGGATAGGAAGAAAGTTCTTTTATTTTATATCACCTTGCAACAAGGAAGGACACGACCGTTTATTTAAGCGATATGCACGCGACTCGTGCAAAGTTACTTTACGGATTGACATCCGAAGACGCCACGATACATCTCACGCTTATTCCAAGTCGGTCCCTTTCAAGTACTGCATAATTTACGACGGGCCTATGTGTTTAGGTATCAATTCATTTTTGACGTGTGTTATCAGTATGCGTCGTTCGACTCGCATTTAAGATCGCGAAAATATAATTATTCCACTTCAGTTTTCCAACAGTTTTCCAAACAGTAGATACCAAATTAACATTATCTGTGTTGCTTGTATCGTTTTGAAACACAAAGATGTCGTATTTGACACATGAATACTCGCTTGTCGTAGCGAAGTTGAGTGCTCTTCACTTCGCCTAGAATTTGTACCATTTGATAAGCGATACGTGCGTATCAAAAACGATCACTAGCTATGGCTTCTAGGGAAATGCGATATTTCCATAATAAACATTTTTTATTAACAAAGCAAAGCTGTCCATCACAACCAAAGTTTGTAGTTCTCTTTTTTTTTATCTGATTTACATGACTGTACCGTTACGGCAATAAAAGTCCGGACAAGTCTTATAGGCTGTTTTGACTGTTTTTTAGCAGTATAAACCAAGCCTTTGTCATGTTCATATCAATTGTGATGTAGCCATTTCCTTTTAGGGCGATTCCATGTCAAATCAATCATGATTTCTTTTGATCTCCTCCGATTCTGATGAAGTTTGGTTTAGTTGTTATACTAACTGAAAAATTGACAAATACAAATTTTTAACCCCTAAGTGAACAGGGGCCGAAAATACGGAGAGTAACAATCTCCCAAAATCTCCAAGTCGCTACACTCCTGCACCTTCAAAATTCAATATCTTCGGATCTATTGTAGCTACGAAGCCCATTTTTTTGTTTTAAAGCTCCGAATGTGCTCTACAAGACTACTATAACAAAAAAAATTGAGAAAAAAAGGAGGGGTGACTCCCTAATAGTCTAGGAACAGTCAGTTTCAAAGCCATTTTTCTGAAAATTGGGATGCATGTACAGTCAATAGTCAGCAATTTATTAGTGATATTTTTACATTTCACTTCTGCAACTCCACCGAACTGCTACCGAGCCCCTTCAACTCAACGGACTCCTTCATTTTTGTTTTTACTCTGAAGTTGACTGAACTGTCAATTTCTTCGCTGATACCACAAAAAAAAAAATAATCGATCCTACCGGACCAAACTTGAATCTAAGAAGTAGTACCGACATCTTCCAACTTCACCTACTCCCCCGAACTCGACCCTACTCTGTCCAACTTCACCTACTCCCCCGAACTCGACCCTACTCTGTCCAACTTCACCCACTCCTCCGAACTGCTTTCAGCTTTGAGAATTCTCCCATTTTCTTGTGTTTTTGCTATGAAGTTGGCCGCACTGAAACTTTCTTCGCTGATACCATCACCACCAAAGAAGAAGAAGAAAAATACCCGATCCTTGAATCCATGGACTCGCACCATCTCCTTCTTCTAACTTTACCAACTCCCCCGAACTGCTTCCAACTCTAAGAACTCCCCCATTTTTTATTTCTGCTTTGTAGTTGGCCGCCTTGTCAATTTATCTGCTGATAGCACAAAAAAGGATATAAGCAATCCTACCAGAGCACCATCGAATCCAAGAACTCGCACAAACTCCTTCTGAATTCTACTTCTAAACTCCTCTGAACTGCTTCTAGCTCTACGAATTCTCCCATTTTTTTTTTTTTTGTTTTTGCTATGAAGTTGGCTGCACTGTCCATTTCTGCGCTGATACCACCAAAAAGAAAAATACCCGATCCTACCAGAGCACTTTTTAATTCAAGAACTCGTTTCTCTTTCGCCTACTGCGTTTTTCTTCGTTGTTGTTCGCTTTTATTCTTACTTATTCGCTTGTATTCGTACTTATTCGCTTTTATTCGTACTTATTCGCTTTCATCCGTTCTTGTTCGCTTTTATTCGCGTTTCTCCGTTTTATCTCGGATCTTTCCCATTTTCTCGTTCTTGTTCGTTCTTGTTCCTTCGTGTTCGCCACTTTGCTTCTACGTTTGTTCTTCGCTTTTCAATGGGGATCGCAACAGCCGGTTTATGTTCACAGACAGCTCTCCGGATGTATCTTGAGTGCTGAAAGTTACTGCGGCGCTTGGATGTGACATCATGTCACGTAATTATAGATGAACTCTAATTCTTCATTTTCATCTTGTTGACTGTTATTCGTTTCTGTTTCAAAATTATCTAGAACCCCCGAAAAGACTTAAGAATACGGTGATATCGAAATTTTCGTTTTTGTCGATTTCAACCTCTCGTTTGTCGACAGCGCTAGCTAAAACGAGGAGGAAAAAAATGCAGGAAACGTGGACTGGCATAAAACAGATTCCTTTGATAAACCCGAAAACAATGGATATAAACAGAGCGACGAGGTATATAATACAAAGCTGTCAAAACGGTTGAATACCGATGAAAATCTAAGTTAGATCTACCAATAGTGAAGAAGCAAAAAAGAGGAGAGAGAGGAGTTTCAAACTTTATCTCTTTTTGTATCAAGTTTATGATGACTTGTCCAATTCTTGTATACCAAGGTTGACTGGATAAATAAAAAGAAAGGGCGTATATAATTAGGAAAACATAGTATATTTGTTCACGAATCGCAGCAACCAGATCCAACTCGAAGAACTTCACCAATCGCCTCTTCCATTTAGCTTATTTATCAAAAACATTTTTCTTTAAACTTGGACAGTGTAGTTTTTACTTTGGGCAATGCTACAATTTAGATTTTGAGTTGGTAGTCCAATACTTTTGACGGCTTTCAGTACTTTTTATCACTCAATTTACACGTATTTTCGTATTTATAACATTTTTTCCATACACCCCATCGTTTCTGAGCTTTCTTTTCTTGTTCTTTAGGTTCCCCTATCAACGAAGAAGGGGATAATACAGGTAAAAATCGATTTTGAATCGTTGCCGTATTCTTCAATCCTATCCACAATGCGACCCATCATTCCTAGATAGAATAGAACAAATTGTAATTATAATTCTCCCGTACGAAATGCAAAAAACGGTAATTAAATTTTTGTTAAAAAGACACGGGGTAGCAACTTATAACTTCCCCCTCGTCCCCCGACAAAACAAATTATGCGTTGTTGCGAGGAACAAAGAGGGGGAAGAACATTATGTATGTATATGTCTATAAATTGTTATTCGCAATTCGCTGGTGCACCAGGGACCAGAAATCAATATTTTATCAGTCTCTAGCCTAGGACAGATAACAAATGCGACGCGCAATACTCGCTAAATCCTATTCGTTCCGTTTTTGTTCCTTATCCGAATGTTACCTCAGCTAAAAAGTCGCGCATGTAAATCTAAACGGCTGGGAAAAAGGAGCACGTTTCGATCCGCCCGCGGTCATCATCATCATCTAACGAATTGAATTTAAAAAACAAACACATAAATTGAATCCATACATACGAACGGACGAAAGCTCATGTAACAATATCTCGCCTCTATTATTACCGTAACGGATACGTGCGTTCGCACCTTGCGTAATACGAACACCTACTTTTACAGGCACGTGCATCGAAATGTACTATTGCGGCAACAAAAATCGGGACAAGTCTTATAGGCTATTTTGACTGTTTTTTAGCTGTGTAAACCAGTCGTTTGTCATGTTCACGTCAATCATCTTGTCTAATGTCAAAAATAGTTTACCCACGAACGCAAGAAAATTCTGTTAAATGTATTTATTTGAAATAAAAATCTTGGAAACAAATCTTCTTTTAATGGAAACAATAAATTAATCTAGTATTTTTAGTTATTTTTTACCACGGTATCAAATGGATTATTCCTTAAAAACTGAATAAGATTTTCTTCTTCCATGAAATTCCGTACTAATTTACGACCAGAACCACTTTGCCTTTCTACAGTTCCCCGTTGTAGTCATTTATTTTTTAATGTTGTGTGTGCTTTTGGGCACTCCAAATCTATTACCTAGTCTTCTTATGGACCATCCTTCTCCAAGTAATGTAATTATTTCCATTTCTCCAGTACCACTTAAATGCGGCATAATGACATACATATGTCAATAATGATTTCAAAATGACATAACTTTTGACAAGGCAAAAGCCAGATTTAAACTACATTATTTTAAGTGTCCCATTTTTTGTTGCCGCAATAGTACATACATGTCTCCGTCCCGGATACGGACGATTAAAATAAAAAAAAACACTATAAATCGCATCGAAATTTGATTTCGAGAACGGCACGCGAAATGCCCATCGAAATCGCCGGAACGGGTCGATCGAATCCCGGTTGAAAATTCGAAATTAAACGGAATTCTTACGCGCTCCCCTGACAGACGATTATATCATAAACACGCCTTAAAATGCCTGGAATGCGTCGTGTCGCTGAAATTATTCGACTTACACTTAGTTAGTCGCCGAATGTTGCTGTTGTCGCTGCTACTACTACTACTACTACTACTACCACACGTTTTCGTAGTATTTGACGCCTTATCGGAAACAATCGTGTGGGGAATTTGCATAAAATTTGAGCGCGAAGAAAGCGATTCTTTTTTGTTTTCGTTTTGTCGCATAGTTTGTCTTAGAAAAGCAGGGACGTGCGATATCCGAATTCGGCTTCTCCATGCTAGACTAAAAGCTCTTCCGAGTGATTACGTAGGCTGCCATGATTAGAATCGATACAACGAAATCGTTATCTGACTCGGAAAGTGTCATATCGTCATACAACGAAACTTTTCGTTGCGATTACTAGAAGATCGCCCTTCCAAAGCGAGAAGCCGAAGGAAATACGAAAGGAGACACTAACTATGGGAAAAGTATTCGAGATAACGCAGAAATTCGGCGTGGTAAATCAGACAAGAGCAAAAAGATTATATCGGAAATAATATTACACTTTCACTAGACCACATTACACTTCACTGTACCACATTACACTGTAGTATAGGGATTTAAACTTCATGGGACCGCATTGCACTTCAGTATACCGGTTTATACTTCACTGGACCGCTTTACACCTGAATGGATCGTATTATACTTTAGTATATCGATTTAAAGTTCACTCGACCGCATTACACTTCACTGGACCGCATTACACTACACTGGAGCGCATTGCACTATACTGGAGCGCATTGCAATTTACTATATCACATTACACTTTAGTATACCGATTTACACTTCACTGGTCCCTATTACACTTCAGTATCCCGGTTTATACTTCACTAGACCGCATTACACTTCACTGGATCGCATTACACTTCACTATACCGGTCTACACTTCGCTGGACCGCTATACACCTGAATGGATCGTATTATACTTCAGTATACCGATTTATACTTCACTAGACCGCATTACACTTCACTGGACCGCATTACATTACACTGGACTGCATTACACTCCACTGGAGCGCATTGCACTACACTGGAGCGCATTACAATTTACTATACCACATTACACTTTAGTATACCGATTTACACTTCACTGGACCGTATTACACTTCAGTATACCATATTACACTTCACTGGATCGCATTACACTTCAGTATACCGGTTTATACTTGACTGGACCGCTTTACACCTGAATGGATCGTATTATACTTCAGTATACCGATTTATACTTCACTAGACCGCATTACACTTCACTGAACTGCATTATACTACACTGGAGCGGATTACACTACACTGGAGCGCATTACATTTTACTATACCACGTTACACTTAAGTATAGCGATTTGCATTTCACTTGATCGCATTACACTTCAGTATACCTGTTTATACTTCACTGGACCGCTTTACACCCGAATGGATCGTATTATACTTCAGTATAGCGATTTATACTTCACTAGACCGCATTACACTTCACTGGACCCCATTACAATACACTGGAACGCATTACACTACACTGGAGCGTATTACAATATACTATAGCACATTACACTTTAGTATACCGATTTACACTTCACTGGACCGCATTACACTTCAGTATACCGGTTTATACTTCACTAGGCCGCATTACACTTCACTGGATTGCATTACACTTCAGTATATCGGTTTACACTTCACTACACCGCTTTCCACTGCACAGCATTTCACTGTAACAAATGTTTACTAGTATTCCGTTTCACTGATATCTCGAAATTCACGTCACTATACTGCCGTTTATGCCGCGTCTCATTTTCATGAATCGCACTTCACTGCGTCGCAGTTTTCTAAATTACGTCGTATTCTCCTTCACATCACCGTCAGCAACATTTTCGCTTCCGCACACTTCACTACCTCGTAGATCACTGTGCTAGCATTTCCTTCACTAGACCACACTACACTTCACTGCGCCGGTGTTTAGGGTATTTTGAGGTTACTTCGATCTCGTCATGTTGGCGGGAGCGTTAAAACGATTTCTCACCGGCTAAATAAAATTCTAAACCGCGTCGTTCCGAGAACACCGCACGTTAATTAATAAACGAATCGTACATCGTTCGATTACATTACATATTTCACAAAGAAAGAACGGCTTACGTCAAGGACCTTGAAGCACGCCGGATGTCGAAGTGTACGTGCTATTTTTAAAACGAAGACCGCGTATTTATTCGTCCGATTTTCGTTTCTATCGAGATGAGAAGTACGAGAAAGGAAGAACAAAAAAGAAGAAGACAAAAATCGCATTTACGACTTTATTTATCTGCTATTCCGCTTGAAATGGGCCGCGTTCCCATCGCGGCTTGGTACACGAGATCCAAGCGTTGAAATCTGCACAGTACAACGTTCGACGACGTTTACAATAAACACGATTGGTGACGTCAAGGTTGAGATAATAGCGAGTCGTGAACTACTACAACGAAACGGATCGATTTCGTAAACATTAAACAAATGCGAAACGGAAAATGTGTGTGTATGCATATATGTGTGTATATGTAAGTTGAGTTAAACGCGACCGTTATTAAAACGAATGCAATTAATCGAAGTAACTAAAGAACGAAAATGATTGGTCGATATAAATACGAAATGATTCTAATTGGTCTAAATAAATACAGAACGGTTCTGATTGGGCTAAATAAATATAGAGCGATTTCGATTGGTCGAAATGACTACAGAGCGATTCTGATTGGTCTAAATAAATACGAAGTGATCTGATTGGTCTAAATAAATACAGAACGGGTCTGATTAGACTAAATAAATATAGAGCGATTCTGATTGGTCGAAATGGGTCTAAAGGGATTCCGATTGGTCGAAATAAATACGAAGCGATTCTAATTGATCAAAGCAATTGCGCAACGATTGCGATTAGTCATAATAAGTTCATAGTGATTTCGATTGGTCTAAATAACTACAGGGTGATTTTGGCTGTTCGAAATATGTAATAATAATCCTAGTTCAATGGACGACAAATGTTTACAGCAATTATCAGAGAAAACACTCGTGCTTGTTTGGGAAACTCTGACATAGAAAATGACGTCTTTGGGTGTACTTGTATTAAAAGGAACAAGGGAAAGGAGCAAATTGGAGCGCGAGTGGGAACGGTTATCCTTTTAAAAGAACGAAACGAAGTAAATAAATTCAAATTTTAATCTTTTATTAACTCATTTCCGCACTTACCTACTTTACCTTTTTTTCCTTTCATTTTGAATTAACAGCCCCTTACTTCGCGCCCTGCATAAACACGAGCGCGCGTCCACTTTAAAGTAAAATATCTCCCCGTCGACGGAAATTACCCCCGGAATTTATCATTCATCCCCGTCGCGTCGTAATGAAGGTCTTAGAAGAGTAGCCGCTATCTCGAGCCTCTCGACGACGCCTTCAGGAAGGAGGCAGAGGCGCCTTCTTTGTAATTAAATGCTCGCCTCGCGCGTTAAAGAACGACTCGAAAAATGCCGTTTAGAATAAATTAGCCCGTTAGTCGTCTTAATAACGTCTTCTCGCCGGTTTTTGTTTCGTTTAGGACGCTCGTCGATGCTCATTTGTTACAGCCGTCCGTCCCCTTTCACAGAAAAAAAATCATCAATGCGTGGAAAAAAGGGAAGACGCGAAGGGCGAAAAAGAAACGGGGAAAACATCTGTTTTAACTGTAAACATCTGCTGTAATGTAGGGCGGCGACACCCTAATTATAGGGTGTGTTGATTCTTTAATTACGACGAAGTTCGGTTGTTTTATCGAAACGATTACTATCTAGAAACGAGAAGTGACGAATAACAAACGAGATTCGATGAGCGACAAGCAGTAAAGCCAACTTAAAATTTCAAATCTACAAATAAACAAACAAGCGACATAACCTTCAAAAAAATATTGACAGATGCGACCGTATTGTCAAGACTTATTGTCAGCTTGATACATTCAATTTCTGCAAAGATAAGCGGATCGAAGCGAAATAGGGTGATAATCACCACAATCGATATATTCTGAAAAATTTGACGGATACGACCGTTGTAGAAAACATAATGCCAACTTAATAAATTCAATTTTTGCAATTATAAACAGATCGAAGCGAATTTAGGGTGATGACAACAAGCAAGCAACGTAACCTCACAAATTTGACAGATACGACCGTCGCACAAGACGCAGTGCCAACTTTATAAATTAAATTTTTGCAATTATAAACAGATCGAAGCGAATTTAGGATGACAACAGCAAGAAACATAACCTCACAAATTTGACAGATACAACCGCTGGGCAAGACGCAGTGCCAACTTTATAAATTCAATTTTTACAATTATAAACAGATCGAAGCGAATTTAGGATGATGACAACAACAAGCAACATAACCTCACAAATTTGACAGATACGACCGTTAGATAAGACGCAGTGCCAACTTAATCAATTAAATTTTTGCAATTATAAACAGATCGAAACGAATTAGGATGCGAAGGATGCGAAGCGAATTTAGTTAGGATGATAACAACAAGCAACATAACCTCAAAGATTTGACAGATACGACCGTTGGACAAGACGTGCTGCCAACTTGATAAACTCAGTTTGTGCAAATATGTATTATAAAGGGATCGAAGCGAAATAGGATGGTGACGATTACTAGTTCGAACTCGCGTTTCCGTTTCCAGACGTTTCATTCCTATTTTTAGCGCTGTTTATCACTTTCGACGTATCGAATTAAGTTGGTCGAGAAACTTTCGCACGATCCGGAAACGCCTAACGGCTTAAAGTTGAATTTCCGCTACGACAGGCCCGGAAAGTTTCTAAAACAATACGTGTCGTCGAATTTCCAGGCTCGTCACGAAGTTAAATCGAATTTGACGCCGAACAGCATCGTTTAGGATCGATAAAATGCACGAAAGGTAAAAAACGTATGGTACACGTAGTAGGCGTTGGAAATTTGACAGCTTTTTCGTTTGTTTTTCGTTTGAACGGAACAAGAAATGACGATCAATTTGTTGTTTTGTCTATATTTACAGTTCAAAACAAAAGAAAATTAGATCGAATGCGTATCTGTACTTCAACGCGGCGCCCACTAATCTTTTGTTTACAATTATTTTAAAATATGGTAAGAGAAAGTGTACGGAATTAGCATACGCTGAGGTTATTGAACCTGCTAGCCATTACAAAGGATTACGTTAATAAGTAACAGTGGACGTATAATTATTATTACCGCGATTTTCGCTTATTAAATATTGAAATATAGTTCGGTTGCTTGACGTAAACCAAAAAAAAAAAAAGAATCCTGGGAAAAAAAACAGAAGAACAGCGTTAAAGAACATAATACGAAAGACAATTGAGAATACAATTACATTTTTTACCGACGGGCAGTCAAAACGTTCAGCTCTTTCACTTCGCCTTAGAAACAAAAGCCTAAATCGAACAATGTTAGAAAGAAAGATACAAAAGATAGTTACGAAGGCGGTCGGATAAAAATTGAGAGGCTGTCAAAACGTTCCACTGTTTCACTTCCCCTTAGAAACAAAAGCCTAAATCGAACAATGTTAGAAAGAAAGAAACAAAAGATAGTTACGAAAGCGGCCGGATAAAACTTGAGAGGCTGTCAAAATGTCAATTGTTTTTATTTCAATAAATAATAAACAAAAGAAGATCACGGAGACAATCAGAACAGGTCTGATAAGCTTTCAAAATGTTTGATTGTTTTGCCTCGTTTCCCAACAGGAAATCCATCACAAAAATTGTAGGCGGTGAAGACATTCAATTGTTTCGCTTCCTTTTGGAAACAAAAGCACAACATCGAACGATTTTAGAAAAGGGATAAAAATATAAGAAAACTACCAAGGCGATCGGAAAACTTTGAAAGATTGTCCAAATGTTCGATTGTTTTATTTCCTCTCCAAAACAACATTCTCAAGTCAATTTTAGAAGAAAGCAAAAAGGGAAGATATGAAGTTTCGGAAGACTGTCAAAATATTCAGTTGTTTCACCTCGCCTTAGAAGCAAAAGTATAAATCCAACAATTTCAATAAATAATAAACAAAAGAAGATCACGGAGACAATCAGAACAGGTCTGATAAGCTGTCAAAATGCTTGATTGTTTTGCCTCGTTTCCCAACAGGAAAATCCATCACAAAAATTGTAGGCGGTGAAGACGTTCAATTGTTTCGCTTCCTTTTGGAAACAAAAGCACAACATCGGAACGATTTTAGAAAAGGGATAAAAATATAAGAAAACTGCCAAGGCGATCGGAAAAACTGTAAGACTGTAAAAACTGAAAGATTGTCCAAAGGTTCCATTGTTCTATTTCCTCCCCAAAACAACATTGTCAAGTCAATTTTAGAAGAAAACAATATGGGAAGATATGAAGTTTTGGAAGACTGTCATAATATTCAATTGTTTCACTTCTCCTTTGGAACCGGAAGTACAAATCTAACGATTTCAGAAATCGACAAACAAAAGAACGTTACGGAAGTGATCAGAAAAGCTCTGATAAGTTGTCAAAATGCTGGATTCGATTGTTTTGTCCCCTTTTCCAAAAGAAAAACGATCACAAAAGTTGTAGGCCATGAAAACGTCGAGTTGTTTCACTTCCTCCTAGATTTGAGAAAACGACAAAGAAAACAAAAGAAAATTACCAAGGCGACCGGGAAGACTTCGATAGGTTGTCAAAACGTTCAATTATTTTATTACGTTCCCAAAACGACATTGTCAAGTCAATTATAGAACAAAATAAAGAGGGGATATGAAGTTTCGGACGACTGTCAAAACATTCGATTGTTTCAATACCCCTTAGAAACAGAGCCGCTTCAGAAAATAACAAACGAAAGAACGGTTGGGGAAGCGATCAGACAAGCTCTGATAAGCTGTCAAAATGCTCAATTGTTTCTTTCCTTCCCAGAGTGGAAGGAATCACAGAAACTCTGTTAGGCTGTCAAAATATTCAATTGTTTCGCTTATATTAAGGAAATAAGCCGAGGAAAAGACAGTTGATAGAAATTTTTAGGGTGAATTATGAACGAAAAGAAAAAGCAAAGAAACGTACTTAAATTAAACAAAAGAAAGTTACAAAAGCCCATTTCAGAATTTTCCAAATTTTTCAACTGTCAAACAATTTTTTGTAAGGTGTGGTTGCGTTGCATTTTGGGCTTTGGTCAACCTCGTCCTTGAAATAACATAAAGCCTTCCACTTTTTCTTTTTAATTTTTCAATTTAAAAAATCTACTTTTTCCCTCCCTTTGAAACGTGGTCTTCCTTCTCCGCTACCATTTTCCACTACTATCTTCTTTTCCCTCCCCCATTCCTACCTACAAAATAAGAAGCACGAGATTTACGGCGGAAAACATCGGAAAAAGAGAAAAATCGACGAAACGTCGAACTTTCCAGTCGAAGAGAAACTTCGTAATTCAATACACGTCGCACGTGCAGCGCCATCCATCGGCTCGACTAGCTAGCTAGTCGATACCGCTTTCATGACTTACGACAACTACGATTTGATCGACAAAAAAAAAGAAGGAAATTCTTTCGCGTCTCCACAGCATGTAAATAAATTGGAAATCAGCGGTTCCCAAACTTTTTTTGTATATAAAAGTTGCGATATCCCACTTGTCAGAGGATAAACTAGACGTAAATTCTGAGTTTCAATTTTTTTCCCCCGGTTTCCCAGTAGATAATTAATTTGGAAATCAGTGGTTCCCAAATTTTTGCAAAAGTGTTAAACTTCCCTTATAGAGAGGAAATTCCACTTAACCTTAAAAACGATTACCGAAAATTAGGCGTTAGAACTTGAGTAACTAATTGAATTAAAAGTCAGTGGTTCTCAAACTGTTACCGATTGTACGGAGAAACCGGCGCGGCGTTCTAGAGTGAAAATTAGACGTAATTTCAGTAGCTCTTTTTCCAATTTCGATATTTTATAGCAACTCTCCAGTAGATGAACGAATTGGAAATCGGCGGTTCCCAAACTTTTTGTCAAAGTGCGGTATACAATTGAGGATCCGCCTTGTTCGAGGAAGAGACATTAGTTAGCTGCCAAGGCTTGAGTTTCAATATTTCCCCCAATTGCCCAGTAGATAATGAAATTGGAAATCAGCAGTTCCCAATCTTTTTTGCCAAAGTACGAACCCTTCTCCCTCTGCTGTTGTAGAGAGGAATTTATACGAGAAGTCATCGGACGATTTCTTAAAATTAACGCGTTTAAACTTTATTAGGCAATCAAATTTGATACCAGTGGTTCTCAAAAATTTTGCGATTATATGCAGAAACCCGCTCTTTAGAAAAAACTCAAACGTAAGCTTGCTAGTAACTTCCTAATTGCAATATTTTACGTGAATAAAACGGAAGCCGGTGGAAGCCGGTGGTTCTCAAACATTTTGTGCAAAATGCCAAATTCTCGTTTTAGAGCGGAAAATTAAATATAAATTCGTTAACGATTGCCGAAATTTCAACTGTTTTCTATCTCCCGAGCAGGTAATTGGATTGGATGTCAGCGGTTCCCGAACTTTTCGGGAATTCTAGAACCGCCTTTACGAGTAAAAAGTTGGACATACTTAAGTTCGATAACAATTTCCCAATTTTTAAATTCCTTTCCGGTTGCCCTAGTTGGTATTTCAATTGGTGATCTTCAAACTTCCGTTTCAATGTACGAAAGTCCCATTTTAGAGGGAACTTAAATAAATTGGAAGTAGGCCGTTTCCAATTATTATTATTTTTCTTGTTAAAGTGTGGAACCTCTCTTTATTTGGGGGAAAGTTAGAGATAAATACGGTAACAATTTCCGAGTTTAGTTCTGAACTTCTAAGTGAGTAGTGAGATTCCGTGTTAGAGGATCCGAAACATTTTTATTTTGAACGATTTCCTCATCGGAAACGGCTCGGAGGATCTCGAAGAAGTGAGATAACTTTGCGTGCTTACATTACTCTCGTAGTTTTTTTAATTACTCCCCTGTTTACAACGCGAAAAGTTTTAGGACTACTGTATCCGCGAAGTGTTTGACGTTTGTAAAAATGAGATTAGCCATCGGTCGGAAAGCTCCAATTTTTGTGGCTGTGTAAATTGCTAAATTTCAAAAGTTTCAACCTGATGTACCTACAGTGGTTCCCAAAATTTTTGCTAGCTTCTTTTTTCCGGACATTTGGATTAGATGCGACTATTTTACGTGTGGTACTTCATGTTTTAAGAAAGTAACAACTGCGTTTATCAAAGTTACAAAAAGTTTTGGGGTCACTGCGTGATTCCATCGATTTACTTCCGCTTATTCTTGTCTTTTTGTTTTAATTACAGGTCCAAGTAGGCGATGTGATACTAAAAGTGAACGAAACAGACGTGAACAGGTTCAGTACTAAAGAAGGTAAGTGGCACCATTTTTACCTCCCAACTAATACACCTATAGAAACATCTGGTTTTAGGGATCGTTAACATCGTAGAATCTTCTTCGATTAGGATTTTTTTAGTTTAGATTTAGATTATTATTATTATTATTTTAGGTAGTAAGCCCCTCGTAATTCTTTTTTTCTTTTTTTCGTTTTGTTTCCTCGTTGGGTGCGCGCGTAGATGTTGTTTATACGTTTCGTCTAACCGTCGTTGATCGTCAGTATTTTGATTAACATTTCGCATTTTGCTTGCAGTTCTAAAATGCCTACGACTATCTACAGATCCTGTAACACTAAAAATAAAAAGGGGTAAGGTCCTAATTCATTAATCGTCATTAATCCGGTAGGTTTCGTTTTGCTAAACGTACACGTTTCGAAATCCAGTTCGATGCGCGACTTAAATAGAAAACTTTTGAGGGTCACTGGATATATTTGACGATGATATCATAGAATGTATGTTTTCGGATCGTTTTAGGTACGCACCGAACTGAATTTTGTCGTTTGTTTTGTATATAATTTTCGCTCGTTATAATCGCGTACACTACCGAAAAAAATTTTGGAAAAAAAAATTGTCAACAAACTTTGTTTTCAACGTAACTTTAGCGTATTTGTCAGTAGATATCACTCTTGCAATGCATGTTTCTCCTAACAACCATAACAACGTTAACCTCCGACATTTCTAGGTTATGTAAATAACGAAAAGATAAATAAGCAGGACCGGACTTGACGCACAGTTCCATCAATAACAGATTTTGATTTTATAAATTGTTCGTTATCGCATTTCCTTTCATTGCGCAATCGTTTAATGGAATGACGAAGAACAAAATTGGGCAGGACCGGCTTTAAATTTTCTAGGGAACGAATTGCGAGTTCGATCCTGTCATTATAAGTAGTCTGGGCAAACAGCGATAATTACGAAATAAGTTACGATAGCCTTACACACATACACAGAACTACTCGCATACAGCATCGATTTAGTACTGACTAGAGTGGGGCGCAATTATACGCTCTTACCGCTGTTTGCCCAGACTAATTATAAGTTATAAATATATCATTGCTTAGAATTATGAAATTATTATTTTTCCCCCTTTCAAATTAAAAATCCTTAAGATATCGTGCCCGTTATTGCTTTGTCCGTTTTGTACACGCCGCGAGCTGTAATTTGATGCGTAACACACCCAAATTACGCCTACCTCAATTTTTCGAGCAGCGTCGGATTCAGGGCATACATTTCTAAAATGTCCGTGTTCGATCCTGAAAACGTTAAGTAATGGCGGTACAGGATCGGATTAAGGATGTAGGGCAATATTTTGTACTCGTAAATTCGAATTCCGAAAGTGTAAGGTCGGAGGTTTCACGTTTTCAGGATCGGACGCGGACATTTTAGAAATGTATGCGCTAAATCCGACTCTGCTCGGTATCCATTGCGCGTGTACTGAAGGTAATTATATTATATTTACTCTGGGCAAACAGCGAAATAAGTTACGACAGCATCGCCGACTCCCCACTGTAATCAGTAGTAAATCGATGCTGTATGCGATTAGTTCGGTTGTCGTAACTTCGTTCGTAATTACCGCTGTACAAGGAATTTGCGATTAAAGCATTCCGAGCTGCGTTAAGTCCGTCCTGTTATTAGCACGCGATGCACGTTTTAAGATCTACCCTCGATAATTGAAATTAAACGATTTTATAACTCGAACTTTATTTTTCTTTTTCAAAAATTTTTCCTCGCCCCCACCCTCAGACCCGAAGATAAAGGCGAACCTGCGTAAGCACCTATTGACGCATGGCGACTCCGATATGGCGGCTGTTCATAAAGGCGGAGGCGGCGTTGGCGGCGGCGGCGGTGCTTTGACGAACACCGTGTACGCTCATCAGCGGCCGGAACCGGCCATCCACCAGACGCATTCCGGAACGAATGGCAGCTGTCCGGAGCAGGAACCTTTGCTATCGTCCGGCGTCGGCGTCGCACGATTCGAAGACGAAGAACGGTTGCAATGGGAGCCGCTGCTCGCCAACGAAAACGCGACGACGAAGCCGAAAGGCCACCAGCCCAAGTTCGAGGCGTTCACGATGACCGGGGAGTACATCATCAATATTTCTCGGACGCAGCAGAGCTTAATACCGAAACAGCAGAAAAAAGTAAGTGAATTTATATCGTCGTCGTCGTCCACGGAACGGATGGTTTGTGGGATGACGCAAGTCTACGCAGTCGCCCAGACAAAGCGCCTGCCCGTTTATGAGCTTTACGGCGCAACGAACCGGTGCGACGTTGATCATAAACTTCGCAAAAACGATCAGACGATTCATCCGGGCGACTGTGCTAACTTGCGTCATCCCACAAACCATCCGCTCACTAACAAAGAACCACTGGTAAGTCGTGTCTCACCGATTTCAATTGAAGCTTTATGGGTTTATAGATCGATCTAGTGTAAAAACAGGGGTAACTTTCTTAGCTGCCGAATCTGACATTAGCGGGGTGTACACCGCCCTAAACTCAACAGTACCCTTCGCTACTCAACTCAGATGTACAACCAAAATGCACCAAATTCTCAACAAACACACTGACTGCACCGTAGCAACGTTCATCTGATAATAACTCTTAAAATTTGCCAGACAAAAACTGTTATTATCAAAGAGGATACGCATGACTTGTGTAAAATATGGAAGGGATTAAAAATTTATGTGAGAATTGCAATCTTAAAGATCTCGCATAAAATATATGCAACATCTATAGAGAAACGATAACGAAAGCGGTTCGGACTAAACCTAACCAATCGATAACAGGTCATAATTCCTCGCAGGCCGAAATTTACGTGTGAAACGTAAAAAGTGTAAAAAGGTTTTCAACAGTAACAGAATTATTTACGATTTTACTATACGTATAATAGATAAAATATGGAAAACGTTTCAAGATAATTTTTAAAACGTAAAAACACTCCTGGGGAATCAAAACGATGGCGCACCGCCACATTTTACGCCATTTCTGCGTTCTGCGGTTCCTTTAAGGCAAATATAGAAAATGTCTATTAAAAAAATTTTAAACGTAAAAACACTCCTGGGGAATCAAAACGATGGCGTACCGCCACATTATGCGCCATTTCTGCGTTCCGGAGTTCTTCTAATCGAAGTAAAGAAAATGTTTTTAAAACGTAACGACTCTTTGGTATCAAAACGATGGCGCACCACCACATTATACGCCATTTCTGCGTTCTGCGGTTCCTTTAAGGCAAATATGGAAAACGATTATTTAAGATAATTTTTGAAACGTAAAAGCACTCCTGGGGAATCAAAACGATGGCGCACCGCCACATTATACGCCATTTCTGCGTTCCGGAGTTCTTCTAATCGAAGTAAAGAAAATGTTTTTAAAACGTAACGACTCTTTGGTATGAAAACGATGGCGCACCACCACATTATACGCCATATCTGCGTCTTTTAAGGCGAATATGGAGAATGTTTATTAAATATAATTTTTAAAACGTAGTAACTTTTTGGTATCAAAACGATGGCGCGCCGCCACATTATACGCCATTTCTGCGTTCCGGGACTGTTCTAAGACAAATATGGAAAATGTTTAAAGAGGATTTTTAAAACGTAACAACGCATTGGAATCAAAACGATGACGCACCACCACATTATACGCCATTTCTGCATTCTGGAGTTCTTTTAAGGCGAATATGGCAAATGTGTATTAAATAAAATTTTTAAAACGTAAAAACACTGCGTTCTGGGACTCTTTTAAGGCAAATATGAAAAATGTTTTTTGAAGATAATTTTTAAAACGTTACAACTGTTTGGCATCAAAACGATGGCGCACCGCCACATTTTACGCTGTTTCTGCGTTCTGTGGTTCCTTTAAGGCAAATATGGAAAATGTTCATTAAAGATAATTTTTAAACGAAAAAACATTCCTGGGGAATCAAAACGATGGCGCACCGCCATATCATAAGCCAGTTCTGCGTTCTGGGATAATTTTTAAACGATGACGGAACAAAATATCCGTTTTTCACAGCATTTCACGCTGGGTCTCAGCTCGCAAACGATGCTGGGTACGCTAGTCAGTGATTTACTTTCGCTAAAATTAAATACAGATTTCGACATTTATATTGTTGTTATCCTCGTCAATGCAATTTGCGAAGAAAAAATTTAGCCCCGTTGCTACTGAAGCCTGTTAAGTTTAAAGACTTTCGTTCATTTTGCAGGTGGACAACTTAAGGTATCATAATAGCCACACGCACCACCTCCGCCATCAGCACAATTCGGTGCCGAACAGCCCGAACGAGATGGAAATCGGCCACCGGAAAAACTACTGCAAGTCCGGGTCGAATTCCGCGAACACGTCTCCAGTAAGTGCCAACAAAGAGACTCGAACCCGTCGCCGGTAAGCGAGCACGCCAAATCCTCCTCGACCTCGTTCAACAATTCCTTCGTCCGGACCAGCCGATCCGAGGATCAGCTTCAGGACACGAAAAATATGAGCGCCGTCGATATCGAGATCGACGACGACGTCACCAGCTCGTTGAACACGCTCCTCGATACGAGACCGGATTCGGGTTCGACGAACAACGTCTGCTCGTCGACCAGCAACAGCGATCGTATCGTCTGGACGTACAATGCCCCCGTGACGACGATCTCGGAACAACACAAGCTGGCCCATACCCTCTCGAACGGCAGCAGCTCGTCGCACACTTCGCCTTCGTCGACGAGCCCTTTGAGATCCGGGTCGCCGGCTTCGCCAACCTCCATGTCTTCCTCGGTGATGTCGAGCCATTCCGGGTCGCGACGGTATCCGTACCCGTTGACGAACGGCCCCCACACCGACTCCGGACAGTACAATCAGACGAACGGAGATTTTAGCGTGTCCGAGGCGATCAGCAACATCTCCAGCCCGGACTATCACGACGACGATAGCGTGGGTATTCGCGATTGCGTTATGGAGATTAGTGATCATAGTGATAGTGATAGTACTTTGTTAGTGAGCGAGCCACGGCACAGACACGCGTCTGACGGGGGCGGCGGCTCCGCCGCCGGTAGTGATCATCGGATTGTGATACAGGTGAAAGGACCAGATAAGGATAGTAATATTAAGGATAGGGCAAAATTCAAGGTAATGTCGGATACACCCTCTTATTTTCATTTTTATTTGTGTTTATTTTTTCTATTTTATTTTTATCTATTGTTTATTTTTATTTATCAATCACGCGATGGGATTTTATTAAGTAATTTTTTAAATTTTTTATTTTTTGATTTTATAAATTTTATTTTATTTTATTTTATTTATAATTTCTTATTATTCATTTTATTTTATCTTTTATGATTTTTTATCATTTATTTTATTCAATTTTTCTGTTTCTTATTGTGATTTCGCCTTTCATTTCCCATACGTTCTTATCTAAATATCATCGATAAGACAAAATTCACAGCAGAGTTGGGCGTGCGGCGGGAGAGTTTGTTATTATTTTTTATTTATATTATTATTATTATCCTTTTAAAAAAAAATAGAAAGAGAAACATTTGAATATATAATTATTTAATTTTTCTATTTTTCAATTTTTTATTGTGGTGTCGGCTTTCGTTTCGTATCAGTTCTTATTTAAATATCATCGATAAGACGAAATTCATGGCAGAGCCGTGCGTGCGGTGGGGGAGTTAGTTATAATTTTTTATTTATTATTATTACCCTTTAAAAAATAGAAACAAAAACATTTTAATAACTTTATGTTTTTTTCAAGACATCAAACGACACTCTGGACCAAGACTTCGAGGACGATCGTGACAGTTCGAGTCGAGATTCGGGTAAGGACGCTTCGCCGACGAACTCGTCCGAAGACGACAGCGACGTAGACAGCTTGCTGAGCTTTCATTATTCGCCGAAAGCGGTGGATATGCCGTCGGCGATCCGGCTCGCCAAGCGCCTCTACAGCCTGGACGGCTTCAAAAAATCCGACGTTTCGAGGCATCTCAGTAAGAAGTAATTGCATCTTCAGGAATCGCGACGATATCCCTTTTAAATACCCCTCATCTTTTCGCAGCAATGATTTTAGCAGGGCCGTAGGCGACGAATACCTGAAGTACTTCGACTTCGAACAGGACACGTTGGACATCGCGTTGCGCAAGTTCCTGAAACAGTTCCCCTTGACCGGCGAAACGCAGGAAAGGGAGAGGGTGCTGGTTCCTTTTTCGAAGAGGTTTCTCGATTGTAATCCGGGATCGTTCAATTCGCAAGGTTGGTAGCATCGGAATAATTGATTTCGGTTGGTGCAGATGTGAATGTCAAATGTCAAAATCGTTCATTTACTGATTGTTACAACGGGTTCAAAAAAGAAATAGACCCAGTGTCCTTCAATTCGCATAGTTGGTAGCATTGGTGTAATCGATTTACGTTAGTACCAATCTGTCAAATGTCAAAAGTGTTCATTGCTATAATTGAAAAATCCTTTTTAATCGTTGCACCCGATTTCGACCGGGGATCGTTTAATTCGTGAGGTTGGAGCGTTGAAATAATCGATTTTAGTTGGTATCGATGTCAAATGTCAGATGTCAAAATTGTTCCGTTACTGATTATTATTACAACAGTTGAAAAAAGAAATCAGACCTAGAATCCTGTAGTTTACATAGTTGGTAACATTGTAGTATACGATTTACGTTAGTATCAATCTGTCAAATGTCAAAAATGGTCGGTGTTGATTGCTACAACTTTAAACAATCCTTTCTAATCGTTACATCCGATTTCGACCGCGGATCGTGCAATTAGCAAAGTTGGTAACGTTGAAGTAATTCATTTATTTTGGTAACGCTGCGAATGCCATGTCAAATGTCGAAATTGATCGGTTAACGATTCGAAAATCTGACATTTTTTTATCGTATTGTGTTCCCGTTTTCTTTAATTAGTGAAAAAGGAAATCCTTATCAATTTCAGCACTCCCGAAGAAGCAGACAATATACGCATGTACATAGCAAAAACTCGAAAGAAGAAGTTTCGATCATGAAATTCCCTAGGTAATTCTAAATTGCTTAGGAAATTGGTTTGTTTGATGTTGGTAGTATCGAGAAGTTATTTTGAGAAGATGAATTAAAGAAATGTCAAATTCAATGCTCCATGTGATCGATTAGGGAACTGTCAAAAAATGTCAAAGTGTCAAATGTCAAAGTTGATCACTTAATTGTTGTTAAAGTTAACATTTGTTATCGCCGTGCGTCCTCCTACAGAAGCGGGCAATACAAACAGCGAAAAACATGGAAAGAACTCGAAACAAATTTCTATCACTAAATTCCCCTAGATCATTCTAAATTACTTAGGAAATTGGTTTGTTTGATGTTGGTAGTATCGAGAAGTTATTTTGAGAAGATGAATTAAAGAAATGTCAAATTCGATGCTCCATGTGATTAGTTAGGGAACTGTCGAAAAAATGTCGAAGTGTCAAATGTCAAAGTGGATCACTTAATTATTGCTAAAGTTGAAATTTGTTATCGCCGTGCGTCGTTCTAAAGAAGCAGACAATACAAACAGCGAAATACATGGAAAAAGCAAATTTCTAGTTTCATTAAATTCCCCTAGGAAATTCTAAAATTCGTTGGGAAAATTCGTTTATTTAATGTTGGTGATATCGTGAACTTATTTTGACAGATGAATTAATGAAATGTCAAAATTCAAAGGTGAACGTGATTGCGTTTAGGGAACTGTCAAAAAATGTCCAACCTAATGAGCATTGCCGATCGTATGAAGTGCGCTTAATCGAATTATTTGCTTTCCGCGACTTCAGTGTTGCCAATTTTAAGATAAGCGTTTATTAAACTATTTAGGGATGTATCTAACTTTGCAGATGCCGTTCATACGTTGACGTGCGCGATCATGTTGCTCAATACGGACTTGCACGGCCAAAATATCAACCGGAAGATGACCTGCAACGAATTCATCGAAAACCTTTCGGGTCTCAACGAAAAGGAGAATTTCCCCAGGGAGGTTTTGAAGCAGTTGTACCACGCCATCAAGAATAACCCGCTCGAATGGGCGTTGTAAGTATTATTACCAAAAAAAAATAATAAATAAATAAATAAATACTTACGAATCAGCTTGACATAAAAAGAATTGGGCCGTAACCCAAATTCTAATTTCGGCGCCGTAACATACCGAATCTTTTCCTACAGGGACGACGATATCGATGATCCGAACACCCAAACCCAATTGAAGACGATCGATCAAAACGTATGCGGAAACCCGTTCCTAGAGGTGCCCAGTCTGAACGCCACTGAATATAAAAAGGCTACGTGATGAGGAAATGCTGTTATGAAGCGAACGCCAAACGAAGTGAGTATGCGAACGTATACGTTGAGGTCGCAGCGGGCGTAGGGCGACTAGATCAGTCTACTTATTATTTTTCTGTTTTTTTGTTCTAACGTTTACCTCCTTGCGCGAAACAGAAGTATATGGTAAGATCTTGTCTCGTCTTTATTTCGCAATTTCATCGGTTTTCGTTTGTTGACGTACGAGTTTGTCTTTTTTATTTTTATTTGTTTAGATTTTTAGACGTTTTCTTTTTTACGATTGTTACTGTGTCCGTCGATTTCGATCCAGCAATCGCGGGCAAAAATATATATGTGCAATTGTGCGACTTTAATTTTCTTTTCGTTCGGAAATTTTAGTACGGTAGTGTACACCTTATGAACAGGAAAGAAATTTTTGCCCACCGTTGTACGACATATAAACGATATCACTTCCTCTTTTTTCTTCTTTTTCTGTTCTTCTATTGTTTTTACTTCCACCTTACCATTGTCTTCTGTCTATCACCATATTTCTATTCAAAAGCTTTAAAGATGGCTTGTTCGTCTTTTTTGTTTCCAACTCCAATTTTGTCGTTTTTTGTTGTGCTGTGGCTATTTTTTACTATTTTGATTCAAACTCGATCGACACTCCACTCACACTTTTACACTTCTTTCTTTTCAGCCGTTTCTGTTTAAAACAAAAAATCGATCTAAATGTCAAAATCAGTTATTAATGTTTGTCTTCTTCATTTTTGCCCAGAAAATTACGAATTATGACGTTGAAGCGTAAACAATATCGATTTTTTTTTTTTTGTTTTCGAAGAAAAATCATTCCAATTCCATCTTGTCATTTCCAATACAAAAGCGAATCGCGATGGAAACGCGGAAGTGACGTCATCGCCTCCCGGATACCGACAAATAGAAAATAGGATGTAAACTCAAATTACATACTTTGACAGTTCTCCGCTAGGTGTCGCAGAAAGTTGTGACGTTAGTAACAGGGCGTGGCTCATAGATGGCGTTGAAGTTTGCTCTTTGGTGAAATATCGTTTCGATTTTGTAATTTTGAAAATAAAAGCAAAGACGTTTTGTGGACGATTTTGTTGGGAAACAGTTTTTCCCATATTCTGCTTGCAAAGAAACTGCAACTGTTTCTGTGAGGGAACATTCAAAATTTTTACCCGGAAAATGTCAAATATTCAAATTTCGTGGAGACAAATTTTTCGATTTCGCAATTCGCCAAACAAAACAAGCGTAGATCGAATTGATAAAACAACTGCAATCTCGATAATAATCAGCAGCCTGGGTCGACAGCGGTAACAGCGTACAATTACGAAATAAGTTACGACCGCATCGCCGACTCCCCACTCTAGAGTCAGTAGTAAATCGATGCTGTATGCGATTAGTTCGGTGTGTATGTAGGCTGTCGCAACTGCGTTCGTAATTACCGCTGTACAAGGAATTTGCGATTAAAGCATTTCGAGCTGCGTTAACTCCGTCCTGTTATTAGCACGCGATGCACGTTTTAAGATCTACCCTCGGAAATTGAAATTAAACGATTTTATAACTCGAACTTTATTATTTTTTTCAAAAATTTTTCCTCGCCCTCACCCCCATACCCAAAGATAAGTTCTGTGTACATATTTACTGTCGTAACTTATTTCGTAATTACCGCTGTTTGTCCAGACTAGTAACTCGGGAACGTATTCTACATCCTGTTGACAGTTACGATAAATAAACAGTGCCGATTCAAGAGCGGGGAAGTGACGTAATCACCTCGCGAAGAGCGACAAAATGGAAAGCAGGATCTAACGTCAAATCGCGTACTTTGACAGCTTCCCGATAGGTGTCGCAATATGTTACGGCGTTAGCGGTGACGTATGGCTAATAGATGGCGTCAAAGCTTGCGTTAGTAGAGGTACCCGTTTTATGTTGAAGTACGTTGAAATTTCGGTTTTAATCAACTTTTTGCAGGTTTATGACTTTGTGGAATACTGCGTTAAGTATTTCAACATAAAACGGCTACCGCTGTTGATTAATAAACTTTAACGCCATCTATCGGCTACTTGGTTGTTGAAGTCACGACCTTGTGCGCCACGTATTGGATTACCTCATCTGATGTGATATTTTGTTTTCGATTATGTCGGTCGAGGTCGTGACGACATTTCCACTCTAAAATCTTATTTAATTACGATGCATTCTTTTTGGTATATCTTGTTTGAAACAAGGTTTTCCCTGTTTTTTTTTATTGAATTTTCTTTTCTGTTGTCGACGATTTTGTGACGTCATTTCCGCTCTAGAATCGGCGTTTGTGTATGTACTAGTTGCGAAAGAATCGTTTGTATGCGTTGCTTGAAAAAAACTTAACTGCCGTGTTTTTTGGGAAAATTTTGGAAAAATTGGATATGCAATTTGAAAGAATAGAATGTTAATGAAAATTTTGTTATGATGTATTTTTTTCCCGTTTGACTTGGAAATCGACTCGTAACTGTCTTTGTTTTTCATCTACTTTTTAACCCTTTCTACCCTTCGGTTTAAGGGTTAGGGGCCACCAAGCCGTATACATACGTATACTGTACCGCCATTGCCATCTACTAACTTTTTACAGTATCTTAGAGGTGTAACAGACCCATTTTAGGATTTTAAACTGCTCCACCCGGACCGGGTTTCGAACCCCGGACCTTCGAATTGTGAAGCGCGTATTTCGCCACTCAGCCAATAAGCAGGTTCCAACTGCTTTTATGTTTTCAAAATCTACGTCTTCTTGATTCATAAAATTTCACTTATAATTAATCGAATTTGCGTCATTCGT
Organism: Chrysina gloriosa; assembly: GCA_038088585.1. Classification (NCBI taxonomy): domain Eukaryota; kingdom Metazoa; phylum Arthropoda; class Insecta; order Coleoptera; family Scarabaeidae; genus Chrysina; species Chrysina gloriosa. The sequence continues at coordinate 36,525,823 of CM076093.1, read as the reverse complement.
CACCGATTCACCATCATTCAAATCAATTTTACACACGAATGACTACACTGTTATGGCTTTTGATGGGTGTACAATCTGATTACAACGCGCCTCAACAGACGAAAATAATAATAATGATAACAATTGAACGTTTCACCAGACACGGGAACCAATCAGATTGTCACTTTTTTATCCACTTACTTTCGACAATATTAATTTCTTTGCTATTTTAGCAAAATCGCCGCAAAAAAGAAAGAAAGACAGTCGAAATACGAGTCGTTCGACGCTCTGTGCTCCTCCGACTGCGACGCGCCGTAAATTTATTTCCTTTTTTCGACGACTACTCTCTGTCTCACTCTCCCTCTCTGCATAGCATGTTGCAATACAAAATAGCTGTTTCGAAGGCCTTTGCTGCATTTTTCTAGCTCCGTTTCACAAACGTAGTTGGAAGATGTTCTACTGCACGTTGCGCGATCTGGTCCTCTATCTGCACAAGGACGAGAACGGTTTTCGCAAGAATCAGATGAGCGACAACTTCCACAACGCGATCCGGATACATCACGCCCTAGCGACGCCCGCCAGCGATTATACCAAGAAACAGTACGTTTTCCGGTTGCAGACCGCCGATCAGGCCGAATATCTATTCCAAACGAGGTAAGAATCGAAGTATGGGATCGGGTTAGCCGAAGCAATATGTCCCCGTCGCACATTTGTATCGCAACCATTCGCGAAAAGATTTTGAGTACAAACTTTGAAGGAGATCGAGTTGACCGAAGCGAATATGTCCGTCACATTTTTATTGATTCATTTCGAGTTCGACGTTCGGATAATCGCGACTGTTTCGAATCCATCGTTACGGAAAGTAGAATCAAAAACAAAAATATTCGATGTTTTCCTCAAAAAGAAATCGGAAGGGATTACGCATGGCGAAGCAATATGTTCGTCGTCGTTTCAATTATTAATTGCGCGAGTGGTGCCAAGAAAGTCGCGAGACCGTTTTGAATCCGTCCGTTGAAAATATTCGCTGCTTCGTCAAAAGAGAATCCATAGGCTTACGTTCACCGAAGCAGATGTTTCCATCATCGAAATCGAACGTTTTTCCTTTTTTTAATTTCTTCTGTCATAATACGCGAATACGATACGAAAAGCAAAATCAAACATTTTCGTAGATTTTTGCACAATTTCATAATCAAATTCCCCTCCTTCCCCTTCCCTTCCTCCCTCTCCCAAAGACATTGGTTGTTTTTAAAACAGAAAATATTTTTTATCCGTGTAGCGATTCTAAAGAACTGCAATCGTGGATAGATACGATCAATTTCGTCTGTGCCAGCTTTTCTGCCCCGCCGTTGGAAGCGGCCGTGGGATCGCAGAAAAATTCCAAAGGCCGCTGTTACCGTGCAGCCTGACTAAACTCAGCCTGGTAAGTACCACCCCAACCCCCACCCCGTTTCAAAACAAACGAAATCGGGAACGCTAGATTATTTTTAGGATGATATCCGACGCGTAGCAGCACGTGTCCCCGTTATCTTAATTTTTCTTGTTTCTTGCCTTTTCAGAGAGAACAATTGAGAGATCACGAGGAGAGAGTTATGAGACTTGAAAGCGAACTGGACGAGCACCGGAGTATGCCCCCGAGAGGGGCGCTAAATCGCTGATCATTCAGAATTATAAAGAAAAAGAGGCCTACTTGACGTTCGAGGTGAGTTCGCACGATGTTGAATAAACCAAACGAGAACGAATGAATTAATGCCCGTAACCGTGTAGTTCCTATGTAGTAAGTCGTCGCACGATTCTCGATTTAGATGTGATTGAATGAGAGACGATGCGGAGTAGTAATTGTTTTACAGATCATAATTGAACAATAGCAAACTACAAAATTTGATATAATGACTGCAGGGGCGGGAGGAGGGGAAAGGATGCAACTGCCCCCTCCCCTCCAAAGACAAAAGTATTATATTTTCTGTACCTACAATTCATATTTCACCTAACTCTTGTCCATTATCTTTCCTCCCTCCCCCATATGTGAAGAAAAAGAAATGTATTTATTGTACCTACAACTCATATTTCACCTAACCTAATTATCCATTATGTTGCCCCCACCTCCTTTCCCAGACCATTACTTGGCGATGCCCTTGAATCACGGAAAATATGCCAAGGTTATGTTCTCAAACGCAAATGAAAGAAATCGGGGGAATCGTAGATAGCGAAGGAAATATGACCCGTCATTGCTGAATTTAAATCATTTGCTTGCTATAAACGCGTATATGCGTCACGTGAAGACTATCGATGAGTACTGCGGACACACACATGCGTCTCATGAAGGAAAATATGTAAATGATGGCGTTGGACGTAAACAATTGCCAATTTTGCGAAGAAACGTCGGTTCAATTTTTTTAATTTTGCAAAACGAACGGAAATCTTTATGAAAAACAAAACATCGGCAATTCTGTTTAATAATCTCGCTTAGACGTGCTTAGACGCAATTCTTCATTTTCTTGAGTAATTATTGGAGTTTGTTAAAAGGTGGATGACGTCATTAAATAGTGTAAATCGGACTGACGCTGTCACTCCGAATTATATTATTCAATGATAACTTATTAATGACTACTTATCATTGAATAATGAAATTCGGAAGAGTGACAGCGTCAATCCGATTGACACTAATTAATGGATAACACGTCATCCACTCTTTTAACGAACTCTAATAATTATAGTAGATAAACAATGTCGATTCTACAACGATAGTGACGTCATATCCTAGTGAAGAGCCACAGAATAGAAAAACGAGATGTATGTAACGCCCATGATACAAGAAAGCAAGGTATACTCATGCGCATCCAATTATGACGTGTACTGGCCATTTCTATTACGACCATTTCTATAAGCCACTGTCTGTAAATTTATAGTTCTACCAGTTGTATAAAATGTATTGCAACAAATTGATATGTCATAGTTGATCAGGACAATTTTCAAACAAGTAACATTACAAATGCTTATATACTAATGTTGCAATATATAATAGGAATTTAAAAATTATGTATAAAAGAATCCAGCTTTTTGTCGCTGATATTCAACAACACAACAATTCCTGGTTTGTTTACAGACTTTATTAATTACAGGTCCAAATATGTATATGATTGAATCGTAAATATAAATTGTCGTTATGCAATACCAATAAACGATAAAAAGGCCTAAAGAAACGCAACTACATAACCAAACGAGCATACCTTGCGTAGTTGTATCATGGTAACGTCAAATCGCTTAGTTCGATAGCTACCCGCTAGGTGTCGTAAGCTGTTAGGTCGTTAGTAGTAGCATGTGGCTCATAGATGGGGTCGAAATTTGTTTTGAGGAAGTATCGTTTCGATTTTTTAATTTCCCAAATAAAAGAAAATCGTGATGAAAGACAACTGAATATTTGCAAACAATTGGACGTTTTCCGAACAATTTTGTTGGGAACCAGTTTTCTTTTTCTAACTATTGTGATAAATAGCTGACAAAAGAATGCCTAATGTTGACGTGGACGCAATTGCAAATAATGCGAAGGAACGTAGCTTCGATTTTTGGAATTTACATATGAAACGAAAAATCGTGAATCGAGAAACAATTGCAATTACGCGTCAAATATGCCCCCGTATGCGCCTGATAAAGGGCTGGATGTTTAAACGTGAGCGGCAAAAGAGTATCGATGTGTGCTGCGAGACGCATATACGCGTCCGGCAAAAACGTGTCGGTACCGACTTTTGACGCGTATGTGCGTCTGGCTGTTACTCTAACCACGAAAGCAAGTTAATCTATAATTCTTTCTAATCGTTTTTCTCATTTTTATTCCTTTATTTTCTCGGTTCGTAGCTGAGGAGGTACAGTACGTACGTGAACGTGCTGAAAGCGAACGTGACTCGATTCCCGGAGGCTGGCATCTGCGTCCTCGAGAACAGCATCGGGGAGATGGAGGACGAGGCGAGCGGCGTCTCGTTCCTGGAAGGTAACGTCGGCCCGATCGTGCCGCCCCCGATCCCGGAAAGGAAATCGCCGCCGACAAATAGGTACAGTTACAGACAAGCTATCTATAGCCGGGATATGCTCAATGGAGAAGCTGAAATCGGTTGACGCGTTATGGGGATTTTCTCGGCATGCGTGCTTTGAAGGCCTGCGTTGTTGTTTCGTCGTTTATCTTTTGTTTATTTTTTTACTCTATTTTGTTTTAGATCTCGATCGTGGCATTTCATTTATTTATCATTATTTTCCGATGGTGTTTTTTTTTTCAAATAAATCTCTAATTTTACGTCCAGTAGATGTTGAGCAGCCAAAACGGTGTTGGTGAGGGGCCAGTGGAACTGTCGCTTTACTCATGTTTGATCTTTTCCTTTTTATTACTATTTATTCTATCTTGATTTTAATTTATTTTGTATATTTTTTAATAGCTTCGGTCGGTAATGTAGATAGTTAGTTGTCTTTATATGAAAGGGGACGGCCTTGGCGAATTAATCAAAATGGCGATTTGACTTCCAGTTTGTTTTATTTAAATTTTTTAATTTATCGGAACTCCATCCGTACGAACCTGGACGCCACTGTCTATGGTCCTATACAAAAAGCACCTGATCATGAGACATAAATTAAAAAATCGCCAACAGAAAGGAGGACTTTCATTTAAAAAAAAAAAATGAACAAATAAAAAGGAGGCATTACTGACCACCAGGTATTTCTCGAAGTTCAAGGTACATATTTTTTTAATTTTCTTATTAAATATAATAATAATAAAAAATCGTAATAATACAAATAATGATAACGAAAATAAGAATGAAAGCGATATGAATCTTAATGGTGGTTGAGTTCTATTTTCTTTATTATTTTTTAAATTTATTTGAACTGTATCCTTGCTAACCTAGACGCCACTGCCCAAGGTCCTATACGATGGGCAACTCATTATGAGACATAAATTTAAAAATCGCAAACAGAAAGGAGAACTCCCATTAAAAACAAAAAACAAAATTAAAGAAGAGCAATTATTGACCTACAAGTGCAAAAAATATTTTTTAAATTTTATTAAATATAATAATAATAATTTTTAATAATAAACATAATGATCCTATGCGAGGGGCACGTGACTACAGGGCATAAATTTCAAAATCGCAAACAAAGCGTGTACTCTCCTTCGAAAAAGAAAAATTAAAATATGGAAATCACTGACTGTATTTCTCGTAGTTTAAAGTACTTTTTTAACTATTCTCGAACAATAGAATAAAAATAAATCATGATAGGTAAAAATTATGATAATAAAAGTTATAATAAACACGTTTTGAGTCGTAAGAGATTTCCAAGTAATATTAATTATATTCAAAATATTAATAATAAAAAAGAGTCGTCCATTTTGGCATTTGTTAAAGAAAAAAAGGAAAAATCGTCAAGTTTAAAGCGCCAAAGTTCCCCGTCCCCTATTTCGCATTTGTTCCCTTTTTCCACGACTTCTTCATTTTCAGTTCCATTGCGTTTTACGATTTTGAAACGCAAAATCAAAACGAACGTCAAAATAGTCAAGAGATTAGGTTCTACAAAATAAAATAGTTGAAAGTGGAGAATTTTCGTTTTCGTTTTTTATTTGTCTCTTTTTATATTTTCTTTTTACGGTGCGAAGATTAAATGTTATCTCTCCATCACCGCCCTAAAAGAAATGTAAATAAATAAGCTGTCCTGCCTCCAACTAAAGTGGATGGCTTACGTTATAATTTTTAATTTTTTTAATGTTATTTCAAATTTATTGAAGGCTTTTTAATTGTTTTGTAATGTCCTTGTTTAATTTTTTTATGTTTTTTTTTTAATTGTATTTTTGTTTCAATTTCCAATTTCGATCTCTCTCTGTACCGCATCTCCCACGCCCTTACTACTTCTGAAGATTACCCCAAAGTGCCAAGAACTTGTACTAAAGCGTCCGATTTAACGTTATATGGGGGTGGAGGGAGAGTATAACAGCTAATCGCCGCAACGTTTCTACACCCTGTATATGTATATCTACAAACTTGTTATATTTTCGATATTTTTTTATACAGTACGGTCGACTTTTTTCTCTCTCTCATTTTCATTATACACTTATTTACATAATTATGTGTCTGGTCTAAAAAGATGTTGTCATTTATAAATTTCGATCGGATCGAACAAAATCCATTCGTTTCTAATGAAATTTTTGATAAAATAACGATTATGTGTATGCGAGGTCTTGTGGGAGCGGGGAAGGAGGGAGCAGGGGGTTCGGGAGAAATTCAGTCAATGGCCACTTACGCCAATCGAGGTGTTTATTCTAATCGTCGTTATTATTATTATTATTTGGACCAATCAGAATGGTTTTCTATTTATTTCGACCAATCGCAACCGTGGCTTAAATATTTCAACCAATCGAAATCGTTTGGTTTTCATTTCTACTAATCGAAACCGGCGGGTGTAATTATCTCCACCAATCAGAGTCGTTTTATATGAAATTTCTAGCAATGGAAACATTTGTTTCATTATTTCAGCCAATCACAGCCAGCTTTAGTTTTATCGACCAATCTACTTCATTCTTTACACATTTATTTTAATCTGCTTCGTTTAATAGCCTATATCAGTTGTCTTTTTAAATTATTTCGACCAATTAGCTTCGTTCTTAACCTTTTTTGACAATTCAGCTTCGTTCTTTAGTTTTTTCGACCAATCAGCTTCATACTTTAGTATTTTGAACCAATCTGTTTCGTTCTTTAAAGGTTTATTTTAATCTGCTTTGTTTTATAGCCATATTGAGTTTTGTATTTTTAATTATTTCAGCCAATCAGCTTCGTTCTTTAGTTTTTCGACCAATCAACTTCGTTCTTAACTTTTTTTGACAATTTAGCTGCGTCCTTTTATTTTTTTCGACCAATCAGCTTCATTCTTTAGTATTTTGGACCAATCTGCTTCGTTCTTTAAATATTTATTTTAATCTGCTTCGTTTAATAGCCTATATCAGTTTTGTTTTTTTTTTTTTTTATGATTTCGACCAATCAGCTTCGTTCTTAACTTTTTCGACCAATCAGCTTCGTTCTTAACTTTTTTCGACCAATCAGCTTCGTTTTTAACTTTTTTGACAATTCAGCTGCGTTCTTTATTTTTTCGACCAATCAGCTTCATTCTTTAGTATTTTGAACCAATCTACTTCGTTCTTTAAATATTTATTTTAATCTGCTTCGTTTAATAGCCTATATCAGTTTTGTTTTTTTAAATTATTTCGCTCTTTAATTTTTCGACCAATCAGCTTCATTCTTTAGTATTTTGGACCAATCTGCTTCGTTCTTTAAACATTTATTTTAATCTGCTTCGTTTAATAGCTCATATCAGTTTTGTTTTTTTAAATTATTTCGACCAATCAGCTTCGTACTTAACTTTTTTCGACCAGTCAGCTTCGTTCTTTAGTTTCTTCGACCAATCAGCTTCATTCTTTAGTATTTTGGACCAATCTGCTTCGTTCTTTAAATATTTATTTTAATCTGCTTTGTTTAATAGCCTATATCAGTTTTGTTTTTTTAATTATTTCGACCAATCAACTTCGTTCTTTAGTTTGTTCGACCAATCAGCTTCATTGTTTAGTATTTTGAACCAATCTGCTTCGTTCTTTAAACATTTATTTTAATCTGCTTCGTTTAATAGCCTATATCAGTTTTGTTTTTTTTTAAAATTATTTCGACCAGCTTCGTTCTTAACTTTTTCGACCAATCAGCTTCAGTCTTAACTTTTTTGACAATTCAGCTTCGTTCTTTAGTATTTTGGACCAATCTGCTTCGTTCTTTAAATATTTATTTTAATCTGCTTTGTTTTATGGCCATATTGAGTTTTGTTTTTTAATTATTACAACCAATCAGCTTCGTTCTTTAGTTTTTCGACCAATCAGCTTCATTCTTTAGTTTTTTCGACCAATCGGACAGCAACAATGATTTATTTACTATCGTCTGATGGGTGAGGGGACGGGAAGGGACATAATCTAATTTACACTTTTGATATCCCTCATTCGAAGAGTGGATTGTGTTCGGTTCAGCGTCTTCTTTTGTCATGGTGGTACTTTGTCGATTTAGCCTCAACATACATACATACTTTTTTTTGTTTTTTTTTTTTTTTTTCAACGATGTAATGCTAATCGATGTGTTGTGTTTTATATCTTTTTACGATAAAAGAAAAGGACTGCTAACGATAATTATTCCACTTTGATCAAATTTAGAACAATAAAAGTTGTATCGATTATAGGTACGGCGTGGAAGGAGCCAAAATAAAACACCTTAGAAATTTGTATGAGAACCATTCATGTTGTGATTATGATTTTTTTATTTTGATTTAATCGAAATATTTACGAATTTTATAGATTTTTAAGGAAAACAATACTCGGTAAAAAATATTGTTGTGGAAATTGGAGTCGATTCATGTATCTACGATAGAATCATTTTTGTGGTCACCTGATTCTCTCTCTCTCTCGAAAAAAAAAAACAAACCATATTCTGTTATCTAGTACTTAAGATGTGTATATTGATTTGTATAAATAAAAAATTTTCTGTAGGTTTTTCCCGTACTTACGATGATTATGATTCATACGAAAGAAGGATAAAAAGTTTTTAACTAGAAATGTGAAAGGTGAACGAGGAAGAACTCGCTGCTTAATCCGATTAGATAAACCGTGCTATAGTAAACAGCGTATCGCGATATTACCGAAGATTATTTTTAGGGGGCTGTGATGACGATCTATTTTAAGCGATTAAAGCAAGAGGAAAAACTATAACTTTTAATAATAATAAAAAAGAATAAAATAAAAACCAAATATACGTTGATGAATTTATTATTATTACGATACATACGGGGAAAATCGGGGCTACTTGTCGCAAAATCCATTTCATAATTTTCGAGCCCTTTCAAAAAATTAACATTTTGTAGGGATCTTGGACAGGGACCTCATTCACGATATTTTTAATAAAACTAACCTCAATGAAAATAACTATATATTCTTGGTCTTTACATTACGGTCACATTTTAGTTCTCGCCGACATGTTCATTCTTATTCTACCGTATAATGGTAACTTCATGTCATTGTGTTACCAACTTAAGAACTAATGGCACTAACAGTAAGTAATGCCAACTTAAGGCTGTACCTTACAATTTCGAGACGTACTCTGCTATGAGCAGGAGACAACGTCGGAAATTTTGGTGTCAAAATCCGCTTTACTAGTAAAGAAACAAATTTTCTAGTATTTTGTAAGACGCGACAACTGTCGCAATAGATGGGGTAAATTGTCGCTAATATACAAGGTGTAAATTAAGTGACCAGTTTAAGTTCAAGGGGCCCCGCAAGGGGCGCCTAGCCACTATAATAATAATTATAATGCTAACTAAAATGTCATTTTAGTGAAATGTTTGTATTTATTATACAGGGCGTAAATTAAGTGATGATTTTAATTTCAGGGGGTGATTCCTTGTCACGTTGCGTGAGAAAAAGTTCATATAAACATGTGTCCTAACTCGATTCGTTTTCGAGAAATAGGGTGTCAAAGTTTTAATCAAACATGGTTTTTTTTTTTTAAATTTAATTACTTTTACGATTTCGATATAATTTGATGTGTTTGTTAGCAATAACAAGGGACTCGTTTTGACGTCATTAGATTTAAAATGATAATTCCAGTGGCGTCGCAGAAGGTTACTGGATTGATTTTTATTGTGAAAATCGTCGTACGCCATCGTTTTTTCCCAAGTCCGATATTTTTATCAGGTTAAACAATTAAAAGAACAACTTTCTTGTCTCCCGAGGTTTCTTTTTTTTTTTTTTTGATATCTCACTTAGTTTTCGAGAAAGAAATAAATCTGTCTGTCCTTCGTGATAAATTCGACGGGTATCCGCGGTATTTCCATCTGCAAACACAAGTGAAATGCACCCGAACTAATTTGACGTTGTTCGTATTTACTTGATTGGACATGATAGTGTTTGTGTACCTATAATTTTTTTTATTCGTAGCACCGATTTAAAATTTGCACGCGAAAAAGTGGCGTTTGGGTTCGGCTGTTGGTAGAGCAGAATCGCACAGGGGAAAATATAATAAATCGTTAACAGTGCCCGTGTCGTAACGGTATTATTATCAAACCGTTCAAGTTTCTATAACAAAAGCGTTAAATATCTCCCTAAAAATTTATCACCGAAAATTTTCGGGTGTAATCGGATCTTTCCGATTTACTTCTCCGACGACGACAAACGAAGCAAGTTAGTACACATGTTTATATGAACTTGTTCTCATAAATTATGACAAGGAATCATCCCCCGCAATTAAAATCATCGCTTAATATACACCCTGTATATAAGAAATACAAAAATTTCACTCAAAATAGGGTTTTAGTTTATGATAATAATCATTATTATAGCGAGGCTTCGCCCCCTACCCCCTCCTTCCCTCCCTTGAGGCACTCTAGATTCATTTACTGGGGTGAATCAGTGCCCACTTCTTCATTCTATAGGGTTTGTTCAATAAGTATATGGGTACTGATTGTCCCCTCGTACTGGGGGAGGAGGGGGTGAAAGGTGGCTTCTGCGAACGGGATAGGTGAGGAAGGGGACAAGAGATGTCACTTAAGCTAAGATATCAGCCTTAGTCAAGGCTCTCATATTGCAAAACGAGAACGAGAAATTACAAATAAGGAGAAAGTAAAAATAATTTAATACAATATAAAGGCAATGTCAAAATACAGTCGGAAATAGTGTAAAAGTAAATAGCATCTATAAAAATAAATGGAAAAAAATAGCTAGAAAAAAGAAACAATAAAATTTGAGAAAACTGAAGTTTAATGACATGACAATTCATGTACTATACATTACATGAAATAAACAATAAATACGGATAGGCATTAAAAGCATTAAAGGATAGGATTAAAAAGTTGTATACGCCACTTGAGGCTGTGTCCGTGAGCGTTGTGGTTTGCAATATGACAGCTTTGCATCGTTTTAAACTAGAAAATGGTAAGTTAGATCGCTGTAACGAGGACGTAACTATAGTCGCAGTCTGTAAAAGGTCCTTTAACTTCTTCGATGCTATAGAACTTGCGTTATTGGTTGTTACCCATGCGACAACTAGTCCCGATCTCCCCCTAAATATACACACGTAGATTTTAAATCGTATAATTATAGCAATATTGATGATGATGATGCTCCGATGATCGAAGAATAAAATCTCTTTACTTTACTTTTCTAGGTGTAATATCTCAGTTGTAATAAAATACTATCCAAAATATGAGTCCCCGCAACCTTTAAGGTTTGTGTTTACGTGCCATTGCGAATCAACCCTTTCGAACCAAAATCCGATTTTCCAGCAAAAAAAAAAAAAAACCAATCAGAACGAAACACCACTAACAATCTCTCTCTTTCTTTCTTTCTCTAACGACCAATCCCGTTTTTGTTTGAACCGCTTTCGACCACTTAACACACAGATAACACACACACACATATACACGTATACACCAAATATCACTTTCTTCTCTCTCTCTCTTATAAATGATTTTTCCTGATTTCTTTGTTTTTTTTTTTTGTTAATTTTCTTTCCCTAACCGGCTATCTTTGCCAGGATTTTTAATTTTTATTTGCTTATTTCGCTTCCGGATTTACCTCAACGAAGAGTTATTTGCATGTTTGAAAATCTTTCGTCGCTGCGATCGAGAAACGACGCACATTGGGGCAGAAGACCTCAAAAAGTTGGCATTAATTTCCAGACCCCATCAATCCTATATTATTAACGTTGATTTTATTTATAAATAAAAAGCGTTATTTTTATACATTTAAAAATAATTTAATCACGTAAAATGTTGATATAGATCGCTTTTTTACAAAAAAATATTCTTATGTAAATATTTTAATCATTGACTGTCAGAATCAGAATTTAGGTTTTCTTAGGTTGCTTTCTCGTACCCGTTAATATCGGATCTGAATTTAATAGTACGTGGAAAATGTCTTCATTGGATTTTTCCCGGCTGCATTTCCGGGAATAATGCGGTCATGTCCGCTCTCGGGTGGCTGTTTTAAACTATAAAATCTAAGGTTTTTCCAGTCGTCCAAGAGTCAGGTTTCTTCTCCGTTTTGCCAGTTGTTCCGAATCCGGCAATATCTACTACTTTTCCGTTTATCCCGAGTCTGATGAACCTTACTGCATTTCCGGTCGCTCCGAGTCCGGCACTTCTCCCGTTTTCCGAGTCCGTCGCACAATCAGGTAGCTTCCGTTGCTTTTCTAATTATTCCGAAAAGCGAAAAGCTTCCGTTGCCTTTCTATACCTTTGTCTCAAGTTTAGAAGGAGTATCTTAAATATTTCGCGTGCAAAACTCGTTCATTGATTGGTTGCTCAGATGGTACTGAAATTTGGGCGATTTATCAGTTTGACTAAATCACGAACATAACCAAAAAATTATTTTCATAAATTATTTCGGGTTGAAAAATGCATGTTTTATTATATTTTTGACGAGAAATCTTATAAAACATTAAACTTAAGATGTATATGATAAATTGTTTGAAAATTACTAATGTCGTAGAAATCTCCGATCGTTCTGTTTTTTTCGGCCGCCGAGAATCCGATATCTTCCCCGTTTCGCCAGCTACTCCGTATGTGGCAACCGTTTTTTCCAGTCGTCGAAGAGTACCGGTTTCTTCTCCGTTTTGCCAGTTGTTCCGAATCCGGCAATATCTACTACTTTTCCGTTCATTCCGAGTCTAGTGAACTTTAGTGCATTTCCGGTCGCTCCGAGTCCGGCACTTCTCCCGTTTTCCGAATCCATCGTACAGGCAACCTTGCCTTTTTATACATTTGTCTCAACATTAGAAGGAGTACCTTAAGTATAAGTATATTACTCCTTCTAATGTTGAGACAAAGGTATAGAAAGGCAAGGTTGAGATACTTTTCGCGTTCATTGATTGGTTGCTCAGATGGCTGTTTTGAACTACTGAAATTTAGACGATTTATCAGTTTGACACAATCACGAACATAACCAAAAAAAAATAATATTTTCTTAAATTATTTTGGATTGCAAAATGCATGTTTTATTATATTTTTATACTTAAAATGTCTATGATAAATTGTTTGAAAATTACTAATATCGTAGAAATCTCCGATCGTTCTGTTTTTCGGCCGCCGAGAATCCGACATCTTCCCCGTTTCGCCAGTTACTCCGATTCCGAGAACCGTTTTTTTTTTCAGTCGTCTAAGAGCCCAGTATATCTTTCCCGTCTTTCAGTTGTTCCGAATCCGATGATATTGACTACTTTTCCATTTACTGTTTCCAGTCTAGTGAACTTTACTGCTTTTCCGGTCGCTCCGAACCCGGCATTAGTTCCGTTTTCAGAGTCCGGTAGCTTCCGTTGCCTTTCTACTCATTCCAAATCCGAAAAGCTTCCGTTGCCTTTCTATACCTTTGTCTCAACATTAGAAGGACTACCTTAAATATCTCGCGTGCAAAACTCGTTCATTGATTGTCTGCTCAGATGGCTGTTTTAAACTATTGAAATTTAGGCGATTTATCAGTTTGACATAATGACGAACATAACCAAAAAATTATTTTCATAAATTATTTTGGATTGCTAAATGCATGTTTTATTATATTTTTGACGAGAAATCTATAAAACACGAAACTTAAGACGTTTATGATAAATTGTTTGAAAGTTACTAATGTCGTAGCAATCTCCAATCGTTCTGTTTTTCGGCCGCCGAGAATCCGATACTTTCCCCGTTTCGCCAGGTACTCCGAATGTGGCAAACGTATTTTCCAGTCGTCGAAGAGTCCGATTTCTTCTCCGTTTTGCCAGTTGTTCCGAATCCGATGATATTGACTACTTTTCTATTTACTATTCCCAACCTAGTGAACTTTACTGCTTTTCCGGTCGCTCCGAGCCCGGCATTTCTCCCGTTTCTAGAGTCCGGTAACGTCCGTTGCCTTTCTACGCATTCCGAATCCGAAAAGCTTCCGTTGCCACACGCTATTCTACGATTGTAGTAATGCAATACGCGTCTATTAAATATGGTGGTGATTGTGCGTGTCGTTAGATCAACATACGATTTATCGCGCTATTCGGGTAAAACACCTATATGAAACAACGAACCGGACTTTATAATATCGAGTGTTCCGAATGCTGACCTATATGGTTAGTCGACCTTCGATCAATACGCCTCAAATTGCGACGGTGGTGTCGAAAAACATGGGTATATGTAGGTCTATTTCTGAGGGAGCTATCCGTTGGTAGTGCATCGGGGTAAGGTATAAGAGAATTTAAAGGAAATTTTGAGGTTAGCGGCCCGATATAATTTTCTGCCTGACGGCGATTTTCGAGCCGCACAGTATTTTTATGAAGTAATTTTATGAAAAAGAGAAAAAACATGCAAATAACATCTTCCGAGCCTTTTTATGAAGCCTTTGCGAACGCGTTTTTCGCTAAAATGCGAGGGCGGCCCTACATTAGCAGTGCTTGGAAGCCTACTCCGTTAATCCGAGTTTGGGTTAGGCGTGAGAATTCGGTCGCTATTTCGTTTTTATTCCGATTCTTATAACCGCGAAATTTTTCGTCCCATTTGACGTTAATATGAGTTCCATTGGACGTAAGGGCTTCATAGAAGAGAAAATAAAGATCACACTTCACCAAGCTAAAAACTCACCCCCACAGACACGAGGAAACTGTTTTTCCTTTCTTTTCGTTGTTCTTTTACCTAAACGGGTCGTTCTAAAGTAACTAAACCACTTTTAGAAAGTGCTTTCTTCCCTAAAGTTCCGGGGAGAATGAATTTGAAATTTTCAATCTAACTTTCCAATAAGCAACTCTAGTGTAGATAGTTCTGATGATACACGTGTGTCGCTATTGTATATAGAATTAGTATTATCTGGCGTATAAGGGGGATTAAATCGAAGTAAGTAAGAAAGTTCCTTTTAGAAATCGTTTCGTCGGGCGTCCCGCGCACTAATAGATTAACTGCAGGGTATCAGACTTATGGCGGTTTATCGTGATTGTGCACGCGAACGCGATTCATATTAACCCTGCGTGTGTACACTGAGTCTTTGAAGAAACAGTCGAAATTTGAAACCTCAAACTTTTCCGCGTTTTCGACTATTCTTCAATTTTTATTAATAACGGTTTTAAACTTTGGACTTTGGCAACTTCTGGGCCGTATAATAGACGATTCAAGAAGTAACCCAGGATTTTTTCAGATTTTCTTGAAAGCCTAGAAAATTTTGAAAACCCGACTGTTTCCTAAAAGACCCAGTGTACACACCGTCTCGAAAAATATGGTGTACACACGCAGGGTTAAAATCGTAGGTAAGAACTGCCGTCAGTTCAGATTCCAGCCAATCACAGCTTACCACTTGAAGGTCACAAACTAGTACACGTTCAGGAACGCGCCCGGCTCGTATATGTATTTTATTTACGTTAAGAATGCAGTGCGGGGATAGATGGGGCTTTAAAATTCTTGAATCTAATCGTCTATACCTTATTTCTAAAATAGAGAGACGAATTTCTGAACGAACCTTAAGTCCAAATTACACTCTACAAAATCTGACGAGTCCTGAAAAGAAGTGGTATATGTTTTATAGCAGGATTGGTGCAGTGTCATTTGGTGCTACTTGTGACCAATCAGAATTTACTATAAAAGTGATGTGTTAAGAAATTCGTCTCTCTATTTTTTGAAACAAGTTATAATAACGATGCTCAAATTAGACAGGACAGTACTTTGTCGAACCTAACCTCACTTATCCGAGGCGTTTGTCCTATATTGATTGTGCCTCTGAATATGCGTATTTTGCGCCATTATTGGCACTGAAAATCTGTAAAATAAAAATTAACGAAAAAAAAAAAAAGACCGGCTCGTCATAAGGTTTTTAAGTGTTAGAAAATGGCAATTATTTTTCTGGGCAAGTCTCAGAGATGGTTGTGGGATTGGATTTGTAATTTATATCTGTCGTCCCACGAAATTTTAGCTTACAATTCTTCAGCATGGGCATCAATCTGCAGTTAATCCGTTAATGTGTGGGCCGCTTTAGTGAACTGATTACAAGTAGTAAGAAGCCTATTATTTTTTGGTCGATTATTCCTTTTTAATTTTTGTCGTTTTTTTTTTTTTTTCGTAGTAGTAGTAGTCGTCGTAGTAACAATCCGAGACAGCTTTTTACGTGTCGTATCTTTCGAGTAATCGAAGCATGCATTAGTCACCCCTCCCCAATTAACTACAACTTAGTCCACGTTAAGAATGAAGTATGGGGATAGATGGCGCTAGGAAATTCTCGAACAACGCCCAAATTACACGGTGCGCAACGCATCTGACATCTGACACTTGACAGTTGTCAACTTGGCCTAACATAACCTTACTTATCCGAAGAGTTTGTCCAATTTTGATCGTACCTCGGTGCAGGACGCCATCTACTCTGCATTCTTAACGGAACTCGGTACTTTATTTTTGTTAAGAATGCAGTGTGGAGATAGGCAGAGCTATCAAATTCTCCAATCTGAGCTGGCTAATAACCATGATACAATAATATTAGCTATGCTCGAGTTGAAACGAAATTAGGTTTTGTTCGCGCATTAAACTAGGCGCGTCATCAGTACGTTCACGTACGCGTGCCCGCCATTGTTATACATAATGTTTACCGTTCATGCCGTATTTGCGTCTCCCCATCAGATGGCGCCCGTATTATATATAGCAATATCGTAAACAATTTGTATACCTTGAATAACTTCAGAGAGACAAATTGAAGTAAATATCGATCGGAAGACTATGGAAAGTAGTCTAAGATCAGGACAATCATTTAAAATCGCTTCCTATCTACTTTCTCATTGCGCACACATTTATTTATGAGTAGCACTATAACTATATTGTACTGGTACAGCTATATTAATCTCAACGCGTCATCAAAACATGCGCAAGAGCATACCTTATATTATTATATCATGGCTAATAACTACGTCCAACTTACACGGAGCTGCAGCGCATCTGACGTCTGACACTTGACAGTTGTCACTTCGCCTAACATAACCTTATTCCTACGAGGAGTTTGTCCTATTTTGATCGTACCTCGGTGCCGGACACCACCTACTCTACATTCTTAACGCGAACTCGATACTTCGTTTTCTGTTAAGAATGCAGTGTGGAGATAGGCAGAGCTATAAAATTCTCGAATCCGACCTGGCCAATAACTGCGCCCAAATTATACGGAGCGCAGCCTATCTGACATATAGCACTTGATATGTACTCGTCAATTTATCAAACACAACCTTACTTGTCGGAGGAGTTTGGCCTACTTTGATCGTACCATCTATGTACTGCATTCTTAACGTGCACTCTAAGATTAATTCCTTCGTTTCCGATTAGATAATTCGGGGTGATCGCAGACCGGCTTCGTAGTGTGCTTTTTCTTTTTTAATTTCTACTAACCGGCTTAAGCTTCTGTACATAACGATACTAACGCCGCACCTGTCTTACGGTTAAAAAAACAAAACATTTCTAATCGATCTTTCCGATTCCGCAGGAGGGCCGTCGAGTGATAACCGCCCGATCGATCGATCCGCATCGGAGAAGAAGAATTGTTCGTGCAATAGTGCATCGTACCAACACACGATATGAACGAGACGACAACATAAAAAAAAAACGAAAACCACAAGAACAAGATATCACAATAGCAAAAGTCGAAATATCTTAAGCGCTAGCCGTTGTTTCCGGATAAGATTTTAAAATAAACAGAACAAAAAAAAAATTAAATATCAATTATTACGAGATCATTCAAAAAAATTTTAATAAATTAATTAACTATATTATCGTTATTACCAAAGAAAATTAAAATTAGTTTCTTGATGACGGATGATTATCACTATCACCGTAGTTGTAAACGAAACTCGACGCAGTTTCCCTCCCTCCCAGCCCCCGCGCCCTGTTGAACTCCATTTCTTTTCGAGGACTTTCCAACCCCCGACCCCGCTAACCCCTCCTCGGAACGAAATTATTTTTATATATATAGAGAGAAAGACAGACAAACAGAGAAGACGCCTTTATTTTTATTGCTTTTATTCGACGAAACCGCCCTCCCCCTCTCCCCTCCCCCAACCCCAATCCCTCTCATTATTATGTAACATGTATATGTATATAAATGATGGAAATTGAAGAAAACGAATGATGACGATAACGATGAAGATAAAGAGAAAGAAGTGCTTTACCTGTATTTAATTTTAATTGTCAAATATATCTATTTTATTTTGAAAGCGCGTTTTTGTTACTTGTATGCTCAAATAAATCAAATAGGACATCGTATTACTGATCCATATATTTCGGAGTTTCGACGGTACCCAAGCTAACATCTTCAGTAGCAACAACACAACGCACGTGGAAGTATCATCAAGTTCCTAAGTAATAAGCGCCATCTAGCATCGAAGAAGGAATCAATTGATAATGATGCGGTGGATCGAACGGTTTGAATTTAATAAATTAGATAGGATCTGTTATAGATTGTTTAAATCTACATTATTGTGGTAAATACATACATATTTTGATTATTATTTAATCTCTGACGCCCTGATAAGGCAAAAGGGAAACCAAAGAAGAATAAAATTATTTAGTTGATTAAAGAGACTTGTTTTTGACATTGATATCCTATGAATTAGTCGTTTTACAGTTGTGCTGCCACCTGTCGACAAGAAAGTTTAATTTTATTTATGTCAACTGATCGCGCAGCAACTCAAAACCAATAGAGTTCGTTTTCTTATAGAAGAGCACATTATATTAGTTTTAGTGATGTAAAACGTTAACTATTTTGTCGACAATTTCAACGTATAAGAAAAACAAAGAAAATACAAAATGGTCAAACCCGCTCTATATACTTCGCTGATTTTCGATAGTTGGTTGCCATGGTAACGTATACCATGTTCTTCTCTAAGCAAACAAACTTTACTAATTTGTATGATACGTATCTCAAAAGGAAATATTCTCTGTAATCGCATGATGAAGGAAAGCCCAGACGTTCACGTGCGATCTATTCAGTTTCACCTTTTCGGTCCAAATGATTAGAGTTTGTTAAAAAGTTGGATGATGTGTTATCATTGAATACTGTAAATCGGACTGACACTGTCATTCCTCCGAATTTTATTATTCAATGTGTAAGGTATAACCGCTATTGAACAAACGTTAGGGAATGAACGGCCAAAGTTTGATTGATTGAGAAGATTTTCACTACAAATGACACTTGGCTATTTCGCGATTGGTATTTAACATGTGAAGTTGCTACATTTGAAATGCGCGAAGTTGGCGCTATTGAACAAACGTTAGTCAAAGTTCGAATGCAAGATTTTCACTAAAAATGACACTGCTATTTCCCCGATTGAAATTTGGCGTGTGTGTAAATTCCGCACATTTGAAATGTACGAATTTTGTTCCGCAGAATAAACATGAGGTAAATTTCTTGTGGGTTTTATTAAGTTTCAACTTTTGGGTACAAATAACAATTCACCATCTTCCGATTGACATTTGACGTGTATGAAGTTTGTGACGTGTGTGAAGATTTTTATTAGAAATGATACTTTCCTATTTTTTATTTTATTTTATTTGGCATGAAATTGGCTGTTTTGAACAAACGTTACTAAAATTCGATTACAGATTTTCACTAAAAATGACATTTTGCCATTTCTCCGATTGACATTTGGCGCGTGTGTAAATTTCGCACGAAGGAAAATTCCCGTGGGATTTAATAAGTTTCAACTTTTGGATACAAATGACAGTTTGTCATTTCCCGATTGACATTTGACGTGTGTTAAGTCGTCATACTTGAAATGTGTGAAGTTTGTCTTCTTGAACAAAAGTTCAGTCAAAAATTCGATTACAAGATTTTCACTACAAATGACATTTGGCTATTTTCAATTTGACATTTGACGTGTATGAAGCGCTACACTTGAAATGCGTAAAGTTGGTTCTTTTAAACAAACATTAGCCGAAGTTCAATTATATTGTATTGTATTGTATTGTAATGAGGTGGGGTCTGGCCCAAAATGGCCCTTTGCACTGCGACCACGTTGATCTATTGTGCTTCTTCTTGTTTGTTTTATTTATTTATTTAATACGCTGAGGAACAGGATCAGCTCCTTCAATGGGAGTGTAAATAGGTCCTCCTCACTCAGCGTATATGCATGTAGTAGTCTATATCTCCTGTGGCCTAGTGCCCCACAGTTAGTGATCAAGTGTTCCATTGACTCCTCTTCTTCACCGCAGAATCTGCAAGTGTCCGTGTTGGATAAGCCCATTTTGTGAAGGTGCTTGTTACAGGTATAGTGACCTGTGAGTGCCCCTGTCAGTGTTTTTAAGCTTCCCCTGTCCAGTTTTAGGGCGAGGTCCGCCCTCCTAGCGTCGAAGCTCAGAAATTTTTGGAATATTCCAGCCCGCTGGTCTCATTCCAGTGTTTCATTATAATGGACGCTGCCCGTTTCTTTATCTCACTTTTAAGGAGACCTTTGTTAAACCCAAAAGGTGGGGTAGGTCCAGTCAGGTCAAGTTCAATTACATGATTTTCATTACAGATGACACTTTGCTATTTGATGTGTCTGAAGTTGTCACACTTGAAATGCGCCAAATTTGCTCTTTTGAACAAACGTTAGTCAAAAACTCGATTACAAGCTTTTCACTAAAAATATGACACTTGGCTATTTAGCGAATAATATTTGACGTGTGTGAAGTTGCCACACTTGAAATGCGTGAAGTTGCCATACTTGAAATGCGTGAAGTTGGCTCTTTTGAACAAATGTTAGCCAAAGTTCGAAAAGAAGATTTTCACTCAAAAATGACAATTTGCTAGGTTTTGTTTCCTTAGAGAAGAGCACATTACGTTAGCGGCGCAATCAACCAAATTGGGTGTTCTGTATACGTTACCATGGTAACTGACTAGGGAAAATCAATGAAACGTCACATTTCGCGCATATTTTCATGACGTAATGTGCTCTTCTCTAAGGAAACAAACACTATTTTCCCAATGACATTTGACGTGTGTGTGAACTCCGCATCATTTGAGATGTGCGAAATTGGTTCCATAGAGTAAACGTGAGACGAAGTTTACGTGTGATTCATTACGTTTCAACTTTGGTTAACATTTGGATACAAATGACACTTCACCATTTCTCGATTAACATTTTGTCATCGTGTCTGAAGTTAGCACGTCCCTAACGTTGCGCACACATTTTCACTACTTAGTTCAGACACTTCGCCTCTTCCACCCCCTTCTCGATTGACATTTGACGTAAATGTTGGGCGAAAGTTCACGATGGACAATCGACGACTTTGACTAAGGTAACGAAGACGGGGAATAGATGAAAACATAATTGAAACAAATTCACTCATTTATTGGATAACGCGAAAAACAAATGATCCGTATACAAAACAATAAATAATATAGGTACTTACTTAAACTGTAAATGTTATACCTTATAAAATAAAGATAAAACATGTTGGCTATAATGTCGTAGAAGTAAATAGGCGTCGAATAAATGAAATCCCAAAAGCTGTGTTTAACTCGACAAAAATGCGGATTTCTGTTTGTTAAAGTAATACCAAAACGGTTTCATGATAACCAGATTCGATCCTCGAAAGCGTTTTGGTATTAACCTCCGTGATTAGAAAAAGACATTTTCGAGTTAGAACACTAATTTTCCTTTTCTGATTGGATTAGTTGCGTCCAATCAGCACTCACATACACTTCCTCAGATTTAAGACTAGATTAAACTATGTATATAACAATAGTAACACTTCTCCTACATCTGTATTCTATACTTATGTATATATGTACACTGTACACAGTCGTCCTTTAATAACGCTCTCTTAAAAAATGCACTAATCAGAGAACAGCTTATATCTTATTTCTAATAACAATAATTACAAAAAAAAAAAAATTCCAAAACGTCTGTATTCCGTCGTAAGGATCCAAACGTTGCGATGTGATAAATGGGATATGGCCTAGTTTTTTATTTCTTTTTCGGCGTAACGACTTCAGTCAAGGTTATTACTATGATAGGACGGGGCGGCTAAAATCTTGAGATACAAAATCGATAAATGCAGCAGCGTTAATCTCGGATGAGGAAAGACGGTCTCGGCGTGCTCGAAACCGAGACCTGGATCTGGTCTCTCGAGCAAATGCACAGGAAGTTAACGAATCTAGATTTTCGGAAAGGAGGAAGGGCGGTAAGTTCAGATTCGGAATTGACGCAAAATTCTAAAGTTAAGTTAGTCCGAAGTGCATTGTTGCTTTTGTTAGAGCGATATGTAGAGGCGTCTGCAATTCGGAACTTTGTTAGTTAAAGTGCGGTTGTTAGAATAAATATCACAACGTCCATGCCGTGCCGACGGAGAAAGTGAGGGGAAAAACGAAAGGATGAATGAGATGATGAATTTTAATATGTATAATTCTAATCTCGATTACGTTTGAGGAATTAACGATTTCATTGAGCTTTTACCAATTTTTGTGCGCCTCCAAATTTCACAAATTTTGAGGTTAGAAGAATTCCAACGTCAATACGTCTATGTTAACATGAGTACATCAATTACAATACGTCAACGTCAACACACCAACGCCCATATATCAATGTCAACGTCAATACATCAACCTCTATACGTCAACATCAATAGATCAATACGTCAACGTCAAAGTCAACGTTAGCACGCTAAAGTCAATAGGTCAATACATCAACGCCAAAGAGTCAACGTCAATACGTCAAAGTCAATAGGTCTATACATCACCGTCAACACATTAACGCCAATAGGTCAATAGGTGAATACATCAACGCCAATAGATGAATACGTCAACGTCAACGTCATTACATCAACCTGAATACGGCAACGTCGTATAGGTCATTGTCAATTTCGTAGAGTTTTTACAAAGTTAACTTTATTAACGTCAAAGAAAATGTGTGATATTTGCTAAAAAGAAACATTTTTACTCGCCCCGTATCTAAAAGGCAACTAAACGCATGTCGACATACGATTAATTTAATTATTTTTTTAAGGAACTATTTTCTAGGGAATTTTCGTATTTCACCGGATGCCCAAATCTGGGAAATTTTCTTTTTGCTTTGCTTTACATCTCACCGGATATTGAAATCCAACAAGGTCGAATTTCGTCGAAATAACGGTTTCTAGATGAATTTTCATATTTTCCATGGAGTTTTTCGTATCTAACCGGATGCTCGAATCTGGGGAATTTTCTTTTTGCTTTGCGATACCTCATCGGATGTTGAAATCGAACAAGTTGAAATGTCATTGAAAAACGATTTTTGGATGAATTTTGATATTTTCTAGTTTTCGTATCTAATCGGATGCTTGAATTTGGAGAATTTCTTTTTTTTTTTGCTTTGCAGTATCTCATCCCAATATTGAAATCTATCTAAGTTCAAATTTCGTCGAAATAATGGTTTTTAGATGAATTTTCATATTTTCCATGGAGTTTTCGTATCTAACCCGATGCTCGAATCTGGGGAATTTGAGTTTTCTTTTTGCTTTACCTTGCAACATCTCATCCGGATATTGAAATCTAAAAACGTTCGAATTTCGTCGAAAATAACGATTTTTAGATGAATTTTCATATTTTCTATGTAGTTTTCGTATCTAGCCGGATGCTCGAATTTAGGGAGTTTGAATTTTCTTTTCCTTTTGATTTGCGATACCTCATCGGAAGTTGAAATCTACAAAGTTGAAATGTCATTGAGAAACGATTTTTGGATGAATTTTGACATTTTCTATGGAGTTTTCGTATTTAATCGGATGCTCAAATCTGTGGAATTTGAATTTTCTTTTCTTTTTTGCTTTGAAACATCTCACCGGATATTGAAATCGAGCAAATTCGAGCTTCGCAGAAGTTATGGCTTTTAAGAGAAATTTTGAGGGTTCTTATTGTGTGCTTAAACCTTCTTTTGCACGCTTCAAGAAACTTGTGGTAAATTTTTGTAGCTTCCTAGAAACTTTTCATATTTCACAAAATATTTGAACGTTCTTTTTGCGGTTTTCTAGGGACTATGCTGAAATCGCTGAACTGCGTTAGCCTCTAAAAAAAAAAAAGAAATTGGGGCGATTTTCGTAGTTTTCAATGAACTTCTGGTATTTCACCAAGCGTATCAGTTAACCAACTTTAGTTCCTTCATACGTTTTACTCGGCGTTGGCTTTTAGTGTGTTCAAATACAAGTACAAACATTTTTGAGGATTTTGGCTTTGGTTTCCTAGGGATTTTAACATTTCCTCAATTTTAAGAGGTCAACACAGAAATTGGGGGAGGGGGATTTTTGTAACTTTCTAGGATCTTATCGTATTATATATATTATAGGTATACTGAGTTAACGAACTTTGAGTTCCAATTCATTTTAGAATTAACTTTGACGATTTTGGAGATTTTTACGGTTTCCTAGGGACTTTGCATTTTGCACCAAGATGCTGAAATCGCTGAACTTTAATTCTAACTTTGTTAGCTTTAAAACACTTCGTTCGGAACTAACTTTCAGAACGTTGAAATCCCGAGTTAAGGAGACAAAACGCAAAAAAAAAAAAAAATTGGGGAGTTTTGCGATTTCCTAGGGACTTTGCATTTTCACCGATCGCTAAAATCGCCGAATTTAGATTCGTTTACGTTTCCTCTTGTTACAACTAACTTCGTTAACATGAAAGAAAAATTGGGGGATTTTTGTAGTTTTCTAGGTACTTTTTGTATTTCACCTGATATTCATGTGAGTAAACTTTGTTTGGAACTAACTTTCAGAACTTGAACGTTCAATTCCCTCCTTCCCCTTTCTCGAGTTAGGGATTTAAAAAAATGGATGAATTTTTGTGGTTACCTAGGGACTTTCCATTTTTCACCAAACGGTAAAATCTCTATTGACAAACACTACTTTTTCTAGTTTTTCTCGGCAAATTTTTGTGGATTTTGGCTGTTTCCTAGGGAGTTTACAGATTTCCTCGTTCAAAGAGGCTTACACGGAACCTAATTTGGGGAGGGTGGGGGAGGGGATTTTTCTTTCTATTATCCGGGGACTTTTTACGTTTCCCTAGGATCTTCTTATTCCGGAATTGTTTTTAAGCGCTAAAAAGTGGTAAGGCATTTTCTAAATTTTCTAAGTATTTCCCATCGGATCTTCAAGTTAGAGAAAATAGCCTTCGACGATCCGAAATGTTGCACATTTTACCACAAGTTCGAGGTACGGGGCCAAGTTTTAACGATGCTCAGGAAAATTTTGCGAATTTCTGCGATCTCTTCGGATCTCAACTCAATATGAATTAAAAACTACTTCCTTAGGGATTTCAGGTATCCCACCGGGTGCCCGAATCAAATAAAATTGATTAGTTTCCGAAGATTTTTCGCAAAGATTGAGGTTAACATCCGGTTAGCGATAAATTATAGTTTATCATCTCGGTTGGAATGAATGTGTGTATCTCTTTTTTCTTTTTGTTTTTAGAAACGATGGAAAAATACACCTCTCGCGGTGGATGACAAAGATAAAATCAAAAAAAAAAAAAAAATTATGAAACAAACTAAAAGATGGCGATGAGTCGAATAAATGAGAAAAGCTGCCTTCCACACGTCACGACAGTCAAAAAATGCATTCAAAATCGAGACGAATTAAATCGTAAACTCCTAAACGACTCCGTACTCTATATTAATTAATTAAATAATTAATCGCAATAATTATTATTATCATATCACAATAATAATGCCTTCACGTTCGTGAAATTCCGCCACGACTTTACGTGAGCGACTTGAGCAAAATTCCGAAGAGACGCGCGACGGGATTCGTCCGTTCTCCATTTCCGTTTAAAATTTCAGTCTTTTACGCAATTAACGTTATGTAAAATTAAAGTTTCGAATGCAATTTCCCCTTGTCGTGGGTCGATGGTGTTCCGATTAGTTGAGAAACGACACGCAACTACTCAACAAGAGATAATTCTCGACTAACCGGGCGTACAACTCCCTGCGGACTTTCGCCGTGAATTTGTTCACCAGACACAAGGTGGCGGCACCGGCGAACACCAGGTTGTACAACAGCACGATCTTAAAGTTGCCCAACCATTCGATGCTACCGAAATCCCCCAGTAAATCGAAGTTGGTAATACCTAAAGCGATGTATATTTATAAACTAAGCCGGACGACTAGATCGTGTGGACTTACCTAGAATTTTAGCCAACAACGGCAAGGCGGAGCTCAGGATCAGTACCAGGGTGCAGTTCGCTATAATAAGGCTAAAAGGGGTGCTGTGCGCCATCGGTCGGATCTTGTACATCGGCGGCGAGGAGTACAAGCCGATAGAGGACGTCACGATCAGGTATAGGATGAGGACTATCTCCAGCGCGGCTCCCAGGGGACCCAGCATCGATAACGAGCTGATACCCAGCGTGAATTGCTGTAACAAGAACGGAAAAATTATCCTTAAACATTTTCCATATTCGCCTTAAAAGAACCGTGCAACACAGAAATCGTGTATAATGCGGCGGTGCGCCATCGTTTTGATACCAAAGAGTTGTTACGCTTCAAGAATGATCTTTAATAAACATTTTCCATATTTGCCTTCAGACGTTGACTGCCACCACATAAGAAAAAAATCACCCTCCTCCCCTCCCCCCAATTTTTAACCAGTTTCACAGTGATTGTTAATGTTGTATTAATCCTCTAACCGGCAATCGTAAAAATGGTCGGATGAAGCCAATATTTTTTCAAGTACTTTTTGCACTTGATTGATAACAGCTGACAAATGACTTCTCATAATATCTTGGAGAGTATAAGTGTATAAGTGTTGTGTGTAGACATTTTTCACTATTTGAAAACGAAAAATTTTTAATGCAGCAGTTGAGCCCAGAAATCGAAGACAGTCTTGCCGGTTAGAGGGTTAAGTGTTCTGGCCATGTCAGCCACCGATGGCGCAAATGGCAGCCAACGTGTTGAAAGAATCCCGTAACGCAGAAATGGCGTATAATGTGGCGGTGCGCCATCGTTTTGACACGAAAGCGTTGTAACGTTTTAAAAATTATCTTCAATAAACATTTTCCATATTTGTCCTGAAAGAACCCCGGAACGTATAAATGGCGTATAATGTGGCGGTGCGCCATCGTTTTGAAGAGAATTATCTTTAATAAACATCTTCCATATTTGCCTTAAAACAACCCCTACTATACAGGATTTTTTTCATGTACTACACATAAATTAATTCGTAATTCTGTCATTGTTGAAAACTTGACACTTTTTACGTTTCACACATAAATTTCGGTCTCCGAGGAATTATGGCCTCTTACAGCTTGTTTAGGTTCAGTCCAGGCCACTTTCGTTATCGTTTCTGTACACATGTTGAATCGTTTTCGTACGAGACCTTTAAGATCGCAATTCCCACATAAATTTTTATCCCTTCCATATTTTACACAATCCATTCGTATCCCTTCGATAATTACGCAGTTTTTCGTGTATCACACGCACACAGTGGGTCTGTTGAGAATTTGGTGCATTTTGGTTGTACGGTTATTGTGTGTAACATTCGGTTAGCGCTTGGCTCAGCAAATTAGTCTACCTTATAAAAGGTGATTTAAACTAATTCGTCAACCTCTCGTACTACATAAAAAGCGCTCCTACGAAATTATTTCCGGCTTTGCAAAAACAGCACCGTCTCACTATACACCTATTTCCCCTAAGGTAAAATTACATACTTTGTCAGTTCTAATAAATTATCAAATTTGTCAAAGTTTGAATTACCCCTCCGTGGTCACGTGGGGTCTAATCTATCAGACCCCCTTTTCACTCTCTCTAAATTTTAATTCTTTCCCAAATTTTAAATAAAAATATTAAACAATAAAATGGTATTTTTTGAATAAAAAATTGTAACTTTTGCGACATTTTTTGTAATGATTTGTTTTCATCATCGTGCCATTTGTTTTCTTGCAAGTAAACTATTCGTCCTAAATCTAAAATGTTTATAGTATGTTCCCGAATTTTTACATCAATATCGGATGGATAGTTTTTGCAATTGTTTATTGAAATGGGCCAATGGAGTCCATTGGTATGACCACCTAGATCCTATATTGAAGTGCCACCACGGAGGGTTAACTATCAAATTTGTGAAAGTTTGAATGAACCATCTACTTTTGATACCCTTCAAAATATTCCGATGAGCGGAGAAAACAACGCAGAAACGAGTCTGTCAAAATGTTAATTAGTTCTCAACGTTTATTACGTGTCAAAATATATTCACGCGGCGCATAAAATGTAAGAAACGACATTTTACAACTGTCAGAAGGTTTCGAATTATAGAACTATTAAGCTAGCTGTCAACGTTCTGATAGTATCAACTTTTGACACCTCTCAAAATGTTCAATGATAAGATTAAAGCCGGGTTAATATTTTCACGGCTGCAAGAAGTCCAACTAAGCAGATATAGAAGAAGCGGTTATTAAAACTGTAATACTGGAATCGTTCTAAACAACCATCTACTAGAACGAATGTCATAGAACAAACATTTTGACAGCTATCCAAGATACCTATAGGAATAAACAAATCTGTCAAAGTTAGACTATCAATTGTTGATATCAGTCAAAATATTTGGCGATAAGCCATCATCTAACTCATTTCTGTGTTCTAATTGGCAGTCATCAAAGAACAAAGCTTTGACAGATATCAATTCTTGATATCTGTCAAACTGTTCAGCGAGAAAAGGATGATCGTATAACCTATAAAATTGATATCTGTCAAAAAAATTACTCACTCTGGAGCTGTGAGGTAAGACATTCATAAGGAATTTTGACAGGTATCCAAAATACATATAGGAATAAATGAATTTGTCAAAGTTAGACTGTCAATTGTTGATATCAGTGCAAACATTTTGACAGGTATCCAAAATTCGTATAGGAATAAACAAATCTGTCAAACTTAGACCGTCAATTGTTGATATCAATCAAAATATTTGGCGATAAGCCATCTGCCAACTCATTTATTGTTTCTAATTGACAGCCATCAAAGAACAAACGCTTTGACAGATATCAACTCTTGATATCTGTCCAACTGTTCAACGAGAAAACGACGATTATATAACCTATAAAATTGATATCTGTCAAAAAATTTCTCACTCTGCAGCTGTGAGGTAAGGGATCCATAAGGAATTTTGACAGGTATCCAAAATACATATAGGGATAAATGAATCTGTCAAAGTTAGACTGTCACTTGTTGATATCAGTTCAAACATTTTGACAGGTATCCAAAATTCGTATAGGAATCAACGAATCTGTCAAAGTTAGTCTTACAAAGTTAGTTAGGCATGTTAGTTAATTTTTTATATCAGTCAAAATATTTGGCGATAAGCCATCTGCTAACTCAGTTGTCTATTCAAATTGACAGCATCAAAGAACAAACACTTTGACAGATATCAACTCTTGATATGTGTCAAACTGCTCAGCGAGAAAACGACGATTATATAACTTATAAAATTAATATCTGTCAAACAATTACTCACCCTGGAGCTGTGAGGTAAGGCCTTCATTCCGATAAGAAGTTCGATCGTATTCTGTACGACGATCAGGACGGTGATCCCGGTCAGTCCGATTAGCAGTAGCATGGCGACCGGATACACCAAGTTCCGTCTCAACGACGACGTTTTCCTCTGCTTATCGAGGAGCTTCCGTTTGGTCTCTATCTCGGTGAGTCGTACGCTGAGACCAGATTGCAGTTCGCCGTTTCGCAATCGTAACAGGCTGTTAGGCAAATTGTATTCGTCCTGGATGATGGGACGGTAATCCAGGGACATGGGGGCGGGCGTCACGTACGAATGTCCCGTGCTCTGGGCGTGCTTGAGGCGGCGACGCAACGATTCCTCTTCGAGGGCGCACGCGAAGTATTCTTCGTTAACGTCGCGCAGGAATTTCGGCTTGACGAGGTAGCGTCCGACCACGTCGAATAATTGGACGAAACCGAGCGGGGTGCAAACTAGAAAGGAAAGAAATTAAAGCCGGGCGCACACGAGAGGGATTTTAAACGCGGGAAAATTTACCCAACAGCATTAAGACGCCGATGAAGGATATGCACGAGTATAAGAAGGGTAGATGATAGCTCCACAGATCTGAAACAGTTGAAAAGGGTATAAAGTAGGAGAGAGGGCAAACGGCAAATCGCGTTCGTATTCACCTAAAATCGTCTGAATGCTCGATTTTTCCTTATCGATGAGGGACGACACGACGTAGGTCAGTCCGAACACGGCCAACGAGAGCAAACCCAGCACGACCGACGTTTCGTAGGCCCTCGCGACCAGCTTCTTCCTGTGTCCGAAGAGTCCTTCGGATTCGGTGAATAAAAAGGCGAACGGTAGGAGCACGAATAGCGATAAAAATGAAAATAAGAAAACGTAATTCCATAATCCTGAAATTATAAGACGAGAGAAAATAAAGATAAAACAACTACTCCCCGGACGCGACGCCATTTCCTTTGCATTTCCGATTATATCTGTCAAAATTCTAACGAACTGACAACTTTTAATACCTGTCAAAATGTACTAACAAACGGATGAAGTCAAAGCAACGAATCGATCGAGACAGAAATAAATCCGTCAAAATTTTAATCAACTTTCAACGTTTGTTACCTGTCAAAATATTCTTACGGGATAGCCACATAAGCTGTGTGTGTGAAAGCTGTCAAAATAAGAAAGGTTGTTATGTAGTTTCAACGTTTGATACCTGCCAAAATTGTTCAGCGACAAATATAATAAATCGGGGTAGACATTTTCGTAACTGTCAAAAGTCCAACGAAGCCCAATGGAAACAAATCATTAGAAACCTTAACGTACTGCTAATTTTTATCTGTCAAAACCAGAACCAATTGCTGCAGACATTTTGACAGTTACCGAAAAATAAAACTTCAAAACTGTCAAAATGTTGCTACGACGAATTTAAATCGCGACGGACATTTAACAATTCCCGCAACCAAACGGAGTAGAGCTCAATCTGTCAAATTCTCAAGCATTGCCGATTGCTAGTACAGCGTCAAAATGTTCAGTAGGAGAAATGCCACCAAAATACAAAATTTATCAAGAATCGAATCTGTCAAAACTTTAATGATCTCTCACCGTTGGATACCTCTCAGACGTGCAACAAGGATTAAAGAGGGCACCTTTTTTACAGCGGTCGAAACTAATCTGCCAAAACTTTTAATAAACTGTCAACGTTTGATACCTGTCAAAGTGTTGAGTGGCAAGTTTAAATTTGAGCAATTGTTTTTGCAACCCTCAAGAGCACTAGCCCTAACCAGAACAGAAGCGAATCCATGAAAACCTTAACGCAATGCCAAGCTACATCTGTCAAAAGGTTTAGCAAAACCGTAACTATTTAGTACAAATATTTTGACAGCTGCCACAAAACCAACCCCCACAAACTTGTATATGTACCCGTCAATATTGAGGAAGACAAACGAATCTGTTAATATTTTAACAAACTCTCAACGTACGATACCTGTTAAATAATTCAATTGGCAGAATCGCACTACTATCTGTCAAATACTAACACAGAATCAGACGAAAACTAGGAAAACTACAACTGTCACAATATCGACGTAAACGATACAGAAATCTGTCAAAGTATCCACATTTGGTACCTGCCAAAAATTTCCAGCCGACAAGTTTAGATCGGTATATTTTCGCACCTGTCGAAGCTCTAACCAATCGGAATAGACACGTATGCCTCTAAGCTTTAACGTGTCGCCATCTGCTGGTACGCCTCAAAACGTCCTATTAGTTAAATCAAGCGATGTGCAAGAAAGATTTGACAGCTATCAAAACATCAAATTGGACAAGACAGAAACGAATTTGTTGAAGTGATAATGATATTTCAACGTTTTGATATCTGTCAAATAGTTATAGCCAATCAGATGAAAAGTACGAAAGCTACTGCTATCAAAATATCGAAGAAAACGAAATAGCAATCTGTCAAGGTTTCAATTAAACTATCCACATTTGACACCTGTCAAAAATATCCAGGGACAAGTTAAATTAGGATATTTTCGCAACTGTCGTTCGGAATAGACACGAATACTTCTAAAACTTAACGTATCACCATCTGCTGGTACGCGTCAAAGTGTCCTATGAATAGAATCAAACAATCTATAAGAATATTTTGACAGCTATAAAAGCACTAAATCGGAGAAGACAGAATCGAATTTGTCAAAGTGTTAATGATATGTCAACGTTTTGATACCTGTCAAACAGTTACACAGAATCCGATGGCAACTACGAAAGCTACAACTGTCAAAATATCGACCTAAACGATACAACAATCTGTCAAAGTTTTTATTACTAGTACTTTTACTTTTCTACAAGTTTTGATACTTTGATACATACTACTGAATGTAAATCGGGACGGACATTCTCACAGTTGTCAAACATCCAACTAGCAGAATACTAACGCGGTCTTCAAAACGTTCACGTGTTGTCATATTTTACCTGCTAAGATCTTGTTATACAAATTCTCGTAGCTGTCAAAGAAAAATTACTTCAACAGCTATCAAAAAAATTACTTCAGCAACTGTCAAAAAAAAAATTATTTCAGCAGTTGTCAAAAAATTTGGCGCTCGCATCGCGTATTCATTAATTTGTGAATCAGTATTAACAGCTGTCAAAAGACAAACATTTCGATTCATGTTTAAATGTAGAATTAAACTAGTTTGTCAAAATTTGTTAATATTTGGTATCCATCAGTAGGTTCGGCAAGAAATATCAATTGGTACAGACGGCTGTCAAACAGAAGTTCAACTGTCGTATTCGGAAGCCGCTCGGCGGTTTCATTTCCGGCTACTCGTTACATCTGTCAAAAAACTCCGAATGGCAGTTGAATCTGTTGACGACTGTCAAAATACCCAAACAAACGAAAGCTTCATTTCAACTGTTTCATTTTGGCAGATATATCTAATGTATAATTCTAGTGGCTTTTGATTTATCTGTCAAAAATATTTTTGGAAGCCTGTCAAAAGTTGATATTTTAGATTCTTTACGACGAAAATAAAATGAGATGGAATTTTATGATGTTATTCGACTTTTCTCTGTTTACTGAGAAAAAAAGATGAGAAAGAATTGTTGTATGTTGCGGCTGCTGCATTTCAAGGCCATCTAGATTAATGTACAACGCGGCGCGTTATAAATACATACGTTACATTTCGAAAGAGTCGTTGTTGTTGTTGTTGATTATACACTCGCGTATATTTGTTCAAACGAGATTAAAACCTGCGTTCGTACGTTGACGAGCAAATGTCGCGTAAACGATCGATCTTATCTATTGTTAGAGCTCCAAATTACATCGGAATGTGTTGAGGAAAGCTGCGTGTTTTTCCCCCGTTTCCGAAGAGAATTTCTATCGATATGCTCACTTTCTTTTATCGATTGACATCTTCGCGACTAACGGAGAAAACGCGTTTCAAACTGTCGAAATGCCACGAAGAAAGTTGGGTTGGACGAGAGAAACCAAATTAGACATATTTTTTCTTTCTTTCTTGTCGACTCTAAAAATACGAAATCTATCGCGCCTAGTCTCCACGCTCGCCCTATCGAGTCGCTTTTAGCGTTGGCGTAAAAACGGAGGGAACAATAGATAATAAATCTGTCGTATCCTACGTTTCAACGATTTCGATTTCGTAGGCGATGTCCGATGCATGAAACGGATTTTGTTGGCTATAAATGCACACGCACGAAGAGAAAGAGAGGGAGTACTGACCTCCCCTGAACTCGACGAGGCCGCATTTTATTATTATTACCGCCGCTTATCTTTAGCCGGTAAAGCCGTCGGGATATTTTTTAGCAACGAAGAGGATTTCTTGTTCGAAGTACGTGTAACGAGTATTTACGTTGGTAGCGCCGGTTTAAAAAAATTGACAGAGGTAGTCAGAAACGAAGTTACCAAGCGGTTAAGACGTTCGGCACGATTTTGACGTATGTAATTGTCAGTGGTCACATTAAAGTTGACCAGAAAAGACAAGAAATTTTTTTGACAGTTTCTAAAACTCCACCGGTTGCATTGTTTGACAGGTCGAAAAGCTCTGAAGAAACAACGCTTAGCTTTCTTTGACAACTAGTGAATTGACGGGACGTTAAGAGTTTGACAGTTACAAACTAAATGTCAAAATCACCCGAATATATAATATAATATTTGACAGATTCGAAAATTCGTCTCGAATCATGTTAAAAATGTTTGAGAAGTGGATATGGCGCAACGGGAACTTCACTCCGCCGCTTCGTTCGGTTCCACTCGTTAAGCTTTTTTGACAGCTAGCGAATTGACAGTAGCTACGTTAAAAATTGTTAATAGTTGCCGAGAGGAATTAAAATTGGGCCGAAAATACGAGAAAATATTTGACAGATTCTAGAAATTACTTCGATTCGACTTGGGGCGGATTGTTTGACAGGTGCCAAAGTATGTAGAAACGAAGGCTTCATTTTCCTGCTTCAATTGATGTACCTGTCGAAGTTTCCTGACGAATTACGAAAGATATCGTGCTAAATTGAAATTTATGAGAAAATACAGCGTTCGACGGTTACGGAAATCGTTCCAGTACCTAGTTTGACAGGCATCGAATATGTTGATAATGCCTTCAAATTCCGACAGATACCATTGACTAATTGAGAAACAAACAGAAATCAACAGAAAATACATACAAAAGAAATGTTTGCCGGATTCGAAATTTTCCCTAGCGATATATTTCGACAGCTGTCAAACTAGACATCGTTTCCTTATTTCGATTGTTCCCTACCCAAGGCGAATAGTAAATTGATACGTAACATGTTCAAAATTCCATTACAAATTAGAAAGAAAAAAACAAGCAAAAATATTCTCTCTTAGCTGTTTCTTTTTTTTTGAGGGCAATATACTCCCTTTTCCCTCGTTTCTTCCTATTTCATCCTTCGCTTTCTTCACGACAATTTCTCTTTTACACGTGAAAGTTGCAATCGAAACTTAGGCATTGGTTTAGAAGAATTTATCGAACGTTCGACTGCGTTGTTGGAATATTTCGACATCATCAGTCCGTTGCACGCGCGGTTTCACTTCCCGGTTCAGATTTAAGTGACACTTTCGTCGTCCGCACGCGTTTTTGCACGAGTCGATAACAATGGAAGTGAAGGAATTCAAATTCTTTCTCTTTTTTTATGAATTTACATTCCACATAAATCAAAGCATCCAAACGTGGGACGACGGGATTCAACAAAGTTGTGTAAATAAATAAAATCACATCTTTTATCTCTGTCGCTCTCTCTCTCTATATATATATATATATATATACAATGCGGGATTAAAGTATGGAATATAAAAAAATGCAAGTAGTAGAAATTCGTCGGTTCTGGACCCACCTCCACCTCAAGCGACCTCGAACACCATAATAAGCGAGATTTTACCCCACTACTCCAGATGGTGCCACCCTCAAATCCTCGACGGTCAAATTCTGAACTACCCCAGAGCATGACTGCTACGTTCAAAAAAAGTAATTGTTCGAGCCGTGGGAATATGCTAGCCAAAGAGAGGTTGTAAATTGTTATAGTGGACATAAAGCTTGAAATGGGGAGATCGATCAGATAGGGATGGGAAGAGAAAGGTGTTGCAACGGTGTCTTTCTTTATTTTTAAATTAATGTTGGTAACTTAAACTTTCAAATTTCAACTAACTCTCAACAAATTTATAAACCCGTTCATTCAAATCCAGATTTGAAATTAAATGTTCAAAACGCCACCTATTGACTTCTTGGCAGTAAGTTAGTCTATATACAAATTCACCCATACTCTGTTCATTCAACAGATATAGTTAAGCCACTCCCTACAAAAAGGAGGCAATATTTGAATAAAACGTTTCTACTGGTCGTTAGTCTAAAAATATGGTTTTGACAATTGTGGCGTCTAGCTAATAAATAACGAGTAATTTCAAATTTGCCGCGCTTTTGCTAATTTGAAGCTAAACTGTTTGTTGTGCTCATTGGCAGAGATTTATGGGGAGTGGCTTAACTATTTCTGTTGAATGAATAGAGGATAAGTTCGTTCAATTTTGCCAATTTCTTCTTGAAGATGCTGCTCCAATACCTCTAAAATTTCTGATTTTGTCCCGTACACTTTCGATTTGGAGCAACCTCATAGAAAGAAGTTCTTGCTGGTCATTCTATTGACCCTCGTTTATCTATCCATCTTTCTGGAAAAACAGTGTGCAGAAACTTACAAGCAGGAGACCTATAATGTGGCGGTGCGCCATCGTGTTCATCATTTGGAATATCAGGATGGTCTTCGTTTGGATGACGTACAGCCGGTGCTGCAATTAGAACGTTTTCGAGAAACTTCGAATGTCAAATTCTCAGTTAGGATTTCCCTCAAAGAAAAAGGGACCTACAATTCTATCATGTACTATTTCTGCCCAGACGTTTACTTTTTCTGGACGTTGTTGTTTCTGCCATTCAATGAGGATTTTCCATATTCCAAATACCCTGCAGTTCTGCCCCGATTAACTGTTCCATTTATACGAAAAATTGCTTCGGCGGGAAAAACGATTTGGCGATGAAAACGTTTCGTTAGCCCGGTGCAAATTCATCATCGTCTCGCAGAATTGTAAACGTCGATCAGGATCACCATCAAGCTAAGTTGAAGTAGTCGGAACTTAAATGGATACATTTCGTGTAAGATGAAAGCGAAAGGTACTTCAACAAGCAATTTACGTTCCGTTCGTGGTCTGAAATTATTTATCATCTTAGATAATGCTAACATTTAATCTAATTTTATGTCGTATAATATGATAATTTAGAATCATTTCCTGTTAAATACGATAATATCGACATTACTTGTTCAGAATTTTGGTTATGCAACCCTACGATTACGTCTAACAAGGAGAAGGCAAGGTAATCGGATTTTTGTAACTTTTGATATTTATGGTACGTGTAGTTTGGACCTTAAATAAGAATACTTTGGGGTAGTTCGACGCAACGTTCATGAATTACCGAGATAATCGATATTGAAGTTACATCCACCATTTAAATCCACTAGATATAATACGATTGTCAACTGGACTCGTGGCCTATTCGATAGCGTTTTGGTGCGATACTCACGAGGCCACTGGTTCGAGTCTCGTCACGGGACATTTCTTTTTTCCATTTAAAACACACCATGATTTTTCAATCTTCTTCTCATATCAAAAATTATAAACAAACGAAATATATGAACTATGTATATGCAGAAACATTCTTCAAGTACTTCATTCAAATGTAGAATCGGTTGATAAACAATATTCATTTTGAATTAACAATAAGGAAGGTTTCTTAAAAAAAAAAAAAGAAGACACAAAGGTGGTCAGGTAGGAAATGAAAATTTCTATTATTTTATATCTAGTATGCGATATTTTACGCAATGTGGCACGAGCCAGAATGGTAGTTACCATAGAAACATGGGAAGCAACATTTTTTTATTATTACCTTATTGTTAAGTTAATTCAAAATGAATATTGTTTATCAACCGATTGGACATTTTAATGAAGTACTTGAAGAATGTTCCTGCATACAGTTCATATATTTCGTTTGTTCATAATTTTTGATATGAGAAGAAGAATGAAAAAAACATATGGTGCATTTTGAATGGAAAGAAAAAGAAATGTCCCGTGCGAGACTCGAACCAGCGATCTCGTGAGTATCGCACTAAAACGCTATCGATTAGGCCACGAGGCCAGTTGACAATCGTACTATATCTAGTGGATTTAAATGGTGGCTGTAACTTCAACATCGATTATCTCGGTAATTTATGAACGTTGCGTCGAACTACTCCAAAATATTCTTATTTAAGGTCCAAACTACACGTACCATAAATGTCAAAAATTACAAAAATCCGATTACCTTGCCTTCTCCTTGTCAATATAGGACTAGTTAGACTAAATTACCTTACCTTCGCGTTGTAAGATAACAAATAATTCAGACCATGAACGGAACGTAAGTTGCTTGTTGAAGTACCTTGAAGTACCATCCTATCGGCCCTTGCCTGCCGAACTATCTCCGTGAAAGAGCAGTGTTTGGAGAAAATGACGAACAGAAAGCGTATATTGTGGCGGTGCGCCATCGTTATGATTTATTTACATGATGACAAAGGGAAGAAAAATCACTATCGGATGCCAATACTAGAAATCTATATTGTCGTTTAAGTTTTTGCCGTGATGACGTCATAACAAAAAACAAATGAAAGTCGGAAGGTGAATCGCTCATATTAAGGCGTATTTTAAAAAACTACAACCAACGCGTTTCAGCGTTTTAAAAAAGAAAACTCATAGAGTTCGCTTTTACTTTCAATATTCCATACTTTAATCCCACACTGTATATACATAGGTAACTGTACATACGTGTTCCTAGACAGTTATACCGTCGAAAACCATCATCAAGGACGATGAAAAAATTGAACGTGTGTGTGTGTGATTGGCGCAGTAAAGCGTGTCATCGAGCGACCGTTTCGATCCATAAACTTTTGTTGCGTCCGTTATAATACAACGTTTCGATCGACGCTGAAATTATATTTTGTTGCATTTAAACATCGATCTCGCACCGTCGACGGTCCCTCCCGCACGTTTCGCGCAATTTATCGTCGAGATGATTACGACTCGGGCGTTATTACATCATTTGTGACCCAATTCGTTTATTTATTTATTTTTTGTTTGTTTCTGCCTAATTACCTAATCGCTTGCTCGCTCGATTATTACCGATCGTTGTAGTCATGTTTGTATGGATAGCGGCGAATGATAATTGATAACGACGTGGATACCACCAGGTGTTGTAAAACTAGCAAACAATCGAAGTCGAAAAGGACACGTCACGTCTTGAATAATTCGATTAGGCACGATAATTCGAGAACGAGGGAGAGCTTATCGAGAATGCGTTTTGTTTGAAGAAATAAAATCAACATATATGCCTTATCGTTTTGTTTTTAAGATTGAGATCGTTGGAATAAATCATTTCCGTTTAGTGAGATGAAAATTTCAACGCGATACGGCGCGTGTCGCTTAGGTAACAAACAAGTGAAAACCAGAAAAAGTTAATACAATAAAATTGATGACTCGTATATCTACAATAAGAACGAAAAAAATCAGAATTAAGTGATACTTTCGTCGTCCGCCGGTATTTCCACATGCCGATAACAATGGACGTGAAAGAATTCGGATTCTTTCTTTTCTTTTTATGAATTTACATTCCACATAAATCAAAGCATCCAAACACGGGAAAGCACGATTCAACAAATTTATATAAATAAATGAAATATCTACCTCTCTCGTTCTCTTTCTCTCTCTCCCTGTATATATATATACAGTACGGGATTAAAGTATGGAAAAAGTGAGTAGTAGGAATTGGCGGGTTCTGGATCCACCATCACCCCCATCCCCCATCGTTGAAAAAGAGCGATCTGTTTAGTAAGATAAAAATTTCAAGGTACTACGGCGCGCATCGCTTAGATAACAAATAAGTGAAAACTAAAAGAAAAGTTAACAAAACAAAATTCATGACTGGTTTATTTCAGGGTTAGTTCACCCAATCGCGTTTGTCCTCCGGTTAGTTCGACCAATCAAAATATCTTTCGTAATAATTTGGACCAATCGGATTTGTTCCTGCAGTTATTTTGACCAATCAAGTTTGTTTCTTACAGGATTCGATTAATCTGATTGGTTTCTAATCGCTTTGGGCAATCAGATTCGTTTTTAAGTTGTTCCAAAAAAGCAGATTCGTTGTTGCCGTTATTTCATCTAATCGGGTTCGTTCAGTAGCTTTTTCGACCTATAAGATTTCCTTAATCAGTAATTTCCACCAATAAAATTTGTTTCGTAATAATTTAAACCAACCAGGTTTATTTTAGAGTTAGATCACCCAATCGGGTTCGTTCTCTAGTTATTTCGACCAATAAATTTTTTTTTCGTAATAATTTGGACAAATAAGATTTGTTTCTGCAGTTATTTCGACCAATCAAGTTTGTTCCTTAAATGTTTCCATTAATCTGATCTGTTTCTAATCGTTTTAGCCAATCAGATTCTTTTTGAAGTTGTTCAAAAAATCAGATTCGTCAGATTCGTTTTTAGTTATTTTATCAGATTCGTTTCCTATTTCGACCAATTAGACTCCCTTAATCAGATATTTCGACCAATCAAGTTTGTTGCGTAATAATTTAAACCAATCAGGTTTATTTTAAAATTAGTTCACCCAATCGCGTTCGTTCTCCAGTTATTCCGACCAATTAAATTTGTTTCGTAATAATTTTAACTAATAAAATTTGTTTCTGCAGTTATTTCCACCAATCAAGTTTATTTCCTAAATGTTTCCATTAATCTGATCCGTTTCTAATCGTTTTAGCCAATCAGATTCTTTTTTAAGTTTCTCAAAAAAGAAAGAAATCAGATTCGTCAGATTCGTTTTTAGTTATTTCGTCAGATTCGTTCCCTATTTCGACCAATTAGATTCCCTTAATCAGATATTTCGACCAATCAAATTTGTTGCGTAATCATTCAAACCAATCAGGTTTATTTTAAGATTAGTTCACCCAATCGCGTTCGTTCTCCAGTTATTTCGACCAATAAAATTTCTTTTGCAATAATTTTAACCAATAAAATTTGTTTCTGCAGTTATTTCCACCAATAAAGTTTATTTCCTAAATATTTCCATTAATCTGATCCGTTTCTAATCGTTTTAGCCAATCAGATTCTTTTAAGTTTTTCAAAAAAAAAGAAATCAGATTCGTCAGATTCGTTTTTAGTTATTTCGTCAGATTCGTTCCCTATTTCGACCAATTAGATTCCCTTAATCAGATATTTCGACCAATTAAATTTGTTGCGTAATAATTTAAACCAATCAGGTTTATTTTAGGGTTAGTTCACCCAATCGGGTTCGTTCTCCAGTTATTTTAGACCAATTAAATTTCTATCGTAATAATTTGAACCAATAAAATTTGTTTCTGCAGTTATTTCCACCAATCAAGTTTATTTCTTAAATGTTTCCAATAATCTGATCCGTTTGTAATCGTTTTAGCCAATCAGATTCTTTTTAAGTTTCTCAAAAAAAAAAAGAAATCAGATTCGTCAGATTCGTTTTTAGTTATTTTGTCAGATTCGTCCCCTATTTCGACCAATTAGATTCCCTTAATCAGATATTTCGACCAATCAAATTTGTTGCGTAATAATTTAAACCAATCAGGTCTATTTTAGGGTTAGTTCACCCAATCGGATTCGTTCTCCAGTTATTTTAGACCAATTAAATTTCTATCGTAATAATTTGAACCAATAAAATTTGTTTCTCCAGTTATTTCGACGAATCAAGTTTATTTTTTAAACGTTTCCATTAATCTGATTAGATTTTAATCGTTTCGACCAATTAGATTCGTTATCAAATTGTTAAAGAAAAAAAAAGAAACAGATTCGTCGTTGCAGTTATTTCATCTAACCAGGTTCGTTCCTTAGCTATTTCGACGAATAAGATTTCCTTTTTCAGTTATTTGGATCAATCAAATTTGTGTCTTAATCATTTTGATCAAGATCAAGATTCGCTTTTTAATCGTTTCATTCAATCGAGATTAATTTTTAAATTATTCCAACAGATCGGATTCGTTCTTCGATTGCTTCGACCAACCAAGATGCCTTTCTGACCGTTTCTACCCAATCCGATTAGCTCTCTAATCGTTTTGATCAATCGTATTCGTTCTTTAATTATTTCGACCAATCATATTCGTTTCCAAATCGATCCCGACCAATCGGATCGATCTTCTCAGTTTATTCCAACGAATTGGAATCCTTCTTTAGTTATTTCAACGAATCGTCTTCGAAGAAAAAAAGGAGAAGTGTTGTGGGACACACGACAAGAGCGAAGTTCTTTGCGCATTTGATGCTTATTTGAATAAAAGGTAAAATTCTATAATTGAATAAACAATGTATAAAGAAAAAGTGTTTTAATTCGAAACCGATGGTAAATAAGTTGAAGTTGAATTTCAAGTAAATTCGAGTCTGAATAATAAGAACGCCATCTGATCGGGAGGGGAGGGGGACAAACGTGTGTGTGTGTGTGTGTGAGCGAGGAAGAATTAATGAAAGAAGAGAGATAGAAGAAAAGCGTCTATTTGACGATTTCAAGCGTCTCACTTTTCCCAGTTAACTCTCACCGCAGAACCTCCCTAAAAGAGCTTCGCTCTAAAAATGATGAGACTCACCTTGTATCAAAGAACTGTTGAGCCATTTCACGTAATAACTGTTCGGATACATGATCAACACCTCGTTAGAGATGATCGAGATCGGTAATAGGAGGACGGCCCCTATCGAGACGGCTAGTGAGAACGTGCACAACCACGTGCTGATCCTGTAGACCATCACCTCGTCCTCGTCGGAGCTGTAGTAATCCTCTCTTCCGCGCCTCTTATACCTGCCCAACAGAGCGAAGCTGGAGAGGTAGAGGAGGATGAAAAGCAACAAGAATATCTGTAAGAAAAGAAAAGGAAATTTGAGAAACATAAGGTTGACGTAAAAGTGTCCCGTATCGTTTCTTCTGCGAGAGTTACTGAAGATGATAGCTTAAGCATCGAAACTAGGGTATTTTTTTATTGCTACCGGGATACGCCTCATAAACCGTATGTTCAAATTTATTCGCTTTTTGGATACCCAAAAATACGCTTTTTTCACTGAGACGCGATAACACCTCGTTGATGACGCGATTGCATCGCACGCTATTTAGTATGAATTCGTAATATTTGTAACAAATCGGGATGGCGAAGCTAAATTTATCGCTTAATTGACACTTCATCCTTTTTTTCTTTAATCGGAGATTTCAACACATAAAAATTGTGGAAAATCGCTTGGTAACTGCATTTTAATCTAAAGGAACTTAGATTTATGCAAGTATGTAGGTCAACCTTGATATGATATGTAATCGATTGAAAAACGCACGTAAATAATAGAGAAGGAAAGAAGAAATTAATTGGAGTTTGGATCGTATCTATTTTGAGTCATCAGAATAGAACGAGCGCGTTGGGAAACAATGGAGTTCGTAGGACAATTTATTCTCGAATGATAAAAGAGTCTTTCGACTTCGTAATGCCTTTCCAAAACATTGTTAAACGTTGCGTTTCAAGCACGGGAGTTTGAATGCGAACGTTCTAGACCCAACAATACGAAATCGGGAATAAGTTACGAAACCACAATGCGGTGATTTCGGCTTGTTTCACTGCCGGCAGTTTTACTAGCAGCGAACTATAAAAGCGGAAACTAGTTTCGTCTAACTAGAGATTCATCATCAGTAAACCGGTTAAGTATTGATTATAAATAGCTTGGGCAAAACAGCGGTACTAGCGTACAATTACGAAATAAGTTACGACTCCCCACTCCAGTCAGTTGCTGTATGCGAGTAGTTCTGTGTATGTATGTAGGCTGTCCTAACTTATTTCTTAAGTACCGCTGTTTGCCCAGTTGAATTATGAACGTCGGTCGCATAAACGATCAGGCGCTTTGTTTACGTACATACGAGAACAGAATAAAATAAAAAGGACGTAGCAAAAGGACAACCCGACCAATTTCGATCTGTCAAAATAAGTCCAAATTTGGGGAAAAATCTGACCTGAAAACCGTTTTTCACGCCAATTCTATCAGAAAATCGAAATTTGATATAAAACGACGAGATAAAACCAGAACACAACTGTCAATAATTATGTCCTACCTCTGATGTACCTAAATAAGTCCAAATTTGAAAAAATTAGAATCAAAAGCCCTATCAACTTCAACTTTATCGAAAATGCAAATTTTGATTCAAGAAACCAACTATAGGATAGGAATAAGTCCAAATGAAGTGAAAAAGTTAAGAATGAGAGAGAGAGAGAGAGCTGTTGGCCCGATGGGTGCCGCGATTGCTCATTTCGACTAACAAGGGGATGCGGCTGCCAACTTCGAAGCAATGTTTGGAGCTCTTTAAACGAAATCCTTTTACGTCGAGTCGTCACCGCTGATGCAACCCGGATCTATTACTATGCGCCAGAGACAAAACGACAATCAAAATAATAGAGTTTTCCAGGCGAATCTGCTCCAAAAAACGGCCAAAACGGTCCGGTCTACCGGGAAGGTCATGGTTACGATTTTTTTATACGTATACGCAAAGAATAACCCTAACAGATTTTCTTGAAAAAGGCTCCCTGCGCCCACAATACCAGCTAAGAAACTAATCTAGAAACCGAATATTATGGATATTAATCCGTCTAGAGCGTAAGTTACACTTACACTGATACGGATCAAAGTGTACGTGTCACCTGTCACTGATAACCGTTGCGAATATCAGTGTAACCTTAAAATAAATAACGTAAGTAGCAATAAAACACCAGCTCCCCAGTAGATTCCGACGTCAAGCAACAAATATCAGTGCTAGTGTTAGTGACGATTGTAACGATGAAACTCACACTTATATGGATATCAGTGCTGGACCGTTGTTATAATACACCAATAAAATTAAGAAGCTAATCTAGAAAGCGAATGTTACTGATATTAATCCGTTCGGTGTGAAAATTACACTTACACTGATACTGGTGGAATTGTCAACGTTCGCGTTGCTTTTTGTTTCCTAAAAGAAGACAAAATTGAGGCAGAAATAAAGGACACAACTCCCGCTAGATCCCAATGTCAAGCTAATGTAGTGTAGTGTGTATAAATATCAGTGTTAACGTCTGCGAGTATTGTATCAGTGGAACCTATACACTTACACTGGTATTAGTACTGAAAATTAGTTACGCCACCAGATAAGGAGTTAATGTGGAAATTCAACGTGTTAATCCGTTTCGGACGGAAATTGCACTTATACCAGTGTTAGT
Organism: Chrysina gloriosa; assembly: GCA_038088585.1. Classification (NCBI taxonomy): domain Eukaryota; kingdom Metazoa; phylum Arthropoda; class Insecta; order Coleoptera; family Scarabaeidae; genus Chrysina; species Chrysina gloriosa. Next base: position 36,481,033 of record CM076093.1, on the reverse strand, counting down.
GTCGATGATATCCGTACTGAAGCATTAAGGTACGAAATTCAGCCATCCAATAAACAAATTACGACTTAGACTTTGTGGACTAACTTCTTAGGTTAGCGTTATAGCAGTCACCAGCACTAACACTGATACCTTCACTAATATCGGTGTGAAGTTTACTATAAATAGTTTGTGTAAAAAGTTCCGTTGCTTAGACGTATGTTATTCTGTACTTCTATCATTTTTTCCCTACTCCATTCACTCGGCCATTCAAGAGCGACTGAACTTGGATTTTCGTAGGCTTTCACGGCCGAAATAAAAGATGAAATTTATCTTGAGTTTTGTCACGTGCCATTAGTCGACGTTTCGTTGTCCATATTCTCAGCTTCGTCCGGAATACGTTTTCAATAGTACCATTTCGGTATTGCTGAAGATGTTGAGTGCATGGACACCAAGATATCGCCATCAAACACGGTGCGATGGAACAATGGCTCGGGGAGATAAAATTGGGCTCAAACGAGGACGTCATCATCAAATCAAGAGTTTGACAAATCGTATTTTTAGGGGTTTAAAAAATGGCAGGGACATTGGTATTATCCTATATTTTGACTTAAACGGACGAAACAAAAGAAGAAAATCAGTCTGTAAATCCCCGAATTTTATGTGATTCAAATGAATGAATTTGGAGCTGAAGTAGAACCGCGTTCACGCAATTGACCCAACAAGTTTGGATTTTTGGAATAGGCCTAAGCTGTCGTTTTCAAACATCCGACTTTTAAGCCTCTTTGAATCGGAAGGATTAGATCCGAATCGGGCCCCTAATTTACTAGAAACTCTGGAAATCCCCTGATTACCCATAGATTATAGACACCATTAAGTTATGCGATGACAATAATTACACGTCCGTACATTTTCTAGAACACCGAACCAATTAGGGACAATTGTGTAAGAAGGTCGTTCAACTGGAAAACGATCGACAGCACGCAATAAACAGTTACGTTCGGAGACACACTAACATCGTTAAGAATCGTCCAAATTGTAATATAAACAAATATTACGTAACCTCACATTTTAATGGGATGTTACGTCGTAATTCCTATAAGGACACGTATTTACATCGTAGCAGCGAGGGGCCTAATTATAGATCTCGTTTGACGGGGATTCCTTTGCCAAATACCTTCGCATTATTGCCTTCCTTTTCCCAAAACAAATCGCTTGTTTATGTGCAGATTGCCAGACGAGTTAAAAATATAATCTTAGGACGTTAAATTTAAACAAACCGAGTTAATTCTAATCGTTTCGAAGGCGCAAAGTCTGGGTCTTCCACCTTGAAAAAAATCTATTTCAAAACCGTAAATTGATACGTTGTTTTTTTAAGCGGATGTCCTAACCTAAGAGGTTTCCTCCAAGCCGAAAGCGATACTCGTCGGGCCCCATTTTTTGGGGGGACATCCCCGTTCTTCGAAAATACGATCCTAAACGTTACTCACGATTTGTTCCCGGACATTGTTGTGGAAAATCTGCTCCCTTAAATCGGTTTCATCTTCGATATCATCCATATCGGGGGCTCATCGGTTCGAAGACGCCACCAAACCTTCGACACCACCGCACATGATTTTTCACTTTCGACGGAAGTAATTTTATGACATACCTCGCGATTTGGTTCTTTCTGTTTGCTAGTTTCGAAGGTTTTCGGATTTAATTCAACTGGTTATACCTTCAGCAGACGATACCTCTACCTAACACAGTTCACGAACAACTGATTTGTCAAAACATTTACGTCCAAATAAGTAATGCCAAATCAAATATGGGGGAAAATTAAGAAAGGAACTATTGCCTATAAATTGCGGAAATTGAAGATGTGATTGAAAATGGATGATGGATTTTTCGTTATTATTTCTTAGACTGTGAACGTTAAATGATCGTTTCATTTAGAATTAGATTCAAGAATGAAGTCCGTTTTATTCTTTCGCCAAATATAGGTTACGTTGGCTAGCTTGCAGGAACAGCTGCAAAGTGGAGGCAGCTCCATATTTAAAACGGGTTCCTCACCTCAACCGGTTAGGCTTCCTGGCTGCTACAATTATGTTACATGCCACTCCTTTGAACTATAACTCTCGCTTATAATACGAATCATAAATCAAATCTTTCCAGTGTAAATGTTCCACACCCTTGCATTATAATATACACCTCCTTCAAGGTGGCGACAGCTTCAAAAATTTAAATGAAATATCCCTAACTTCATATTAGTCTTAAATGCAACAACAACATAACCTCAAATATTGCTATTTTAAACTAAAGTTTCCCAATGAATCTTTCTCGATTATTGTAGCGCCCCAAATCAATTAAAGATCACCCTTTTTCAATCACAATTATTTTTTATTCCTCGTAAATATATAATTTCCAAAGCAACTACTATGTATTTCCAATCGTACAAAATTTGAACACATACATACTTAACCGATTAAATCTCTCCGAATTGAGTGTGCCCCGTACTTTGAGCGTGTTGCTGCGCTTGAACCTGCCCGCTAAGGAACATATCGCAAACGCCGCATTTCAGCGTGAATTTATTGACGTCGGTGAATTGCCTGCTCGAAGTTCGCTTCCTTGACGAGGGTTTCAGCCTCCACCAATAGGTTTAGGTTCTCCGACGGGAATATGGTTTGTATCGAACCTCCCTAGAATAAGAAAGGATTAGAATGTTAATGTGAATGGATCACATAAGTAAATTACAGCATCTCCGATCAGTTTGAATGCTGGCCTTCTGCTGGACACGCATGTGCGTTCACAGTCTATACTGATAACTAATTCACAGCGATAACTGTTCTTCTCCGACTTAATGATGAACTAACTTGTTTTATGTCTTTTAAATATTTCCGTTTTAAACATTAAAATAAAGGAAATTGAAAAAATTCTCAATACTGAGCGACTTCTCACATGCCGCATAAAATTATCTCCAGGGCCCGATGCAACTCGGGGGCGTAGCAATAGACTTTAAAGCCCGCATATATATGTTCATATCAATCAAAGGGTTGAATTCTATAGAATGCAGGAATATATATGTGCATCTATAGTTCCTTTTTTAACGTATCTATGCGTCCATAATTCAAACTTATAATTAAACGGTTAAATATGAATTACAAAAATTTTAATCTAATCATATTTACCTCGAAAGGATCCAAATATAAAGGATCATAATGAATGCCATCGAAGAGTAAGAAGACACGATGTGAATAATTCTGATCCTCACCGAACCGATTGATGATGGCATTTATTGTATCAGCGACGGCGATTTCGATGCCATAATAGTTGGAGAGGATCGATAACTCAATGGCTCCACCCCACGAAGTCTCGTCCTGTATCCACTTGCAGTAATCATCGATTGACTTCCCTAAAATAGCCTCTGAAAAGTTTTCCGAGTCCTTTTTGATGGTTTCAGCAATTAATTGTCGCATCCACGGAGCCGCTGTTCCCTCATCATCTTCTCGGCCATTCAACACATAGTATATGCTGGTGAATAAGCAGGAGTTATCGGCTGGAACTACGTGTTTCATTAAAATTCCCAATGACAGACTGGCTTGTTGGGCGAAATGGGCGTCGTTAGTTTGGGTCTGGGTTTCCACCCCTAATTTCTCTTCCAAGATTAAAATATCTCCTGAATTGATCCCACTAACCTTCAAGCTCACCGTATCTCTGGATATATCGAGGGTTTTCGGGGAAAGCCTGATAGGACGTGTAACTTATTGATGGATATATTCGAGATTTCCGAGAGGAGGAGTTTCAGGTCTTTGATGGTACTTTCAGGTGTTAGAGTCTTAACTATCTGCTGACCCACTTTGGTTTTTACCTTCAGGGCGAACGCGGCCATCCTTGGTAGTCTTCGCGCTTTACTCTCATCTACTGCGAAGATCGTAATTGAAATAACGATAATAAATATTCTAGATTTAAAGGGCTTTTGACAGACGCTAGCTGAAACATAAAATTAGCCCCGAAATCGAGATAAGGTGCATATTTGATAATCCAGTTGAAATATGCCACCACCGCTTTCGCCTGCAGATGCCCAGAAAAAGCAGAAGAATGGACCTTTTCTTCTATTTGGGCTTTTATTTTTAATCTTATACGTACGCTACAGAAAATATACACCTATTCAAAAAAGGTTTATTTTGGTGTACCAAAAGTGTCATTTTAACTGGCGTCCAGCCAACTCGACCCGGATAATGTTATTGAAAGAAGTACGAATTATAAACATTATTATACATTCTATAAATAGCTTTGACCTTACACATTAACGATAAGCCGTTAGATATGAAATAAAATATCAACTTTTACCTAAATCAGCATTCATAAGTAGCGTTCAGCCGAAACTCGTAAGACAAATTTGGACATAAACGTCAAATTATTCCGTTAATGTGTCAAATAAATTTTGAAGTTACCGCCATCTTTAAAGATGTTGCTTAATGCAAATGAATCACATGACATTACAGAATTTGACAGCGCTTCTCACAGCTTGTGCATCAAATTAAAATGCAAAAAGGTTCAACCAAAATAAAACAAAATTTGTAAGAGGAAATATTAACGATAATAATAGCAAATAGCACAGCAGAAAAGCCGTAATTAATTTTTGAATTTAAAAAGAAAAAGTTTGAATACCGCTGAGATTACCAATGTTTACCATTTAAATGTAGAGATGTAAACGCTAGTAAAATTGGAGCCATATTGGTACCAAAGTCAAGTAAATATTAAGTTTCAACAAATCTATGTGTGATATCAAATTAACTTGAGGTGACGAACAACAATTATTTAATTTTTTGTTTTATAATTTATTTAACCTAAAAATATTACAAATAAAATCTATAATATCTCTAATATGTACATATATCGCTTTTGCCTTATAACTGGATTCCTAAATAGTATACAATGGTGACGGCGGTTGAATATACTTTTAGGACTTCAGTCTTATCCAAAACGAAAATCACAGCTGAAAATGTGAAAGGTGTAAATTTCATCATCTCTATTGTTACTTTTTCTTTTGATTTTCTCACCGAAAAGTGCTTCATGTCATTTGGATCGATCATATCCTCTTCGTTCACCAGTATTTCGCGACTTCCGTAACGCCTCCTACAAGACAATCAGACACATATATTAGAAGGATGGCCTAATTTTAGCACAGCTATATACATATGACTTATATTAGGAGAATGAACAAATTTTAGAGTGATCTTTTATTTGAATTTCCCGCCCTTATTACTATATATTTGTTCGGTTGGTGCCAACCACAAAACAGAAAATAATTGATAGGCAAAAGCAAGGATAGTATACAATCCTTAGGCAAAAGTTTAATGATGATCGCCGTCGCAAGTACCGTGGCGTATTTATTGAAGACTGTATAATAAAATAAAAACGAAATCTCTTCATAGTCCCAACATAATTGGCGTCATCATATGGCCCAGGCCTCTCTATCTAAGAAATTCTCGTTCTTGAATGCGCCACTACAATTTTGTGACCGGACTGTTAACTAAAAGTAAAACCTGCGAACTATTAAATATGTAAATTTGTTTGCCCCCTTTGGAAATTTAGGAAAACTTGAAGATGTTCTAAATTAGACGAAACTTGGTGAATATACGTTTTGGAAGGCGTAGAGTGCGATTTCGACGTCGAAATCGATGGCATTTGCTTCGTTTGGATCTTCGAGCTTACAGAAGCGTTTCGCCAGAACCAGGTTGCACGTTTTTTTCGAATATTTTCTTAATAATACGCCTCTCGCCCTGGAAATTATTTTAATCACAATCTTCACGAAAGAAGCTTTAATTTGATGTGTAATAAGTCATACTTCCGACCATTTCGATTTTTTTCGAAATCTCCAAGGGGTACCCCTTTGGAAATTTAAGAAAAATTGAAGATGTTCTAAATTAGACAAAACTTGGTGAATATACGTTTTGGAAGGCGTAGAGTGCGATTTCGACGTCAAAATCGATGGGATTTGCTTCGTTTGGATCTTGGAGCTTACAGAAGCGTTTCGCCAGAACCAGGTTCCCGGTTTTTTTCGAATATTTTCTTAATAATACGTCTCTCGTCCTGGAAACTGTTTTAATCACAATCTTCACGGAAAAACTTTAATTTGATGTGTAATAAGTCGTACTTCTGACCACTTCGATTTTCTTCGAAATCTCCAAGGGGTACCCCTTTGGAAATTTAGGAAAAATTGAAAATGTTTTAAATTAGACGAAACTTGGTGAATATACGTTTTGGAGGGCGTAGGGTGCGATTTCGACGTTGAAATCGATGGCATTTTCTTCGTTTGGATCTTGGAGCTTACAGAAGCGTTTCGACAGAACCAGGTCGCACGCTTTTTTCGAATATTTTCTTAATAATACGCCTCTCGTCCTTGAAATTATTTTAATCACAATCTTCACGAAAAGAGCTTTAATTTGATGTGTAATAAGTCATACTTCCGACCATTTCGATTTTTTTCGAAATCCCCAAGGATACCCCTTTGGAAATTTAAGAAAAATTGAAGATGTTCTAAATTAGACGAAACTTGGTGAATATACGTTTTGGAAGGCGTAGAGTGCGATTCTGACGTCGAAATCGATGGGATTTGCTTCGTTTGGATCTTGGAGCATACAGAAGCGTTTGGACTAGAACCACGTTTCTCGTTCCCATCAAGTATTTTCTTAATAGCACGTCTCTCGTTCCGGAAATTGTTTTGACCACAATCTGCATGAAAAGAGCTTTAATTTGATGTGTAATAAGTCATACTTCCGACCATTTCGATTTTTTCGAAATCTCCAAGGGTATGGCTAGTCACAAGGCCAGATTTTATTACTTGTCAGGACCGTAGTGAACTTAGCCCAACCAACCGATCAGTGATGACCAACTAAACCAATCAAAAATGAAATATAAAATTTGTACTCACTCGATGAATCTCCTCCAAACAACGAAACCGATATATCCGGCGAGGAGGAACATCACCAAGAACAACGCGAGCATGATCCCCAATTGACCTTGAACCGCGTCATCGGGGCTCCTGGATTCGTCGACCATTGCCTGTACCAGGGGCGGAGCGTCCGGGTCCTCCTCCCCTTCTTCGTCCTCTTCGATCCATTCGATCTCCGAGGTGGGACCCTGTCGATCGTTATCGATCGGAACGGGTAGGATCACCACGTCGTCTTCGTCGATCGTTTTGGGCACGTTTTCGAAAGAACCGCTGTGCTGGAGGTCGTCCAATTCGTCGAATCGATTGTCGGCGATTCGTTCATCTTCTCTTTCTTCTTCTTGTTCCTCCAGCGAAATGTTTCGTTCGATAGGCGATGAATCGGAGAGTTGCTTTCCATCGTCTAGAATTTGCCGTGCGAATGAGTTCACGAGAGGGGAAGGGGTGAGGGGGGTAAATGGGACGGGCACTTACCATTTGCGTTCGTCAACTCGTTTATGGGATTGCTAAGTTTCGCGTCATCTTCGATTTGAGGTTTGATGGTGGGTGCGACTGAAGCAGAAGATAACAAAAAAATCTTGAAATATTCAATTTGAAATTCCCGCCAAGAAATTTGAAATATTTTATCTTAATTCTACTTGTTCTTCAAGGAGGTTTCTTCCTCTTTCTCTATGTAATATGATATTAATTAACTTGTATTTATTTGAATTGATACAGGTATAGTGACGTATTACACTAAAGTATTTTCAGAATGCGTATCGAAATTGTATCAAATGTAGAAAAAATTGTACTTGCGACGAATAATAAAAGTTTCTTTTACGAAATTAAATGTTTTTAATCGCACACTTTTGATAAACATATACAATTGCCACAGAAATATCATAGAAAATTCAGAAAACCAGCGTCCTCTAGTAGCAGCATTATGAATTAAAAAGGCTTAATCACATGTAATTAGAAAGCTACTGTCACCATTCTTGGATGCGTTTCGCGGCTATACCGCTCGTCAGTGCGACTTTATGAAACATAGTTTTCATTTCCAAGTATCCACTACATATGCTGGTACGTTTGATGTTTGTACATATGAGAATTCAATTAAGAAATTCCTGCGTCTGCGAATGGTGAAAGTAATTTTCTAATTACACATTTTCTCACCGTGGATTAGCCGAAAAGCGCGGCTGCAGCTACTGCAGAAGCTTATGGCAACTCCTGTAGGAGTAAATAGCTGCGAAAATGCGCGTTTAAGTACATATTTGGGCGAATTTCTTAATTGACTTGTCATATGTACGAACATCTACTTACTAAGATCTAAATTTGTTTGCGTTTCTTTCTGATCTTTGCCGGCGATCGTGGAGACCTCTAACGATTCTGCTACACCTGAAAAGTCGATAGTTGCATGTCAACGATTATCTCTATCTACGTCTAATTCATTATTCGTAACGGACAGAAACAAAGAGCGACTTATTAGCTTCTATTATATTAGTCTAGGACTAATTGTTTGAACGGGGGATCAACGACGTAGCGCATTCCTTGTGACGTCATACACGGTTCTTCACCCACTTTTGACGGATTTGTCGATTTTTAACGTAAATCGGACATTGGAAAAAGTTAATATTTCGCTTCGGTTTCGTCCAAATCCGACCAAATGCACCACCTTTTGACGGATTTATCAGATTTCGATGGATTAGCGTAGGTTTTTCGGATTTTGGGAACGGTTGATTGGGCTGCTTTCCAGGTTTTGAAACTGCATAGTTTGGCGCGAATTTTGAACTTTGAGGATGCCGATTTGCCTAGTTTTCCGGCGTGCATGCACGAGGGGTTAATAATCTTGGTGCTTCTTCACAATGGGCGTAAGACATAAGATATACGTAACCGTACAATTTACATAAGACGTAAGATTGAAATTATGTTCACAATAGCCGTAGGGTTTGTTTCCTCAGAGAAGAGCACATTACGTCATTAAAATATGCGCGAAATGTAACATTTCACTGATGTTCGCTAGTCGGTTGCCATGGTAACGTATACAGAACACCAAATTTGGTTCATTGCGCAGCTGACGTAATGTGCTCTTCTCTAAGGAAACATACCCTAACATATACTCAGAATCAGCAAAGATGAGCCCTACGTCATTGATGTGCAAGCTTAGTAAAGACAAACGTTTGAAAAGTTATCTGCTTTATCCCTGGAAAAACAAAGATAGCTATATAAACGTATATCAATCGACGCAACATATACTAATCGAATTTTTCCATATAGGGAACAACGTGCAAGACAATGACATTAGTACAAGCATCGGGATTCATAGATCATACTTTGAGACACTGAAATACTTATTTTGACTAATTTAGTACATTCGGTTGTCATTTGTGTTTTACTATGTTCGACGTTTTATTTCTACAAAAAATATATATTTGTATTGTATTTTTCTTCAGACAATTATTTCAAAAAGTCTTAAATATTTCTGATAGAAATTGAAATTAATAACATAACCTAAAACGATGGACTTCGATTGTAAATATTTCTCGTTTGTCATTTCCCAAGCGCACGCGCGATTTGTTTTGATTAGAAAGCACCGGAAATATGTCTCTGATATGATCCAGAAGTACTGATTTAATTCAGACGATGGTTTATTGATGACGTAGGGCTCATCTTTTATGCTTCCGAGACTTTAAATTTTACGCATGCGTAATAGTACATCAGATCTGATATTAGGGTCTTTTGGTTGAGGTTATAAGCTCTTTAAAATAATGTTATCGTGCACAATAAAAATGAATAGATTTATACAAAGCAAAATTAAAGTATATTATGTCATGGACGACACTATTAAAACTTTTAACAAGTTGTAAGGTTAACTTGACTCATCATTTCTGTCTATAGCTACCAACTGCAAAGTGGTACTAATATTAAAAAGTTAAATTTGACTGGATTTTCACATACCGCATGCATACAAAATACAATTCGTCTAATGGATCTTTTTCACGTCATCCATTTTTATCCGTACGAATTAAATCGGTACTCCTGGTTCAAGTTAAGCACCATATACATAATGCTTTGAAATAATCTGCACTTCTCTGACAGTCCATTGACTAAAGTAGTTTACATATAACTTCTGTGTTAGACATACGTACTTAAATATTCGATACCGATAAATAGGGATAGGTAGATTAACCGGCGATCTTTGCTTGTGTCATTCAACAGTGACGTGTGTAAAGAGATCTAATAGACGAACTGTATATAAAGTTACAGGCAGAAGACAAGATTTGTGTGGTCATTGACTATCTTATGCAATATACATAACGCGAGTCGACCTATTTTCCGGGTATGAACCGGCAAAGGTTGGCGTGAATTTTGAATTTCGAAGGTTTCAGAATTTCAATATTTTTCGATAAATTTCAATATTTTTTTCTTTCGTCCAGCCACACCAAATGGTTTGTTCTCGTCCAGTTATAGGTTTGAGCAACTGCTGCCACCGCAAATATGAAAATAATTTCGCTCTTCCGACGATAATATTGATTTTAACATCCACGTAAATCCCCCGCCTCTTCTCGTAAATCATCAAAAGTAAAATCAAAGGTAAAACGTCCCGCCATAAACGAACGAAAATTTCAAAATATGTTTTGTCGCCGACTGACGTTTTTACTGCCTCGTGCTACAAAAGAGAAGATAAATACCCAAACGAGTTTAACTTAAACTCTGAACGGTATACGCTGAAAGCGTATGTTTAATTAAGCAATTTTAATCCACCTAAATGTTCCGCGATTTGTATAACGTATTAATTCTCACCTGAAGAGTACTTCGCTTATTTTTAAACGTCGCGAAATATGTTTGTCGAAAGATAACAAATATTCTTACGAAACGACCGTCGTTCAGATGCGCGATCGGATTGGGCAATCGGAAAACAACTTGCTTCATTGTTTTGCAAATATGGGACCAAAAATACATTTTTTTTTGTCTACGGGGGCGGAATGAGAACGAGAGAGAGAGATAGACAGAAATTTTCGTGTTTTATTTATATGTAAATGGTAATACGTATATACAGGGTTTTTCACAACTGATGCGTTGACATTTATTTATAAGAGGTAAAAGCAAGTCGATGAATGTAATAGCGAGAAAAATGATCAAAAACAAAAAAAAAAAAAAGTATTATTTGGGAAGCACTGAATTGTATATCGTATTCGTTACTTAAAAGAGGAAAACTTAAAAGTAACCAAAAAAAGAGGAATATGCAGGAGCTAGCGCAAAACGGGAAAGCATGGAAACATTGGGTAAAGGAGAGCGGTACTCCAAATCCGACGCCCTAAGACTTGCAAAGGGATAATATGGAAGAAGAAGAAGAGGAAAAGTAAGCAAACTTCACCTCCCTTAACATACTGACCTAATTTTACTGACGTTTACATTTCTTTTTCTAAACAGTATGTAGGCGAATAGTCTAAATTTTGAATTTCCCTCATTTATTGGCGGAGAAACGGCAGTTAAGATGGAATCGAAAGAGGAGGGTGCAGGGCGAATATATCAGTTTTATGTTAGATTGTGTCCTGCGTTGTAAGGCTATGTCGGCCACTATCAATGTAATCCGAGTTAATTTCGTAAATAAAGAATATTGAAAAACTTTTTACGTTTACTATTTGTACATCTACAATGTATTTGTCTTTTTGTTCTCTCTGTTTCTGTTGCAATAAAGACATTTATTATTATTATTATTATTTTATTCACACGTTCAAATTTCTTCCCAGGTATGTTACATATAAGATTTACCGCTCGCTTTTAGGGATTGTTTTCTTAATTTTTACTCTAAGCAAACTATTAAATTTTTTATTCTTTTTACCACATTAAAAAAAAACACGGAAAAGGAGAAAATTATTATTATAATTCGTAATTATGACAACAGGATTCAGTACTTTATTAGAAGTCGCGTTTCTTCATTTCTATCACTATTATTACTGTAATAGAAAAGAAACCAGGAAAAGAGTTGCACTTATTATTATTATTAATTAATAATATTATGATAACAAACTTTCCTATTGCCCGTCCATCGTAAATGACACTTTCATCAATAATATGTCAAGTGACTAGCCTGTCTAATTTTAGGCGCTATTTCTATAAACATGCGAAAGAAAGAAAAAGTACACTTGATTAAGGTGGCTTTCCGGTTTGAATAAGTTTTAGACCGTAAAAATTTTTTTCCCGAAGAAAATCAAAATGATAGATACACCTTACAAAGGCTGATATATTACTTCATTATATTTACTTAATTATAATAGCCTGAACATGGCGAAGTATTGAATAGGGCTTCTATCACCGTTTCGAGGATTCGTATTTTTACGTATGTATGTATGCGTATCGTTTCATACGCGCCTAATTCTCGAGGTGAATTAACGTGTTTTATCGATTTAAAATTTTCCATTTTTTTGTCTCGTGTCACACGAAGAAACGACTTTTATTACTATAATTATTATTAGTAATTAATTGTTATAACGATAGGGTTCCTTTTATTTGAATTTGTCGTTCTTAATTGATAAACTATTTACCAAAGTTATTATTATTATTATACAAAAGAATACAAAAAAATCATTTTTATTACTGCTATTATTATTATCAATTTATAATTACTACAAGAGGATACCTTTTGAAGCCTTCATGAATTTCAAAAGTATCACCAAATTCTTATTTTATTATTATTATTATCATTATACAAAACAAAACAAGAAATTAGTTTTTATCATTGCAAATGTTATTACCAATTGATAATTGTGACAAGTGACTCTCCTGGCTTTTTGGATCTATTTAAGATTTTTAAACTATAAACAAATTATTACTATCGTTATTATTATTATTATTGTTATTATAGAAGAAGAAACGAGAAAACAATTTTTATTACTGCTATTATTATTATTAATTTATAATTACGACAAGAGGATACCTTTTTGATCCTCCATGAATTTCAAAAGTATCACCAAATTCTTATTTTATTATTATTATTATTATACAAAACAAAACAAGAAATTAGTTTTTATCATTGCAAATGTTATTACCAATTGATAATTGTGACAAGTGATTCCCCTGGCTTTTTGGATTTTCTTAAAATTTTTAAACTATAAACAAATTATTATTCTCGTTATTATTATTATTGTTATTATAGAAGAAGAAACGAGAAAACAATTTTTATTACTGCTATTATTATTATTAATTTATAATTACGACAAGAGGATACCTTTTTGAAGCCTTCATGAATTTGAAAAGTATCAACAAATTCTTATTTTATTATTATTATTATTATACAGAACAAAACAAGCAATTACTTTTTATCATTGCAAATGTTATTACCAATTGATAATTGTGACAAGTGACTCTCCTGGCTTTTTGGATTTTCTTAAAATTTTTAAACTATAAACAAATTATTATTATCGTTATTATTATTATTGTTATTATAGAAGAAGAAACAAGAAAACAATTTTTATTACTGCTATTATTATTATCAATTTATTATTACGACAAGAGATTACGTTTTTGAATCCTTCATGAATTTGAAAAGTATCAACAAATTCTTATTTTATTATTATTATTATTATTATACAAAACAAAACAAGAAATTAGTTTTTATCATTGCAAATGTTATTACCAATTGATAACTGGTGACAAGTGACTCTCCTGGCCTTTTGGATTTTTTAAAAATTTTTAAACTATAAACAAATTATTATTATCGTTATTATTATTATAGTTATTATAGAAGAAGAAACGAGAAAACAATTTTTATTACTGCTATTATTATTATCAATTTATAATTACGACAAACGGATACCTTTTGAATCCTTCATGAATTTGAAAAGTATCAACAAATTCTTATTTCATTATTATTATTATTATACAGAATAAAACAAGAAATTCGTTTTTATCATTACAAAACCAATGTATAATTGTGACAAGTGACTCTTTTAGCTTTCTCGATTTATTTAAAATTTTTAAATTATAAAAAAATTATTATTATGGTTATTTTTATTATTATTACTATAGAAGAAGAAACAAGAAAACAATTTTTACTACTGCAATTGTTATTATTAATTTAAAATTACGACAAGGGGCTTCCCTACCTTTTCGAATCCTTCTTTGATATTTAAACTATCAACAAATTGTTATTTTATTATTATGATACAAAAAAGCAAGAAATTAGTTTTTATCAGTGCAATTGTTATTACCAATTTATGGTGGCAAGTGGCATCTCGTACATTTTTAGATTTTTTTGTAATTTTTAAAGTCTAAACAAATTATTATTATTTTTAATTTCTAAAGACCTGAATAGATATATATTTCTTTTTCTGTTTTAAACTATAAACAAATTATTATTATTATTATTATTATTATTATTATTAGAAAGGGAAAAAAATTATTATTGCAGTTGCTATTACCAATTTATAATTATGACAAGAGGCTCTCCAATCGATTGGAATTTTCAAATTGTTATTATCACCTTAAAAAAACACAAAAAAGACATTTATTATCACAATTATTATTACTAATTAATTATTTATGAAAGCAGGATTTCCTGTTTTTCATTTTTTTTTCTTAATTTTTAAAATAGATGCAAATTATTATTATTACTATTTTTATTTCATATTTAAAAACAAAAACAAAAACAAAGGGTTTCAATTTTTGCAATTATTATTATTAATTTATAATTAGAACAAAAGGCCCTGCATTTTCCATAAACGACCCTGATTTTATCCCGTGACCAATCCGCCTTGAAACTTTCCGAATCGAAAAAAATAATAATAAATGCAATTCGAGAAGCAAAGCCTCCACAAACTTGCGACTTTTATAATCATTCTTTCCTCGCCGCCGACGATTGCCCCGAATTCGCACGAGATCAGTAAAAAGGCGAACCCATCCTTTACTTTCGAGTCACGATTTTTAATTTTTTATTATTCCGTATCGCTCGCGGCAATTAAAGAAAAATTATTAGACAATCTCGTACAGATATTACACACATGTACGTCAGCTGCGCGCATTTAAAACTCGAAACGCGTAGTCACCCGTTCGTTCATCGGACTGACTCATTCCCGAGCCGTCCGAATAAGAAACGTACAACAACAAAAAAAAAAGAAAATCACACATCTTAAATTACATCTTCAGGACACCTTCGTCGTGTTGTACTCACATGTTACGGGCAGAATCGACGAGAAAGCGCTCGCTACGAGGCAAATTATTAAAAATTTCTCGCGCACTATCATTTTTGTTGAAACAAAGCGGGCAAATACACCTTTTAAAAGCGAAACTATCAGACTGAAATTTTTCTTACTTTCTACGCGAACGAGGATCGTTATCTCGTTACGGGTCTGGAATTAGAGATAAAATGACTTATCTCGTTTTGTTTCAGGTCTATCGTTCGTTCGAAATTCGATTTATCGGTCGAAGCAGCGAACAGGTGCGTATATACGGTACGTATGTATCTGTTCGACTTCCTCGTTCGCCGTTTGTTCATTTACTGCCGATTAAAACTTCCTTTTTTAACGTTACCGCGAGTCGCGGCGTATACGAGGAACGCACCGAAAATATTCCAACAATGCCCGCGGGTATCGCGATCAAGGTTGACCTATATAGATCTTTTACGTGTGTGCTACGCAAGATTTCTTATCGGTTGGAAACGTTTACTTACGTCTCTTTTTGTTAAAAAGTCGGCGTTCGTTTCAATTCTTCATTTTGTCTCTATTCTAAACGTCGACGAAATATTCAAATAATTTCCTTTAGACTATTAAATATAAAAAAAAAAGAAAAAAACGATGAAAGTTGAATTCGACGGATATTAAACGATATTTACACAACGTAGAAACTTTAAATTAACTACAAATATATCTGTATATACAGGGTGTGTATATGTTGGCGAAAAAGTTACACGCAGCGATATCGTTCGTTTGGTTCTCTGTTGCACAATAAATTATTATTATTATTATTATTGAATCGAAAATTTTAATCTTAAAGTGTTGTATCCATGCTTCGTATGTTTTTAGGACGCACTTGAACGAAACGTACATTTGGCAACACTGCACTCGCATACTACTTGTAATAATCAAAATTGGCCAGTGACCTTATTGATTGAAATCACATTCGAATACAAGCTTATTGTTCTATAACGTTCCAAGGTGTCTTTTTCGTAAAAGTATGTTAAACGAGACATACTGAAAACATAATCGGAAGGCGAAAAGAAAACGTTTACCAACAAATAATATCAAAAATTCTTCTTTACTCTAAATTGCAGCTATTTTTATAACTAAGATTCGACAAACGAGTGCATGATAACTTATGTAAACCGGACTGACGCTGTCACTCCTCCGAATTTCAATGTCGCGCTTTGCACGTAGGTCAGTCCGGTCTACACTATTTAATGATAACTTATCCTGCACTCGTTTGTCGAACATTAATAATTAAACTGGGCAAATATGCGGTATGATGAGTCATCTGTCATTTGTCCCGTGTAATATAATATTACATTGTGAAAAGGACAGATGACTCATCATACCGCATATTCTCCCAGTCTCTTAATAATAACTAGAGTTTGATAAAAAGGTGGATGATATCGTGGACTGACGATGCCTCTTTTACGAATTTTATTTTTCAATGATAATTTTAATTAACAAGGTATCATTGAGTGGCATCGTCAGTTAACACGTTATCCACCTTTGTAACAAACTCTTTTAACCTCCCTATACTCACTTCAAAATATGAAAGACGTATACTATACTATATAAGTCGGTCTCACAGACCGTATGCGTGAATATAGGAAGGTTAATAACATTTACTTGTGGAATGAAAGTCCGAAGTTCTAAAATCTCTTGAATATGTATGACGTAGTCATTAACTGGGGCATGCTCAGATACAATGATGTATAAATCCTTTCGATCTTCACCGAGAATTTATAAACGATCTTTTAATTTAACTTGGGATTTTTGTACTAAAAATGTGTCGCACCTGATTCGCCCCGGGGATTTCAAATATTTCGGCGAATAAATAAAGTTGTAGCACTGAAGAATGATTTTGATTTTTTTTTTTTTATTAAAATTTGTAGAAAGGTGATTCGCTTGAAGTATTCACATTAAAATTAGAAGGGTATTTTTTCCCAGAGACTTCTTTCCTTGGATCTTTTAATTTTTTTAGACAGTTGTTACGTTTGAAATACGTAGAAATTTTCGTAAGCGGAATGAATTTAAACAAGGAGATTAGCATTTTTAGCAAAAACGGCAGGAACGCATACTTCAGGACGAAGAAATGGTTTTAAATGACGCCTATTGCATATTAATATTAACATTTGCTTTGAAACAGGCGATATCTGCAAGAACGTCAAATTAAATTTGACATTGTAGTTGGCATTACTTGCTATTAACAAGCATTAGCTCTTAAGTTGGTAACACAATGCCATGAAGTGGAATAAGATGAATAATATTGACGAGAACCGTAATGTGAATGTAATGTAAAGACGAAGATTATATATACATATATTTATTTTGTTGAGGTTAGTTTTATTAAAAATATCGTGAATGAGGCCTTTGACCACCACCCTACAACATTTTGCTACGTTTCCTCCGAATTTGAGTTTTATGATCAAATTTTTATTGGGATAGGGAATTTTTCGTTTGATAGTTGTCTCTCTTGACGTGGATTTGTTTTTATATCCTCACAAAGCAGGAAAAAATCAAGCAGTAAATGATGATTACTTCGTATCAAATTTTAATAACAAAAGTAGGCGGAAGACGTATTAACGGATAGAGCGCTCTTATTGATATCCGGTTTCAACAAACAAATGACACTGAACCAAAGATGTTTTTGTGAATTTCAAGCTGTTACGTATGAGGCAGAAGTTCTTGCAAGATTTAGGAACGATTTTTGAAGTTAGATGGGGAATTTGTCATTGAACAGTTATTACATCTGAATTACATAGGGATAGTTAATATACAAAGAGAGCAAAATTCAATTCAAGAGTAAAAATTTGAATTTGTGACACTAATGCATTGATTATTATATTAATCTTCGTAGGATAACCGCAGTTTGTCAAATATAAACAAGGGCATAATACTAAACTGATAAAGTGACAGATGACAGATCGAAATAAAATTACAATAAAATCTAGGGATATTACCAATTACTTTCAATAGAATTAATTCAATATAAATTTTCGTAAATGGTAAGAATTTCAGCTAAGAGAGGTGAGTTTTGCTTAAAATTGAAAGGGTATAGACCACAGATTAGAGAGGTAATCTCTGGTATGGATATGATCAATTATAAATATCTGGTGTGTAGGTTGGTAGACTTCGGGGAGTTGTCAGTCCGCAAGTTGGCAGCCATGAGTTAAGGAGGCTGGCACCAATGCATAATTAGCGCGGTGGACGGTGTATAGAGATGCAGAATAAAACGTTTTGGTTATCGTTCGTACGTGTATTCTTAAAAAATAATCTTCCGCGCAACAGTTAGGGTAAAAATAGGAAATAAAATAGCAACAATATCTAACAATTATATAAACATAACCGCAACTTGTCAAATAGAAGAAAAACACGATACCAAACTGAAAAAATAACAGATCTAAATAAAACCAAAACGTCGCCAACCAAAGAACGTGAACGTTTCTACATTTGTAACAATTGTAAATCTTTGCGTAGAACTTTCACGGCACTATTTAGCCATAGTAATGTCTGAGAAGACCGCATAATTAAGGACTTGTGCTAATTTGAATACTGGAGCCCTCGTTGCTGACCATGTAGATAGTTTTCGAAGCTCTGTTAATATTGTACAACGTGATCAACTGAAAGTGTCTGAAGTTGGTAGTAAAAAATCCCCAGATTTATTCTTCACTAGCTCATTTTTACAATCGTGCATTGGCTACACCTCTAGTGTCATTTGTCGTCGCACCATTTGCTGTCATTCTTGCCGTTATTATTTTTGCTTTGTTATTGTATTTTATTTACTTTCTTCGTGTTTATTGCTAAACAAAATTTTAATTTATAAATGGTAACTGAGATAACTTTTCTATTCGACCCACGCGCAACATTAAACATTAGGTCAGCCAAGTGCACAGCGGTGCCAACATAAATTTTGTATAGCCAACCTCAGACATTTTCACTTAATCACCTAGTAGGTCTCTCTGCTGATGTACACATACAATTCTTTCTTCCAAAATGCCTCATAATCCCACGTTTGTCATGGCCGAATACCTCATAGTTGACATTTTCATTAGAAAATGCCTTCACAAAATGATCAAAGGAAGACCACAAATAATACGATCAAATTCCATTCTGGGTTTGAATTGCACTTTGAAAGTGGGCAAATTAATTACCATTTAACGATCCGTTTATGTATTCAGCTTAAGCAGCAGGGCTGCCACTGGATATTAATACGACTACAGGCATGCCAACTTAATTGGCGAACGAGCATTTACAGACGCTGTCGATTCGCATGGTAATTTTTAGTCTTTCTTTATTAGGTGATATTCTCAATTAAATGTAAATAGATCGAAAATGTTTTCGTGCATTTTTAAATCCGTTGTTTAGAGTTGCCTTAGGGACTTAAAATTTATGCGAAATTTTTGGAAGTCGAACGGCAACTTTTGCGTTAGACACAGTCAAACAGTTGTCACACCTGTATTGGCATCGTAACTTTAAAACATTTTTGTAGTGGGGATCTTTTAAATTTTTGGTTAAAATTTTCAAATAATAAAGAAAGAGATATTTGTAGTTCTGTTTGAACTTTTTAAAAATTACCGTTAATGCGTTCGCGCCGAAATTTGAACTAGGAAATATTCTTAAGAATAAGAAGAGGAGGAAGATCAAAACATTTGAATAGCAATGGACGCTTTTAGAGAAAACGCGTTGGTTTTATAGTTTCGTTGTGTTTCTTTGATTAGTTGTGATGCAGTTTTTCGAATGTTGTGCGAATTGGGACCGGGACACGTAAGTACACATTTGAAAACATTTAAATCTGCAATTTCGCTCCATTTTATGAACGCTTCTTTCGATACTTACCCTCCTTACCCTTACATTTTTTGATTTTGCTTTCGCCCCAAATCGCTTTCCTAGGCAACCATTTATTATTATTTCCATTATAATTGAAAAATCCCGGGTAAATCCGATATTTCCATTAGAATTCAAACACGCGAGATAAATATACAATTCCAATTTTATTTCTCGGTACAAATCAGAAGTGACAGCGAAAGTATATGTATTTATGTAGTATTCGAAGCATAGAAAGTGTAGCAAACATATCTCGATCGTACACATCGATGATATAGAGTATCTTACAAAATTATCTTTTATTTCTATAATAAATAATTTATTTATCCGACTAGTAAGAATTATACAAGCGTTAAGCTAAGGTAAGTACGTAATAAGGTACTTTCGAATCACAATAAATGCAAGTGTACATCGTCCCGTTGAAGACGACTTTTCCCAGTTTTTTTTTAATTGTTTTTTTTGCTGTTGAGTACTTATTATTGTTGCTGATATTTAGTATCGTGCTACCACGTTCCCTCCATTTCCGGTTTTATTCTACTGTACTGATCCGGGGTTGATTAACGTAAGTCCAGTACATCCAGCGGCGCTGAGGAGTCCACTTTGACGTGATCAGCATTCTAAATAAAATATTTCTGATTAGTGAATTAATAATAATATCTTATATAACCGTACAAATAGTTACAAGAACAGTAACTTCAACTGAATGTCATGTAATTAAAGAAATTTAAGTTCAGAACACCGACATATTGTGGATTCTTATTCAAAGAAGACACCTATTACGTCAAGGTTCGACAAACGAGTGCACGATAAGTTATCATTAAGTTGTGTAAACCGGATTGACGTTGTCACTTCACCGCTTGTCCCCACTTACGTGCAAGGCGCGACATTAAAATTCGGAGTAGGGACAGCGTCAGTCCGGTTTACATTACTTAATGATAACACGTCATCCACTCTTTTATCAAACCTTAGTTATTAGGGATCATTGTACGTCAACCTTGTACGTCCATTACAACTATTTAAGCGTGCAAATCTATATGAAATCAATGTTGGTGGCACTGAAACGAGCATTCTCAGTAGTGTTTTACTCAATATATTCGGTATTTTGGAGGTTATTCTAGTCGGGACAAACAGGATAAATAACGAAATAAGGTACGACAGCCTATACACACTCAGAATTATTCACATACAACATCGATTTAGTACTGACTAGAGTGGGGAGTCGGCGATGCTGACGCAACTTATTTCGTAATTGTACGCTGTTGCCGCTGTTTGAAGCATTGACATATTAAATGTATGTATAAGATGTTACTGAGGTATTCTCACATACAACCTCTGATCTGAACAACGTCTTGCTAATGCCTAGACACGGGAAGGTTTAGGGAAGTTAACCACCTTCCCCCTCCTCATCCTTCTCCCCAGCAATTACATCAAGGGCGTACGTTGTGAGCGCTCGACGAATCGCATTAAAGAGCCTGCATACCAACCCTCTCCGTATCGGTTGAAATCCCCTGTGCGATTCACATGCAACAACCTTGTAGTAAGAAAATCCCCATATTGGCAGCGCGAAGGCCGCTTAAATGACACAAAACAGCTGAAGGCTATAAGGCTATATATATTCTTTCAAAATCGCTTAAACTTAAAATTTTTTATTGTTTATTTTTATTTATGCTAAAACTATAGAGAGATCCAAAATCATTGTCTGAAAAATACTGAATTCCGCAGAAGGCGATATCAATTTTTATTTTCAAAATTCTGAGTGAATATAGCAACTGATTATATTTTAGTAATATTACCAATTTTTTGACATTTTCCATTATTATTTGACATTGGCCTTTGTATATGCGCATTGACTATTACCTTTTTTATTTTTGTTACAAATTCTATATTATCTGTTTGTATTACAACAGAAGTATTCAAGGTGCTTTAGGGAAACAGAATTTATTGTTTTAGTGATCCAATCACGTGCTTCAACATTCTAATGTCATATGTTGTTATTAAGCGTACATGGCGGCAATTTGGAGAAAGTTATATTTTTTAACGGAAGCGGCACAGACAGTCATTTTGGATCTTCCTGTATTTGCAATTGACCCGCGAATAACGAATAATAAATAATAAATCGAAAACGCCACTCGACAGATGACAGGTGTAAACAAAAATAAAATGCCGCCAACTGAAGGATGTGAAAGTTTTACTATCTAGGGATATTTTACTACCAGACTACCTTCAGTTGAATTTACTCACTTTGTACGAACCAAAATCTTTGAATAACCACAAACTCCCTGATTGACATCTTTTTTAGTCACGCCCTGAGGAATGTTTTCAGCTATTTATCGCGATGTTACTAAATACCACCCTTCGAAAAATAAATAAAATATCTATCGACTGATATAACAACCAAAATCTCTCAAAAAAAATTATCTAAACCTCGTCCACGTTTCTTACCATGAATAAAGGTGGATCCGTAGGATGGGGATGAAACCCCGTCTTCTTACAGTTGGCCACGAAATCGACTCCGTGATCGGGGGTTAATATGAAGAAGCCGGTCCTGTAATCCGAAAAAAAAATTACTTAAAATCACCGTTTTTTTTTTGTTGTACGAGCCAAAAATTGTTGGGTCCGTACAAAGACTTTTTTAGCGTCTTAGATTTTTTTGGTAGTTCAGTTACCATTATTATGTTGTACAAACTAAAAATCTCTCGTAGGTACAAAGATTTTTTCCGATCTTTGTACATGTACAAAGAGGCTAGTAAAGAAAAGAACAATGCTTAAAATCGTAAAAAGAGTAAGTTTTGAATGGTGAAGGGTAACTTACTCGTTGTATTTGGGGGCGCAAACCACCGCTATCGCCTCGGGCATCAGCAACTGATAAGGGCAATGAGTGTGGAGATCGACGCTCGATAAAAAGGCCGTTTGAGTTGGGTGTGTCTGCAATTAAAAGAATGAATGTAGAATTTAGGTGATAGAAATGTAAAGCAGTGATTCTCAACATTTTAGAAATCATTTCAGTGTGTAGATTTTGGAATTTCAAACGAATCCGTCAATCTCCTCAATTTTCAATGGAAAACTTATAAATTTGGAAATTGTTGTTGCGCAGCAGGCTACGCTTTTTCCAAAGGTTGAAGAGGGTTAGTCAACGGAATTCGCAAGCCAAACATTTTGAGTAGACTGAGAAATTTTTGAGATTCCAGTCAAATTTAGCAAACCGTCCCCCACCTATCCCCCAGCATTTCCACAAGCAGTTTAAGAAGGATCCATCCACAATCCAACACACACATCCACACATTTTGGGAACGGCTGGTTTCGACTGGGCGTTGTTTGAAGTTAGTCCACCAAAAATCTTTTCTTTCTTTTTAGTGTTAAATGACGTTTTAACTTTTAACACAGCGAGAGAGAGAGAGAGACTTACGTGAATCCACCCGATCGTTATCAGATTATGCTGATCCTGATAGTCGAAGATCTCCTCCTCGTTCATGGTCGTACACGAATCCGAAGTCCCTTTCTGCTTCGGCAAGATCATATGCGTGATGATGAGACAGTGCCGTTCCTGTACAAAAGGTATCACATGAATTGAGCCAATCGCGACGTATCTGTGGGGAACTTACCAAGCTTCCCGCTAGGATACCGCATGTTTCGATGTTGCTCATGGTGTTTCGCTGAGCCAGCAATAGGAATGTAGTCATGACTTTCGATGGTATCCTAACAGTACGAAGGCCGGCCTTGAGCGTCGAGCTCAAGATAGATGAAGGTTTGTTGCTTCGATCTATAGAAGGGGTCCTAATAACAAAAATAATAAAAAATGTTGGATAATGGCAAGCTCATGATGCGATTCTACCGTAAGAACCTAGAACTACCGATTACTACTACGCAGGAGGATTGGAAGTTACAAAACAAGTTCTTGAAATTGTAATTGTTTTGTTTCTTTTGTCTATATCTCCCGATTCGTTTACCTTAAACTACTAACTGTGCTACCCAGGAGGATTGGAAGTTACAAATCAACTTTTCTTGGCAACCGTTTGAAATGATCTAAACAAATCATATATCGTTGGAATCAGCGCGTCAAGACGCGTCGATTGATGTACGATTGAACGCGCTCGGGCTCAAATTACTTTGAGCATATCGACATCTTCGGAACGGTTAGAGTTACAACGTTTATAGGACGATTTATGGAAGTTATGAAGATTTATGGAGTCGAAATTTCTTTGCGATTTTCTCATTTGTGAGGGGTGCCGAAGTTGGACATCCTTGGTAGGTGTTATTGATATCCACAGCTCTCGCAATATAAGTTGGCGAGCGGTGGGTATGCGCCGTAAACGTATTTAGGTCACGTACCTCCCACCTGTTTGATTCAGATAGTGCATAGGAATTACCACTACGTTGCAGGACGAATGATAGGCAATCTATCCCTCCTCTATCTGCGCGAACTCACTCCCACCATTGGCTAACTTATATTGCGAGAGCAATATTGTTGTAGCTGTAATAATATTAGTGTGGGTGTTATTCCAAAATGGCTGGCTATAATTTGTCATTTTAGAGGTTAGGAACGAGAATAATTTGTTTTGTTGGGACTAGGTGTCAAACACGCAGAAATTTGAGGGAATTCCCCAGATTCCAGTAGCGACTGTTAACGTCGTCAACATCGTAAGATGTATCCGTGATGGAAATGCTTCTGAGAGTTTTATCCGTAATTAGAAATCACCTTCGAATCTTAGAGACCGACAGGCTAGCTATACCACCGACTTTGACAAGATCGAAAGTAATCAAGGCGAAAAAAGAACTTACGTTGGATACGAAGTAATGGTCGGTGATGAACGAATTCGATTCGACACTGAAGCTGTGGTATCATCATCGGGATACCGGATCGATTCCAAATTGGTGGTGATCGGGATGATGGGAGCGTCCAGCCACGAATCCGCACTACTTTCAGTGTCTTGTTTCAGCTCCTTAAACTGTGCATCCTCCTCTTTCTGTCTGCGATTATACTCGGCCTGTTGCTTCTCCCTTTTTTTCTAGAAAACAATAACTTTATAACTGCTAAATCGAAAGCACCGGCTCGAAATTAACCTTTTCCTCCAAGAACTCATTATATTCGTGTTTATATTGCTCTAACAACTGCGTTTTTAACTTCTCGGTCTTCGGTAGGATCTCCCTCAGCTGATTCGTATTGGCAGCTTTTAATCCGCTAGGCACCGAGGCGAAATCCGGATGCTTCCTGATCTTTTCGATAAACAAAGTCATGTATTTCATGTATAGGACGTAGGCGTTCTCTAAGCTGCCCTCGTTCAAGTAGGTGTTTGCCATTCGGACCATCTCAACTCCTGATCGGTAGTACCTGCCGAATAGATTGAAATGTACACACACAGAAACGAAGTGGATCTACCTTTTAATTGCTCAGTATATTAATTAATCGAATTACCTTTTCGGAGGTACGTTAGGATCCACCTCCACGGCGTTGCTGTAATTGGTCAGGATCCGTAGCCTTTCTTGGGGGTCAAGGACGGTCATGGGGCTGCCCCTTCGCGAGATCATCCTGTTCGTCGGGTCGTTCGATCGGACTTACGCCGTGTGCACTTTAAACATTACTCGATTTAAAGCCCAATGACTCATAAAAAGATTACTTGCTTAATTAGGTTATGAATTGATATAAACGTCACATTGACAGATCACGCTTTTTAGTAAATCGAGAGAAGTTAGCTGTGTAGGTTAAGTGGTGTTTTCTTCAGATTTTAAACCAAAACGTATAAAATTAAAAAGTAATGTTTTTTGTAAAGGAAATGTTTGTGCTTGTTCGAGTCGATTTTCGTTAAGATTCAAGTTCGTAGTTTCCGTCTAATCGTTTGAAAAAGGAATTTTCCGATCGGCTTGAAGTTAGCCCTGTACCAGTAAAATCCCATTTTTCGGGAATTTATTTCTGGTATATGTATCCGATCATCACCTTTCACACTTTAAACATAACTCGATTAAAAGCCTGATGAGTCAGGAAAGGGATTATTTATTTAATTAGATTACGGTCTGATTGACGTGAACGTTAGGTTGACAGACCGCTCTTTTTGGGTAAATCAAGTGAAATAAGCCGTTTACGTTAGGTCGAGTTTTATTGAGACTAAACCAAAACATATAAAGTTAAAAAGTAATGGTTTCTTGTAGAGGAATCGTTAGTTTGTGTTTGTTTGAGTCGATTTTCATTGAAATCTAAGTTTGTAACTTTCGTTCTAAGCGTTTGAAAGAGGAATTTTCCCATCGCCTTGAAGTTAGACTTAAACCAACAAAATCTTAGTTTCTGGGGGAATTTATTTCTGGAAAATATATCTGATCATCGGCCTGGACGCTTTTCCCTTAGCTTTCGTTTCCCGTTTCGGCTCCATCCTATCTTGTGATAGACTTATACCAACAAAATCCTATTTTCTGGGGGATTTATTTTTGGAAAATGTACGATCGTCGGCCTCTACGCTTTTCCCTTAGCGTTCATTTTCCGTTTCACCCCCACCCTATCTTGTGATTTATCAATTCCTCACCGCCGCTAATAAAGAACAGTTATTTCGGAGCGGAGTAAAAGAAAGTTAGTACTTGTTGAGCTAAGGTCTGACCACACTGTTGATACAGCAGATGGAATTTTGCGTATCAACGAATTGCCAGCGCCTTTCAGGGGAAAAATTTCCTACCTTATATGCGGATCCGATTTTCAACAGGTGGCGTCATATCCAGTTGATTTAACGTTGATGAGGGATGGCTGTGAACGAGTGCGTCATCCGATTTCCGAGTACGACCAGGCGTCCAGCAGAGATCCTCAATCAGCAGTCGATTACCATATGACTAAGATTTTGAAATGTACATAGCACTACGTCATAGTTTTCTACTCCAGATGTACATCACCGTATCCTACTACCAAAATGAGGACACTCTTAGAGTTCAATTTGGAAATCCGAATCCAAAGAGTGAAACCACTTTTCTTCTTTCTTGTTTTTATTCCATAGACGAATTTTAGAATTTTGAATGGAGCCGTTATATAATTTTTTTATAATAGTGTATAGTAGTGCTTGTTTGTTGGTATATGTGTTTGTATGCGTACATATTCATGTATTTTTCTTATACATATTTAGATTTTCGTGTAATGTTTTTATTATGTCGAATAAATTTAATATTATTATTGGCTTCGTACTTCTTTGTACTCCTCTTTTAACGGAAAGCTACGTTGCCTCTTTCATCTTTCATCCAGTTTTTCTCTTATTTCTTTGATTTTCTCTTTTGCATCCTTTATCCCCAAAATGAGGTTATGTAATAAATCAAACGCCAATCTTGAAATAAATTAAAGCTATTTATTTGTACGTCAAAATAATAAGATCTACATCACATTTACGTAATATAACCGAAATTTAATCTAAAACAAAATCAAAATTAGTATACAGGGTGATCCATTGTTAATTCGATCTGCCCCGCGAGTATACTTAAAAGAATCATAAAAATTACCGGGAATCTAACGCAGCTCATACATACATACAATTCGGACAGATATGTATAGTACATACGTGTAAATATGGCAGTTTCAGCGCCGAACCGGACGTACTCCACCGACGACTACATTCCAAAACGTTAAACTAACGGCATAGAAAAATATACTTAAACGCCTAAGATTAGATCTAATTACGGAATTTGCTTTCGAAATGTAATTTCTTCCTTCCTCCTACGATCGTTTCACAATTTTAGGACCAGCCTGTGTATGAAAAACGCGCCTAGGAAAAGAAGGTGGTACGACGGACAGGGCGTTCGTCGGCTCCCTCCTGGAATGTGCTCGGTTCGTGTCATCATCCAATAAAATGCTTCGACTTCGCCTTGGTCCTTCAACTCCCTGCCCACGTATTCTCGAATTTTCGAATTGTAATCGTTCAACCATCGGATCTAGAATGATAAAATGAAAACGTGAGGGTTAGGGAGTAATATTGTAAATGAGTTGTTTCGGCCATCAAGTCGTCAGCCTCAATTTTACGCGCGTCGCGCTTCTTTATTGTATTGAGGATGACAACCAAGGTATAAAGTAGAAATTTAGATGAAAAAGATGCTAACATGATGCGAATTCAGTAATTTCTTATTGATGAGCTTCAGCTCGAACGGTACCAGGGTGACGTCTACGAATCCCAAAAAGTTTTGCCCGGACTTATTGACCACTTCCAGAATATTCTCCAATCTTATCCCGAAATAGGACTCGCTGTAATATCCCGGCTCTAAAATTACGAACGAAATTTCCTTCGAGCTCCGTTAATCTCTTAGACTCATAAGGGAAGATCCCGAACACGGAAATTCAAACAAATTATGAAACTTTGGGAACATGCAGATCACATGTACATAGGTACGTCCTACGCATTTTTTTCTGCGGAAAGAGACTCTGAGTTTGTTGAGTTATACATACTACTTGCTTATCTCATTCAGCCTATTTTCTTTACATTTTACTGGTCTAATGTAGCTTCTTTCGATAACCTACAACTTTTATATAAGAAACAATCTAATCTAATGAAACAAATACAGTGAATATTTTTTTCCTATCTCCGTTATAAACCTTATGCAAACAAATAATTTTTGTCTCAAAATTTTTCTCTATCTCTCACCGTTAGCGAGTTATGCGCATCGGCAGAATACAAAAATTTCATTTCCAAAATTTTTCTTACATGTTCCCAAAGTTTCATAATTTTATTTAATTTCCGGGTACGCGGTCTTCCCTGGTTAGTTTGTCTTACCGACTGACAGGAAGTACCCAGGTTCCAACTTGATCGAAGCACTGTCGCCGTAATGGACGTTAATAGGAGCTGAAATCACTTACATCGTTCAAAATGTCCAAGTCGATTTTTTGGACTTATCTACATACATTCGTGCACCGACAGGAAGCTTCCGATCCCGTGACTGGTCGAATGGAAATAATCGAGCCCGGCGTCCCACAATGGGGCCCTAGCCATGACGTCAGCCACCGACGTGGTCATATCGGAAGGAAATGTCAGACTGGAAAATTGAATAAGCCCCATCAGGACTCTCGTGTAGGCGTTGATCTGTTCCGGCTTGGGATCCCCGAGATGGATGGTCCTCGTGATATCGGTGGTGCCCTCTGCGGGTGAAGCTCGAAAAATTCTCTCGGACTTAGAAATGTCGGACTTACCGTAATATTGCCCTCCGCTATCGATGACGATGGTGCTGTCGTGGCCTATTTCGACGTCGGTACTAAAAGTCGGTTCGTAGTGGGGTTTCGCCCCGTTCGATCCGTAGCCCACGATGGTTTCGAAACTGTTACCTAAACTGTTGATCTGTTCGTAGCGGAAATAGTTTAGTTCTTCCGCCATTTTCATTTCGGTCCAAGGGTGCTTTGATCGTACCTGAAAGGAATCGAATAAGTCCGGTAGCAACCATGGATGGACTTCCCATTTAGGCTGATTTCCTTGTTTGAAGCTAAGGTTTGAAGAGAAATCCGAAAAAGATTAAAATTGGACTTATTTAGCTATCCACGTTCCTTTTAAATCATAAAATTATCAAGGAACTTATCTGCTATTGATTTCTTTCAGAGAAGTCTTTATTTAGAGGAAAAACGAGACGAGAACATCCTCATGTGCACCCAGTGTATTCCAGGGCTTAGAATTGGAATCATTCATCTTTTCGCCGCAGTCCCATAGCTTGGAAACCAACGGGAACGCAGCTGTCTTGTCGTTGGAATCAAGATTGGACTTATTTGAAACTCACCTTGTCCTCTAAACCTATTAGGCAGACTTTGAACTTTTCCCCCAAGCTTCTTAGCCTCCAAATCGGGAAAAGGACGTTCTCGTATTTAAAATTGGACTTACTTGGAGTTTAGTTCATGATTTGACTTATCTGAAACTAATCTTTTACCCTAAGTCCTTTGAGCTCCGCAGAATCAAAGAGCGCGTATATAACCCTCACGTTCTCGTGCTTAAAATTGGACTTATTTCAAATTTCCTTTCTGCCCTAAATTTCTTAGGCTTAAAATCGGGAAAAGAACGTATAAATAACTCCAACGTTCTCGTACTTAACATTGGACTTATTTCAAATTTACCTTTTCCCCCAAATCTCTGAAGCTCAAAATCGGGAAAAGAACGAATGCATTACTTGCACGTTCTCATACTTAAAATTGAACTTAATTGAGGTTGAGTCTTGTCTCTCCAACTTCAATACCTTAGACTCAAAATAGAAAATGGTCGTGCGCTTCATCGTTGGGTCGCTCATCTCATAATTGGACTCATTCGAAACTCGCCCGTTACCCTAAGTCCTTTGAGCTCAACATAATCAAAGAGCGTGTACATTTCCAACACGTTCTCGTGCTTAAAATTGGACTTATTTCAAATTTCCTTTCTGTCCTAAATTTCTTAGGCTCAAAATCGGGAAAGGAACGTATAAATAACTCTCACGTTCTCGTACTTAAAATTGGACTTATTTCAAACTTACTTTTTGCCCTAAGTTTCTAAGGCTCAAAATCGGGAAGAGAACGCATCATAACTCCCACGTTCTTGTACTTAAAATTGGACTTACTTGGCGTTGAGTCTTGTCTTCCTAAGTCCAAGTACCTTAAACTCACACTAGGGAATAGTAAGCGCGATCAGCGTCGGTTAGCACATAATTTGACTTTCTTGAAACTCACCCTTTCCTCGGAGCCTTTTGAGCTCAACATAATCAAAGAGTGTGTACAATAACCCCCACTTTCTCGTACTTAAAATTGGACTTATTTCAAATTTATTTTTCCCCTAAGTTTCTTAGACTCAAAATCGGGAAGAAAATATGCATAACTCGTACGTTCTTGTACTTAAAATTGGACTTACTTGGCGTTGAGTCTTGTCTTCCTAAGTCCAATTACCTTAGACTTAAAATAGGGAATGGTCGTGCGCGCGATCTTTGCGTCGCTTAGCTCATAATTGGACGTGCACGTAACTCTTACAATCTTACACTTAAAATTGGACGAATCGGACATTTATTTTCATTTCATTTTATTTGAAATTTACCTCTTCCCTGAAGTCCCCTGTGGATCAAAATTGGAAAAGGACGTGGCTATAACTCACACATTCTGCTACTTAAAATTTGACTTATTTGACATTTATTCCCCTTTCGATAAGTCCCATACTACAGATTCTAAATAGGAAACGAGAATGTTTGTGGTCTTCGCGTCCTTGATTGGAAAATGAGTTGTACATAACTAACACGTTTTTCTTCGCTTAAAATTGGACTTATCTGACATTTATTCTCGTTCCCCTAAATCGCTTACCCTAGACTCGAAATAGGAGAAGAACATGCACATAGCTGCTGCGTCACGGATATGCGCGATCTTCATGTTCCCGATCTCCACCGAATTTTTCTTAGCTCTCAAGTAGATGATGGGCGATTCCATTACCAGCCTCTTCTTCTCCGGAATCAGAGAGAAAATCTTCTGGCTAACGCCTTTGCTGTAGACGCACCTGGTGGGCAAAACTATCCGTTTCCAGTTCTGTGCTAACGTGGGCAGCTCGGTCCACACCTTGTCGTAATCGTAAACGCTGAAATTTTCCATTATCCATCGTCTTTCTTAAATTCGAGAAAATTTCGGACTTACAAGACGGCGTTGGCGCTACTGGCGTTAACGTTGAGGTGATCCGTAACGTTCTCCGTCAATTTCGATGTCTCCACGTACATGTAGATGGCTCTTTCGCTCAAGATGATGTAACTGCTGACGACTGGGTTGTAGGGAATATCGCGCCCTCTGATGTTGAGTAGCCAAGCGATTTCGTCCAAAGCGGTGATGACCATGGCGTCGCCGCCTTCGTCTCGAATAGCGTCCCGAACTTGTTGGACTTTGTCGGTCCAATTGACACCTACAAAATTTCATATACAATTAACAATAACAAGACCACTCCCTATAAAAACCCTTGGTTGAGTGTAACATGTAGAGTCTTCCAAGACGTTAACTATTGGGTCACCAAATTTACTCACCGGCGTATTGTATATCCAAAACGAACATCGACTTATCCTCCTTCGCCTTCTCGTGGTCCTTCCAAATCAAGTCAATCGGATTTTCCCTGACCTCTACCAAGGAGATGTTGGTCTCCTTCAGCTCCTCCTCCAAAATCTGCCAATCGTAAGCCGGTACCAATCTCGGATCCGCCCCCACCCTAGCGAACGGCGTCAGATTCTTCTTCAACCATTCCGAAATCGTCGGAACGCTCCTTTCCCCTTCTCGCATCAGCAACCAATCGCAATTGAGCTGATCGTCAGCCTGAAGATGATAACGTCCGTCGGTCCACAGGACCGCGCTGGTTTGGGTGATCACAGCGTCCCCTTTCGATCCGCTGAAACCGGAAATGAACTGCCTCCTCGCGTCGTAAGCGGCTACGTATTCCGACTGAAGTCACATCCGGTCAGAAAATGTTGAACGAAAAGGAAGTAAATGTCGTTTTTGTTTTACCTGATGTTCGTCGTCGGAAGTGACGAGGAAAGCGTCGATCGGATCGATCTTCAATAGGATCGGATTGCGCATGACTTCGCGTAGTTCGAGTATTTTTCCGGTGGTATTGACGCGACCTGCCGGTTGTTTCGGGGCACCCCAAACTGAGCACGCCTTTCGCAATTGTCCGCTGGCTCTGAGCTCGTCGTCGTATCCGAGGCCATTGTAGATAAATGCAGCTGAAGAAAAAGAAAAATCGCTTGAATTTACGGATTTTGACTTGGCGCCTATTATCTTGATTTTGCGGCTTGATTTTCCAAAAAATCGCTTATATCTCAAAAATCGCTTGTGGTAGCTTGATTTGTCTTCGTCTAACGTGTTCGCCGCATCCAATTACATACGAAACGGCTATCATACTCGAAAATTTAGATTGGATTTCTTCAAAAAGGGACTACAAATTTGGCCTGATTTTGCATAAAATCGCTTATATCTTTTAAATCGTTTGTGATAGCTTGGTTTTTCTTTCTCTAACGTGTTCGTGGCACCGAATTACATACGAAACGGCTATCATACTCGAAAATTTAGATTGGATTTCTTCAAGAAAAGAGAAACTACAAATTTGGCTTGATTTTGATAAAATCCCTTGTATCTCAAAAACCGCTTGTGATAGCTTGGTTTTTCTTTTTCTAACGTGTTCGCAACACCCAATTACCTACGAAACGACTATCATACTCCATAATTTAGATTGGATTTCTCAAGGAAAGAAAACATTTTTTTAATAATTTTGCATAAAATCGCTTATTTCTTAAAAACCGCTTGCGAACGGCTTATCGTAGCTGGGTTTTTCTTCGACTACTGTTTATCTGTGGAAACTCCATATGAAGGAACTTCAAACGTAAACCATTTTGATTCTAATTCGTCGAAAGACGAATTTTTCGCGAATAAATTTCACAAAATCGTTCATTTCTCGAGAAGGGGTTACCGTACCTCGGATTTTTTTCTCTTAACAGGTTTTTAGGACAAAATACATAAGAAATGACTTTCGTTCCAACCAATCCAGCTTTCTTCTCTTACAAACCACGAATATGTGTGCAAAAATGACGCCAAATCGGTTATATCTCGCGAACGGGTTATCGCAGTTCGGATTTTATTCGATGACTGTGTTTGTCTGTACAAACTGCATACGAGCGGACTTCAAACCTAAACAATTTTGATCCGAATTCTTCGAGAGACCAATTTTCGCGAATAAATTTCACAAAATCCCCCATGTCTCGAGGTGGAATTATCGTAGTTTGGATTTTTTTCTGTTGGTAGATTTGTTGGCACAAAAAAACATAAGAAATGACTTTCGATCTCACTAAACCTACCTGTCTTTTAGTAGAAAAACGAAAGTTTGCGTAAAAATGTTGCCAAATCGGTTATATCTCGTGAACGCCCTATCGTAACTCGGATTTTCTTCTATAACTATGTTTATCTGCACAAACTGAATACGAATGGACTTTAAACGGAAACAATTTTGATCCTAATTCTTCGAAAGACGAATTTTCGCGAATAAATTTCACAAAATTGCTCATATCTCAAGAACGGGTTATAGCAGTTCGGATTTTTTCTGTTAGCAGGTTTGCTGGCACGAAAAACATAAGAAATGACTTTCGCTCTCACCAAATTTACCTTTGTTTTGGCAGAAAATACGAATATTTGCGTCAAAATGACGCCAAATCGATTATAAAGCCCGAATGCGTTATCGTAGCTCGATGACTGTGTTTATCTGTACAAACTGCATACGAGTGAACTTCAAACATAAACAATTTTGATCGTAATTCTTTGAGACACGAATTTTCGCGAATAAATTTCATAAAATCGCCCATATCTCGAGAAGGCGTTGTCGTAGCTCGGATTTTTTTCTCTTGACAGGTTTGTTAGGACAAAATACATAAGAAATAACTTTCGTTCTAACCCAATCCATCTTTCTTTTGTTAGAAAACACGAATATTTGCGTAAAAGTGGCGCCAAATCAATCTTATCTCGCGAACGGGCTATCGCAGCTCGAATATTCTTCGATGACTGTGTTTATCTGTACAAACTGCATTTGAACACATTTTATACGTAAACAATTCTGATCCTAATTCGTCGAAAGACGAATTTTCGCGAATAAATTTCACAAAATTGCTTATATCTCGACAGCGGGTTATCGCAGCGTGCATTTTTTCTGCCTGCAGGTTTGTTGCGACAAAAACATAAGAAAAGACTTTCGCTCTCATCAAATCCACCTTTCTTTTGTTAGAAAACACGAATATTTCTGTAAAAATGATGCCAAATCGGTTATATCTATCGAACGAGTTATCTCAGCTCGGATTTTCTTCGATGACTGTGTTTATCTGTACAAACTGCACAGGAAGACTACACAAATCGACTACAAAAATAAAATAAGATCATTTTTTTTTGTTTCGAAAATATCTGACTAGTGCATAGAGATAAGTGATTTTTAATTATTTTTCTCTTTTGATTTTAGTGAGCGGCTTTTTATGGTGGATTTTGGAACGCTCATATCTAAAGGTAAGTAATTTTTAAAATTTCTTTCGTCGATTGTCTGATTGTCACTATACCAATAATTTTTTAAATATCTCAATTAGATTTTTAGGAATTTTTATTTTTATATAGTAAGAAAACAAACCAACTTATATCGTTCTAATTTTTGACGATTTTCTTCCCTTTCTCCATCTTTCGTGTCTCGGTATTTAACTCGTATTTTATCTCTTTCTACTGGTGTCTGACTTGTATCATTTTTCGATGTTTACATTACGTACTCTAAAGTAATAAAAATATATTACGCGGGTTATACAGTGTGCGCCTCCGGATTAACTTCACTGTAGGAGTAATTGATCAATTGATTGTAACAACGGAAAATACAAGTCTTCTGTATAAGTTGTCGAAATAAAAAAAAGATGTTAGTTTCTAATATATAATAATAAAGTATTTTACTCAAAAATATTTTATTAATTAAATTAATTAATTCATTTAACAAAAACTGGCATAGTAATTAAACAATTGAATTATTATCAATAAAATAAAACAAATTGAATTGTTATTATCTAAGATTAAAATCAATGATCCCATACACGACCTTGATTTCTGAAGAAATAAAAATGTTTTCAGACCAAACAGGGCGGCAGTCCAAAGCATTAAAACGAGATTCAAAATTTTTGGATCAATCCGGGCACATACTGTATATGAATATATAGGGAAAGGGCTTTCGAGTAATCCCGCAAACACACAAACTCTACGGCGCGGCAAATCCTTTTTGCGGGATTACCCGAAAGCCTCTTCCTTGTATATTACATACAGTCCCGATTTCACTTTTATATCGAACTGTACGAAACGCCCCTGACCGATTTTACTCGAACCGTAAAACTCGCCACGTAGCGATTCGGGACGAACCCCTTTTAATTATTTTTGCGCGAACTAAACTTCAACATTTTTCCCTCTACGTGGGATCAGGAAAGGGTTACGGTTAAAGTTCTTGCGGGAATTCTAACAGGAAAGCATAACATCCGTGCGGTAAAAGGAACGAAGCGAAGCACGTCCCCTAACATTCCGTGAACGTCTCCAGAAGCCCCCCCTCCCCCTCCCCCGTTCATTCCATAAATCGATACGATTCGGAACGAGATTCTTTACGACGAATTTACTCGGAATTTCTTCTTGCGTGGGCGATAAAGAGAGAATATTAAACAGAAAAAAAAAAATTAAGGAAATTAAAGATCTTACGGAACAGGGTAACATGTGTCATCCAATACTGTATATACATACGTCTATACATTGCGCGTCATATACTAAAGTATGTATAAAAAAAAAGAATGGCGAGATAGGGATGACGGATAAAAGACGATCAATCGTCGGAAACTATCGAAAGGGTTAATTTAAAATGCGTGGGAGTTTCAACAATAGGTTTGACGTCAGAGCGTTGTCAGGGCGACAGTAACTATTAGGAGATGCAATTTTCGATAGTGCATCCATCCCTTTGCAGTTTAATGAAGAAAAATCGTTACGAAGTTAGCTGGGTAAAAAAGAGAGAAAAGGAAAGAGCGGGATAAAGGATCGAATGTGAATGAAACCGCCAGGAAATGTGTTCGACGTTTTTATTTTTCTTTTACCAGTCGTTTCCGTCACGTGAAGAAATTATAAGTTACAAAGAAATTATAGGATTTTCTTAAACATATTTTGGTTTAAACGGATGGATGAAAAAGTTAATGGCGGAAATTTTTATTCCAGAATTTAATTATACCTAAATTCTTAAAAATAAACTAGATTTTTAACTCTAAAAAAATTAATTCAACATCCCTGTAGATCATAATAATTAACCAAAACATCCCGAGAAACAAAGAACGACCACCGCCTTACCCTTCCCCTATTTTCGAAAACGTAACAAATTATCAATTTTCTTGGAATATCATGCATCATGTCCGTTGGGGTAATCCCGTTTCACCTTGCGGAGCGGTATTTCGTGCGCTTAAAATCCCCCTCCCCCGGTTCCGGTCGCGATCGTCGATCTAATGGGAAAAGGGAGTGGGGGCTCAACTATGCTCGAACTGACGTCAACAACAAACCAGGATAACATGACGTTTGGAAGGTGTAAAGTAAACAAACAGCGAAAGGGATGGATTCGTGTGCGCGCCTATGAAGTGCGGCTTCCGCTGGTTGTCTAAGAAACGATTTTACGCCGTCATCGTCAGCACGAACGCGAACAAAATTTACGGAGAGAATGCTCGACGTTATGAAACGATGACGATGCAGACGGTGCGATTTGTTTGAGTACAAAAACGGGGTCAAGTTCTAAAATGGGGGTAAAAATTCGAAAGAAAGGTGGAAAAAAGAAAATCAAAAATAAAAATTTGCGGTAAGTGAGCGAGACGTTATACAAAAGATAGAAAATGGGAAAGAAAACAAGAATTTTGTTTGTTCAAGACTACGTGCTCTTATAGCTTCAAATTTAGGCGCGAATAATGTTTAAATGTCAAAAAGTCGACGAATGCTAATGTCAATATTTGACTTTAGAAAATATCAAAGTAATAAATGTCAAAAGATCTGACGTGAATCAAATGTCAAAAGGTTCAATATACGATATACGATATACTCCAGATCAAATGTCAAAGAGTTTGACATGTGTCGAGTTGCTGTATAAGTTCATAGACGATGAATAAATAATAAGCATAAACCTCTGATCCATGTTCAAAATGTTCGTTTAAATATCACAAAATCTCGATATGAGACAGATGACATATCCTAATTGTCAAAAATCGGATGTAATTGTCGAATATACCATCTGACGTCTTTCATGTGTCAAAAAGGTTTAATACGTACTACCGAGTAGCTCTATAAGTTCATAGACAATACATGACATAAAATAATACACTTCCGATTTACTCCCGAAATTAACGTTTAAATCTCAAAAGATACGACGTGCATTTGTAGGTCAAGTTCTAGAAGATTTGACGTCCGATACCTGTCAAAACCCCGATCTAATTGTCGAATGTTTGAGTAAATCGAGGTGCAACAGATAGTAAAAAACGTAAGCGTGCCACCCGCCACATGTGTATTGTGGTATTCAAAAGAATAATTGTAAAAAATTTGACGTAAGCTCAATGTCAAACATTTAAGGTAAGCCAAATGTCAAAAAATGTCACGTACATACGTCAGTTGTTACAAATTCGGATGTAGTATCTCAGAAGGTATGTCTGAGGTTTATCAAATGTCAAGATGTTTGACAGGTACCTAGGTATAAATGTCAAAAATCAGATATAAGCCGAATGTCAAAATGTTTCACATACGTACGCCAATTATCAAACACTTAAATGTGATATCTTAGATGATATACCTGACATCTATCAAACGTTAAGAAGTTCGACATGAATCTAAGAACGAATGTCGTAAGATCTGACGTGAGCCAAATGTCAAAAGGTTTTGCGTGCATAATACGTCGGTTGTTAAAAGGTCGGATGTAATATCTCAGAAGGCATACCTGAGGTTTATTAAATGTCAAGACGTTTGACCGGTACCTAGGAATAAATGTCAAAAGTCCGACTTAAGCCGAATGTCAAAACGTTTCACATACCTACATCAGTTATCACAAATTTAAGATACCACATCTTGTGGTATCCGATGTCTATTAAACGCTAAGAAGTTTGACAGCTACGTGGGAATACGTGTCAAAAATCTGACATAAACCGAATGTCAAAATCTTCCGACGTTTTTTGACAGTAGCTCGTGCTGGCGCTGTTTTACGTTAGACGACATTTATCGGTTGGTAGCGGTGATCTCGGTTTATTAATCACCGTTTTATCAACGAATTTTTGCCGTGCCAGTTACACCGACTCGTGTTGAGCCTTTATCCAGCAGAAAATCTTCAATAGACAATCGATCAACAATAATCGTATCGAATCGTATAGGATTTAACTCAAAATTTCAAAAGACTCACACATTCTAATTTTCCGTAAAGAAGAAGAAAAAATGGAAAAACGTGGACTCTAACTACGGCGACTTATTCATTAGAAACCACGTCAAGGGTGCAGCAACGAGCGAAAGATGACGTCAATAGGCGACCAGGCTCGCATAAGAAGTTACCGGAAGATGCCCTAATCGCCGAGTCCGAGGACTACGAAGAAGGAAGAAGACGAAACAGAAGAGAACGCGAAGCTCTCGCAGCGCCCTCGAGAAATCCCTCTATTTGAAAATGACGTCAACAAGCTACCAGGTTTGCAGAAAGACGGGTGAGAGGATTCGGCGATTCGGGACGAAGAAGAAAAATGGAGAAATCGATGAAGTGTGGCAGTTGAAAATTTTGAAAAAGAAAACCGAAAATTATTCGAGTTACACCTATTAACGGCGATTTTAATGAATTTTTCTTTTTAATTTCCTCCCCGTTTGCAATACCGACCCGACTACTTCCCGTCACTTTTTGCCCCTTCCTTTCTCGCGTTTTCGCAGGATTATCATTCTAGAATGACGTCAATATGGTACCAGGTCGACATTTACCCGACGGAGGTGCCTCACAGTCGTTATTGAATATTTGCCTGTATCCGTCCATCCCTTCGTCGAGAGGCGGGCGAATGACCCGACTCGAAACGTGCAACAAAAGCGAAAGACGGTCGCCGAACTTGACCTTTGAGGCCCCTGCGGGATGAAATGCAAGGATTGCCGCGAGACAGGGTAACATAAAATCCGCCGAGTGGTCTCTCGAATGCATGCATGCGCTGGGGCCGGAGATAACGCGCTAGCCGCCCGGTTGCATTCGTTTGATAAGCCAAAGTGCATTGTTGCAGTCGTTCGGTCCGTTTCTCCGTTCCTGCGATAGTTTCAAGGTCGCGCAAGATTTTATCGATCAAAATCGGCGATTTTGGACGTGGAAGGGGATCGCAATTACGAATAAAATGGAAATATTTTAGAATAAGGGTTTGTCGGGGTGTAATTCGTTTAATGTTGTTAAAATTCAAATTTGTTATGGTATGTTATGGTAACATGGTAATCTCGTGTGGTTCTCGAATGTTAAAAATGTGACATCTGTCAAATGTCAAATATATCTATATGTGCCTAACATCACTTACCACACCAATTTAAAATCTGAAATAGACAAAATGAATAGCCCGTTTTTTATTTTCAAATGTCAAACACAAGGCGGATATCTCAAATATTAAGTCGATTCTTCATCAACTATCAATAAGCGATGTTTATCCAACGTTAAAGAAATTGACGTGCATCAAGTTGGTATAGTGGTTCGTCAACGAACTATCAATTTGAAAAACAAACGAGAAACTCAGATAGATTGCACATACATCAAACGTCAAAACATCTGACTACATCGAAAAGAAAAATGACGAGCATCAATTGTCAGGAAAATTGTATCTCAAATGTTAATGTCTGACGTTTTGTTAAATGTCAAAACATCGACGCGCCTCAAATGACAGCTTCAATTCATAAATGAGGAAAAAGATTAACATACACACGTGATCTCTCGGATGCGTGGTTTCGAATTCAAAGCGCAAATATGAAGTAAGTGTCGAAAAATATAACGTACCTAAGTCAAATGTCAACGAATTTCAGGTGTTTCATTTATCAAAATATGGCGTTTTGTATGTCAAATGTCAATCAAATCTGACGTTTGACGCGCTGCAAATGATAGCTTACATTCATCAATGAGATCAAAGATTAACATCGACTCGTGCTCTTCCAGATGCGTGATTTTGAATTCAAAGCAAAATACGGAATAAGTGTCAAAAAATATAACGTAAGTCAAATGTGAAAGAATTTGTGGTAGGTACTTCAATTGTTAAAATATCGCGTGTCGCATCTCAAATGTCAATATATGACGTTTGGTTAAATGTCAAAACATCAAACATCAAATAGCCACTTAAATTCATAAATGAGATATAAGATCAAAGATTAACATAGACTCGTGCTCTTCCAGTTCAGTGATTTTGAATGAATTATGAAAATAGGGAACAAATGTCAAAAGATTTAACGTAAGTCAAACGTCAAACAATTTGACATAAGTCAAATATGACATAAAAATGTACTTACTTCAATCGTCCAAGTATCGAATGTCGCATCTCAAATGTCAATAGCTGACATTTTGTTAAATGTCAAAACGTCTACGACGATCAAATGATAGCTTATATCCATCAATGAGATCAAAGATTAACATCGATTCGCCCCCTTCTAGACCGGTGATTTTGAAATTCAAACCGAAAATAAGGAACAAATGCAATAAATTTTATCGTAAGTAAAACGTCAAAGAATTTGACACAAGTCAAACGTTAATAAACATGGACGTACTTCAATTGTCAAAGTATGTATATATATAACAGAATTGTTAAGGTTTCGACAAAGATTTTTTGATATAAGGTTTTACTTAATTTACATGTATGTTTACATATTAATTTAGTTTTTATAATTTATATATATATAAAAGTTGGTTATGCATCCTCTATATCAAGAAATCCTAGTCACTAGTTATTTTGTTGATAGTCCCAAATAAAAAACAAAAGTTTGTTTATATATTTATCTAGTTATATTTTCACTGACGAAGGTGTTCCGAAAACGTTTGTAAACGTTCTGAAAATATAACTATCGCTCAAACCAGCCTTGTTTTATTGACCTATTAGTGGTAGATCTCTATCATATAAGATTGTCAAAGTATCGAATGTCGTATCTCAAATGTTAATATCTGACGTTTTGTTAAATGTCAAAACGTCAACGAGCATCAAATGATACCTCACATTCATCGATGAGATCAAAGATTAACATAGACTCGTGCTCTTCTAGATCAGTTATTTTGAATTCAAAGCGAAAATAGGGAACAAATGTAAACAAATTTATCGTAAGTCAAACGTTCCAAAATTTGACATAAGTCAAACGTCATAAAAATGGACGTGCTTCAATTGTCAAAGTATCGGATGTCGTATCTCAAATTTCAATATCTGAATTTTTGTTAAATGTCAAAACGACGACGAGGATCAAATGATACCTGATATTCATTAATGAGATCAAAGATTAATATCGACTCATGT
This sequence comes from Chrysina gloriosa, assembly GCA_038088585.1. Classification (NCBI taxonomy): domain Eukaryota; kingdom Metazoa; phylum Arthropoda; class Insecta; order Coleoptera; family Scarabaeidae; genus Chrysina; species Chrysina gloriosa. The sequence continues at coordinate 36,439,180 of CM076093.1, read as the reverse complement.
TCTTCCAGATGCGTGATTTTGAATTCAAAGCGAAAATAAGGAACAAATGTAAAATTTTTTATCGTAAGTCGAACGTTACACAAGTTGACATAAGTCAAACGTTAATAAAAATGGACGTTCTTCAATTGTCAAAGTATCGGATGTCGCATCTCAAATGTCAATATCTGACGTTTTGTTAAATGTCAAAACATTGACGCGCTTCAAATGGCAGCTTAAATTCATAAATGAGATCAAAGATTGACATTGACTCGAGCTCTTCCAGATCCGTAACTTTGAATTCAAACAGAAAATAAGGAATAAGATGTGTCATAAGTCAAATGTCAAACATTTTGACGTGTCTACATCAATTATTAAAATATCCGATGTAGTATCTGAAATGTCAATATCTGAGGTGTACTAATTAAGTTCGTGACAAATGTCAAAATCTATGATCAACGGCGCTTGTCAAAAAAATCGGGTATAGTATCTGAAATGTCATGTTACATGTACGTATGTGTATATAAATCGTAAAAAAGTTGACTAGATATCGAACTGCGATTTAAGCCCATAAACGTGATAGATAACAGGCATAAACTTTGGTCTTCGAGATTTATACGGTGTGTGTGAATTCCAAGTACGTTGAAGGAATAAATGTCAAACGATCTGACATATGTCAGTAAAAAGTCAAACGATCTGACATATGTCAGTCAAATGTCAAACGATCTGACGTATGTCAGTCAAATATCAAACGATCTGACATACATATGTCAGTCAAATGTCAAATGATCTCACCTCGATACGTTTGTTGTTAAGAAAATTAGAAACGCATAACCTTACCCTTTTATTCGAAAACAAAAAACAAAATTGAAAATCACATATTTTGACAATTCCGGCTGATAGGAAGCAATTTTCTATCTTCGAGATAGACAGCAACTATCAACTTTGATTCTCAAGATATGCATGTACGATTGTTTGTATTCTAAGTGCAATTAACGAATAAATGTCAAAAGATCTGATATAAGGCAAATATCAAAAGGTTTGACATACATACATATGTCACATTTCCCGATGTAGGTCTAATTTCACCTAGATGCTTTTATATTACATGTGATCACATAACCTTGAAATTGACTAGAACCTGTGTTTATCGGATTTCATCCCTCAAAAGGGAAGTACCCCTTAAGATATATGCGAAAAATCGATGTGGGCGTAATGTGGTTGTGTTGCGCATCAAATTACAGCTCGCGGTGTGTACAAAACGGAAAAAACATTTACGGGCACGAAATGTTAATGATTTTCAATTTTTTAATAATTTGATAACTCTGATCAGTGATATATTTAGAAGACATTTGTCCAAGTTGTCATTTGTCTTCGAATATAGTTCTCCAATGACATTGCGGCGTAAAGCACAATATACCATTTTATTTAACGCGTATAAAATGACTAGGCGACTGACAGTTCTTTTTCCTTCCCTTTTTTTTCAAATTTATCTTTTTCACCCCTCCGAATTTAAAATTAAAACAAATCAAAACGACCCCATCTTCTCCCCATCCACCCAACTGTTGATACATCCCGTCTCTAATATCACCGAGGGATGTTAAAACGATCACCTTCCCTCACCTCTGGCGCCCTAGTCCTTTCCAATATTTTCAACCGGATAGGGGGCGTATTTTCGCCAATATCGGGGCGAACTGTCGATATTCGCCGATCGCTTTCGATAATTTCGCGAAACGCAAATATGTCTTCTACATATGTATATGCATAATGTTAATCCAGTGACCCAGTCGTCCGGTCTCGAACCGGCAGAACCACCTGTAGATGCGAAAAAGGTCGAAACTTTCCGGAGCCGTCAATTGTTTGCGCCGGCAAATACGAAGGAAGACACGAACTGAAAGAGCGACGAAGAACAGGTTTTCGTCTGTCCTTCGTCGTTTCCTATGCCGGCTACCCTCGCGATGTTCTGCGACCCTGTTAACGGGGTTGTGCCGAGTTGCCACGCCCCGAGATGATGACAAATGAAACATTGAAAGGGGGAAGATGGCGAAATGGAAGAAGAGAAGCTGAATGGGGCCATCGATAACACCACCGAGTAAATCAATGTGATAACTTTTTTTGTTTTGTTTTTTGTTTTCTTATTTCTTCTTTTCGTTTTCGTCTTGTTCTACATTTACTTTTACTTTCCATTGCATCACACTTTGTCCTATTTTGGGTTTCTTTGTGTTTACTATTTCTGTTCTGTCGGTTTTATTTCCATCTTCTTGTCTACCTATTCTTTCTTCTCATTCTATTATGTTTTATCCTATTTTCGTTCTTTTGTGTTCTCTATTCGTATTCTTTCGTTTTTGTTGCCTTCTTGTTTTATACTTCTTCTTTTTTCCAATATGTCTTATCCAATTTTCGTTTTCTTTATGTTCTGTCGGTTTTGTTTTCGTCTTGTCTTATACTTACTGTTCGTCTTCATTCGATTATGCTTTGTCCTATTTTGGAGTTCTTTGTGTTCTTTATTCGTGTTTTGTTGTTTTCGTTTCCGTCTTATTCCATACTTATTTTTCTTTTCATTCTATTATGTTTGGTCCAATCTTCGTTTTATTTGTGTCCTCTCGTTTTTGTTGCCGTCTTGTTTTTGTTGCCGTCTTGTTTTATACTTACTTCTCTTTTTCATTCCAATGTGGTTTGTCCTATTTTGGGTTTCTTTATGTTCTGTTGGTTTTGTTTTCACCTTGTCTAATACTTACTGCTCGTCTTCATTCCATTATGCTTTGTCCTATTTTAGTTTTCATTGTATTCCCTATTCGGGTTCTGTCGTCTTTGTTTCCGTCCTGTTTCATATTTGCTTTTCCTTTTCATTCCCATATGCCTACTCCTATTTTAGTTTTCTTTATGTTCTGTCGGTTTTGTTTTCGTCTTGTCTTATACTTACTGTTCGTCTTTATTCCATTATGCGTTGTCCTATTTTGGATTTCTTTGTGTTCTCTATTCGTGTTCTGTCATTTTTGTTTACGTCTTGTTTTATACTTGCCTTCCCTTTTCATTCCGATATGCTTTGCCCTATTTTGGTTTTCTTTGTGTTCCCCCTGTGTGTTCTGTCGTGTTTGCGTGTGTCCTATTTTCGTTTTCCTGGTCTTCTATTGCAACTTCTCATATTTCTTTAGTTGTTCTATTTTTGCCTTTTTTGTCTCTATTGATGATATTCTAATGTTTCGATGCATCTTCGTTTCTCGTCTGCCGTATCCTTAGCATTTGTTTTCGGATTATATTTTCTTTTGGTCAACTTTTCTTGTTTCATTATTGTTTCTTTTTCTTTCGTCGTATTTGTACGGATTTTGTTTCTTTTTTGGGCGTTTCTTTTTGTTTCGATTTCTCTTTGTTGCTTCTGTCCTAATATTTTGTGTCTCACTTGTCATATGTTTAGTTGCTGTTCTCGGACGAAATTCCCTTCTTTTCCACCAATGTTTTCTTTTACTTCTGTTCATATTTTGTTTCTCCTTTGCGTTATTCGTTTCGTTTCTAGTTTGCGCTCTTATGTTTGTTGTACTTTTGTTCTATTTTCCCGTTTCTTTTTGCTGTATTTTTAATTTGTATTCTGTTATCGCATTAATGGTTATTTCATTCTTTTCGTTTTGACTTTTCTTTTATTCCGGAGAATATCTGCACCCGGAATGGAGCGAAGTTAGCGTCGCTAAACCCTCTCACCCCCGTCGCTTCGCTTGAGGGATTAAGCGAGATCGAGCGCCGGGTTTAGCTCCGCAGTTTCGGCGTGAGAGCTTTAACTAAGCTCGACGTCTCAGGCGCCCATATAACCGAGAACGTGTGGAATTCATGCGCTTTTCGCCTCCGATAGGGGGTTGTTACGTGCTAGAGGGTAGTTTCGTCTTCGCGGAAAAAATCGTGTAGGTGGGAAATTAAATAAATGAAACGTCAGAGGAGGATATGCAATCAAGTTATTTAATTTAAAAAAAGAACGATTTTTTCCTGTATCCCAAAGAACGATGACATAGGGCGGCGCTGGGGATTGTAGAAGAAAATGGATTTTTTACGAGAAAAAAACACGTTCGAACAGAAAACAAAAATAAATATCAATTCTTTTTTTTTTAGTATCCATGCAAGAACGACAAACAAAACCACACGTACGTACAGACGAAGAAATATCAATCCTTTGCTTGTCTAATCTGTCTTCTTTGTGTAACCGTATGCATTTGCGGTGAACTTGTTTACTGTTTTCGAATTTCTGCAATCTCCGCGGCGATATGCATTCTTTCGGCGACGTATAAAACGCGAAAATGATCTTTTTCGGGTCAATTTCGGCGCAGGTTCAAGCGAATTTCGTACTTGCGGACTCTCAGAAAAATGGCTCACCGCCAACCGATACAGAATCAGCTTCTCGAATACGTGAGGCAGCATGAGGTAAGTCAAAATTAATTTCGCGTTCTTGTCCGTTTATCTTTATTATCTCTCGTATTTCATTGGTTCTGATGAGAACGGTGTAGTTTGAATGAAAAATCCCCGCTAAAAAGTGTTGTTGTTACGTGAACGGTAATTCTCGCGTGTGAAGCAATTACTAGCTGTACAAACGCACCGCTGGTTATTGAATTACGTATATGTAGATCGAGAATCCTTCGGCGACTTACTACGTCATAAGCACAATCGCATGTGCTAATTGAATAAGTCGTCACACGAATGGTACGTAATTAACGAATAAATGATGAAAGATCTGACATAAGTCGGGTTTTCATCCCAAAAAGAGACGGAAATGGCATAGCTCGACAATTTCCGTTAATAAGAAGGTATCTTTGAGATAGAGGATGAGCATAAACTTTGTTCCCCAAGACATGTATCCATATACGGGTGTTTGAATTATAAACGAAATTAACGAATAAATGTCAAACGAACTGACTTAAGTCAAATGTCAAATGCTTTGACATATGTCACATTTCTTGATATATGCCTAATTTCACTTCGATGCGCTTATACTAACTAAAGATGACAATACATTAACTTGAAATTTAACTAATTCACGAAATTTTTATCAGATTTCATCATAAGATGATGAATTCATTCATGCGGTCGTTCCGTAGGCCGAAGGTTTCTATAATTTTATTTCGGAAATTTAAAAAAAAAGTTTAAATCTCACAATCAGCTAGGTACTGTCGTTGTTGTGGTAAAACACTTGATGTTTTGTTAATCGTACTACCGGCTTCCTCAGCAGTAACGACACCGTCAACGAATGGCCGTCGTCATCCGGAAGATATTCCTGCGTTTTACGACAGCCGCCAAAGCCTACATTCGCAAATCTTTCGAAAAACTCATTTATTTCATTCCAGAACGACGATCTGGAGACCTCGACCACAAACAGCGGTAACCCGCTCATCAACAAGGACGCGACTCAAACCATCGGTCCGAAAGGCTTCGCGATGATGCAAGACTTCCGTTTTTCGATCAACTTCAACATTTCGATCGCGAAAGGATCCCGGAGAGAGTGGTACACGCGAAAGGGGCGGGAGCTTTCGGCTACTTCCGCGTAACTCACGACATCACCGCCTACTCGGCGGCGAAAGTTTTCGCCCGAATCGGCCAAACGACCCGGATCGCCGTTAGATTTAGTCAGGTGACCTTCGAGATGGGATCCCAAGATACCCTTCGGGACGTACGTGGTTTCGCCGTCAAGTTCTATACCGACGACGGCATTTGGGATTTGGTCGGGAACAATACGCCTATCTTTTTCGTCCAGGATCCTACCCTATTTCCGGATAACATCCATATCTTAAAGAGGAATCCCGTTACGCACGTGAGGGATTGGGATATGTTTTGGGATTTCTTCTCGAAGCGTACGGAGTCGTTGCATCAATTGATGATTTTCTATGGAGATCGTGGGATTCCGGACGGATATAGGCATATGCACGGTTACGGTTCGAACACGTTCTCTTTGGTGAATGCCGGCGGGGAGCTGGTTTATTGCAAGTTCCATTACAAGACGAATCAGGGGATAAGAAATTTGTCGGCTCAAAAGGGGACGGAAATCGCCGGGAGGGACCCGGATTACGCCCTGAGGGATTTGTACAACGCCATCGCCTCCGGGAATCATCCCAGCTGGTCGTTTTACATCCAAGTAATGACTATCGATCAAGCCAAAGCTAGCCCGTTCAATCCATTCGACGTCACTAAAGTCTGGCCGCATGGTTCCTATCCGTTAATCCCAGTGGGACAGTTGGTTCTCGACAAGAATCCCACGAATTATTTCGCGGAAGTCGAACAGATGTCGTTCAACCCCGCCCATTTAATTCCAGGGATCGAGGCGTCTCCTGATAAAGTCCTTCAAGGGCGACTCTTCGCTTACCACGACACCGGTCTCTACAGACTCGGGACGAATTACCTCCAACTTCCGGTAAACGCCCCGAAACGCTTCAAAACCTTCACGCGCGACGGGAAAGCTACTTACGATAGTCAGGGCGGAGCGCCGAATTATCATCCGAACAGTTTCGGTGGCCCAGAAGTTGATAGTCGCTCCGTGGCCTTATCACCTCGTTTGAGGTACTCCGGAGACATCGGTTATTACGATACCGGGTTCGACGATAACTATTCCCAGGCTAGGGTTTTGTATCAGAGGGTTTTCGACGACGCCGCGCGCGAGAGATGCATTCAAAACATCGCGTCCGATTTGAAGAACGCGTCCGGGTTCATCCAGCAACGGCAGGTGGCGGTGTTTACCCATTTGGATGCGGAATTCGGGCGAAGAGTGCAGGAGGAAATCGGAAAGCATCAGCCTCTGCATGCCATCCTTTAAGGTGGTGTGCGCTTTTGAAGTAATTTGAATTTGCAATATGTTTATTTAAAGATGTGCATTGTAATCTTGAGCGTGTTCCAAATACAATTCTTGTGGTTTTATTTTAATCTTCTATTTAGTTCTTAAATATAGTTTGGAGATGCCAGCTTTGCTGCTAGCGAAACACGTGTCTGGCAACTAATAAATGATCGTGTAGTGAGTTGCGAGCGATGATTTACAGGATGACTCAAGCCTAAACATCTCCTCAGATAAAGCGTGTAGTCCTTTGTGCCATCTTTATGACCGGCACTTCACTGATTCTTCAAGCCTTGCACAGTGAATCGATGAGGTGGTTGCGTTATCCATCATCTACTTATTGTTAGTAGTGATCAGTAGAAAGCGGTGATTCATGGGATGAGGCAATGCGTACCGTTCTGCAGGGAATAGGTAAGGTGCTTTCACTACAGGTTTCCGCCCTCCTTTATCCATATAGTAGTGATCACTAGGAAGCAGTGGTTTTTGGATCGGGCAAACTTCCACTGCTATCCAGACGAAGAATCTAATCGTTTGTGCGACGTACCATACCTTTCGAAAGGGAAATCGTCGGCCAGGGACACCTCTTTAGACCGAAGCTTTTTAGCGAGGTTCTGTGGTGAGAGTTAACTAGAGAAAGTGAGACGCTTGGGATCTTCAGATAAACGCTTTTTAGTTCTATCTTTCTTCTTTCGTTAGTTCCTTTTCTTACACACACACATACGCATCGAAGGAGCAAAATGTGCCGTATTTGTGTCTCCCCATTAGATGGCGTTCCGTCTGTTCTTGTTTCATCTTACCTATGACTCTTCTTTGCCGTACTTGAGGTACTTTTTGTTTTTACCGTAATTTAGACTGCGCACTCGGAGTTGTATGACTACTTTCAAGAAAGCCGCACTTCCTACGTACACCGTTTTTCAAGTGGCTTGTAGTCGGCGAGAACGCTGAATCTGTATCTTACGTTCAACACATCAAGGGCGTGAGGGAAACTAATTGCAAACTGTTACTTACGTGAAATAATGAAAGTTGCTTGCTTTACTTCCCCTGCACCCCCACTGCAAAGGGGTAAACTAACTCCTGAAATTAGTTTTTTTGGATAGAACAAAAACAACATTGTTCCGATAAACCAAAATTAAGGGGCGAAACACCCTCCGACGTGATATAACCTTCATCCTACATTAAAATTGTATTAGTCGATCAAACATGATCCAAATGACTTCAAAAATATTTGTCAATACAGAGATAGATACATCCAAATTTCTCACTCCCTTATCACGAGGGGGTGAGCCAGTCCTCAACGCTAAATACAATAAAGTAATGTGATCTTCTTTGAAATGCATTGAATATTTCTATAATTTATAAGCTGGTGTGGAATATGTTCAACAACTCAGGTCAGCCTTTAGCAAGGGATTGAATCACCTTAAATCTTACAGATTCACTGCACAGCACAACAGTGCTGATTATAAAGACAGCAGACGCGACTATAAACGGGCTTGTTACATTTTATCGTTTGTACGATTTTTATAATCAATATCTGACTAGTTCACAACACTCTGCAGTGAACCCGATAACCTGGTTACGTTTTTTTTCTTCGCGCGTACCGTAGTTACAATTGTTTTATTAAATCCTTGTTCGTGGCCTTGGGAGTCATCTTGCGGTCGATATCCTTACGTTATCGATAGCTTATATAGCCGTTTCCGGTTTGATGTATATTCGGGGTTAGGTCAGATCATAGATAAAATATAATATAGCTGGGCCTCTCTCAGAAATTCTCGTTCTCAAATGCGCTACTACAATTCCGTGACCGGACTGTTAACTAAAAGTAAAACCCGCAAATTATGAAATATGTAAATTTGTTTGTCTAGAATCGCATTTCAGTTTCTTAGTAACACGTCTCTAGATCCGGAAATTATTTTAAGCGCAATCTTCACGGAAAAAGCTTTAATTTGATGTGTAATAAGTCATACTTCCGACCATTTCGATTTTCTTCAAAATCTCCAAGGGGTACCCCTTTGGAAATTTAGGAAAAATTGAAGGTGTTCTAAATTAGACGAAACTTGGTGAATATACGTTTTGGAGGGCGTAGAGTGCGATTTCGATGTCGAAATCGATGGGATTTGGTTCGTTTGGATCTTGGAGCTTACAGAAGCGTTTCTCCAGAACCACGTTTCACGTTTGTTTCGAATATTTTCTTAATAATACGTCTCTCGTCCTGCAAATTGTTTTAATCACAATCTTCACGGAAAAAGCTTTAATTTGATGTGTAATAAGTCATATTTCCGACCATTTCGATTTTCTTCAAAATCTCCAAGGGGTACCCCTTTGAAAATTTAGGAAAAATTGAAGGTGTTCTAAATTAGACGAAACTTGGTGAATATACGTTTTGGAGGGCGTAGAGTGCGATTTCGACGTCGAAATCGATGGGATTTGGTTCGTTTGGATCTTGGAGCTTACAGAAGCGTTTCTCCAGAACCACGTTTCACGTTTGTTTAGAATATTTTCTTAATAATACGTCTCTCGTCCTGCAAATTGTTTTAATCACAATCTTCACGGAAAAAGCTTTAATTTGATGTGTAATAAGTCATACTTCCGACCATTTCGATTTTCTTCAAAATCTCCAAGGGGTACCCCTTTGGAAATTTAAGAAAAATTGAAGATGTTGTAAATTAGACGAAACTTGGCTCACATATGTTTTTGAAGGCGTAGAGTGCGATTCTGACGTCGAAATCGATGGGATTTGGTTCGTTTGGATCTTGGAGCTTACAGAAGCGTTTCTCCAGAACCACGTCTCACGTTTTTTTCGAATATTTTCTTAATAATACGTCTCTCGTCCTGCAAATTGTTTTAATCACAATCTTCACGGAAAAAGCTTTAATTTGATGTGTAATAAGTCATATTTCCGACCATTTCGATTTTCTTCAAAATCTCCAAGGGGTACCCCTTTGAAAATTTAGGAAAAATTGAAGGTGTTCTAAATTAGACGAAACTTGGTGAATATACGTTTTGGAGGGCGTAGAGTGCGATTTCGACGTCGAAATCGATGGGATTTGCTTCGTTTTGATCTTGGAGCTTACAGAAGCGTTTCTCCAGAACCACGTTCCACGTTTTTTTCGAATATTTTCTTAATAATACGTCTCTCGTCCTGCAAATTGTTTTAATCACAATCTTCACGGAAAAAGCTTTAATTTGATGTGTAATAAGTCATACTTCCGACCATTTCGATTTTCTTCGAAATCTCCAAGGGGTACCTCTTTGGAAATTTAGGAAAAATTGAAGGTGTTCTAAATTAGACGAAACTTGGTGTATGTACGTTTTCGATGAGTGCGATTTCGGAATCTAAACTAACATGACTTTTTAGGGAAAGAAAAATAAAATCAACTAGGGCAGGGATGGGGGCTGAGGGAGAAACCTGTTCGATGCAAGAAGAACGATCAAATGGTTGGGGAGAGGGGTGTAGAAGAAACAAGCAGCGTTCTTTAAAGGAAAAGAATACCTTCGGGCAGGAAAGAAAAATTATTGTTAGAAAACTCAAGTGCAATGATTATATTCTCACGATCTTAGAAAGAATGCGACTGATAACGTCGCATAACAGTAACACACGTCAAAAATGAATTGATACCTAAACACCCGCCCGTCGTAAATTACGTACTTAAAAGGAAAACAGACTGGCCTGCAAATAGGGGTCGATGCGAGTTAGATGTGTCGAAGCGTACAGCCGAGTGTTTGTGTATCAGTGAGGTCGTGTCTTCTTCCTTGCGCAGAGTTGATTTAAAATAAAGAACTATCGTTTAGAGTAAATATTGATCTTTATTTATTGCTCTATCCCAATTTTTGGTAAAATAAATGTCATCATTTTTTGGTATCGATGCAAGAATAACAAACCAAAACCACACGTACAGATGAAAAAACATCGATCCTTGTCTAATATGTCTTCCAGGTGTAACCGTATTCATCTGCGGCGAACTTGTACTAAGTAAAAAGTGATTCGTATATGGACCACAAGCCTATAAAGGGTTAACATGCAAGTTAGCAAAAGCGCGGCAAATTTGAAATAAGGCAGAAAAACGCTTGATCAATAATTGAGGAATTTCTAACCTAAAAACTAATCAGCGATTTTAACGTAATAAGGGCTTAATATTAATCGTTTTTATTACGTAGCTTAATGCAGGCAAATGTGCAAAAAGACTGTTTTTGATAAATGAATTGGAATAAGAGTGAAGCAAATCAACGGTGAAGAAACTGTCAAAACTTCGAAACTGAATGACCTTTGACCTTGATCAACTCATCGCCGCAGAAGTGTACACATTGGCCCAATTTTATTCAAATATTACGCGCTGTTGTAGGGAGTGGCTTAAATATTTTTTATTTTACTAGTTTCACTTGTTTCGTAGATGAAAATGAAATCCCATCGCGAACGCGGTGCTCTTACAGATACTGCCGGTATTAGGAGAGCAGAATCGCTAACGGATCTGAACGGTCGATTGTATGAAATCCTTCTCTGACTCGTATATGTAACAGAAACACACGCATCATTAGTGCCAGTACTACCAATTATGATGATTTAACGATCAAAACAAACATAGATATCGCGCGCCCGGAATTAAAACGAGCGCCGTGAGCCTACTATACAAAACTACGACACAACAACACCTATCCTAAGCTGGAAATAACTAAGTAAATATGCATAATTACCGGGTTTTATTACCAGGGTCGCAGTATCCCGGGAAGGTGTCCCGGTTACGTTAACGCTCGAACGATCCGCGAACGCGAACCAATACTTTCGCTCTCGAAGCCATCAAGTCGACAGGAACTCGAGGAAATATGTAGGGTTTAGTCAGCCGGGTTGTCCAGGACTAGCCAGGGCAAAGCGCGGTAACAGCGTACAATTACGAAATAAGTTACGACAGCATCGCCAACTTCCCGCTCCTGGCGGTGTGCTATATGGGAGTAGTTCTGTGTACTATGTAGGCTGTCGTAATTTAATTCGTAATTACCGCCGTTTGCCCAGACCAGTCGAGGACGACGATGACGACGACGAGGGCCTTCTCTATTGCGTTCCGGACGACGAAGAATGGCCACACGTTACAAAAATAAGGCCCGCGGTTTATCGGGAGAGCAGAATGGCGAGTAGGCGATGGAATTTCGAGACTTCGTTCGCCGAATTCCGTGCGTTACAATTGGAGTATGCTGGCAGTCAAATCGATTCGGAAAAAGCAGCGGCGGAGAGACATCCTAGGAAGCACACAATGTATAGTATGAAGCCATTTATATTCGTATAGCGCAATACTATTTTATTCTAGTACAGTCGTTTCAGATAGTTGTACATAGTAATTAATATAGGCGCAACTCTACTTATAATACAGACTTGTCTCTACTACGTTTTAGTTGATACCGATTGCAAGGGCTATGGTGTAGTATTACTGACACTCTAACACATCGGTAAACTCTCCACCACACGATTATCGACTTAAATCCGACGGCACGTGTAGCGCAAGCAACGAAGCTGGCTACCGAATGAATCGTGATATCTTCAATTCTATTCATGCAAACTGAATATCTCAACTACAGCTCGGGAACGTACGTTTCTATCTACAGGCGGTGAAAAATATACCGGGAAAGGATATCCGCGTCAGCTCGTACCTCCTCGCTACGCTGACGTACGTAACTCTTCTCCGACCAAACTTTCGATTTACTGAACAAACATGCACAAGGCAAACTATCGAAAAACGTAGCGAGTGAGTTATAGGACCGACATCTTTATTTAGTAGATACGCGTAGTAGTTCTTGTCAATTCGTCGCAAGAATGCTAACAATTTTAGTACGAGTGATTGCAAGGACTATGATGTAATTTACTTACTATTATTAGTAATATTCTAGGGAAACAAAACATGAAGGTGTGTTCGATATCTAAGAACACCTTAAAGAATCTCTTGGGTAATCCGAAATGCAAAACAGTTTTGGAACAACGGTCGGGTATTTATAAAATTGGTTTTAGCGAATGCGTTAAAACGCATATAGGGCAGTCGAGACGCGCGATAGCAACACGATTTAAAGGACATGTGACACATTACCGCTATGGGGTAGGATAGATTCGTCAAGTATCGCGAAAGGTACGCGCGATATAAAAATGGAAAATTTAAAATTGATAAGACAGGTTGATTTGCCGCGTGAACTTGATGCGTATGAAGCGATACACATACATAAAAATACAAATCTTCTAAACCGCGATGGGGGCCCGATCCAATCTAGTTTATTCCGGCTATTATATAATTAAATTAAACAAGGGTAAAGCATTTTTTCGGGGGAATTAACCTAATTATTCACACAACGATACTTGTAATTTTTAACGTTCAAACTTATTCGAGTTAGCAGGTTTCCCTTGATCGTCCACTTGATATGGTGTATAAAGAGGGCATTTACGGGGGTGACAAGCGTTCTAATACTTGTAGTATTTTGTTTTGTAAAGCAGCACCAGATGGCGTTAATTCGATTACCAGATCCGGTTTACTTTAATTTAGAATCGTGCAAATTCATCTGAAAGCTACGTGAATAAGAATTTTAAGTTGGAAACACTGATGTATTGGTTATGGAGTTTATTAATTTTCTAAATATAACCAAACCTTGTCAAATATACCGTTTTATAAAAAAAGGACCGTAACATTAAACTGAAAAAAAGACTTGACAAATATATATGAAAAACGAGGTTAAATATCGCCAACTCAAGAACGTCAAACCCTTTTTTATCTAGGGATATTTGGCTAACAACAGCACGCAACAAAACGGGTCCGATACCGCAAATGTTTCTTCGTTTTGAGGTTGGCAGCATAAATATCCTATGGAAACTTTGGATTTGATCCGAAGTTCAAAATTTTCTCGCCAATTTCTGACTTATGACGGTATGAGGTTAGCTTCTACTTCTAATCTCGGAACGCATAGCTTCGTACCGGCAACACGAGACAATGTAATATACTTACTAATCGTGAGTTAATTGGCGAAGATCGATACGGCCAATATCCAGAACACAACATTTTCGAATCTGGGGATATTTTCTTGTTAGTTAAATTTGCAAGGAAGTTTTCGGTAGTAAGTAACTGTCAAAATCGGAAATTGTCAACTTCTAAATAACTAAATTCATTCACATTTCTTTCTAAGGTCAAGGATAGTGCACAATCCTTGTCTTGGTCTAAGGTCTAAGGCAGGCATGGGCAACCTTTTTTGTAGAAGTTTTATGCTGTGAGTAATCTTGAAAAATATACATTTTTGTAGTATCCTTATGATTCATTATGAATTAAGTTTAGACGGGCCGTGCTAATATGCAACGAAAGAATTCAGTAGCGGGCCGGACAAACCTGACTCGAGGGCCGCATGTGGCCCGCGGGCCGTAGGTTGCCCATACCTGGTCTAAGGTATCCCCTTTAACATGAAGTTCGCTACAGCTAAGAACTGTCAAATATGATATTAGTTACAATGTTGTAACACATGATTGTCTTCTTCTTCTTAATCCTTTTACCCTTTCTACCTTTCGGCGTAAGAGATTCGGGGCCATCGAGACGTATACATACGTATACCGTGTTGCTCCTGGCCCGCTCAATGGCAATTTCTCCCTATCGCAACGTACTGGAAGTAACAGATATGTGGTACTACCAATTCTAAAATATATAGTTTCTTTTGTCTTAGGATTCTTCTGGTGTGAAGTTAGTTGCTGTATTAAATGTGAAAGTTTCATATTGCCAACATGACACTAAATCACATCGGTAAAACTCCTTACCACACAATTGTTTTATAATAAATTTGGTGACAGGTGTTTCGCTAGCACGAGGCAAGAATTATTATAACCACCGTATTAAACCGAAGTGTAGGACATGTAGGACTTTTTCGTATTTAGAAACATTTTTGTATTTAGGAACATTTTCGTATTTAGGAACATCTTCGTATTTAGGAACATTTTCTTATTAGTTAAATTTGCTTGTAGATGAGTTGCTAAGAAATTGAAAGCTTCGTTAAGTTCTAAACGATTAAAGTCACCAAAATTGCTTCGTGTGATATCCCCTAGCATAAAGAAAGAACTCGAGAATTACAAGCTAGTGAAGGCGAGAGCAAGAGTGAAAGATAACTTCGTAACTGGTGTTGCCATCGTTCGTTCCGAGAAAAATGTGTACTCGCAACTATTCGAAATCGTCTTTTCTTTCCCTCTCATTCGATTCCCGCGTTGAGCGACGAGTTGACACAAACGGAATCACTGGCAATCATTAATTATTCAATTATAAGTTATCATTTAGTTGTGTAAATCAGACTGATGCTGTCCCTCCACCGCTTGTCTCCACTTATGTGCAAGGCACGGTATTAAAATTCGGAAGAGCATCAGTCCGGTTTACACAACTCATCATGCACTCGTTTATCGAATCTTAGTTATAATGTAGAAAGTGCAAATTCACCTGAAAGCCACGTGAGTAGAAAATTGAACTTGAGAACACTGATATATTGATTATGATATTTATTAATTTTATAAACAGAACCATTCGTCTTTCGTATTAAAGTCGCTAGATACATATATAAAGTACCGCAAATACGCATCCATTTTGGGTCCAAAATAGGCGGCAATTTTAAATTTGTTATGGATACTATCTCCTTACCAATGAGGTAATTCTATTTGTTGCACTCTCAATCCAAGATTAAGAATTAGTGGTTTAATGAAGTACAAATGTAAAGTTGAAATATATACGTATGTATTTCAATTCTATTAATTTTGCTATTTTCTTCCATAGTTGATACAAAAGACCAGCATACTTCACAAACCACATCACTTTTCTACACAAGTAAAATAAATTACTTGGCACCCTATACAATTTAAAGCCATTTTCTGACCTGTTTGAACACTGTGGCACACCCAGGTATTATGATGACAATTGCACTAAAAATTGTTACACACAAATTTATAAAACTCGACTCCAAGTGCAAATAGTATTCTTCACTTGTCATAACTGCCATTTTGGGTCCAAAATGTACTTCTCTCTCTCTCTCTCTCTCTCTCTCTCTCTCTCTCTAACACACGTTCTTTACGTATTGCGCTACTATACATTTAGTGACGTTACAGCGCATCTCTCTTCCGCGCCCTCTACATCTGACATACCTCCTGGCGCGAAATTCAAATTTGAATTCCAACGTACTACCCTTTCTTTTTCATTTCCAAAAATCCTCATTCTACACCCGAATACGCCATTGCGGCACCCGCCACTGCCGAATTATACGTGCAACACCCCACTACGACGAAACACGTAAACCAACCGAATTTGCTGCCGGCTCGCTATGCGCTAGCCGATTCGTTCGTCGTCGAAAGAATATTTCGTACCGGGTCCTACGAAATACCGTGTAAATAAACCCGTTTACGAGACACGCACGAGAAACCGGAGACGACGGGCTAGTTATTAAAATGCCTACTCGTACGTTTCGACGTCTTCACCGGGTGTCCTCCGTAACACACGCCTTCATTCGTTTTACTGTTATTACATCGTCGCCTTTTTAAAAACGAAATGTGTGTGCTCAGTCATGCATAAATTTATAGGGTATACATTCCACATGAGGATTAGGGCAGCAGAACTCGACGGGGATGTGGATCTTTAGTCTGATGTGTCCCCCAGCACGATCACCATTTACATACTCGTATCGTACGTATACGTTGAGATCGGTTCAAAGCGGAAATCTGGATGTGAGTGGGTGTGTACGACAGCAATGTACACATTTTTTTGAAATTCCCATGAATGTTCGGTCCTTATAATCGTATCGACTTCGGACTTATTAAGTATCATCCTTCCTCAATGCGAATAAGGAAGACTTTTTACTACTTACTGCACTTTGTAGCTCAGTTACTAGCGTGGGAGTTTCGTCGTGGCCGATTTTACAGTAGCAGGATCGCATAAAACGGGCGAGATTAGCAGGACCGATAGCCGCCGCGATCAGAAAAGAAGTCGATCGAAAGAGGTGAGAACCTCGAATTATCAATTTCATCGTCTTTAAGCGTCGAACACGCAGGAAAGGAAAAAATACGTCAAGAAAAGAGCCGGACAGTTGACCAGTAGTCAGCGATTCCGATCCGAGTCAGCTGATGTGTATGACTGACAGAAGTTGCCGTACAATCTCCTACGCCCGACCAGGCGAACAGTACCGCGAGAAGAGATCGTCGTCGAGTTCGACTTCGATTCCAAAACAAACCTACATGTATATTCCGTATCTCTCTTAACGCACAAACGCCATCTAATTTATGCAAAAATTATCGGAAATTAAGCAACTTTTCTAACAACATCGCAGAACTTAAAGGAGGAGGAGGAGGATGAAGAAGAAGAGACCGCGGGTGTCGTCGTTCCCCGCACGCGCTATCCTTACGTAAACGAAAAAGGCGTAAAAGGTGAATTCGATGGGAGAGAGGAGACAAACGACGGAAGGACGGACGCTTTTTGGGGGATCGCGGTATTCGGGAAAGAATTCCACGTATTTCGCTCTCGCCAAAGGGGTAAGACGATGGTAAATTCTGGAGGACAGGGTCGCAGAAGAGGGGGAAGGTGTACGCGGACGCGAAGCTCGAACGAAGTGCCGATCGAGTCGCGAAGATGGCGTTGTCGGTGCGTCCGTTTCGGTGGTTTCGTCGATTCTATTCATCTCCGAGGCCAGTCGGGCGAAATTCGTCCGTCGAATTGGAGCTAAGGTTACTGCGAGAATCGGCGTTGCTTAAATCGACGTCGGACATGTGACGCGCAATTTTGCTTCGATTCCTAACAGGGCTGCAGCAATCTTAGGGTGGATGTCGGACGCGAAATTGTTTATTTTCGCCTTTTATTTTTACCTTTGTTCGCAGAGTAATTGCAAACTAGTAGGACGTTATTTGATTGGTTAACACCACCGTAAAGAAAATCGATTTTTTAATGGCTTGATAGATGCTTCGAACCTTCTAGGATATGGGGCAAAAAGTTCATTACCCGCAAGAAAGTTCTTCCCTTGAAATTTCGAGCTCTTCCCGAAGCGCGTCGGACATCTCCGAAACGACTACCTGGCCCAAATAAATATCGTTTGGAAAGGTCTTACTTTTTGATTTGTAACTCCTCTCATACACAAACAGAAGTCGTTAGAAAGTGTTTATTAACGACTTTCTAATTCTCAGACTCATTTGTGTATATAGCAAAGCAAGATGTTAAAAGAACATAACAACAAAAATTTTAACAATTTAAAATTTGTTCACAGCAAACTAAAAGACTACACTCCAAAAAACAAAAGAACCCAGGTCGTTTACAGTCTACCGTGCAACATGTGCAATAAAGTATATATCGGACAAACAAAACAATATCTAGAAGAAAGGATAAAGGGTTACAAATACGCCAATAATACACCTGCGTTAAAAAAACATGATAAAACGCGATAGGTCATACCTTTAACTGTAATGACACCAAAATTTTAAATACCGAAATAAACGGCAAAGCACGTATCTAAATTTTGTATTACAATTTTATTAAACTTGTACTAAGAATGTAGGTGATCAGTATTTGAGAAAACATTTTTTTCCTTCGAAACTATGCGAAATACGCAGTTTCTATAAGAGTCGAAAAATGAAGATGATGAATAAGTCTTCCTGCCAAAAGAACGCTTAGAACCGTACTACCACCACTAAGAAAGAATTTTAAAAATATATCAGGGGTGAGGGTGGCCTACTGAAAGTAGGGTAATCGCATTTCTGAACAGCGTATAAAAACGTTATTTTTAAGTAAACTTTGAACTCTTCTCACGGACAAACGATACATTTTGGTATGTATATAAATTGCGTCCATTCGACTTATTTTGACCTCTACAATACGTGGTAGCTCTATGTCACAGGAATTCTGGGTCACGCTGTATATCAATAACACAATCACGCTTGCTGCTAAAAAATGTGTATTAGAAAAAATGTCTTCAAAGACACCCGCACATAACGAAATATCAGAACTCATAAAAGGTAATTTTATAATTTCAACTAATCATTAGAATTATGGTTGTAAGTCGAACAAACTAAAAACTAACCACCCTCAACTTAACAACTACATATGTATAAATTTCAATTTTTCATTATTAAAAACGTATAGACCTTCATTTCTTTGTATATTAAATAAATCTGCATGACAAATTGAGGCCATTTAAAATAAGTTAATTTTTATCCAAAAATTATGTTGTAAGTATTTATAAAAGATCATCAATATCTTTCAATAACCACTACACTTCATTATCTCTTCCAGAAAAAACTAAACTTACCTTAAGGTAATTTTATATTAAGACTCCAATTTCTGAAGAAGACAAATAAATATGTCGAAACGTTAAAAATGGTTTTTCGGAAGAAGAAGACGATAATACAGACTTATCGAGAATGATATGCCCACCAATCTGGGGATTTTCATGTTCGTAGGTTGATGGCATTTACATATCACCAGGATCTATTGAAGTAGAAAGAGTAATGGACCGTGCACGGTAATGCGCTTATACAACGAAAAACGTGCCTCTGTGTTGGAAGAGTCCAGGTATATACAGACGAGGTTTATATCTTTCTCTCACTCATAAAGTGGAACAAGGATAACCACCCCCCTCCCTCACTATCTTCATTCTTTTCTAGCAACAGCGTCTCGTTTTTTTCACTGTAGCATCAACGTTCCAGTTAACCTTAACCTTCATTGCTAGGATCATACTAGCATTTGACATAGGCATACAATCGTTATTCACAGTTTTTGTTGTCATTCTTTAAGTTTTCGCTCCATTATTTTGATCACACATTTAACCTAACAGAATTGTACTTTTCAGTACGCACTCGTTTCATCGCATTTCCGCGTCAGGTAAGCTAAGTATAATAGAATATCTCATAGCATAAAATAAAAATAATTGTTTTTGGGTTAAATTTTAAAATGTTTACAAGTGAACTAAACGCATTCATTCTGATGGCGCATTTTCGAAGCGGTACTCGAAATGAAGATGAGACTTGGACATATTCACTGTAGTCTTATATTGAGCAATACGTTGAAAGATTTCCAACTGAAAATGTTTGATATGAAACATTTTCTCGCCGTAAGAATGGACTTGTGGAACGTTTTGGAAATCAACATCGCATTTGCAAGGGGAAATCTATCGGTAGGCCAAATGTATTAAGTGTAGATGTTGTTGATGACATTCATCATCGAATGAAGGCAAGTCCTACGAAATCTCTACCCAAGTTAACTGCTCAGGCAGGTAAGATAACGTATTTCATTACTTACTGTATAAGAATTCAATATTTCCCTATTTTGTAGGTATCTCTTATGGAAGCTGCCAAGGGGCTTTCGAACCTGCTTTGATAATTATGCATCGATGCATATCAAATTTCGAGAGGCATTATCGGCTGAACGATCGTACAGTGCAGTGTGTCTTTTCTTGAGAATTTGGTGCATTTTGGATGTACCGTAATTGTACAATTTTTGGATAGAGCTTCGCTTTGCGAATTTAGTATACCTTATCAAAAGGGGTTTAAACCAATTCTTCCACCATGGAGGTGCTGGAAAATCTAAATAACTCTCAGTGAAACAACCTACAACTATGGTTCGTTCGTTAGGCTCTCATAGAAAGCAGTTAAATGTATATATATACATATATATATATTTCGTGACCTTTTATACTTATCTTATATGAAAGATCTCTACCACTAATAGGTCAATTGACCTATTAGTGGTAGAGATCTTTCATATAAGATAGAAAGCAGTGCAATGACTTGTAAAATAAGCACAAATTGCATATATCAATAGTTACCATCAGAAGGAATCGTGCTTTATTAATCGCAGACTTCAACAATAGACTAGTTTCGTCCTTACGGTAGGGGATTGAAGCCCCCGCTCTAGAGAACGAGATGGCTAGGTTAATAGTAGGTAAGCACCAGTTACAGGAAAAGCAAAAAGACGCACACAAGATCTTATCCCAACATTTCGAAACGGAAGGATGTTGGGCGTAAAATTTCTTATTCTTCTGTGATTGAGTTGAATCCTTTAACGTCAAGCCCGGAGGTCCTACTGATGTTGTTTTCCGGCTCGATCTTGCTGCCTAAACTGCTTCGAAATTGATATCCTTGCAAAGGAGAGGAAACAAAAGTTTTCGAACTCGGTGATACGGGAAAGTTACCCTAGTCGGCTCGACTTACTGTAGCCGGCGAACTACACTCACTTGGCGTATTTTGAAGCCCCTATATCGGATATTTGGGGGCCGCGGTTGGCCTGAATAAAGCGCAATTTGGAAGTCCAATTTTTGATCACTTTTTCGAGCAGTTGGGATATCATATATTGGCAATGACGCGGCGAATGTTTGCTTTTAAGTCGTCCATGGTCTCTGGTTTATCGGCGTAGATAACTTCACGTATCCACACAGAAAATAATCTGAAGGTGTTAAATCATTTGATACATCTGATCGGAAAAGATTTAGAAAATTCAGCAAATTCATATAGTTATACCAAAATCGTTCAAAAACGATGTACACTTAGTGTTGAGGACCGGAAACATTATAAACGTTTTCCAAGTTATATAGTCATCATCCACACCCTCCTAGGAAAAAAGAGATGGTAATTGATTTCGTTATTGTCCTTATAATTATGATTATTATGAGACTAAAATTTTATTTTATCGTGTTTGTACACTTAATACTTCGCTCTAACATTTTTACGACCTCGTTTAATTCTTAAAAAAAGAAATTAAAGTAGGACAGAAGTTTCGTACTCCTCTAACAGTAGATGATCGTAGGATCATTACGGAATAATTAAGAACGCAACGTTATAGCTCCTGTCGCGGTTAAGTGCTGGACATGTTCAATTTCTTTCTGACCCAAATATTTGTTTGCGTCGGTCTAGGTCGGATGGTTTACATCGGACAGGATAAATAAACTCGTTGATGGACAGCACTTGAAAATTCTAAATCGGGAATCTTACGAATTTTTAAAAATAAACATCGAATAAATTTAGGGTTTATTTCCTGCATCTTAAGGCGATATTTAAATGGAAAACGAAAATGAACCGGAATCGAAAGTAAAAACTGTCAAAATTAAAACAGTTGAATTTAAGATATGATGGTAGTTAAAATATCGTAGCATAGTTTATGCCTGTTGAAATTCTGCGAAATTCTACAAGCTGATCCAAGTTAAACAATAAAGAAATATCTCTAGATAAGTACAAATATATAACTTTTATAGCCAACGGTAGGCCTGAATTAAGACAACTAGAACTTGCAGCTTATATCATATTACTAAATCCCTAATCTGCGTAGAAATTTCGAAATCTCAATCACAAAATTTATAAATGTCATCAACTTCTCAAAGTCAAAACCGAAAACACAATGTTTTAAACCTAACTGGTGTGAAGTTGGTAGTCGTTTTAAACGTCAAAATTCGGTATCGCCAATGTTTAGAATTTAGTACATTTTCATATCTGGGAGACTTTTCCTTTCTTAGTGATTTTTTAAGGAGTTTACTGCGGCCAATAATTCTCAAAATCGGCAACTGCCAACTTAGAAACCGATAAATTCACCCAAATCTCTTCGTAAGATATTTACTGCTATGAAGTTCGCTACAAGTAAAAATTGTTAAAACTAAAGCCGTTGCATTTAAGATATGATGACGTTAGTTATAAAATGGCAGCACAGAATTGTCAAGATGTTTTAAACCTTACTGGTGTGACGTTTAGTAGTAGTTTTAAGCGGCGAAATTCGGTATCGCCAATGTTTAGAATTTAAGACATTTTCGTATCTGGGGGACTTTTCCTTTCTTAGTGACATTTTTAAGGAGTTTGCTGCAGCGAATAATTGTCAAAATCGGAAACTGCCAACTTAGTAACGGATAAATTCACCCAAATCTCTTTGTAAGATATTTACTAGTATGAAGTTCGCAACAAGTAAAAATTGTCAAAACTAAAGCCGTTGCATTTAAGATATGATGACGTTAGTTATAAAATGGCAGCACAGAATTGTCAAAATGTTTTAAACCTAACTGGTGTGAAGTTTAGTAGTCATTTTAAATGTCAAAATTCGTTATCGCCAATGTTTAGAATTTAGTACATTTTCGTATCTGGGGGACTTTTCCTTTCTTAGTGATTTTTAAGGAGTTTGCTGCAGCGAATACTTGTCAAAATCGGAAACTGCCAACTTAGAAACGGATAAATTCACCCAAATCTCTTTGTAAGATATTTACTAGTATGAAGTTCGCAACAAGTAAAAATTGTCAAAACTAAAGCCGTTGCATTTAAGATATGATGACGTTAGTTATAAAATGGCAGCACAGAATTGTCAAAATGTTTTAAACCTAGCTGGTGTGAAGTTTAGTAGTCATTTTAAATGTCAAAATTCGTTATCGCCAATGTTTAGAATTTAGTACATTTTCGTATCTGGGGGACTTTTCCTTTCTTAGTGATTTTTTAAGGAGTTTGCTGCAGCGAATACTTGTCAAAATCGGAAACTGCCAACTTAGAAACGGATAAATTCACCCAAATCTCTTTGTAAGATATTTACCGATATGAAGTTCGCAACAAGTAAAAATTGTCAAAACTAAAGCCGTTGCATTTAAGATATGATGACGTTAGTTATAAAATGGCAGCACAGAATTGTCAAAATGTTTTAAACCTAACTGGTGTGAAATTTAGTAGTCATTTTAAATGTCAAAATTCGGTATCGCCAATGTTTAGAATTTAGTACATTTTCGTATCTGGGGGACTTTTCCTTTCTTAGTGATTTTTTAAGGAGTTTGCTGCAGCGAATAATTGTCAAAATTGGAAACGCCCAACTCCGATACGGGTACATTCACGCAAAACTCTTTGTGAGATATTCACTAGCATGAAGTTCGCTGCAAGTCAAAATTGTCAATCCTAAAGTGGTTGCATTTACGATATTATGGCGTTAGTTACAACACGGCAGCACAGAGTTCTTTAAATATTTTAAGCCTTACTGGTCTGACGTTAGTAGCAGTTTTAAGCATCGAAATTCGGCATGAGCAATGTTTAGAATTTAAAACACTTTCGTATCTGGAGACACTTCTTTATTAGTGAAATTTTCTAAGCAGTTTGCTACCGCGAGGAAATCGGAAACTGACAACTCCGAAACGAGTACATTCACCCAAAATGCTTTGTGACAAATTCACTAGTATGAAGTTCGCTACATTCTACTCCGTATTAACCTTTACTACTGTGAAGTTAGTTGTGGTTCTAGCTGTCAAAATTCGGCATTGCCAATCTTTATCAATTGTTTATGCTGTTACATTCAAAGCGAAGCGCGCGATTTCCGATTTATCCATTGGAGATTATAACTTAGTTGTCGAAAACCAAATAAGGGGCGAAAACGATTGTTTTAAATGTTCAAACCTCTAATTACTGAATTAAATTTCTGCTAGCGAAACACGTGTCATCGAATTTAATTAAATAATTTGCGTGGTGAGGAGGTTACGGATGTGATACTCGTGCCAGTAATACTACACGATAGTCCTTGCAATCACCATGGATCTCTTGGGTGGTGTTTAAAAATATAAAAATATTTCTTAAGAGATTTGAAAGTGGTATCGTCCTGTATATATTAGATCATCTCGATAATGGGACTCGAATGACATACATAAGTAATTATTACGTAACAAAAGCGCGCGCCCTGTTTCGTCACGGCGATTTATAGACGACGAAGCTTACGACTGGCGCGTCGACTTAATGGCAGAATCGTTAAGTTATGCCAGAGGTGACTGAAATAATAATAAATTTTATCGCGGCGAGCTGCGACGCGGAATTTCTTCAATGTCAATTGTTCTTAGTCCCTCTCACCAATTCGCATTTGTTCGGAAAAACAAAAGTCGGAGCCAGCCATCCGGCAAATTCAAACAAGCGACTTTCGCTTCAGTTCCAACGGCGATGACAATTTTTTTGTGGATTTCAACTTTTTCTGTCTTTGCGCAAAAATCGCTTCTCGTTGAGTCCGTATTACACGTATCGGTTTGCACGTAACTGGGCAGCGCTGCAAGCTGGCAGATGTAATACGGGCTTTATATGTACTTGCGCTGCAAGTCGACGTACTTTTCCCCTATTGCACGTGCAATACGACGTTAGAGAGGACGGCTGCGAGCTGATGTAAAACGGGCTTTATAGGTAGGTGCGAAGTAAACGAAGCGAAACCGACGACGGCGTTTACGAAGAATTTTATTTGGGTTAATGAAGCGATCGATGGGATCCGTCAATCCGGTTCGCATCCTGTCGTCCTATATCGGCCTAAAACTGCGTCGTTAGAGGTGTGTATTGAAAGTGATGATGTTTAAAAATGGGGAAAGGAAGGGAGCGGTTGTTATATAGTAGGATCGATGCGGTCGTGTATCGAAAGATGTAAACGATTGAATTCGATATTCGTTTGTTTTCCTTTCGTTTTGGCCTTTGAGCTAGCTTGTTGGGGATGTTTGGAATTGGTTAAATTTCCGAAAAATCGTGTAGGATACGCTTTGAATTCTGGTCGTCTTTACTTTTCCCCGTTCGAGAATAAATTATATTTAATCATACCCTAGAACAGGCGCGGCCAATGGTTTTTGCCCCCAGGGCGAATTGGAAAAAACTTTTTCCAGAGGCCGAATCAAATATTAAAATTAAAAAAATGTTGAATACAAAAACGATTTATTTAAGTAAGCAAAATTTGATTATGGAATTTGTTTATGAATAAATGTAATTTGGTACAAACTAACAAAAAAAAACTAACGTGAGGTGTTGAGAAGCTTTGCATCGCCTATTATTTTCTTAATATCTGGCTCCGTACTTGTAGTAGCTGCTTATAAGTAAGGTTCGAAAAACGAGTGCATGATAAGTTATCATTAAGTTGCGTAAACCGGACTGACGCTGGACGCACGTAAGTGAGGACAAGCGGTGGAGTGACAGCGTTAGTCCGGTTTACACTAGTTAATGATAACTTATCATGCACTCGTTTGTCGAACCTTGCTCATAAGAAATAAGAAAATTTCATTATGTTCCTTCTTAGGGGGCGTCATTCACAAACAAGAACATTCCTAGATTTCGGTTCTGGCCTATATCGATAGGAAAACGAACAAAGGTGATACATATTAAGTCAAGTATAAGAAGAGATTTCTTTGAAATTTTTAGACGCCTGAAAGATTTCCCTATCGAAAAATCGGATCATATCTGTTTGACAAAAACCAAAATCGGTGGATAAATTACTCATAACGAAAAAGGAAATTACATTGTATTCTTTCTGAAGTGGCGTCATTCACAAACAAAAACATTCCCAGATTTCGGTTCACCGGCTCGTGTCGATAAGAAACCGAATGAGAGTATTATACATTACGAAATTATTTGAATTTTACTAAAGTAATCCATTTCCTCCAAGTATACATGTAATATTTAACGCTGTCAAGCATATTGTAGTATAGTAATACTCAAATGGTTAATTACCATTAGAAATTTTATCATTTGTTGCAATTCAATATATTAAATTTACAGTAAATATTGGGGTTATAGATGTTTATGTTCAAATGGCCTTCGGTTTATTTTTGAGTTCTATTTATACTTTTTTCGATACCACGCACACCACCTTTTAAGCATTTTATTACCCTTCAGGTGTTAGCTTCTTATTTTAACTCCAGCCAGAGACGTTTAATGGGAGAAACAAATGTCAGTAGAAATAAAATTATTAATTATTATAAAAAGCATCGATTAAAAGGTTGAAAAGCATTGTAACCATTCAAACACATACATTCAATACTTTCACATCACAAGAATTCCTAATAACCACTGGATAAATAACCAACAATACATCGACATTCAATACAGGTTTCTATAACAACGTTATGCCTTGGATGAATTGAAGTGATGGTGAATTAAAGTTTTCATTTCGTGAACAACGGAGAAATAATGCAGTGTAGTCCTGCTTTCCGGAAAATATAAAAAGCTGGTTTGGCTGACAACGAAGAAAATTGACAAGATAAATCAACAAAAAAGATTTTAAAAATGTTTTGGACAAAAGGGTTTTGAAAGGAAGTACCAGTAAATAAAAGAATCTCACCGCACCGGAGCAGAAAGATTTAAAAAAGGGAAGAATTCATATACAATAGAGCCGCGCCGAAAAAGAAGTTAAGGAAGGAGACATAGGAAGAACCATCATCGAATAAAAGAAATTACACTCACACACACACAACACTAGGTAATTATCCTGATTTTATGTTAAATATTTCTCGAAATTTATAAATATAATTTGTAATAATTTATGCTTTTCATATCATTAATTAAGAGCTAGGCCAGTGCAATTTTGTTTAAGAAATTTGCTAAATTCTCAGTACAATATACACAGTGATCCAGAATGATTGACGGTCACGTGACAATTGTATTGCCATTATATTATCAAAACTACTTATCAAGGGAAAATTGATAGTTCAACTATGATTCGTTTCGATGATCAGCGCCCTCATCATAGGCGTGCAGATAGAATTCTCAGTTGTCATTTTAGTGGTTCTTTTATTAGAGTTTTAGAGATTATTCCAATCGTTCTTCACTTATTTTATCACAAACATTCTTCTTCAAAATTAAAACGGCGAACATATTATATTTTGGTGGATTTACTAACTGAAAATGTTATTCAATATTAACTATCAACTTCTAGTTTAGCTTAATTCTATATTTGGGCAAATAAAGTAATACTTTTTGTCAATTTTTTCTTTCTTTCATCGTTTAGTTCGCAGTTTTTAAGAATTTAATATAAATGTTTGTCTTAAAATCCAATATTGTTTTACATTAAGTGACAAAATAAATGGATTGTCGGCACCGCCTATGGAACTTATCGTTAAGCCCATGCGTATGGAGTAGCAGATGTCATATTAGTATAGAACGGCACACGTCAATCATTCTGGATCACTCTGTATATGTTTTGGTATGTTTTCTTGTCAGTGAAGATGATATCTTGATTGGTTATCAAAATACTCGTCGGGAACGGTACAAAAATTAATTTCGTTCGAATGCTGCGTTTTCAAAACAATGAAGATGATCTATGCTCGAAACGCTCCTAAATCTAATTTTAGAATCTCGTTCCGAACTGAATTAAAGATGTTGTCCTTCTTATTTTGATGATGCAAATTTTACGGAAACGCCATTATATCCTCTATCGGCAGTTAATACGAAACTACGCCGCCCTCGCCCCATTATTATTATCATTTCATTTTCATCTTTCAAAAACCGCAACGTAACATGACAGCGGGTCTGTTTTCGAAACTACACGCCGCTCCCACTCCGACCGCGGTATTTCTAATTCAAGGTTTTCATAACTAAGCCGCGAATTTATATTACGATAGTGTATGGATTTTCCGAGGAGTTTACACAGCGAATTCTCGCGATATTTCGGCGCGGATAAACTATCTGGGAACGCAGATGTTTTTTTTTTTGACGTTGAGAGGTTGACTACGCTTGCGGTTGAAATTTTAATAGTTCGGTTAAAATTTCGGAATTCCCGCTCAGATTTAGGATTTAGTATAGTCCGTCCAAGGTATGAGGTTCAATTACGGCTTTCTGTCGCTTACCATCACTATAATCTATCAATAACGCCATCCTTATGTCCGGTTGCGATATAGCGCGTTGTATCGGACGCAAGTGTTATCAATATTATAACTGTCATTACGAACCGGAAATATGATGAGATAATTTGGCAAGCCTGTAATCAGTTTCCGTAAGGCCTGTACTATATCTTACGATTGGGATGAACTATAGCATGAAATTAGGTACTAGTCTAAATTCAATCTTTCCGACGGTACCCGCATTACAATGTGATATATATATGTACAACGTGGTCAACTGAAAGTGTCTGAAGTTGGTAGTAAAAAATCCCTAGATTTGTTCTTAACTAGTTCATTTTTACAATCGTGTATTGGCCACACCTCCGCTGTCATTTGTCGTCGCACCATTTGCTGTCATTCTTGCCGTTATTTTTTTATTATTATTATTACTAAACTGCATTGAGTACATTGTACAGTGGTTTTAATAAATATTATTACAATGATGTTTATTTTTATTACCATAGATAGTGCAAATTGATGTAAATTAACATATCGTTAATTTATAAATCTGAGATAACTTTTCTGTTTGACCCTTCAGTATAACGAAGCGCGTCTCAATGAGATCTGTTGTGTACATACATGTACGCTGCCGTAAATACTATTTCGCAGCTTTTCTAGGTTTGTTTTAAAAATGTTGCCTACATCACGAAAACGACTGATGTCTTATTTCATGTGTAAACTTTTACACGCCCGCCATTGGCTATTGGCGCAAATTAAGCAACCCTACTATTAACGTAGACCGAACCATAAATTCAATGCATCTAATTAATAGTATAACGGCGTATCAGGCAATACCTATAAGAGGTAAGTCGATTTTACTTCCTCATTTCCGATTTGCGTAGCCTTCTTCCTATTTAGTTCCGGCACGCTTCTCCCGACCTCGCTTTATACATACTAATGACGTAATATAACGCCGGCATTGTTGTGTTGGCAGCACGTCTCGAGTACCGCATACCGAACAGATCCCAGGCATAATAATGGGCACTTTTATGGACTACGTGTATCGTTATGTATCGATTACATCCAGCTCGAATTATATTTCCGCTTCGATCGAGTAAAAAGTGTTTCCGGTACCGACTAGGGAGGGCGAGGAGGGGAGTTCTGCGTGGAAAACGTAAAATGTTACTTCAATTTACTTACTTGATCCTAACCCTTATACTCTTCCGGGTATCGAGTTCGTGGAGTTGAGTCACGTTGGGGTTCTCTTTCATACCTTTCGGCATGTTTTCCTGCACTTTCCTTGCACTTGTCTTCGGATTTCCTTCCAATTTATATTTCTTTTCTCCGCCGCTTCCCTTACCTCCTCTATCCAACACTTTCTTGGTCTTCCTTTTAATTTTCGCTTGCTCGTTTTGACTTGGAAAAGTCTTCGCACCAGTTTCTCTTCTCCCGTTCTCATAACATATCCTAGCCATCTGAGTCGGTCTTCTTCTATCTTGTTTCGTATGGGCTGTATTCTTGAGTTTTCTCTGATTGTACAATGTCTGACTTTATCTAGTCTTGTTTTTCTATCTATCCTTCTGAGGAATCTCATTTCAAAGCTTTGTGTTTTTTGTTTTTGATTCTTTGTTATTGTTAATCTGTTTTGGTATTTCCTTTTTGTTCAGGAAGGCACTCTTGATGCTATTAAACAATTTTCCTGTTGCTACGTCAACAAGCAAAATTGCCGCATTTGCAATGAAGAAAATCCAATAATTGGGGACGTCGTTACATCTACAGAAAGTCACTGTTTGGTGGGCTCTACGGGCTGGTGGAATCATCGATCCGTATTTCTTCGAAAATAATGCCGGTCAGGACGCTGCAGTTAATGGAGAACGATGAAGATCCATGATTACTGACTTTTTCGTTACCCAAACCGAATGGCGTTAACTTGGAAGAGCTGCGGTTTCAACAAGACGGCGCAACGTGAGTAGAGGGAGATGACGGGTACACGGCCAGCCTACCAGCCTG
Source organism: Chrysina gloriosa (assembly GCA_038088585.1). NCBI lineage: Eukaryota > Metazoa > Arthropoda > Insecta > Coleoptera > Scarabaeidae > Chrysina > Chrysina gloriosa. The sequence goes on along the minus strand of CM076093.1, from coordinate 36,408,882 downwards.
TGAAAAAGGTAGTCAACACCCCGAGCATGCGTGTTTGGAGGGTGATCATAACCTTTTGAGAGGCTGGCCGTGAACCCGTCATCTCCCTCTACTAACATACCACACAGCGAGCGCCACCTTTAATTTATTGAAGGAAACATTCGATGAGCGCATAATTTCGCTTACTGGACCACGATCTTGGAGACTAGATTGTTCTTTGAATTATTTTCTGTGGAGACATGTGACGAGGCTAGTAATACGCCGAGTCAATGTCATTCGCCGGCTGCAGTAGGTCGAGCCGATTAGGGTAATTTTCCCGTATCACCATAGAACCGAAGTTGGGAGAACGTTTCTTTCCTCCCCATTGCGAGGATATCCACTTCGAAGCTGTTCAGGCAACAAGATCGAGACGGAGAACAACACCACTACGATTTTCACGTTGATATTGAAAGATTCAACTTAACCTGAAATTTTACGCCCAACGTTCGTATGTAAACACTACGGACATAAAATTATCTTTCCCATAAAGCCATGGCCATTACCACGTTTTTTTATGTGTTGTATTTCATTTTAAAGTTCTATACTTCTAAAAATATATATATTGTATACATGTATTACTTATTGTTATCGGTGGTTTTGGGCGTTGCTCTAAAACTTCGGAATTTTAACTTTCATGTCGAATACCTAACTTCCGGGATTCATATTTCTCCATCCTTAACATCCTCTTCGTAGAATTTTATTAATTTTCTTTTGTTCAGGTACTATCGGCGTTATAAGCAAAAATCCCCTTCCCTCCCCCTCCTCTCCTTCTCATAAACCATATTTCCTCAAACATCGGAGCTATATTTAAGGCGTTGCATCAACTACAACTCTCGTTCGCCGCGTGTTTACGCGAAACTTTCCAGAATTTTTATTATTACGGTCAAATTCGTAAATATTTCTCCTTCGGCGAGGATGTTGCCTTTATTAGCCGGTCTATTTTTAAGAGAAAACAACCTCCGCAGCGTGTATGCCCATCGTCGCAATGAAAACGCCAGATTACCGCATTATAAAACATAACCGCCTCTATTTTGGGCCCGATAAGGTCGAAGCACTCAGAGTTATGTAAGTAGATGGCTGTAAAATTATATAGTAAACGTACGGGAAATGTGCCAGTCCTCTCTGTACTTGACTATAAATAAAAGCTTTAAGGCGGGACGTATAAAGTAATCATTCATTGCGCGCCGATATTCGTGTCAGAATCTTTTCCAAACCCCTTTCGACGTTTCCCCAAACGTTACGGAAAATTTGATACAAAATGATGTCCCCTTAAGTCGATTAGATTGCATAAGTTACGTTAAGCAAGTTTCTTCGTTTTTTTCCTGCTTTTACGTTTATGATTCGTCAAAAAATCGTTAAAAATATAAAATTATGTTCATTTATAATAGTCGTGACGCGATGAAACTAGGTCAGCTTATAGAATACATCGTGCTGATTTAAATGAATCAAACCCCACTTTTCTGCGATTTACCGTTCCGGAGATATAGCACCTCAAAACTTGGAAATTTTCTTTATGTCCGATATCGTCTTTTGGCTCTAGTGCAAAAACTACTACAGATAGCGTTTCCATTCTTGTTTCGTTTGAATCTCACTCACAAATTGCTTCCAAGGAAGCTTATCCTATCGCGATCCGAGAAGAAATAACATCGTGAGGGTAAATTGAAGTTTTCCATCGAAATGCGTTTTCGAATCGTACGGAGCGCTTACCACAATGTCAAAAACTATAAAGGAAAGATTGTGTAGGGACTCGTAGTGGGAGATTCATGAAGTTAGAAGCTCTGATAAGTCAGGAGAGTACATACAAGGACTTTAGTTATATTTCTGAGTATAGAAAATTTTGCTGGTTTTCAATATCGTTCATTTCTACTAGTCGTAGCCCGATGAAACTAGGTCACCTTATAGAATTCATTGTGTTGATTTAAATGAAATAAACCGCACTTTTCTGCGACTTATCGTTCCGGAGATATAGCATTTCACAGTTTGGAGATTTATGTCCGAAATCGTCTTTCGGCTCTAGCGCGAAAACCGCTACAGATAGCGTTTTCATTTTTGTTTCATCCGAATCTCGCTCACAATTTACTTCGAAAGAAGCTTATTCCATCGTGATCCGAGAATAAATAAGATCGTGAGGACAATTTGAAGTTGTGTCGTTGTGCTAATAGACATACAAGGTTGGTAATTCGCACCGAAAGTAGAAAATCTACAACGCGTTGGAAAACGCAAAATCTCCGAGAGGACTTAAAACTGACACAAATTGAATACGGCACGATGAGTGCCGCAAAAAAATATATATATTCCGGCGAACAAATGAAGACTTCGATTTTAATTGCTATTTAAAAATTTGAATTGGAAGATGGGCTTCTGGTCCCGTGATCTTTCGTAGGTCGGCGCGCGTCTGTGCGCGTCAAATTTCAATCGACAATACCCACGAACGTGCTTTCGTAGATTTTTTGTCCGTTTATTTAACTGTGGGTTATCGACGTTGGGCATTTGCGATATCCCCCTTTTAACCTTGTAAATCTATATTTAAAGATTAAAAAAACGGTCGGTGTGGTTCGATACGTTTTGCTTTATGAACTTAGTAACGGTAAATTTTGACAATTGTAACGAAACAGCTGACTTCATGCGAACGAAATATAAAAATATGTTTTGAAAGTTGGTAGACCAACATTTTAGCAATTCAATCTTCTATACCTAACGTCAGATTTTTAAATCTGACAGCTATAGATTTGACAGTCCTTAGCTGCAACGAACTTCACGCTAGTGCATATCAATTCAATGAGAAAATTAAACTAAATTTAAAAAATAACAAAATGTCTTTAGATAGGACAATGTGACGTTTTAAAAGTTGGCACTAGGCTCGTACTATGCGAAATTAACTAAATTCGCGCGGGAATTTCGAAATTTCAACCGAACCGTTACAATTTTGAGCCACAAATTTATAGCAGGCTTGCCAACCTATCAACGTCAGACAATATCTGTGCTTTCCGATATTGTCTGATTTTTACGGTAAAGCAAAACTCAAAAAAGCAAAAATCCCCTTCAATCGTATAAACACGAAATAATTTCCCCCTCAATTCGATGGCCAACTTTTCAATTTAGTTGTGGCGTTGCGTCATCGTTGAGTAAATAGTCTGAGTCAACAGGTCCTTCTGACGTCTACAATAGCTAGTCTGAAAGATTAAGGTCCTGAAACGTTGCCAAGCGACGATCTAGTAAATACAATACGTGGTGGATATGTATGAGTATATCGAAACGGGCGTAGTAGAAAAAGAATCGTGATTCATTTGTTGGTTTTTGAGAAAGTCGGAATACGAATCGTTAGTGTTTCGTTTCAGATTTTTTGAGCCGGAAAATTTGATGAAACAAAAAATGGAAAAATGGATGAAACTTGTCACAATTAAGAAGATTGATTTTCGAATCAAGATGAAGCGAGGAAGGGGGCAAGAATAAAGATTGGTTCAAAGTCAAAAATTCAAAATCATCAAATCAAGTCCATTTTTTGACCTAATTTATGTAACTGGTGCGTCCACCAATTCGCGCAGCGCAGCCAACGTAACCAATCCCCTTGAACGCCTGATATCCTACTAACTCGCTCGAATACATTCAACGTTGTCCAATACTCTTAAACTCCTGAAATCTCACTAACTCCCTCGAATACCTTCACGCGTCCAACGTCACTAAATCCTCTGAAATCCCACCCTCAAACCCTCAAACGAACCCAACATGCGCAGCCGCCAAAAATATTCTCGTGCATGTATTCTATTTATAACTTTGTACAGTTGGTAGTAATCCCTATGAAATGCGACCAACCCTTAAACGTGCGTTTTAGTTCCCTGAAATTAGCCCATCAAAAACGCATTCAACATGCCCAATACTCCTAAACCCATAAAATGTGATCAATTCTCCAAACGCACCCAATATGCCCAAACCTCATAGGCCCCTCCTTTAAAGATATTCAACGTACCCAATTCCCATAAACTCCTGAAATTCCACCAATTATCCTAAAAATATTACGTCAAACATTACTGCTTCTTACGTTTATTACCTTTTGTAGTATATTGTAGTATTATTGTAAACATTGTACTATATTGCCATATTGTCCTATTAATGGGATTCTCTGTTGGGCAATAAAGATATTATTATTAAAATATTCTCAACCTAATTGGTGCATGTATTGCGGTTGTAACTTATGCACTTGGGATTTTGTAATTCTAATACCCCTAAATACCGCAAAATTCCCGCAATGCCTCCAAACGAACTCTACATGTCCAGCCCCTTAAGTCCCACCAAAATATTCTCAATACAGTTGGCACTAAACCCTCTGAAGTCTCACTAACCCTCAAACGCATTCAACGTGCCCGATCCCTTTATTCCCCTGAAATCTCAATAGCCCACCCGAAACGCATCCAACATGCCCAACACTCCCAAACCCCTTAAACGCACCGATTCGAAAAAAACGCACAGAACGTGCTCAATCTCCCCATAAACCTCTGCAATCTTATCTAACCCCCAAAACGCACCCAATATAGCCAAACTCCTTGGGCCTTTGAGATCCGACAAACTCGCCCAAAAATATTCTATATATAAGATTTCAAAAGGGATTAGTAATATTCTAGGGAAACAAAATGTGAAGCCCTGTAAAGAATCTTTTAGGTAACTCGAAAGACAAAACAGTTTTGGAACAACGATCGGGTATCTATAAAATTGATTGTTGTGAATGCGATAAAGCATATATAGGACAGTCAAGACGCGCAATGGTTACACGATTTAAAGAACATGTGGCACATTACAGTTATGGGGTAGGATAGATTCGTCAACCATCGCGAAACAGACGCACGACACGGGGCACGACATGAAAATTTTAAATTGATAAGACTTTCGAGCGAGAACGTATGAAGCGATACACATACATAAAAATACAAATCTTCTAAATCGCGATGAGGGCCCGATTCAATCTAGTTTATTCCGGCTATTATAATTAAATTGAATAATGAAGTAATATTGTTCATGGAAGGGTAACTAGCATTTTAATTTTCTTTTGAGGGAATTTTTCACATAACGATACTTGTAATTTTTAACGTTCAAACTTATTCGAGTTAGCAGATATTTTCTCTTCATGGTCTTATGCCGGTCAGATTTTTTAGAAAAAAATTAAATTTAGAAATTCCAAGTTACCCCCAGTCCTCATATAAAAACTAGTCCGTTCTTCGAAAACCTAACTCACTTTTGATTTGGCGCCAACATCGTGACAAACGCGTCCTCCACCTAATTCAAATTTATATTTCGGACGATTCGAAGCGTGCATCATTTCGCGACAATTCAATTCCGTCCGAAACCTACATATGTAAATCGTTTCGAACGGTAAGAGGTCCTAAACGCAACCTTTGCCGTCTATCATTTCGAATTTTATGATCGCTCTATTTATACGGGCGAAGTTCTGAATTCCTGAGGGAAGGCGTATTTTTAGAAAACACACGAATCCGGAAAACGGCCGAAAATAAGAGAGAAAAAAATAATAAAGGTTGCGATGACAACTTCGCGTTCCTTTCTTTTACGTTACTTCTTCTTTCGACTTACCGAAAAAGGCCCAAAATAACGTAATCCTTTCCATGGCGATTCGCACCTATCCCGTATCCCACTCGGGACCGCCGATTGTTATACGATTTTGTCCGTATCGCGCGTTTCGCGTTTCACAATCGAGTTTGGTTTCGATCGAACTTCGACGTTGTACTAAAAACGACTTTGGAACCGCTTCCGTTTCGAATAAATCGCGGCACTCTCAATCCGTCATCGTCGCGCCCGTCGACTTGGAGAATGCGGTCATTTTTTCGCTCCCTGCTTGTTCGTCGCGAGACGACGCTCCCGAGATTCGTCGTAGAGCGCGAGATTCGTATGCAAAATAAGCGCCCGACGGACTGCCCGTTACCGTAAAGTACGCGCCACGGACGCCCGCGGACGTTCCAAAACGTTCTCGGGCGCGTGCGCGGAGAATTATTTTGGCGAGACTTACACGAAATTCGAAAAGGTACGAGAAGCCCGATGTCATTTTCGCGATCGTATCGTTCGACGGTAGGTGCCTGGCGATTTTGAACGAATTTGGTGCGATTACAAGAAAACACCGAAGTTTGGAGCCGTAGATGCTAGTTATTTTATGACCGGGAATTGAAGTGTTCTGGCATGCGGCTTGTGGCATATCAAATTGAAGATTTTCACGTGTAGATTACGATAGAGACATTTGGAACGTCATCAGCCTCATCATAACGCAGCTACCAAGCAAAATATCTTCGAGTCCAATGAGAATTACCAAAGGAAGATGTAAATTCTGACGCTTACAGTTCCTAAAATTAAGGATGAATCGTTTTGGGGACGAATTTCTCGCGATTACGAAATCATGGCGCAAAATTCGAACCAGATGCTAGTGATTTTTGGGCTCATAATTGAAGTTCTGCAAAATATAGCTTATAACATATCGTATTAAAGCTGCTTTTGTGTAGATTATAACGAGACGATTTTCCATGTCTTGAAATTATTTATAATTAGCCTGGGTAAACAGCAGCATAAGTTACGAGAGTCTACATATACACAAAACTGCTCGTATACCTACAGCATCTACTTAGTACTGACCTGAGTGGAGAGTCGGCGATGCTGTCGTAACTTATTTCGTAATTGTACGCTGTTACCACATCCTCAAATTACTTATAACGGAGCTGTCAGTCAAATAGGAAAATAAACATGGAGTTCGGGGAATTACTAGGGAACCAGATGCTAGTGACTTTTCGGCTGGAAGTTGAGGTTTATCACGATACGTCTTGCGCGGCGTCAAATTGAAGCTTTTCTAGCGTAGATTACAACGGGAATAGTATGCACACCCCCGAAAGTCATCATCAATCAGAATAAGTCGGTATGCTGAAAATCACCAAGGAATCATCAGATGCTAGTTACTTTTAGGCTCGCTAGTTGAAGTGTATCAAGATACGGCTTGTGACACACCAAACTGTAGCTTCCTTTGTGCAGATTACAACCGACATATTTCGCACATTACAAAGGTCATCATCACGCAGCTGCCAATCAAAATATCTTCGAATTGTATGTATATTCTACGTTTAGAGTCCCTAAAATTAAGGATGAATCGTTTTGGGACGAATTTCTCGCGATTACGAAATCATGGCGCAAAATCTCGTCCCAGATGCTAGTGACTTTTAGGCTCATAATTGAAGTTTTTGCAAAATGTAGCTCGTGATATATCAAATTAAAGCTCTTTTTATGCAGATTCCGGCGATAACCTCGCGGTCCACATAATTCTGTTTACGACGGTGTTATCGGTCGAAATAACCTAAATTAGTGTGTTTGCAACGTTAAAATTGAATCTTTGCCATCTTTCCACCCGCCGAATTTTGTGCATTAATGCTAAAGTTTCTAACAAACAATGAACCGTACAAAACATCGCGTTAAGAATGTTGTAATCATCAACGGCAGCTGCAACAATTTTTCACGCTTCTAATCGGACTGATATATTCATCTGTTTACGTTCCATATCTATTAATATGTACGTCTTCCATGCATAAATTATTGCGGCAGCTTATGTAATCGTAATCGCAAAACAGACAAGGAAATCGATTCCAATTGTAATAAAAGTCCAATAAATCCTTCGCCGACATGCACGAACACGCAAACATATTTTTCTCGCTGTTCAGAATTAGAGTTATTATTACGAAAGCTAATTTTTATTGTTAAGAACCCCTCGTCTTGTGATTGCCTATTAAATCTTTATAACTTATAAGCTCGCCGGCTATTATTGCTATTAATCTATAAATGAGATAAGTGTGTTATGGAAACTGCGCTAATGGATGATGTCCCAATAGGAGATCGTCTGGATTTCAGACACACGTGTGGTCGCAGCATCGTTGCCTTAAATTAAAAATCGAATTAACGACTTCTGTCCAATTATCATAAAATAAAAAGAAATATATTTTCGTATGACCATTTAATTTCTGAATAAATCTTCTCGACACTTCGATTTTAATTATTACTAATGTTTTGAAGTAACTTTTAAAATCAAAACCAGATTAAATCGAATCCGATAATTAACTGGCCGATTTCACCAATAATCAATTGTTTTTTAGCTGAACGCACGTGCTATTGACGTTTTAGAATCGCCAACTAACTTCTTCCGATTGAACGCACCCAATTTTAACGTTTTCGATCTATGACATAAACTTTCATTTCGGTTGAACGTACCTAATTTGAACGTGCTCTAACTACTATCTTTAGCTCAACGTATACAATTCTGGCGTTTTGAAGTTGACAATTAAAGCCTAGCTGTCAAAAACAACTTCCTTAGCTCAACGCATTTAATTTTGATATTTTGAAATTTGCTTATCAGTTTGACATATTTGACTTTTTCAGCTGAACGCGCCCAATTTTGGCGTTTTAAAACTATGATGTAATCTTTCTCTTTCAGTTGAACCGTGGATAGAACGCATCTCAGTGTGGCGTGTTTAAATCACTTACCCACTTCTCTAGTTGAACTTACCCAACTTTGACATATTACAACTGTCAAATAACTTTTCTTTTGCTGGAACCGTGGGTTGAACGCGCCTAAGTTCGGCGTGTTCAAACTACTTACCAACTTTCTTAGCTCAACGTATCCAACTTTGACGTTTAAAAATTGCCAAATTTGTGAACTTTTCCATCCACCAAGTTTGACGTGTTTCAACTACTTACCCACTTTTCTAGTTGAACACAACCAACCTTGACATATTGAAACTGTCAAATAAACTGTTCTTTCGCTGGAACCGTACATTGAACGCAAGTTCGGCGTGTTCAAACTAATTACCAACTTTCTTAGCTCAACGCATCCAACTTTGACGTTTAAAAATTGTCAAATTTGTCAACTTTTCCACCAACCAAGTTTGACGTGTTTCAACTACTTACCCACTTTTCTCGTTGAACACAACCAACTTTGACATATTGAAACTGTCAAATAAACTGTTCTTTCGCTGGAACCGTACATTGAACGCAAGTTCGGCGTGTTCAAACTACTTACCAACTTTCTTAGCTCAACGCATCCAACTTTGACGTTTAAAAATTGTCAAATTTGTCAACTTTTCCACCAACCAAGTTTGACGTGTTTCAACTACTTACCCACTTTTCTCGTTGAACACAACCAACTTTGACATATTGAAACTGTCAAATAAACTGTTCTTTCGCTGGAACCGTACATTGAACGCAAGTTCGGCGTGTTCAAACTACTTACCAACTTTCTTTGCTCAACGCATCCAACTTTGACGTTTAAAAATTGTCAAATTTGTCAACTTTTCCACCAACCAAGTTTGACGTGTTTCAACTACTTACCCACTTTTCTCGTTGAACACAACCAACTTTGACATATTGAAACTGTCAAATAAACTGTTCTTTCGCTGGAACCGTACATTGAACGCAAGTTCGGCGTGTTCAAACTACTTACCAACTTTCTTAACTCAACGCATCCAACTTTGACGTTTAAAAATTGTCAAATTTGTCAACTTTTCCACCAACCAAGTTTGACGTGTTTCAACTACTTACCCACTTTTCTAGTTGAACACAACCAACTTTGACATATTGAAACTGTCAAATAAACTGCTCTTTCGCTGGAACCGTGCATTGAACGCAAGTTTGGCGTGTTCAAACTACTTATCAACTTTCTTAGCTCAACGCATCCAACTTTGACGTTTAAAAATTGTCAAATTTGTCAACTTTTCCACCAACCAAGTTTGACGTGTTTCAACTACTTACCCACTTTTCTAGTTGAACACAACCAACTTTGACATATTGAAACTGTTAAATAAACTATTCTTTCGCTGGAACCGTGCATTGAACGCGCCTAAGTTCGGCGTGTTCAAACTACTTACCAACTTTCTAAGCTCAACGCATCCAACTTTGACGTTTAAAAATTGTCAAATTTGTCAACTTTTCTCTTGGTTGAACGTACCTAATTTTGATGTGTAGAAACTACTTACTAAGTTTATTTAGCTGAACGTACACATATCTGACGTGTTGGAACTCTCAATATTTTGAGCTGTGTGCAGTTAATTTTGTCGTGTTAAAATTGACAATAAACTTTTCTTCATTGTCAAAACAACTACTTTAGTTGAACGCATTTTACTTCGATATTGCTAATTAATCTTTTCGGCTGAACGTATCCTATTCAAATAATGAACTGTTCTTTCGCTCGAGCCGTGGATTGAACGCATCTCAGTTTGAGGTGTTCGAACTACCTACCAATTATCTTGGCTAGACGCTTCCAATTTTGATGTTTTCAAACTGTCGAGCCTTTCTTTCTTACTTACTAGCTTTATTTAGTTGAACGTACACAAGATTGACATGTTAAAACTGTCAATTAATATTTTCAGCTCTGCGCTGCCGAAATAACTTCTCTAACTAACCGCATTTAGTGTTGATATTTTGAAAGTGCTAATTAACCTTCTCGGCTGAACGTATCCAATTCTGACGTTTAAAAACTGTTAAAATAAACATACGTTTCGGTTGAATCGTGGGTGGTGCGTTCAAAATTGACGTGTTTAAACTACTAGTAGCTGATCGCGCCCAATTTTGACGTTTTAAAAGTGTCAAACAATCTTTTTTTGGCTGAGCGCAATTTATACGTTTTAAAACTGTGATAAGAACTTTGCTTTCGAACGCCCCTCAGCTTGACGTGTTAAAATTAGTTACCAACTATTTTAGCTGAACGTAGAAGATGTTGACGTATTGAAAGTGTCAATTAAGATTTTGAGTAGTGTTGAGTAGAATTCCATCGAATTTGCCAATAGACTTCTTGTTACTTCTACAACTGTAACATGCACAAATGTCAATTGTAGAACGATCCCGTTTCGGCTGAACTCACCCGATTTCGACAGTTATTTTAATTGATTTGTTGCATTCGCCGTTAATTTTAATAGCAATCTATTGTTTGTTACTTCTATAGTTTTAGCGGCTTTTTTGGGTTGAACTCGTCCGAGTTTGACAGTTAATATTTATTTCAATATTTCGTAGTTGCCGTAGTTGAACTGAGATTCTCCTTGTGCAAGGTTGACATTTATAAGTGTCGATTGTTTGAAAATTTTTGGCTGAACTTACTGGATTTTAACGATTAATATTGAATCAGTTTACGTTATGAACTCGAATTGTCCACTTTCTTGTTAAGAATAGAACTTTATCGAATTTTCCAATAGATTTCTGGTTACTTTTGCAACTTTGACGTGCACAAATGTCAATGGCAGGACGATCCCGTTTCGGCTGAACTCACCCGATTTTGACAGTTAATTCGATCAATATGCTACATTCATCCGATTTTGGACATTCTTTCAAATAGAACGCGGTTGAATTTAACACCAATTTTTCGTTCATTACTTCTGTAGTTTTAACGGCCTGTTTTTGGTTGAACTCGTTCGTGTTTGACAGTTGATATTTAATAGCCGTCACAGTCGCACTGAAATTTGACAGTTCGTTTTTTCTTCTGCAACTTTGACATTTGTCGATAGCTTAAGAACCTCGTTTTGGCTGAATTTATCGGATTTTGACGTGTTGAGCTGGATTGATTGCTTTTAATGTTGAACGCTCTCAAATTATCCACTAGCTATTTATTTGAGTGATGCTGTGGAAGCAATGATAACGACCTGGAAAGGTTAAAGGATATTTTTCATCTTCCGTTTTAGAGGGAGATCGGTAATAATGACAAAAGACACTCGATATACATCTTTTTTTTTCTTTATACACTTACATCAGTTTATACCATCGGTTACACACAACATAGTCAATATTTTTAATGTACAGCGAGTTAAGTATAAAAGTCACAATCATGCAATGTTTTCTTTCTTTTCAGGCACTGTTTAATTTAATTTTTTTATTCAATAGTATAGGTGTAATAAGTAGTAATAATAGTAATAAGTAGTTATAATTACAGTTCTCTTAATTACTATTTTTTCTCATTATTTTAAAAAGTACTTTTCCGAGTGTATGAATAATATCTATTGCTTGCTTGCATATCCTTAACGATACTGAATCAACATATTTTTATTTATATCGACCGTGATATGTGACAATATAAAAATTTCTTATCCTCTTGCTTTTTCTAATATATTTAAGAGAAAAATCGTGAGAAAGTCCTTTTATAATTACACTTAGTGAGAATTATCTAAAAAATTATCATTTTTCCATTCGACCGATTAAAAAAATCCATTCAATCTCTTTAAGGATACAGGATAAGCTTATACGTCGATGAATGAGATGAGGATGATGCCGTGGAACGTGGGGAGGGAACGGGGGCATGGCGATTAATTACAATGAGATGTTAATTTTAAGTGGGCCACGGTACACTATTAAAATAATACACCAAAATATTCCTTTTCTACATACGACGTTTAATATGGGATCTCGAGGTGTAAAGATTTAATTTTTTATTTTTATGTTACAATGTAAATCAGCCCTGGTTTCTCTCATTTTATTTCCTGGAGGGTGGTGGTGGTGGTAGTGGTTATTTATATGTATGGGTATGTAATGTATATGTATAGAAAAAATGCGATGACATGATTTGTTCGTCTTCTTCGATGATACAAGGGGGAGATCTAAAACAGAAACCAAAACAAAAATTCTACGGTGCTGTCTTTTTATACACATCTTCACATTCCTACGATCCTATTTTCTAACGACAGAAAAAATATCTTAACGAGTCGATGTGAGTCGACTAAAAAACAAGTTGTGTATATAATAATATATATTGATATAAAAAAGACACTTTCAATAAAACTTAAATGTAAGAAAGTCCTTAGGGATTAGATATACATTTCGGTAAAATTTTTGATAACGCTTAAACTAGGACGTTTGTGATTTTTATAATATTTTTAAAATTTCGAGTATGAGTAAATTTTCCTTGAGAAAGTTTTAAGTAGCTTCGCTTTCGCCATTCTGATCATACCCATTAAATAGCAGCAGATTATAACAGCGTTTCTTTTAATTTGCAGCCCACCAGGTATTGCCTGTTTACACCTTTATTACTAATGGTTACAAACACAAATTTTTCAATAGCAATAGAAAAGACAACAGTCTAGGTCCATGTGGACTTAAATTTTCGAAAGTAATTATTTCAGCGGGCAGTAAATCACCGCTAGGATCACGAAAATAAATCCAAAACTTTTATTGTTTATATATTATTCTGTAAAATTACAAATGATAGGTTCTTGATTTTTCAGAACTAGGAAATTTTCTTTTTACGACTCAATTTTTGGATATTTTCCAAATTTCAAACAATTATTTCGGTACCTAGAAACGTGCCCCCCTCTTCGACACCACCGCACACTTGAAGAGTGCAGGTTCGGGTTTTTCAGAATTCGGAATTTTTAATTTTTCCTTTTTGATGGAGTTACTCAATTTCGAATGTTAAACAAATTTCAAACTATTTTCCGGGACGCCAAAGACGTGCTCGCCCCTCTGGAGGAGTGTCTAGCTTCTGGATTGTCAAGAACTCAACATTTTTAATTTTCTTTTTCGAGATAGCTCTTCAATTTTTTTCTTCAATACTACAAATTTCAAATAATTTTTGGGGAAGCCAAAAACTTGCTTCCATTCTTTGAAGGTGTTTAGGCTCTGGATTAATAACTCGAATTTTGTTATTTCTTTTTTAGGGAATATTCTGCAAATTTCAAACAATTTTCTGGAACGCCTAGGACGGGCTCGTCCCCTCTTGAGGAGTGTTTAGCTGCTGTATAGTTAAGAACTCGCAATTTTTAATTTTTTCTTTTTGAGGGAGATTGGGGGCGAATTTTAAACATTTTCTTATGAAATCAGAAACGTTCTCCCTTTCTCCCGTAATGTTTAACTTTTGGATTGTCAAGAACTCAATATAAAAAGAAATTTTTTTTTTTCGAGATAGCTGCTCTAATTTTGGATATTCTACAAATTCCAAACAATTTTTTGGGAAGCCAAAAACTGGCTCCCCCTTCTTTCAGGGTGTTTAGCTTCTGGATTGTTAATAACTCGAATTTTTCAATTTCTTTTTTAAGGGATATGTTGCAAATTTCAAGCAATTTTTTGTGGAACCTAAAAACGTGCTTCCCCCACTTTAGGGATGTTTAAGTGCTGGGTTTTTAAGAATTTCGAAACTTAAAGATTCATTTGGAGGGACTGGGGACCGGGGTCTACTACATCCCCCAAGCTTCTACAATTTTAGCTTTAGTCCGGCTTGGAGCTTGTTGATCATCAAGAAACGAATAATCGTTATCAAAAATTTTATCATACGACAATAATAACATACGTAAAAAAAATTAACTAGATAAATCGGAGACCATTTGAATCTTCTTGATTTTTATTAATATTTTTTTATTACTTTTCATATACATTTTTTATTCGGAAAATATTCTGCTTAGTTCTCACTTTTAAGCTATTTTAATTTACAAAACTTCATAAACTTTAACTATCATTCCCCTCCTATATCTCTCGCTCAGAATGGGTTTTTTTCTCCTTTTTATTTTATTTTATTTCTTTTTTTGCTTAAATACAATCCGGCCTATTTTTATTTAGTAAATTTATTATTAGCTATTAAAAAATATTCAAGGCACAAAGTTCAGTTTTCCTGATTATGTTCGTCTTCTCTTCGTCTATCTATGTAGGATATTTTGTCCGGCTCTTTATCGTTCGTTCGAGGTATTTTGAATAAAAAATATTTTTACGGTGTATGTAGCGTAGATTTCGATCGAACTAAGCAGAAGATTTGTTTTCGATTTTTTTCTTTTTACATTTTTTCCGACAAGGACACATCGCGACGTAACACCAATCGATTTCAACGAAACTCGTGTAAACGGAAACGATAACAAATCAAATACAGTACACGAGAAAAAATAAAAATAAACAAGATATATGTAGATACGAACACGGAACTCGAAGGTTGGTGGTCGGAAACATTACCACTGCGTTAAACGACCTTACCAACAAAAATTTACTATACAGACTTATTAAATCGGGTGTGAATTTTCCAAACTTGATTTATCTCGAAAATGCCACTACGTCGTATCCGTTTACCCAAATATACTTGACATAATTATCGATGTCGCGATGTCTCCTTGTGAGATACGATCCATTCTTTCACCGCGCTCTGAGTCCTTACGATTTACATTTTAAACTGTACGCGTCGTGTAATTTTACTGAGATCATTAAAACTGGAGAGCGAAAAAAGAATACGATTATTTTTTTACTATTTCTAATTATGTTTTAAGATAATAATAATAATAATAACCTCGATTATAATTAGATTATAATAATACCTTATATATGTAGTAAATATTTTTAATTTTTTCCAATTTTTTATATATAAAATACATTATAATTTCAGACAATTTCAAGAGGGGAAGGGGCGAAGTGGAGGAGCAACGTAATTTGAAACAAAGACGGGAAATTGAAGGGTTCGGAATCAACTCGATGCTAAATCGAATTATCAAAAATTATAATGTGATCCGAACCGAAACGAAACGGGGGAAAAATAGAATAAAAAAATATGAACACAACCGATACAACACTACATAGTAATAATATAATAATAAGTCTCCTTTAATCGCGTGCACTCGCCTTGTAGTAGAGTCTATCGGTACGCGTAAACAACGAAACACAAACACATTTATGCTCTAAACGAAATCATGATTATACTGGTCCGGACTGTATATTTGCCGTGGCGTTGTGAACTAACTTATGGCTACCATGGTAGGGGACGTACCCCGATTCGCAAAAAATCCGAAAAGTTCCAAATGCGGACCGCATTGCTGTTTGTAGCTGTCACACTTTCAAAAGTACGTCATCTGCGCAATACACCAAATTGCGTCGGGCGAGTCTACTTTAGCTCGCCTTCTTGATTCGAGGGAGTCTTCTTAGCGGTGGTGTCAATTATGGATGATGCATAGATGTTCTCGTCGATTTGGTATTATTACATTCTATAATAACCTCCCTTCGTTCCCGCAAACATTCGTTAGTACAACTTGACATGACGTAATATGTGTTATCTAGCGCAGATTCGGCGTCACGGCAAATGATCCGGACTGTACTTATCTAATAATAATAATAATAATGACAATAACCAGATGTAATCTTCATACACAATCGAGAAATATCGGGTGAGGTATAAGGACGAAGTATCGTTCGAAACTGACCGGTAAAAATATCGAAAATCCCCTCAAAAATAGGACAGAAACGTCGTGTTGGGAATCGTACACATCAAAAATACGCATAAAATGCATCCTTATTGGACGTGGAGAGGGGGAAGATGGGACCCCAACTCTGAAAACGATTTCATTTTACACACGAAAGGATATCGCTTCGAATTTCATTTTTGACCATTTTTTCTCATAATTTTAACCCCTTAATGCGGTGTTTTGCACATGTGCAAAGCCACATTTAAATGCATGGAATGTATCTTTGCACGTATGTCAATATAAGTAGTAATGGCTAAATCGTCAATTTTTTTTTAAATTTATAGGCTATATTGCCCTTTGTGGTTCTAATAGAGACAAAAATTGTTTTAAACATTTCCATTTGTTCTAACCGTAGAAAGTAAATATTTATCGTATAATACTTATTATATTATACCACAAAATACTACTTATGCGCAATTTTGTACATCTGCAAAATTAACAGACGGCCTTATTTCCTTCAGTTACAGTTCTAACATTTTTTTCATTAAAGGGTTAGAATTACAAATTTCGTTTTGCGACTCGACCCAAAAAAAAAACGACAATTCCGGTTTTTATGGCGTGCGTTTTGGTAATTCTTTTTTTTAATTCCAATTTTCCGATTTTTTCCCATACTAAAATTGATGGGAAAAAATTGATTTATTTTGGGGAGAGAGGTATACCGGGAAATTTTTGATTTTAGGTGTCGATCTCAACATATTGGATCGCCAAGATTAAGAATTAAGTACAAAAACAGAAAAATTTAAAAAAATTATACAGTATAACATTGTAACATGAACTATGTTACAGCCTAAATTCGACTATACCGTACTAATGTACTAGTCCCGTCCTACTTCCACCTTTAATGCAAGTTTCCTTTATATCGAATTTCAGTTTTTCACAGGTACGTTACAACCGAGTTATGCTGTATATATTTTTATCATTTTTCTTCGAATATAATCAGTAACACTCTCCTACTCGTCATCGTACCTCCCCGATTTGAAATAATAACGCGAGAAAATCGCAAGTAAACATTAAACAAAAACAAACTAGAAAAAAAAAGTTACTAAAATTCACCTTCCTGTCTTCCGGAGGCAAGATAAAAACGTTTAAGGTAGGGGGAAACCGATGTACGTATTATATTTCGACAATTTCGATCTACAAATATTTATATATATATATATACTTATATCCTTATCGTAAGACCTTATCTATGTGATGTGTGTTAGAGAGAGACAGACAAACGGATGGAACGTGTAACGTGTTCTTAAGGGTGTCGAAAAGGGAGGGATGAACGGTGAAAAGGGTTTTTTTCCGAAGGTGAAACGTCTCTCTGCGTGTATGATGTCGTGATGACGTATCGCGATGATGATGCCGTTATTTACCTAAATATGAACGCGTTTTTTGTTAATTTTTATTTTTCAAATGTTTTACTTTTAATGAAGGCAGAGATGGTAAAAGACCTGAGCATCCCACCGTTTCCGTGTGGTTTTTTCCTTTTCCTTATCTAAGATTTTTATTTTCTTTTTCTTTTTTTTTTTTTTAAATTAAAATTTCGCTAGCTATCTAGGAGAGAACACCACCAGATTGCTTCTTTTAGCTTCTCGTTTTCAATCGATTTTTCTACGCATAAATAAGTCTCTTTGAGAATGAGTCTTTAACGTGGCCTACTAAATCGGCGGTCGCGTTCTCCTATCGTCGTAGAATCAGCTAAAGTCTTGCGGCTGCAGCTGTTGCTGTTGTTGTTGTTGTTGTTGTTGTTGTTGCTGTTGTTGCTGCTGCGGCAGTGGCGGAGGCGGCACTTGCACTAAGTTACCGATCCAACTCGCCGCCTGCTCGTAGTGTTGTTGTTGTTGTTGTTGTTCGTTGATAGCGGGCCGAGACCTGATCTCGATGACGTTGCACATCGCCTGTTCCTGGACGACGCCCGGATTTGGGGGCGGATAGCGCATGTGGTCCGGATGCCCGTAGTAGGCGGGAACACCCGCTCCGATGATCGTGACCAACTGTTGCGGTTGCTGCTGCTGTTGGGGCGAATGTTGCGGCGGTGGCAGGGGCGGCAATTGCGCCGGCGGTTGTTGAGGTTGCGGGTGTTGTGTCACTAGCTGTTGTTGTTGTTGTTGCTGCGGGTCGACGACGTCTTCGGCCATTTCCGGGTGCATCCGGTAGTAGGCGGAAGGGGAGCGGGCCCTAATTCCGGCCTTTGTCATTTGCTGTTTGTCTGTAACGCTGCATTTATCTGAGACCAAAGGTCCTTCTTGCAGGACTTCGATCTGAAAAAGAGAAAATGAATAAATAAAGGAGAGAGAGAGAGAGAGAGATCCTCTGATGATTTTATGGCAGAAAATCAGTTTCAATATCCCTGAAGAAGTTGCCTATGCGGGCGCAGAACCGTCGGGTATCGAATACTGACATATGGTAAAACCCGAAACATCGTTACCAAGACGAATGGGAATTTAGAACCAAACTAACACTCGCTGTACGTATTACCTACATACGTCACTTACCTTTTAATGGACTGTAACCATTCCTTAAATTGGGCACTGCCTTCGGGCGTAATTTGAAAGGCGGCTCGGGCCGCCATTACGATATTGACGAAATCTTCGTAATCGGCCGGCGTGACGTGATAGAGCTTCTGATGCATGCATTGGATGTACATCTGCTGACATTTCTGAACGAGCGGCGTGAGGGCGGTGCGCAGGTGCTGCATGACCAGGCCCGGATTGTTCCTGGCTAAGTATTGGGCGGACTCGATCGCCACGTCGTACAATACGAATGGACTAACGATTGAGTTGACGGCGCAAATGCAGAATTGATGGAGGTATTGAGTACCTAAAATAAAAGGGGGCGAATGGATCAGTACGATAATAATAAAAAAATTATGTGTACAGTTCATACGCGGTAGAAGTGGAACCTTCAGAAAAGTAAATTGCGAGAGAATGAGACGAATGCAGTATCAGGAGTGGGATAATTGTAGGGTATATTTATTATAATTATTATGCGTGTAGTTCACACGCGGTAAAAGTGAAACCTTCAGAAAGGTAAACTGCGAGACAATGAGACGAATGAAGTATCAGTGGTGGAATAATTGTAGGGTTTATTTATTATAATATTGGTACCAAAGCTTCGTAATGCGCAGGCGCACACACGTACTAACCATGTACACATAGAACGCTTTGACCGAAGCAAGTAGTGATAGAAGAAATCTTTATTTTAAATAAACTTTATTTACTATTATTTATTTATTAAATAACAGTTTCGACCGTTATTATTTTGAAATAACGGTTGCAGAATAACAGGTTATTGTTATTTCGTATTCAACATTTTTATAAATATTTTTTTATACAACATTGTTCTTTTCTTTTATTTTACAATTGATAATTTAAATGCATACAATTATTTAGAAAATATTTGTATAATAAACCTTCGATTCGATGCTAACTGGCGCCATAATTACTGTCCGAAAGTTATTTTTCTACGGAGTTGTAACTGTGGTTTCGATCAAACAGTCGTAACTTAAGCAAGTATTAGGCAATGAAATATAGCTACTATACGGCACCTTTTTTCTCGGTTCGGATCGACAATACGCAGGCGCACACAAGCACATATACAGCTCGTGTAATGGATCTTTTTACACACCACTGTTGAATGACGCACCAAAGATCGCCGGTTAATCTAACTACAGTTCGTCTAATGATTCTTTTTACACACGCTACTGTTGATGACACAAGCAACGATCGCCGGTTAATCTAACTATCCTTATTTATCGGTATCGAATATTCAAGTACGTATGTCTGACACAGAAGTTATATGTAAACTATTACGTTAATCAATTGACTGTTAGAGAAGTGCAGATTATTTCAATACATTATGTATATAGTGCTTAACTTGAACTAGGAGTACCGATTTGATTCGTACGGATAAAAATAGATGACGTGTGTAAAAAGATCCATTGGACAAACTGTATATAGAATGCTTAGTGGACAGGAGTGGGGGAGGGGGAGGGGGGCTATTCTATCTCACTCTCTCGCAGGATAAATCCTATAGATGTATACGTTTGTTTTTCTTTAGTGTCGCTTTTTCGTTTCATCAAGTTTCAAATCACTCACAACGATGCTAAAGAAGTTTTCACTTCAAAAGGAAATTGGGGCAGCATGTTTACATTATATTGATTTTGACCGTGGTGGATATGACGGTTGATCAACGTTAATCATCGAATAAGATCTTACCTAAATGTTTCGAAATCCTCAGCAACCATTTGACATCCTCCCCGTACGGGGGATTCCTCGCATATTTCGCTTGGGGTCGATCGTCGTGCACCCGCCTCGCTAGCGTTTCCATCGCCAGCATTCCCGCCCCGTAAGCGGCTAGGAGATATCTCAACTGTATCTGACTGAACTGTTGCGGTCGGTGTGGTTGTCTAGGGGCGGCTTGTGGAGGTGGCGGCGGCGGAGCTTGCACCATCCCCGACGGATTGTTCGACTGCAGAGGAAGAGGATAGACGTGTCCGGCTGGAACCGGCGCTGATCTCAAGTTCGGCGATTGAGCAATGGTCACAGCCGCCCCGTAATACTGCATTTGCGGGCCCGCGTTCGGCGGCGGATAGTTGGCCTGGGCAGGGGGCGGCATCTGATAGGGTGGTTGAGCGTTGGGCGGTACCTGATACGATCCCTGTTGCGTCGGCGGCGCGATATTTGCGTACGATTGTTGATTGGTCGTGTGCGGCGGGTATTGGAATTGGGGCGGGGGCAGATACATCTGCACGTGCGTCGGCGGTGGCGGTTGGTGCAACTGGACAGCGTGGGGGTGTATAGGGCCCCCGTAACTGACGTGATGCGGATGTATTCCTTGAACGGTGAAACTGTACGGGGCGACGGCATAAGGCATCGACATACCGAGCGGCGCCAACGTCGTTACCGCCGGATGCTGATATGGAGGCGGAGGGGCGGTCGTCACGACGACCGGTCCGCTATTAGTTATTACCGGAGTGCCGTTCTGTCCCGGTAAGCCGGGTGGAATTTGCATTTCGGAATTAGGCTCGATCATCGCCACTAAAGCTCCGTGAGGATCTAACAGCGCGTCGTGCGGCAAATCGTTTTCGATCAGCTGTTCACCGCCGGGCGTGTGACGCACGTACAATTCGTACCAGTACTTCGCGACTTGGAAAAGCACTTCGGGATAGACTCCGCCCCCTTTGGCCGCGTTCTCGACCGTTAAACACGCGTGTTCGAGCATGATATCACTCTGTTCTTTACATTGCAAGATGGCGCGGGTGATCTCGTTGGGATTCAAGGCGTGGGAGTGAGGTAAACAGGAAAGAGCCAGTTCGGCGGCCGCACGAACCATGTTGGGATCGCAACCGCGAGACGCGCGGTCGGCTATGCTGGCCACTTCCGGTGGTGTCAGATGACCTTCCCAAGTGTCGATTAGGAAGGATATAGCTGCCGCTCCGATTTCCATTGCTTGCCCTGCGGGCACACAGAAAAAAATGAATTCATACTTTCATAGTTTGCAGAATAATATAGTTCTTATTCAAACGTGTTGTCCTGTAATTGGAATGTAATGTTCTGTTGGGTAAATAAATAAATAATTAAATAATCTGGGCGATTCCCTACATAACGTAGTAAGCTATTGCACAGCTACCAACTGGCTGCCAAAGTAACGCATCTAATTATAGTATAACTCGGTTATAACTAGAGTTTGTTAAGAAGGTGGTAGCTGCAACCATTATCGACAAACGAAAGGATATTCCTTTTTGAAGTGAATACTTCTTAAGGGACACTTTACCGGCTCGGGCGTAAGCGTAACCGTAAGCGTAAACGTAAGAGCGTTAAGCGTATATATGTATATATGCATCTAGAGCTAAGTTCAGAGTAGTTGAGTAGTAGAGAGGGCGTAGAAAATGTCTTGTAGAGTGTAGGTGTGGTAAGGGTAATTTTACTTATTATTATTTATATAAAACACCTTGCACAGCTTTAATAATATTCCACTTTTTCTTGAATAGTTAAGGCATTGTGGCGCCATTTATTTTCTACGGACATTTTATAAGAAAAAACATGTGTAACTGTCTGTGAATATCATCTAATGCTGACATCACCGTAACTTAATGTTTCGCTTGACGCTTCGGTTGTGAATTTACAAAACCCGGGAAATCCCGGTGGAATGTTTCAACATTCGGAGAAATTAGTACGCTATAAACGAATTACGCGCGTGGCTGCTGCCTGGATTATATACTTTATATCAAAAGTAAGTTATATAAGAAAAGTATATTATTAAGCATTGTGGGACCTGGCCGAGACCGTTGAATTAAGTACGCTATAACCGAGTTATACTGTAATTAGAACGTTATATATAAAATCACCCAGATTATTTTCTGAACATTTTGGTTCTTGGAAATAATAATATTGAAATGAAATCACTATGACTAACCTGTAATCCACGAAACGTGCGACGAGTAAGTTCGACTCAACCAATTGGGACTAACGCAATTGTGCAAGCCCAACGCGTACAGGCCCAGTTGAAAAGCGCACATGTGCAGCGCCCGATTCGGGCCGTGATGGTTTTGACTGGTCGACGGTTGAGTGAACAACGAAGTACTACTATTACCGCCCGCTTTTGTCAGCACCGTTTTCGCCAGTTCGAACATGAAATGAGCTCCCGCTTCGGAAGGCTGGTTCGGTATCGAGGGATAAATCCTTTTGCCTTTGTAGCGCAGCTCTTTGGTTCGGGTCACCTGAACGTTGGGCGTTTGCGTCGGAACCGAAGAAGTGGTCGGTCCGAGAGATAACGCGGCGATTCCTTGTTCGACTTCGGCGCTGGTTGAGCTGTGAGGACGACTACCGCCACCTGGTGAAGGAGTGGTAAAGCAAAAGTAACCGTCAAAAACGTACTTGACTTACCGATGTCGGAGGGGACGATCTCCGCTGGCGGTATAAAAGAGCTGAGAGGCGAAATCACTTTATCGCATTCCTCCCGTTTAAGATTCGAAAACTGGCTCTTGATCGGCGGGTTACTCGAGTAATAGGAGCTCATGATGGGCGTCTTGATCAGCTGGTGTATCTCTCTATCCAATAGACGATCCATTATCCTCGCGATTTTCCAACAATCGTCCTTGTAGAACACCAATAGGATTATGGCCAGATCGCCTCGCTGCCGTCGAGTTCCTTCGCATAAAAGTGGATGGTCGGCTTCCGAAACGTTAGCTTTCAATCCCAAAGCGGCTACGGCCGCTTCGAAACCTAACGGTTCGTCGGTGGGTAAGCGCATGCTCAACACCCTGTTTCGATCACGACCGACGAAAGCCGGCATTACCAGTGCGTCGAAGATGAAGCTCGCCAACATGATGGGTAGTAGGGCTTCGCCTCGCGATTTCAACGTACCCTCCTTCAATTGTTCGGCGCGTTCGCGCAAGATCTGCAACTCCTTATGGCCAAGCGGGATCTTCTTCAGGAGATTGACCAGATCCGATTCCTGATTTGCCAATTTCACTTCCAGCGGCTTCGTACTGGCCGGAGGTCGGGCCATTTCGAGCCCGAACATGCCCACCTTAAAGGCCAGGTGATAGTGCTCGCAGTTTTCGGCGAGAACCGAACAGAGGAAGGCGCATTTTGATAGGGTGCCCGAAGCGAGACAACTCAGCTGGTGAGAGGCGGGATTTACTTGTTGTTTCTTGCCTTTACGCTTCGGAGCCGGCGGTATATCGATCATGAGATCGGGTGGATTCGCCAGGAGCTCTTCAGCCAACTTGATGGCCAACGTGCACGCTTCGCGGCTGTGACCGTGAGCGTGCAGGCCTTCGGCTCTCGCGAATAGAACGTCCCACGGATCGTCCGATCGGCGAAGGCTTGTGAAGTCGTTCTTGTCGGAATCATCGTTTACCTGGAAATTGAAGATAAGTTTTGGTTTAGGAAGGGACCGTTTGCCGCTACGCTGAATCCACGCAGCGATTGGCCAAAACATAACATAACTGACACCGGGGCTATGTTTAAAACGTTTTGGAATTTCTACGTGTTTAAATTACACATCATGCGTTTTCTACGAGGCTTAGTATGAAGATCTCGGTTTACTCAACAGAAATAGCCAAGCCATTTCCTACAAAAGCGCGCAACACTTGAATGTCTCCGACCAACATCCTAGACCTTACGAGTGTGTCCGGCGAGTGTATACTCTGTTTATTCAACAATAATAGTTCAATTCATAGTAGATAGTGCGGTAACCACCAAAAATAATTTTTTAAATCTACAACGTACAGGTTATGTGTTGTTTGTTTTCAGTAAAGTTACAGTTCTTGTCATTTCTTTTAGTGACACCGATTGGAACTATTTAAATTTACCGTGTAAAATAATGTAAAATCATTAAAGAAAAATTCGCGCAATTAAAGGGTAAAAAAGTTAATGTAAAATCTTACTTGCGCGTCCTTTTGCATATCGTTAGCGATGCCCACATCCTTCGTATTGAAATAGTAAACGTTATACTCATCCCCGGAATTGGACGAAGAGGTCGATTCGTCCTTGGAAGGTCTGCGTGAAAGTTCCTTGCCGCCCGACGCGCTCTGGAGCTCGTCCAGGTCCTTCGGCAATCCGCCCATTTTGACGAAATCCTTTTTAACGTCGCTATCGTCGCTGTTGCTCGATCGCTGCAACGAAGCGGCCGTATCTTGATTGCTGCTGCTGGTGCTGCTCCCCGAATCGCTACCGACGCCTTCCTGCGAGTCCGAATCCAAGGAACGGATGAGACCGTGACTGCGCGTGCGCAAGAACTTCATATCGTCGTCGTTCTCGCAGAAACCCTCGCTGCTCACGCTCGAGCGATTGCCGTCGCGCGACAACCGACAGGCGTGCGCGTGACGGTACTCGCTGAGGATGGTCGTGACGTAATCGTAACTAGGCACTCTGGTTATATGCATCGGAAGATGATGATGATGATGGTGCGAATGGAGGCTGGACTGCGGATGTTCGCAATTCAACACGGCCTTGCTCGAATTCACTTGGGGGATGACGCTGTCCGATTTGGAATCGCCCGAATGTCTAAAACAAGTGAATGGACAATGGTACATCGGATTCGCGTCCTCAGCGTAGGTGATGCCGGGCATCGGATAGTCGTCCCAATCCAAATAGCAAGCCTCTATGGCGGGCTTGAAACCGGTAAACACTTCCAGATCCATCTTTAAGCTGCCGTTCTTGTTGGAGTTCGACTGCGACGTGGAAGAATTGCGGCACTTGCTCACTTTCTCGATGATCTTGAAGTGCCACGTGGTAAAGCGGTTGTGGAGCATGTCGCGTTCTTGGGGAGACAGGCCCGGATTCAGGGCGGCCAGTCTCCACAGCACGACCACTTCGTCGCAAAGGGAAGAGCACGCGTGCTGCGAAGCGTGGGTGTTGCTATTCACGTTGTTGTGTTTACCGCCGCCTCCACCTCCGTATCCGGAACTTCCGTTCAGCAGCGCAACTTTAGTATTGAACCACCACACTAGAATCTGAAAGGGGCATCGGTAAAATTTATTTGGTAATATAGTGTTACAGCCGTCGATTAGAATAGATTGAGGAAAATTTATGGGGGTGCGCATTTCGACAGCCGTGCTAGCATCCTCAGTGTAAACGTGTAGATTTTTTTTTTTAGTGAGTTTGATCACGGTTAATTATTTTATTATGATGCGTCTTAGTATTCTGGGCAACCAGCGGTAATTACGAAATAAGTTACAACAGTCTACATACAGGGTGTAACTGTGAAAATAATTAATTTATTAATGTGGTAAAGCTGGTATGGTATAGTTAACGTAATCAGAAAAAACAATGGCAAATCACGCGAAACGTTTTTGCTTGGTTTTAATAAAATTTTGCTCCCCTACATTTTTACATTACGGTACTGCGTTCCTCGTAGACGTTGATTTGAGAGGTAAGGAATTTTTAAAAGTCGAAATGAATAGTCGGGCATTCAGGCAGTATCCGGGTATTCTACAATGTAAGCAGATGGTTTCATTGAAATAGCATCGTTTTAAACGAGATCAATGGTCCCAACTGTGATGTGTAATTGTGAAGTGTGTCCTGTAAAGTGAATGTGATCAAAGGTAAATCCAAGTTTTACCTATGTATGTCATTGAGGATGACAACATAATTCCCGAAATCCGTTTGATTTAGATTATCCTAAAGGCGCGCTCACCTGTTCGCATGCCATGCACTCGTCGGTAATTATTTCCAGAAGAGGTATGGCGTTTCGGTCATTTCTCTTGAACATCTCCCGGACGATGCTCAACAGATTCCACATTCCTTCCGGTTCTCTGCCGCGCAACGGTCTCAGAAGGGAGGTCCATTCGGCCGCCGCAGGAGGGGCAGTGGTACTCAGATAATTCACATCGCTAAATTTAGAAACAGAAAGGGTTAATGCCAAAAAAGAGACAACGAGATAATCCCCAAGTCTCAAGTCTCCCCTTCGCCCTCCCCAATCTACATTTATACGCGGCCCCCTTTACTCACGCTATTATTTCTAAGTTGACACGTATTTCGCGTTACACCACCCGTTCCGACTTTCTTTTTTCTTTTATTTTCACTCCTTTTCCAACGTGTCAACTTTTAGAACGGGGGAATCCCACCGACCTGTTTTTAATTTCCTTACCTGAAGACAATCGGCGCCGGTACGCAGAATTTGATGAGGATCTTCTTGATATTTCCGTGTAACGCTTTGACGTCGAGATACCACGACGTCTGGTCGCTGGCCGAGGCTCCCGCTGTCGGATCGGGAGCCCCGCATACCGAATTAATGACGGACGGTTGGGAGCCGAGCAACTCGTCCAGTAGACGCTGGGCGGTCGGTAAGATCTGTTGGGGCAGCTCGCTGATGAGGTATTGCGCGAATTTTTGCAGCTGGTCTCTGTGCAGGCGTGAGAGCGATTCCGACACGGGCGCCCTGAGCGTCACTAAGTGCGGCTGCAAGGGGTGGAAAAAACAAATTGTTAGAAGCTCGAATCTTCAGTAGGATCGAGAAAAGGCACGCATCTTCACTCACCCAATGGATTCGCGTCAGACAAACGGCGACTACGTGCGAGCACCAGTACGCCGAAGAGTTACAGGTGCAATTGCACGACGAGATCCGTCGCCTATCGAAGGTCACCGCGACGTTGTGGGCTCCGATTCGATTTTGTTGACCGACGACGCTGGCGGATAAATGAAAGCCTGTGAAAGGAAGAGGGGTGGAAGTGAAAAATAGCGATAACGAAGCGTCGTGTGTAGGTAACTATGATAGCTATGGTACCTTGTTAACGCGCGTTAACTGCCATTTGTGGCACACACTACGCATAAGTGTGTGTAAAAGGGGGATTCACCAAATTCATTGCGATTCATGCGTTAGAGCTTATCCCGCTTATCGGATAGCAATTTCTACAAAAAACGTAACAAAACACTTGTGTATAGAAAATTTGTCCGGTTACGAAGGATATCCGCTTATAAGAGCTGTTCGCGAGTGGAGCTTTCACTGTACTTATTAGAATAAGCCATTGGCATACCGTATCGATTCGTAATCGCATCGCCCAAAAACTTATAAATTGGATTATCACCCTGAAGATGGACGGGAGAAATAGAAACGAAAGCGAGGGACATCAGAACAATTCCAAATTCCTTTGAAACTTTCCCTGAAGACGAACGGCAAGAAAAGGTCGCATAAGGGAAGTAAGGAGGAGAAGTGTCCGTCCGAAACGGACACGCAATACGCATTTCTAGGACGACGAATAAATCTAATTCTAATCGAGCATCGCTTTCTAATTTCACATTCGAGAGCCGTCGCGGGAAGTGAAAGCGCGCTCGTTTTCTCGGAGGCGTCCGGTGAAATGACGACGTCGACGAGAGCGAGATATCCGGCGCGTTTGTACGATCTTCTTTTGTTGTTGGAAATCGAAAAGAAACGCCGCAGCGATGTACCGAGAATTACACGAAGAGATCGTTTACGATGTGAAATTTCCGGAAATGGCAGTGTCGATTAATCGTAACGTTTTGCCAAGCGTATTTCGCGATCATCTTTTGCGGTATCTTTCCGGAATATAAGTAGTCCGGACAAACAGTGGTAATTACGGAATAAGTTACGACAGCAAATATGCACACAGAACTACTCGCATACAGCATCGATTTAGTACTGGGCTAGAGTAGGCAGTCGGCGATGCTATCGTAACTTATTTTGTTATTGTACGTTGTTCTCCTTCCCACCGCTGGAATCGTATTCTACGCCTTCGAAAACGTAGGTACACAATGTTTCGTCTAATTCAGAACATATCAAACTTTTCCTGAATTTTCAAAGGGGTACCCCTTAGACATTTAAAAGAAAATCGAAATGTTCGCAAGTGGGGATTATTACACATCAAATTAAAGCTCTTCTCGTGCAGATTACGGTCAAAATAATTTCCGGCACGAGAGACGTCTTATTAAGAAAATATTCGATGAGAAAGCAACTAGTGGTTCTTGACGAAACGTTTTGTAAGCTCTCGCATCCAAACGAAGCAAATCTCATCGTTTTTGATGCCGGAATCGTATTCTACGCCTTCGAAAACGTATGTATACAATGTTTCATCTAATTCAGAACCCATCAAATTTTTCCTGAATTTTCAAAGGGGTACCCCTTGGACATTTCGAAGAAAATCGAAATGTTCCAAACTATGATTTATTACACATCAAATTTAAAGCTCTTCTGGTGCAGATTACGGTTAAAATAATTTCCGGGACGAGAGATGTGTTATTAAGAAAATATTCAATGAGAAAGCGACTAGTGGTTCTGGACGAATCGCTCTGGTACGCTCTAACATCCAAACGAAGCAAATCTCATCGTTTTTAACGTCGAAATCGTATTCTACGCCTTCGAAAACATAAATACACAATGTTTCATCTAATTCAGAACATCAAATTTTTCTTGAATTTTCAGAGAAAATCGAAATGATCGTAATTCAGTGGTCAGGAATGTTAAGCTTGTGTTTCGAAAAAAAATGTGCTAAATGTTTGAGAGTCACTTAATAAAATAGAGGAAAAACCGTTCAAATATCTAAAATGTGTTTTCTTTTACAATAAATTCCTGAAAATGTGCTGAAAAAACGGCCAACAAACTGGAAGACCCGCCTTTAAAGGCTCAGCTGTTTCTCTCTCTGGGCCCATCGGAACACGCCGTATAAAAGGAAGCACGTAGCTATCGTCTTTTGTTCGTTTCCTCTTGTACTTGACGAACATTTACGGAAACGAACGCAAAAAAATAGAGAACTTTTTTAGATTCGTGCATATCGCGTTAGAGAAACGGATTCTCGGACACGAAATCTTTCCCCCACTCCTCCTCCGCGCCTTTCTTCGGTTAGACATTCAAATTTTTATCCGAAGCTAAATGCACGGAGAAGGGAAACATGTTTTCGTCGAAACGTTCTAGATAGGATGATAGATCGATCAAAACAACCTACTCTGAGAAAACAAGCAAAGCAAGAGGGCACTCGCTCTTCGCGGAGCGGCGACCGGTCGTTTCGACACGATTCGCGCGCCGGAATAGAAATAACGCAATCGACGTCGTCGATTACTCATTCATTAGCGTTCTCCGTTTTCTTCTCTCTCCGCCCTTTTTCTGTTTTCGTAAAACGGTTATTCGTAAGCCAGGCCAGCGATCGCCGAGTGAAATACGACGACAGATGGTCGAACGAGAGCTCTTGGGCAACTTCCAGAGGCGACGAAAGAGAAAGGAAAGAGAGAAACGAGGCGTCGGGGAAGGGGAGAGGAGAGGAGAGGAACGGCGGGCACGCTCCAAGACGTTTGGATTTAATTCGATTTAAAAGCTCGCGGTATGGGCGTCTACGATTCGCCGCTCGCTTCGACTGGCGCACGTCATATGGTATCTTCAAGTATTTAGTGGCCTCGGAGTTGAATAGTTTAAAGGCTCGACGGAGGTTGTTGACCGAAAATAGAATATTTCGAACGAACGCGCGTCTAGGATTGGGACGAAAATGCGTTGCGTGGTATCATTATACGGCTTCGCCTAAAATTATTCCCTAGAAGCAGAGACGAAACCGGCCTTTTCTAATGGCGATCGGATATAGCGAAACACGCATGTCCTCAGGCTAGTATTAATGCATCTTCGAGCGATTACGATAATTCACGTCCTTTAGGAGCAAAACGTCGTTGCGAATGGGACCGAGTGCTCATCTGAATTCCTAGAGTTTGGGGCGGGATCAAGTAGAACGAAACACATGTCCCGATCTCTTCGTCGTCAAACTGTGGTGGAATAATTATATTCTGACAATCTTAAATGCGAGTCGAACCGATGACACACGCCAAAAATGAATTGATACCTAAACACATAGGCCCGTCGTAAATTATGTACTTGAAAGGGACTGACCTGGAACTAAGGACGATATGTAACGGAGCGCTTAATACATACATAGTCTTCGCAGGTCGATGGGTTAAGTAACTTTGTACAGTCGCATGTATATCGCTTAAATAAACGGTCGTGTTTTTCCTTGTGCAGAAACGATATAAAATCAAACAACTTTCTTTTATAATAATTATTAGTCTTTATTTATTGCCCTATCCCATCAGGCAGCGCTCAGGTTCCGAAAAGCCCGTTACACTAACCTGTTTGAATCGACGAATCGGCCCTCGAGAAGGAACGGACCCTCCTCTATAGCCGAACGCGCTCGACATCTCATCTTTCTGTCCTACCCAACTTACCTATTTGGAGCGGATCTTTAACGCAATGATTCCGATGTTGAAGTTCGCCGCGAGCGAATTCGTCCGCGGAACCGTTGGCCAGGCACGAGTACAGCCGGATGTCCTCCTCGTTGTCCGGAAAGCTCCAGAAGGCGATTCGAAGCTGCAGTTGTTCCGGAACCGGTGGAAAGACGTGCTCGACGAGCTCGAACGGTATGTGCGAGGCGACGCATTTCGCCGCGAGCTCGGTGAGAGAAGCCACGTGGATCTTTTCTGCAACAAAAGGGCAAAATAATCGATTTGAATATTTTCAAGACTTGCCATCTTTGATTTTTCAAATTTCAACATTTCCCACCTCTTTCCCGTTATGATTTAAGTTTTGGCAGCGCGTGCTACAATCGACGTTAAGATCGGTTATTGCGGGTCTACTACTACTTGTGCGGAATTTGGAAAAATAAACGACTTTGTGACTCTACACTTTTATTACTTAATTTCTTAAAACCGATTATAAAACTATACATATATTTTAACGGTTTAAGTGTTGCTTATTTGACCGTACCCGATTATTTGTATGAGTGAAGTGAATAGAGGTCACTAACTTACTGTCCTGACTTCCCTGTTCGAGTATTACATATAACTTTTTCATCGCTAACCTTTCGTCAAGTCGAAGGGCAGAAATCTCTTAAATTAGGTTTAAGAAAAACAAAGTAATAAATTCTGTCCTAGCCGATAGTAATGGGAGGATGAGCTGAAACTTATTATAAGCAATTATAGAAGGTGTTTAAAAGGTAAGTGGTGAGATAACTATAACGGTGCACAATTTACATATTTGCCAATAATTGTCAATCGCAGACCGCAACTGCATTATAAAAATGTTGGCTCTCAAAAATAGTTTACTATTTTTATTCGTCGTAGATTGCGATGTAACCGATGATATGCCAATACTTCTCCTGCTCGAGAGATGGGGTCACAACTGTAACCATATCCATCTCTACGAGTTATCGACGTATCAGCTGAAGAATTCCGTTTGTCAATCGCACTCCGATAGACTGTACTGACGAGTCCTAACAAGGACGAAACTAATTAGTCTACAGTTGCGGTCTGCGATTGACAAAGTTTAATTCTCCTCATTGGCATATAAGCAAATTGTGCTTACTTTGTAAGCTTTTGCACAGTTACTCGTTAGCTGCCCATTAACGCACCTAATTTATTAGATCGTTATATAAAGAGTCCTCCAGATGTTATTTTATTAAAGTTCTGGCTCTCAAAAATAGTTTACTATAGTCATATTCGAAGTAGTAAATGTCTGAGATTTTTCAAGTTGGTTTTGAAAAATGGATGTAAGGAAAAATTGGAATCATTTTTTCCTCCGGACTTGATAAGAAACAAAATCGCTCACGCGAATCTTACAATTTCCACAACTACTAGAAAAGGGCGAAAAGGCCGGAACACCTCCAAGCACACCTCGAGCAGTGCCGGTGTTCAAATCGATTTAAAATTTCTTGAAGGCAACGAGGAAACCTGATCGAGAACATGGCAAACAACGATTAGTAATTGGTTTCCAACTTCTTTACTAGACGGAGCTGCGCTTCACACTCAATCGATGAAGATTTTCGAACGGATTTGAAAATGTTTAAAGGAAATAAAGGCAAATATTTGAAAACACGGCAAAGAAGACGATGACGACTAAAAAATGTGAATTGTACCCGTATCCCCGGCGGTTGGAAATCTAACAAATCGATCCATTCCCCCTTCCTTTCTTGATGACGTCATTTCAAACGGAATTGCTTCCTGATTACACGTATTTTCAAACCCAATGAAATACTTTTGTTTATGATTTGTCGCCGTCTCGTTAATAATACGCTAATTTGCATCACATTCGCCGAAAAATCGAATCGCGCTAGCTTCCTTCCCCCACTTCTCCTTCCACGCGCATTCCGACCCGACTCAAGGTTGCTAGCGGCACCCTCAGATTCAATTGGGCAAGATAATTTAATTAGCTTTAGCTAACTAACAAGCTGCGAGGTGCTCCAAATCTGCTCCCTTGCAGTTTCGGGCGTAAATCTTCCCCCTTCGGCCCCGCAATCACCACGTAATTTACGATTCGCGAAAAATCAAACAATTCCGACCTTCATTTGTTTAATATTTTTTTTTAGTTAGGGCGATGAAGTAGAGGGAGGAGAGGAGAGGAGGGAGGGGGCGGATAGCGTACGACGACACGCGATCCGGTGCGCTATTTTCACGGTTTTGCGTAGCTGCCTCGCTAAAAAAACTGAGGTCAACGTTTTTCCGCCATAAAAATACCAACGGGTACCGAAAATAAACACACAATCGAGCGCATGAGGTGTTTACGAATTCGAGTTCGGTGTCATTGTTTGGGCGCTTAAGGAGGTTGGCGGTCGTTTTTTGTTGATCCGGAACGAAATAATTGCGTCGTGGGTCATCGAAATGAGATTCGATTTTATGGGATTTACAGGCGGAAGAGGGGGCAGCATGTCGATTATAACCCGGTGGATGTTGTCGTTTTTTGTTTAAGAACCAAACATTATTGAGAATTCAGACAAGTTTTCTATCTCACGTGGTCATATTTTGCTGGTTTTTGGAAGAGGGGCGATTTTACCCTTTGCATTGGGGGTGGGGTATGATTTGACTTTGGGGAGAAGTTCTTCGTTACGAGGTACAGAAAGATTTTGTCATTGGAGAAATCGAAGGTGGCTCCAATATGGAGTTTCTCGGCGAAGCTCTGGTTCCATCCTCGGGTTTTTGGCTAGAGGGAGTTGATAGTTGGATTTTGCTGTTTTTCGCTTTGAGAGGGTGTGGTCTAGCTTTCTCGTCGAAATGGGAATGGTTCAGTTTTACATTAATTTTATAGGGAAATATTACGATTGCTAGTGTCATCAGTTGATTCAGTGACATGACAATATGGCGACAAGAACGATCAACCGATTTAAGTATCGTAATGTGGCGTCAATGGCGAGAACAATCAGCTGATTCGCGTACCTATATGGCTCTAAGAATGAGTAGCCGATTGAAGTGAGACAACATGGCGTCCAAAAGGAAACACCAGATTCAAGTGTCACAAGTCACAATATGGCGCCAGAAGCGATCAGCTGTTTACAATCCAACATGACGTAAAAAAGGAAACACCAGAATCAAGCGTCGCAAGTCATAATATGGCGCCAGGAATGATTAGCTGATTAAAATAGAATACGGCGTCCAAAAGGAAATAGCTGGTTCAAGTCTCGCAAGTCATAATATGGCGACAAGAATGAACAGTTGATTTAAGTATAACAATATGTCGCGAAGAACGATTAGCTAAACTGCATAACAATATGGCGCCAGAAAATATCAACTGAATAAAGTAGGAACACCAGAATCAAGTGTTGCAAGTCATAATATGGCGCCTGGAACCATGAACTGATTTAAATGTAGCAATGTGATGCCAGGAATAATCATCTGATTGAAATAAGACAACATAGCGCCCAAAAAGGAAGAGCAGATTGAAGCGTTACAAGACATAATATGGCGCCAGGAGTGATCAGCTGATTTCAGTGTAACAATATGGGGCCAAGAACGATCAGCTAATTCACGTAACAATCTGGCACCGAGAATGACCAGCTGACTAAAGAAATAACACCACGGCGTCCAAAAGGATTATTAATTATCACAAGTCATAATATGGTTCAAAGAATGATCAGCTGCTTTAAGTGTAACAATATGTCACGAAGAACGACTGGCTGATTCACATAACAATATGGCGCCAGGAAACATCAGCTCAATGAACTGGGACAGGCCAAGCTCTAACCAAAAGTTACACAATAACTGTACAACCAAAATGTACCAAATTCTCCAGAAAACGCGCAGTACAGTGTAGGAACGTTCGACCGACAATACCTCTTAAAATTTTGTACACGAAAAGTGGGTAATTATCAAAAGGATAGGAATGGTTCGGGTAAAATATGAAAGCGATTAAACTTTAATGTGAGAATTGCGATCTTAAAGACGACAAGACGCAGCATGTATACAGAAAGACGATAACAAGAGCGGCCTGCACCAAACTTAAACAACCGAGATCATAGTTTCTCTCATGTTGAAATTTGTGGGTGACGGGTAAAAAAGTTTAATTTCTCGGTCGTCCTAATTGCGTTATTTTTTTGGGTATGTCAATATCGCTTTAGTTCATTAGATGGAGCCACTCGTTTAGTCAAACCTACTTTAATGAAGTTGCATTGCACAGCTGTCTGAGGGATTTTGCTGTGTTAATCGAGGACTGACTATACCGTACTGATGAGTCTTAATAAGGGCGAAACTAGTCTACGGTTGCAGTGTACGATTAATGAAGAACGATTTTTGCCGTAATACTAATTATTGTATGCAATGGTGTCGTGCAGTGCAGGCTATTGCACAACTTTCTGTGAAAAGTTGCCTAAGAAAGCAACCTTAGTAATAGGTCGTTCATTGGAGAGTGATGTAGATGTTCTACTTATTTATTCATTTATAATGTCGACTCTCTGAAGTATCTTTTTGAAACTAGTTTTCTAAGTATTGTTATTACTATTACTATCGATTTTCTAAAATAACGCGTCAAAAATGATTCGACAAACACATTGGCCCGCAGTAAATCATAAGTACAAAGGAAAAATTTAAAGCAAGAGTTGGACTGTTTTTCGATGTAAGGATAAGGACCGATGCAAGCGAGACTTGTCGATGTGTTATACAGTCCTTGAGCGAACAAAATCATTTGTAATTTTTTTATTGCCCTTGTTAGAAAAATCAAGTGGAATAATAAAATTCCACGATCTTAGAAAGAATGCGAGTTGCAACGTCGCATACCGATAACACACGTCAAAAATGAATTGATACCTAGACACACAGGCCCGATGTCAACTATGTACTTAAAAGGAAAACATAACTAATGATCTTTATATGTCGATGCATTAAGTAAGTTTACGTGCGTCTGCTCTAGAAAACGGTCGTGTTCCTTCCTTGTGCAAAGTTGATATAAAATAAAAGCACTTTCATTTATAGTAATTATTAATCTTTATTTATTGCGCTAACCTACCAGCCCTTGTTCCGAACATAACCGCGTCGTCCAAGGTTCAAAATAAAGCAAAAACTAAATTGAAATGAAATTCTTTTATTTAAAATTAAAATCCCATTACTCTTAATGAAAGACCCGTTACAAGACAAATTTCAACTATAACAATCTGTATATTAACATTCCCATTAAAATTACGTCATCGACACTCATCTTTACATATTTCTAGGAGATACATTTTCCGGTGAAGTTTATTCACGCTTCCTATTAACCAAACACGAATCGGATATTTTTTCCGCCAAGGATAACAGATCGCTTACTTCGAACTTGCTAGCGAAAAAGAAAAGAGAAAAAAAAACCAACCGAGAGGAAAATCATCGATACGTTTCTAGGAAAGCGAGCTGCAACGAGCACGTGACGACATTCACACCGAACTATTAGCGACATGCGATGACGACCCGGTCCGGCAATTTTTCTCGTCCTTCCGCACGCTATCTCCTTTCCGTTTCCGACGTAGACACGTAAGTACGGTACCGCCGCTGGCTACCCTCCCCGGGGAGCCCGGGGGCGGACGGGACGCGGAAAGACAAAGACGCGTCGGTAGGCATCGATGGGGGTATATTTGCGCGCCCTCTATTGGATAAATAATTTACCACCGCGTGCGGGGAGTGAATTATTAACCGTTTCGTGTGTAGTTGCCTCGGTATCGCCATCGACGAGAAAAATTGACGGAAATTATCGTCCGCGACGCGAATTGTAAGACAAACTATAGTTTCAGAAAGGAAAAGTGCAATAGAAGCTTTTCACCGAAATGTATGTTTACTGAAACAATTATGTAATCAGGTGTCTATTTGCTATTTAATAACATTTATTTGCGCAAGTCATGTTTTATAAATTTCAATTCAAACTCAAATTATTCGAATGTCCCCGACCAACACCCGAGTCCTTACGAGTGTGTCCGGCAGGTCAACTTTCATTCCAGATTGCATATAGAAACAAATCTCTTTTTACTAACACTAAATGTAAAATAAACAAACAAAATCGAAGCAATGTTGTTTATAAAATAAGTTATAAAGAGCGTAAATGTTACATCGGTCAGACAAAACAATATTTCAAGAATAATAAGTATTCTTTAAATAGTGATTTTGGTGCAGTGACCGCTATAACAAAACATTGCAGATATTTAGGTCATTGCTTTGATTTTAAAAACACACTTATTTTTAGAAAAAAATGATAAAGAAACACTAACATACGAAATAAAAGATATACAGAAAGGATGATAAGCCTAATTTCAGAACCGCTGCTCAAAATTTAAAAAATGTGCATACATACATTTATAGTAATTTATTAAAATGACATTTACGTTTTTAAGCAAGAAACCTTTTGTCTGGGTTCTCCCTAGTCCGTGAACAGAGTTGTTGTTGATTTTCTAATAGAAAGGATTTATTTTGTTTTTATATTTTGCATAAGTGTGCAGACGTACATAAATAATATTAAAAAATGTAAAAATTATTACAGATCCAATACATCAAGAAATCCTAGACTTTACTTATTTTGTTGATAGTGCCTGAATAAAAACAATTGTCTGTTTATGTACAACGTTATATTTTAACTGGTAAAAGTTATTCGAAAACGTTGTTTATTAACATTCTGGAAATATTATTGTTAATTTCCAACTTGTTTGATTGACCTGAAAGTGGTAGAGAATATTTAAAAGATAAGTATAGAAAGCCCACAGCATATACAGTCGACTCTGTATATAGTGAAATACAAAAATACAAGCCAAAATTTCACTATAGACAGGATTTCACTATATACAGGTAGTGGTTGGTAAGGTCAGGTAAAATAAATTATACACATTTATTTTATAAGAGATGTATTTATGTACATATTCACGTACATATTTACATACACATATGCATATACAGTAGTTACAAAGCTTTGTATTAAGATTTTTTACAAAATAATCTGTAATTTTTTCTGTATATTTGCATTATAATATATCTCTCCATCAAACAAAGCTTCAAGCCTATTGAAGGCATTAAAAACTCGATCTGGTACATTATCTTTAAATTGTAACGCAGATCGCACAATATCTAATGCATTTCTAATTTGTTCAGTTGTTGGCTCTATTGCACACTCGTCTTCATTTTCGGCAACGTCATCATCTCCTCCGACATTTTTGAGACTCTCAAGAATTTGTTGGTCTGTAGGATGCTCACTTGTTATAACATCGTCGTCAATATGAATGAATTCCTGTAATGAAAAATTCGCATCCACATTCCCAGAATTTTGCATGTAATCCCACTGTTTTCTCAACGAAGCCAAGTCAATTTCATCATCCTCTTCCCATTCATCTGACCGATCGTTTGTTTTAAATCCGGCCTTTGCAAAACAGTTCTCTATGGTTTTTAGTGACATCACCACTCCAAACTCTCGTGATTTCATTTATGCAATCCCGTAATGTTATCAGTGTATTAAGTTGAGGATTATTTTCCATGCTGGCAAAAATTTTACGTATTATGCGTTTGCGGTAATGTACTTTAATGTTTTTATAATGCCCTGGTCCATGGGTTGCAGTTTGGCTGTTGCATTAAGCGGAAAGAACACCAATTCAACATTTTGTAAGGTTTTCCCTATAGCAGGTGGGTGAGCAGGACAATTATCGACAAACATAACAATCTTTCGTTTTTGAGCTTTCATCTCTTTGTCAATTGCTTTAATCCAATTTCCAAAAATTTCTCCGGTCATCCATGCTTTATTATTTGTGGGTATATTCAAGTCCTAGGGACTTTAAACCTATTAAACAACGTGGGTTCTTACTTTTTCCAATCAGCAAGAGTTTTAATTTCTCAGTTCCATCCATATTGGCACCAGCCAACAGTGTTACTCTTTCTTTACTGGTTTTAACTCCAAAACACTTGTCGCCCTTAAATGCCAGAGTTTTGCTAGGAAGACACTTAAAAAACAAACCGGTTTCATCGCAGTTGAAAATGTCCTTTGGTTCAAATTTTTGTAAAATTTTGTTTAAAACATTTTCAATCCAAACATCACAGTCTCCTTGGTTGACACTCGAACTTTCACCCGAAATTGTTTTATACACTACTTGGTTCCGTGTTTTCCATGATTCGAGCCAGCCGTTGCTGGCTTGAAAATCAGGACAGTTGAGTTCTTTGGCGAATTGTAATGCCTTTTCTCTAATTAAGTTTCCACTTAAAGGCAAATTATTGGACCTAGCTGCTTCAAACCATCGAAGAACATTAACATCTTCGTAAGAACAAGTCCGCACACGCTTTCGGCTACTCAACACATCAATATTGCTAATTTTGGCCCGATTTTTTATAATTAGAGTAATAGTGCTTGGTGCAATACCGTATTTTGTAGCAATATCAACTTTTTTAACACCTCGATCAACTTCTTCTAATACTTTTACTTTGTCAGCAAAACTTATACAATTACGCTTTGACATCTTGACGTTTTACAAACAACTAAATTTTCAATGATCTTTCCACACTGCTACTACTGCTCTTCTCGCTCAACTCCTACTGCTTATTAAATGTGCGTGGCAGTTGCGCACTCGTCATTCTGTCAGGTACAAAGAGATAAAGAGAAAGAATAAGCCCTAAAATTTAGAAACAAATCTCCTAATCGGATTATGAAAATTTCATTATATAGAGGTTTTATTTTATTATAGAGGGGTAATTTTACATGCAATTTTATAATAATGTACTGGTTTTTATAAAAATTTCACTGTATAGAGTATTTCACTATATAGAGTTTCATTGTATACAGAGTCGACTGTATATAGATAAATATATATAAACAAATCTTATAAAGAATAATGGGTTCGAGCTCCTCTCTGCAATTTGCACCTTTGTCTTTCCAGACATCTGCTGGTATAATATCTCACTTATAGAAACTCAATTTTATGTTTTCAAAGCGTTTCTATCTTTCCGATGAGACATTAGGTTCATTCCAACTCATCACAAAACCAGTTTGTGCATCGTCGGGTATATGCGTAAAGCAAATTTGGAACGTTAAATTTGCTCTGCGCATGTATCCGATGATTCACAAACTGGTTTTGTCCTGTCTTGGAACGAACCCTATATCACATCGAAACGCCGCACAAATTATTTGATCGATCTTCAAACCGTAGCTTACCGAATGAACCGCGATTTCTTAAATTATACTCATTCAAACTAAACGTCCTTTCTCTACGATTCGGAGGAATATTTTTTTATCTACTCGAATGACACGTTAGTCCGAACAATTTTTCTATTTTGCTAAAAAGGCGAACTACATCTTCCTCTAGTAAATCAAAAATCAACGATAGACCCAGAGGGCCGTCGTCTTTGTTTCGAACGAATCCGACTCGCGCGGAGAATTTACTCGTTTCATCAATTTTCAATTCTCGATTTTGTGTGTCCTGTCCTTTCTCGATATAAGATTAGGATGCGTTTGATCTCATATCCTGTCTGATGACGTGTAAGCCGTAGATTTCGATAAAAGTCGACGTAATCTGTTATTTTTAACGATTTTCGAGATGTTTTTGATTTTCCTAAGCTCGTTCGTATAAATAAAAAAAAACACACACACACCACGACGCCAGCCAATTTTCTTCTAGTCATCTCCTGTATATAAGTATCACCTTCCCTCTTAGGTATTTTCCTTTGTCTCGCACAGCCATCTCCGATAACACGTCGTCGCGCGGAGACGACCAGTTGTTGCATCGTCGCGCGATACACGTACGAGCACACACAGACAAACGCCCGCTTTACCTGCTCCGAGTTAATGACCTTCAAAATATCAGCTGTTGTCTGTTTATGTGTTTTTACCCGACCGGTTGATCGATTATCTCGGTTGGATGTGTGACAAGGACGAAGGAGGCGATTTTTATTTAAGGATACCGACCGAGATAGGCCGGTGGTGAAGCGAAGCTGGCTGGAGGTTCAATGTCGAGGTTAAAATCTGTCGTGTCAGCTTCGCTTTGAAACGATTGAGGATTTTGAAAACGTTGAAGATGACGTCTTCGATTTTGGAGTTGTGTTGTAGATTTTTATACGACATTACCGTACATCCTAGAAGGATTATTTAGGTAAATATAAATTTGAGAAGTTACATACTTAGAAGTTGCTCTCTGATTGAATCGCTCGAATCAGTAGAACCTCGAGGTTCCTTAGAAAAGTATAATTTAAGCGACTTACCTCATTCGTAAACACAACATCGGAAAATTTCTGGCGATGCTGTTATTCCCTTACAGCTTATCAAATCTATCGTGAGTGCTCAAGGGAACTGTGGTACAATGGAGCTCCCTGCTCATTTTAACTACACTTTTATTGGATATTCAAATTGAAATTACCTCCAAAGGAGGACCCGGTCGAATTCGATGATTCCTACAAGAATTATAACATCAATGATGATCCCAAATGGATGTCTAAGCCAACGACGTATAGTTTGCATAATGAGAAGCAATGGTTCATAACTGAAATGACACTAAAATGGTAACAAAACTACGCCATGTACCCAAATACGCACTAGAAATTAGTAGCCGATCTCATTTGTAAACACAACATTGGAAAATCTCTGTCGATGTCGTTATTCGCTAACAGCTTATCAAATTTATCGTGTTTGCTCATGGTTACTGGCGCGCAGGCGAGCTCCCTATCGACTTTAGCTACCGCTATATTGCGCATTCTTCGCTTGAGACCTAAAGATAGATTTGGTAAGTTGTAGATACATCGACGTTCATACCTATCAAACGACTACATTCCGTACTATAACAATACGGTGGATGTGTTTTCCATGTAATGACCTACTGCACCGGGCTGATGAGTTTCAGAATCGGTGAAACTGGTCTGAGGTTGTTCTCCGCTGCTGGTAAAGTCGTCTATCGTTTAGCGTGCGATCTATTTAGTAGGTCGTTGTACGGTTCTATATTACATATATCCCAAAATTCGATAAGCGGCGATGTTTGTACGGGAACCACTTGTTTGGTACCGCAAATACTAGTGCTAGATGATAGCATAAACCGAATAAAGTAAAAGAAATTCGCTCTTCTTAGAACATAACCTCAAATATCACCGAAAACCGTCTTTCTTGTACTTTAGGGTTACGATATCTAGAAATCCCGACGTGCTAGAACAATTATGCGGCCAGATTTAGATTCGGCGTCAAAACTTGTGCAAGAAATGATATGTCTGATTCACGCGTGGCAAAACTTCGTTGAATCACGTAATCGGCAACGTTTGTACGGGAAGTGGTTGTTCGACACGTAAAGCTACTCTATTGCACTTGCTTCTTGAAAAAGGCATATGACCAACTTAGTAGATCGTTGCACGGTTCTATATGATATACTTTCCAAAATTCGATAAGCGGCGATGCTTGTACGGGTTGTAGTTGTTCGATACGGAAAGGTACTCCATGGCACTTGCCTTTTTTAAATAGGAATTTCCAATTCAACAGGGCCGATGCCCACAAACCCGCATACTTCGACGTATCGATCCGATCATCAGCCACGTAACCTAGCGTTGCCGTACTCTAACCGCCACGACGTACGCTTCGAGAATGCCTTATTAATTGAGCTTCCCGTGTAGCGTGCTGTTTACAAACAAATAATACGCCTATGTACGCATGTAACAGATGTTTCCGCAAGTGTGAAACAAAAATGGGAATGACATAAGCCTCGGTGCGAAACAACTGATATCGGAGGTCACATGGATGTACATGTATACGTACAAAATAGGTGGTAACGTTTGCGGCATTGCGTAATTTTTACTTTTTTCTTTAGCCGGGAAGTGGATCGAGTTATTTGGGGCAAGATAGTGTCGTCATATCGCCGCGTCGTACGACGAAATATTTCGACCCAGTTTTAGCCAAAAAGAATTTCAATCGTTTCATTTGGAAATAAATCGCAAAATCAAAGGAGGATCGTGACAAAAGTCGATGTACGAATAGGAATGCTTCTATATTTACGTTAAAGCAGAAATAAGACCGGATTCACACACCGCTAGTGTTGAACAGAAGACCTACAATGCTGCTCGCGGATATCCGTTAGACAAACACATACTTGGAGACTAATACGGTTGTTAGTTGGAATTTGAACGAAACAGAAAAGAGAGAGAACGAAAAAAGAGGACAGATGTCGTCGAACACCCGACAAGAGCGAAGGTCTTTACGCATTTGATGCTTATTCGAATAAAAGGTAAAATTCTATAATTGAATAAAAATAAACAAAGTCTAAAGAAAAAGTATTTCATTTCGAAACCGATGGTATATAAGTTGAAGTTGAAGTTGAATTTGAAGTAAATTAGAGTCCGAATAGTAAGAGCGTCATCTGATGAGGGAGACGCAAATACGGCGCATTTCATAGTTGCTCCCGTGATGAGTGCGTGTCTATGTGTGTGAGAGAAAGAACTAATGAAGGAATTACACATTTGATGCTTATTTGAATAAAAGGTAAAAATCTATTAATTGAATAAAAATAAACAATGTCTAAAGAGAAAGTATTTCATTTCGAAACCGATGGTAAACAAGTTGAAGTTGAATTTGAAGTAAATTCGAGTCCGAATAGTAAGAGCGCCATCTGATGAGGGGAGACGCAAATACGGCGCATTTCATAGTTGCCCCTGCGATGAGTATGTGTGTGTGAGAGAGAGAAAAAGAATTATTGAAAGAAAAATATAAGTGTCTAGTGACGATTTCAAGCGTCTCACTTTTCCCCAGTTAACTCTCGCCCCAGATCCTCGCTAAAAGAGTTTCGCTCTAGAAACAAACGACGACAACATGAAATACTGGAAGATGTCGCACATGCCACATGTACATTCCTATTAATATGAAAGCTGTTGCTTCAACGGCACGTCGGTAAATCTTAAGTTTCCATACTTTTATCGCAGATAAGTAATACAGATAGCCCATACAATGCATTTACGTAAAATCATTAGGGTTGCTCTTCGACACACTATCTAACATAGGAATCGTTTCCGCTTGTAGCCGATTGCCATTGTCAACTCCCTCATAACGGACTGTCTGTATGACTTATGCGTGGTATTGTTTAAATCCGAAATTTCTCGAATTTCTCAGCGATCATCACATTTCGCACTACCAAGTAGCTTTTCTTATCCTATTCAAGAAATAATGTAAGTCCTCTCGATCTTCGATATTTGTTTAGTTTAAACGGAATATATTGCCACGGATAAGTCATACAGATAGCCCACCGTCCAATGCATTTAGGTAAAATGCTACGGGTAGCCAATATTATAGCTATTTCTCCTCTCCAACACACTATCTAATAACATAGGAATCGTTTCCACTTGTAGCCGATTGCCATTGTCAATTCTCTCATAAGGATGGACTATCTGTATGACTTATCTGTCATCTTTCTAAGTTTGAAGTATTACATAAATTCTTCTTCTTTTCTAATTTCCTCCCAATCATAGCGTCCGGATATTATTCGAATTTACTGTACGAAACGATCGAAACAAGTGCACAGAGCGGCGATGTTGTCGTCCTGTCAAGGTTCCGATGACTTTGGTCGTATTGGCAGGGAACCGAACCAGCTCGTTGTTATCGTTAAGGCCGTTACCCTTGCCTCGGGGTTCGTCTGCCCGCACTTTGACCGCTACCGAGCGCCAGCGCTCGTCGTGGTTCGCGTCGATGGCGGACCGGGCGCTGCAGCGCCGGGCCGTACACCGACCCTCGCCGTCGAAAGCGACTCGACGGGTCGAACTCACTTTTCTCTATCGACATTCTGAAGCTTATATTTGGAAAACTCAGAAGTATAATCGAGTTGCGACCGGAGCTTCGAAGTCAAAAGCGAAATTTCTCCGATCTGCCTCGAATCTCGAATTTAAAAGCTTTAACGAGGACGTAGAATCCGATCGTGAGCTTCGAATCGACGTAGCACTGACGATTCTTTCGTAATTTGAGATGCGGCGAAGATTTAAGGCTGAAACTACTCCATAGTTGGCTAAAAACGATTCAATATCATCCGTGACTCGCCC
The DNA here is from genome assembly GCA_038088585.1 of Chrysina gloriosa. NCBI lineage: Eukaryota > Metazoa > Arthropoda > Insecta > Coleoptera > Scarabaeidae > Chrysina > Chrysina gloriosa. The sequence continues at coordinate 36,363,980 of CM076093.1, read as the reverse complement.
GTACGGGCTCGACATCGGGTGGCGCCGTGAAACATGTACGCTGTCGGTACGCCGCCTACTATTCTAACTGCAAGATGGGTATTCGTGTTGCGTAATTCGCATTTCGTCAGGTGGTAAGGTCACGCACTTACAATAATCTATCGCGCGGTTTCCCGAATTGTTGGAGTACGGACGTTACAAAAGTTACCAAATAACAAACAACAACGTCCCATTTCATAGCTATCCCAGCCAAAAATTGTTGCTGATTCTTTTACTTTATAAATTCTTGTTACTGGCTTCGCAAACTTTTGGTGAAATGGAAATAATAGAAAAAGAAAACTCAGAAACGTGACCGATACGAAACTTCGACGTTATCGTTCAAATAATGCCCCACGTTGGTGGAAAAAGGAGATCCATGCCGTGCTAGCCCACTGGAAACGGCGTAATTTACAATTCGAGAATTTAGTAATAAGGCGCCACTCTCCCATTGTAGAACTGGATCACATCACCGATTTACTAAGTCTAAATTAACAAAAGATTCTAGGGAATTTTTCTCAAAAACTCAACGATACAAAAATATAAACAAAATCAAATAAAAGCGTGATGTAGTTGCGGTCATCAAACTTCGTACGGCGTGGTAATCGCTATCGAGGCGGAAGATGTCCAAGATGACGGGTTTTCTCGCACCTGATGTAAAGACGTCGGAAAAATACAGCCGTACACAGCAAACCGAAGACTAAGTCGACTTCTAGTTTCTACGGTTCTCAGACGATTTTAAAAATGAATCTTAGCTTAGTTATAGCAGCCTACAATAGTTCCCTACAACAACATGAAAGAGAAAATGCAATGGCATCGTGATTAACAAAAAGAAAAGCTTCCCTCCAATCGAGGGAAAAGTAAAAGCTCAACGTAGATAATTCGAACAGTAAAATTGAGGAAGCGAAACTTCCAAGTTTACACAACGATCCTGTAAAACTTCCAAGCGTCGAATTTCCGTGTATATCCTCGACAACGAGACTTAAAGGCGAAAACGGAATAATTTATTCACGGAAAACGACCTGTCGAACTGAACGCTAGAAGCAGAAAACCGGTTCGAGTATTGATTTCAGTCCTTGCGACTTTTTCTCTTTTTTTTCCTCAAACTAAAAAATGTCTTTAAAGGACGTCGTTTTGGGACTTTGGAGAACACCCAAAAGAATGTGACAGACATGCTAAAGGCCATACCGGCTGACGCCTTCCCGCGCTCCTACCAAGATTAGACCTACTTTGAAGAGGATAATAGTGTTCTTTGAGAAAAATCAAAATTTTGGTAAGTAACAAATCAGTCTTATTCATTTTCTAACACACGTCGTAACATGTTTACTGTTTGTTACGAGTAACCGATACTTAGCTTTCCTGAAATCGCCTAAGCGAAATCGGGATTTTTCAAGTCGTGTCTAGGAATTCCGATACCACCACGGCCTATTATAACGAGATCAGGTACGTGAGTCGATGCAGTTTTATATATCGTTATTTATGTTGTCAATCGCCTTCGAAATCTGTTCTTTTCAGAACAAATAGTTTGTGTGGTGAGGAGTGCGGATTTCACCGATGTGATCTAGTATCAGTCGTCCTACAACGCAGAACCAGCGATCACTATCAACTTGTACTATTTCGTAAAATTGCCCGTAAAGTTTGACGATGCCATTCACCTTCTTATCAAAGTACGCATTGCAAACTAGATAAGGAGATTAACGATATTTAGTTAACTTTCGGGCCGACCAAAGCAAACGTTATATAATTCGGAGATCCTATCGGCGCGATATAGTGCTTCGAATTAGGGAGATAAGCGCGTGTGATTGAATTTTTTCTTAATTACGCCGTCCGATGAAAAAATTGGAAACGAATCGAAAAATGAAGGGGAACGTGGATACCCGAGGTCGACGAGGGGGAAAGGGGGAGCGGCGATCCAATTCTAATCTACCGTAAATTAATCCGGGCTCGTGTGTAGAGACTATTAAACTTTAACGGGCTGAAGTTAAACGTGTTGCTCGTTACCTTCGGCGGTTAACACAATCTAAGCCGGCTACGAGCGACTAACAGCATTATACACACGGACATATGGACGCGTACATTCTGCGATAGTACAGTTCAGCGCTACCAAAACAGCAATTATTACATTGTAACACGGGCACCGCGTTTCTATGGAACTAGGACTCTCATTGTTCGGGAGCGCGTTAGTAATTAATTCCATGAGGTCGCAACGTTAGCCTGGACAACAGAAAAAAGAAAGCAAAATGGAAATAATTTACGAGACCGTTCGTAGAATTTTCCGGCAAATTATCGCAAGAGGGGAGAAACTTGTTAGAAAACGACATCTCGATTTGAATACTTACTTGTTTTAACAACTAAGTTATCATCTTCAGTTAAGTAAACACAAAGGAAACCGCTCTTAACACGTTATATGGTGCGTGAACCGTTTTGGGTACACACCTGTAAGTGATTTCCAGGTCGAACGATATTTTTATCTGGATAAACACCTTTCGGCTTGCCTCCACCACTTTTAAGGTCAAATAAAAGACTAAATTTCAATTTAGCGGAAATGTAAATTCCATTGCGTCTTTTATTTGGCTTTAAAGGTGGTAGAGGCAACCCGAAAGATGTTTATCCAGATAAAAGCATCATTCGACTTGGAAATCATACATAGGCGTGCACCGAAAACGGTTCACGCACCGTATAACGTGTTAAGAGCGCTTTCCTTCGTATTTACCTAACTGAAGATGATAACTTAGTTGCCCAGCATGTGTGTGTAAGCGAAACTGCGAAGCAGGGAATATAAAAAAATTTAAAATTTTCACATGTAAAATATATAAATAATATTTAATGTAATAACGATAACGATAGCGACCGTCACATAAATTTGAAATATTGCGTGTAAAAATGGATGTTTAAATGCATAGCTACAGTACGCGGTTAAATTCAAACTTCCTCTATAAATTCATGAAAAATACATATTTGTAATTTATGATGGTCTATTGCAGGCTTTAGACAGCGATACCCTGCAATTGACGCATTAATCAATAAAACACGAAAAACGTTTCTGAAATGTCCTACGCGAATTCGGGAACTTTACTTAGGTTGTGTCCAGGAATTCCGATACCAACACATCTTCTCACAAGGACACGGGATAGATTGATTTGATGTAGAAATATATGTACACTTGATTAATAAATTTCTGCCTTGTTATACATAAATTTCTAATCATATACTATCAGAAATAAAAAAATCTGCCACTACAATTGTTTATAGAATAAATTGAAAAGACACTTATCCAGACATGTTTCCTATGCGTTAACTGATTATTTTATTACCATTTTTTAAACTTTTTTGTCATAGTAATTATTTGTTTTATTTATTTATATTGCTTCATTGGCGTTTTCTATACCTTTGTATTTAAAAGATAAAGAAATATTATTATTACAACGTTTTACACAACTTATGCGTCAAATTTATTTATAAGATTATATGAGAAAAATTATAATTAAAATAAGTAAATGAGTAAAAAAAAATTGAATAAGGATAAAAATAAAAGTTAGTTTTGGGACCGCTGATTTATTCATCGCGAGAGATATCTCGATACGTATTCCGCGTACGACACAGAGCCCGTAAAAATCAACATACACGTCCTACCCAAATATCCACTCGTCCTTGCTTTGAAATATTGACCTAATTTTACTAGCGTTTACATTTCTTCGTCTAAACCAGGCACGGGCAACCTTTTTTTTTTTTGTAGAAGTTTTATGCTGCGAGTAATCTTGATAAATATACATTTTTGTACTATCCTTATGATTCATTATGAATTAAGTTTAGACGGGCCGTGTTAATATGCAACGAAAGAATTCAGTAGCGGGCCGGACAAATATTACTCGAGGGCCGCATGTGGCCCGCGGGCCGCAGGTTGCCCATACCTGGTCTAAACAGTCAACATAGGTAATTGCAGCGATTTCCTTCCCAAACTTCAAACATTCATTTTGGCTTTCCTGTGGTAGTTGAAGAATATTTTCCATTTTTAAGCGCTCGCATGACTCAACCTTCGATCGGATTTGCATTGAGCAGACGAACGAAATTAAATCAACACGACCTTTCATAATATCCGCTTGACCTTGCTAAACGTATGGGGCGAATTTTACGATATACATTTCTTCGTCTAAGCAGTAAACATATACGTTGACTACATATTCTCAGCGGTAACGAAAAGGTACCTTGCGGTTCTCTGCTTTCCTGCGGTAGTACAAATTTTGTTTTATTTCCTTCGAACCTTCGTCTGTTTTAATTTGACGCGTAAGTTGTGAAAAATCCGGTATAGTGTACTATACCTCCATTGATTTCTCTACTAATAAAAAATATTTAAGAAAATTTGAGGAAACTAGAAAATGCATTTATTTTATTTATTTCTAAACTTTTCGTCGTGTGCCGTTTTCAGTACACTCGACCCGCTAATTACGATTAGATAAAAACGGCTGGGCACGAAACGTGTTATAGATGAAATGATGACGTGTACTCTTCTTAAGAACAGCTTGAAATTGAATATGAATTATCACCATTTTTGTTTTCGGCATAATTCCAAATATACCTGTGTAAATTCCCTCTTAATTTTCGATTTCCTCAAATTCGGCAAGTTCGTTCTACTTTAATCTAGAGTTTATCTCTAACGATTTTTGTTTGTTAGAGATAGATCATCTTCTTTAAAGATAAGGAGATTAAACAGCTTTTCAAATTATGTAAACGAAATAAAAATAAGTCGTGTTTTATTTACTCGTCCTCTCGAAGAAAGGGCAAAATTTTAAAACTCGCTTCGCACGCTCAGTTCGCCTCGAGTTTCAGTTTTTTTCCTATTTTGAAGATAAAAAACGTTGAGATTTACCACGAGCTGACTGCTTTTAGCTCTTTTATGGAAAGATATTGCAAATCCTTAGAAACAAAGATACGATACCATCAACTTAATTTGTTTCAATTTAGACTAAATTTCAATCTTTTTATTTAAGCAAAAAAAGCACTAGCAGATTTACCATCAAAACAACGTTATTAAGTTATTACAAACAAGTATTTTGCCAGGAATCTCTAGGTAGATGCAAAAACAGCTGACTTTTCCTAGCTGCTTTGTAGGGTTGAAGTGTACATTTTTAGAAACAAAGACTCTGCAAAGCAAAATTTGCAGGTTGACCATCAACTAATTTGTTGTAGTTTACGCCAAATTTCAATGTTTCTTTAAGAAATAAAGCAATGGCAGGTCTACCATCAAAACACAAGAATTCAGCTAGGTACCCCTAGATAGAATGCATTATCAGCTCATCTTTCCCCAGCTTATTTCATAGAGCTAAAGTGTCAATGTTTAGTGACAAAGACTCGTTAAGGCAACATTCGCAGGCTTACCATCAACTAATCTGTTGTAATTTGGACTACATTGCAGTGTTTTTTGTAAGAAAGAGAGCACTGGCAGGTTTGCCATCAAAACAACGTTATTACAAACAAGAATTAAGCTAGGAACACCTAGATAGGATGCATTATCAGCTGATCTTTCCCCAGCTTATTTTCTAGAGTTAAAGTGTGAATGTTTAGTAACAACGACTCGGTAAGGAAACATTCGCAGGCTTACCATCAACTAATTTGTTGATATTTGGACTACATTGCAATGTTTTTGTAAGAAAGAGCGCACTGGCAGGTTTGCCATCAAAACAACGTTATTACAAACAAGAATTCAGCTACGAACCCGTAGATAGGATGCATTATCAGCTGATCTTTCCCCAGCTTTTTGCTAGAGCTAAAGTGTCAATGTTTAGTGACAAAGACTCGGTAAAGCAATATTCGGAGGTTTGTCATCAAGTAATTTGTTGTAATTTAGGGTAAATTTCAATGTTTTTTAAGAAACAAAGCACTGGCAGGTTTGCCATCACAACAACGTTATTATAAACATGTATTCAGCTACGAACCCGTAGGTAGGATGCATTATCAGCTGATCTTTCCCCCAGCTTATTTTCTAGGGTTAAAGTGTAAATGTTTAGTAACAAAGACTCGGTAAGGAAACATTCCCAGGCTTACCATCAACTAATTTGTTGATATTTGGATTACATTGCAATGTTTTTGTAAGAAAGAGAGCATTGGCAGGTTTGCCATCAAAACAACGTTATTGCAAACAAGAATTCAGCTAGGAACCCCTAGATAGGATGCATTATCAGCTGATCTTTCCCCAGCTTTTTGCTAGAGCTAAAGTGTCAATGTTTAGTGACAAAGACTCGGTAAAGCAATATTCGGAGGTTTGTCATCAAGTAATTTGTTGTAATTTAGGGTAAATTTCAATGTTTTTTAAGAAACAAAGCACTGCCAGGTTTGCCATCACAACAACGTTATTATAAACAAGTATTCAGCGACATATGTACGCCTAGACAGATGCATTACCAGTTGAGCTTTCCTTAGCTTTTTTATAGAGCTAAAGTGTCAATGTTTAGTGACAAAGACTCGGTAAAGCAATATTCGCAGGCTTGCCATCAACTAATTTGTTGTAATTTAAGCAAAATTTCAATGTTTTAAGAAACAAAGGACTGGCAGGTTAGCCATCAAAACAACGTTATTATAAACAGGTATTCAGCGAGGAACCCCTAGGTAGATGCATTATCAGCTGATATTTCCCTAGCTTGTTTTATAGAGCTGCAGTGTAAATTTTTAGAAACAAAGACACAATAAAGAAACGCTCGCAGGTCTGCCATCAGCTGACTTCTTGGGGGTTGGCAAAACTGCAGGGTTCCGAAAACCATCAGTTTCAAAGGTGAAAACAAAGAGAAAAGTATAAAAAACCGACTCACCATCTGTTGACTTCTTCCCGTTGGTAAAAGTGTAAGATCCCGATGTGTTGGTCGGCTTCTTCCATCCTCTCCAATTGTTGCAGACGCTTTCCGGTTCGGAACTCCAGCTGCACAAGGAGTCCTCCTCAAACCTGTCCGAGTCCTCGAAACTAAACCTATCCCCATCCTCCCATTCTAGCAACGCGGCAGCGACTTCAGCACCCGCGCTGCCCCCGTTCAGGTTCCCAGGACCCGCCACTTTCGAACAAAGAAAGAGCGTTCTGGCCGCGAAACCGCCTTGACCCGCAGTTTGGGGTCACTCGCCTCTAGGGCCACCTTTACCCCCTTCGCTGCGACTTCGTTATCCGATCCTTCGCCCCTTTCGCCCACCTTTCTATTCTTTCCGAAACGAACGGATCGTCGTCGTCGTCGTCTCTAGCGCGAAGCTGGCATGTCCGTCTTTCACGCGCGCGATTTTCACACCAGAGAAACGAACAACGGCGAGCGTCCGGCGCACGGGGCACGTACGAGAAACGAAACGCGAACGTTTCTTCCACGGGATGGACACAAAAGTTACTTATTCCACCGGTATCGCGGCCTCCCCATCAACGACAACAACAAATATGGCGAGCGGATCGCGGTCCACTGGCCCCAGCAGTGCCTACCTCGGTCTCGATTTGCCTGCCTGCCTGTCGTCGAACAGCTGTTGCCTTGATAAAAATCCTGAAGATGACAGTAGCACGATCGACACAATTTGACCGTGACGTTTCGTAACGCTATTCGACACAAAATGGCGCTAGAAAACAAAAAACGATAGAAGAAAGCCATCCTAAATACACACATCGATTACAGAAAACTGTAACCAGATTTGACAGTAACATCTCATAAATGAAAGTTAAACTACAAATGGAGAATTTTCCACTATTTTATTCATCTCTCCCAATTTGTTTCATCATAGGAATTTTTATTATTATATCAGCCCCATTTCGCGTTTACTCATTCTAAGATTTTAAAATAATTTTAAAATCATGAATCCTGGTTCGCATCTTGGCTATTATACAATCCATATACCACAGATTATAATTTTGCTCCCTACGGTTCAACAGTTTAAACATAATTTCAAGCAGAGAAAGCCTATGCCTGTAGTACATGAAAACCACAATCAGTGGCGCTGTATAAACTTCTAAGGAACTTCCTATTTTCTAAATAGTCTTTTGATTGACGGTGATATTTTCACGATTCATCATGTTAATAATTATGATGTCATTCACGTTTATAATTCGTAATCGTTGCCATTATTTTTGCTTTCTTTGAAATTTTATATATACAGTCTGTCCCAGAATCGATGTTATAAGAGAGAGGTACGATAGATCAAAAGTTTTTGAATTTCGATTTAAGATTGAGAGATTAAGTTCTGCTCGGTGTGAATAGAATTTTAAGAATATTTTTAGTTTTTGAAAAAGAAGTCGGCCTTAACGGTGAAGTGGAAACTATTTCCTTTTCAGGTAACGTACCATTTTTGTTCAAGATATGTCAAAATATTACTAACAAAAATGGTTCAGAATGAGAAATTATAGCTTTATACGAAATTTCAGGAAGATTTACCTGCTTTCATTAAAACGTCATTTTTAAGATTAAACAAAAGAAATTGTATGGTTCACCAAGATGGTCTTGAAAATTTCTTTGGGCAAATGAGTCAAAGCGGGGCTCGAAATAACACCATAACTTCCACATTATAAATAATTTTGCGACCAGGCATTCTGTAGAGGCAAATTGTGAAGAAGATACTGAAGAAAGCATACTGTCCACTAAGAAATAATACTAAGTAATACCAGAAACGTATATCCATCTGCATAGGAGATATCGATAATGAGTTGTCACATGTAACAGAACACAGAATTAATATAGCAACAACATTACAAATAGAGTATCAAAACTCGAAACCCACTTAACATTTTTTAAATTTCGCGGATAGTTTAAGTTGGTAGTTCCGGCAATAGAAAATATATTCGCATGCGTTGTGCTTAGAAATTGGCGAGTATATCCATTATTGCCGGAACTACCAACTTAAACCGGCTATGTCAATGGTGTTGTATTTAGAAAAAATATATTATTTAATAAACGATTACGGTACATGTAAAAAGTCAGTGATGTTTGAAGTAGTGAATGGCATGGTGTTAGCTAGAGAATACGTGGGACGTGTACCAAACAGAATAAAATATTCAGTATTCAAAATGTACAATATAATATTTGTATTGCCGAAAATCGTTACTGTATTATTTCGGTATTTTAAAGAAACCATTAATTTCTATTTATTATGCAATTGAGCATGTGGAATAAATAGATTCTTGCCTGCAAAAGATTCAGGACCAAGAACAGAAGGTTATATATAGGTATATATATATATAAGCAAGAAAACTTATTAGAAAGTAGTATAAATTTGTTGTATGTATATTGAATATGGAAACTTTGCTTTTACCTATCACTAATGAAAGTGCAGTCAATTACCTTTTTATATTTTGGAAAATTGACCAACCAATTTTTATGGACAACAACAGTTTAGTGCACATATGTTATTAATTATAATTTTGTATTTCTATAGGAATGCTCTTAAAATGTTCTAGTTTAATATAATTGCGACATATTGTTGATGGGACAGAAATAATTATATTTAAAATTCGCCGCGGTCAAAATTAATACATGAGAATCTCATTAGATGACGCTAACTTGACTTGCAAACAAAACGCCGCAATGGCCACCTCCAGGATAGAATGAGAACTAACCGTAACACCATCGTTTCAAATCTTTGTATTAGTAGCGATTAGAGGGAATTCAAAATAAACTTTAAACTATCTCGTGGATGCAATTAAAATCAAAAAATCTAAACTAATCAGATTCCATTGTTTCTCCGCGAATTGTCATTTTCTCTACATAGAACTGATCGTGGGATCTTGAACTTCCCACCTGTCATTCTGACAACAGCGCCCTCTTTTATTACTTCCTGCTGTCCCGGAACAGAATTAACTCTGTGTTTGCGGACAAAAACTGATCAATTTTCGGCTTCATCTCGCCCGAATTTAGAAAATACGTACGTATCTCGTAATTTCACTTTGATATCGAGGATTTATCCCGAAAATCCCGTCCAAAACCGCGGCTAAAGATCCAGATGATCCCCGATCAAGAACCTAACCTGTCCTAACCTAATTTTTAGTTGTTTTCATTATCGAATCGACTTGAGATTGACAAAGTAAGTGCCTTAAAGTTTTCTACGTTTTCTTCAATCTTCTTTTAGATAAGAAATGGCTCCGAGAAAAGGGAAAGTGCAGAAAGAAGAGCCCCAAGTGTCCCTCGGCCCGCAGGTTAGGGAAGGCGAAATCGTCTTCGGCGTAGCCCACATTTTCGCCAGCTTTAACGATACTTTCGTGCACGTGACGGATTTATCGGGACGTGAAACCATCTCCAGAGTCACCGGAGGTATGAAAGTGAAAGCCGACAGGGACGAAGCGTCTCCGTATGCTGCTATGTTAGCCGCGCAAGTAGGTGTACATATATAATTGTTTTTCGAAGATCAAGATGTTCGAACTGTTTCTTCAGTTTATTATTTCGGGGGCATTCCCACCTGTTGTTATCTTCAGGGTAAATAATGGTTGAATTTAGCATGTAGGGGATTTCTGATGGGTTTGTTGGTGTCATCTCAGGAAGTGATTGCTGATATCATCGATTCCCTTATATTGTGGGCTAACCTTATCAAAACTAAAGTAACACTCCTGATGTTTTGTAATCGATAATTAACACTATCGCCTCAACTGTGTTATCGACACTCCTATAGAATTGTGGTGAGAAAGTGATCGTTGTTGTCTTTTTACACTATATTGATTTATAGATGTACAAATTTTTATTCACATCGGTGAGACATGTTTGCCAGTGCTTCCCTGTAAGAACAATTCTATCGGGACCTCGATAACATATGATCAAGGAGGTAATCCCCCTTTTAATTGTTTATCAATTTTAGTTAATATGCTTAATCAATATCTCACCAAACCAACTAGATTACCCTGAAGATGGCAATGATCATAGAACGAGGCTTAGACTACCTTTTTAGCAACGAGGATCCCTGTTTAAAATTATTTTTTTCCTTTATAGGACGTTGCGGAAAAATGTAAATCTTTGGGAATCACCGCTTTGCACATCAAATTGAGGGCCACCGGCGGTAACAAGACCAAAACCCCCGGACCGGGGGCGCAGAGCGCTTTGAGAGCGCTGGCTCGCTCTAACATGAGAATCGGACGCATTGAAGACGTGACCCCCATTCCGTCGGACTCGACGCGCAGGAAGGGCGGCCGTCGCGGTAGGAGATTGTAAATATGTAAGGTTTACCGGTACACGTTCATTTGAAGTTTTGTATTTACGTTACTTACGAAAAAGAATAAATAAAACATCTATCTTTCTCTCTTACCGAGTATTAAAAATACACTTGATGTGAACCGGTTGTAGTTTTATTTGTACTTTCTTTTGGATAGTGGGAGGAATTTGGAAGGCGCATGAAATTTACGTGTTTGATGCTCTGCCATCGGTGAAAGTATTCAATTGGTTTTGGGAGATGTAAACTTGAGTTAATCGCTGTAGGTTGGTTTGTGGGATGAAGCAAGCCTGCACAGCTGCCCAGTTAAACCGTCTGAAGTATTGTGTGTGACTTAGAATTGAGACTTGAGAGACTTGAGCTCAAGTGTTGATTATGGACATGTCTCAAACGATCGGATGCTGCCGAGGTAAACGACTGAATGATACGAGTTCTTTCATTTCATCCATGCCCGCATTCTATCGGGTAAACATCAGTTGATTGCCAGTTCATTGGAAAAGGAGCAATTTTGGAATTACTGCCTTAATTCGAGGTTTGGAGGGGAGGGAGATAATCAAAGCGCACGGTAGGACACAAAAAGCTTTATTAAGATTAAGTACAATTAAACATAAATACGTGCATATACAATGTGATTTATAATAGTGTAGAGTATCATTTAATATGCGTCATTGGGACTGTTCGATTATTGAAAATCCAACGTTTCCGTAGCCAGGGTGATTCATAATATATGCGAAAAGCTTTAAGAGCGGGTGTTGTTTCTCATCACTCATCTGCCTCAACCTCATGAGAAAACTGATAGCCAAACCCCCGTTAAAAAGGCAGAGCGTTTTGAGTTGTATTAATTTTTTTTCATTGAAAAAGGAGCAATTTTGGAATTACGGCGTTAATTCGAGGTTTGGAGGAGTGAGGGGATAATCAGCCCGATCACATCGCACAGTAAGATACAAAAAGCTTTATTAACATTAAATACAATTAGACCCAAATACATGCATATACAGAGTGATTTATAATACGTGCGAAGTATCATTTAATATGTCTTATTGAGACTGTTCAATTTTTGAAAATACAACGTTTCCGAAGCTATTGTGCTTACGTCCTCAGGAGTAGCTTTTACACGGTGATTCATAATACATGGCAACGGTGGCGGTAGTGGGGACCCCTGTCGACTTAGATAAACGAAACTCGTTCGTTTCGGAGGACTGAAGATAAACGAGACTTGACTGTACCCGGAAACGCGCGGTTTCGAAGTTACGGGGTGTTTCACACTTTCAATGCCGCTCTAACAAGCCAAAATTTGTGTGTTTTTCACGAGATATAAGAAAAAAAAATGTTGGCAAAATGTCTGCTAGCATGTGTGACGTTATTGTCACGTTTAACAGTAAATATAAACTTTTTTGAGATACCGTTTCTTTGTTAGAATCTTAGTTTCGCGTTAAACACTCCCCAAATGCAAAAGAATGTGTTTCCGGTTATACGTCGACATTGAGTATCACCTAAGTGTGTTGTTTGGACTCCGTTTTGGTCATATTTAAAAAATTGAACGTTTCAGAAGGTATAAGACGTACTAATTAGATTTATTTTAATTCCAATTCTTTTTAATCGACCTGGCGGTCGCCTCTTTCAGCTGTTACTACAAATAAGCTTATGTTCTCATAAAACAACCTGTAACTTCAAAAATTAGTTGTTTGGGCCCTGTTTTGGTCACATAGAAGCTATAAGACATACTAATCAGATTTTTTAATCCCAATTGTTTCTAATATGAACACCGGACGGTTGCCTCTTTCAGCAGTTACTACAAATAAGCTTATTTTCTCATTAAACACCCTGTAACTTCAAAATTGCGCATTTCCGCACGTATGGGGTATAACTTAAATGCGTTGTTTGGGCCGTGTTTTGGTCACATACAAGCTATAAGACATACTAATTGACAATATAATTGTCTCTAATATTAACACGGGACGGTTGCCTCTTTCAGCAGTTACTACAAATAAGCTTATTTTCTACTTAAACATCCTGTAAATTGCACATTTCCGGACATATGTTGATATGAACTTTTCTTCTTATTTTTGTGTCGGGACTACTCCTTCAACTTTTTCGCACGTATTATGAATCACCCTATATATATTTTTACTTATTTCTAAATTAGACGTGCTGCTAGTAATAGTATAGAGGTGCTGAGTGCGACATTAAATCACCTATAGAGCTATGTTGATTATGAGAGAAAAAAAAGATTTAAAAATGAAGCCTTCGTTAGCAGCTCCAATTTCCTCAATCCGAACAACCAACTAGATTCCCCAACGACAGAAACACCTTGATCTTGTGCTCGCATTTCTGCGGCTCTTTATCCTTCTCCACGCTCGTTGCGATCGTATTCGTGTAAACGTGCTGCATTACGAACCCTATTACGATTTCCTCGCCCAAATTTAAATCTGAACGGGGCGTTATTTGGAGTCGGATCACCGCTTTGTTGGATTTCCTCCATTTTACCAACCTTAAAAAAGTACTTTTTGTTAAAATTCTGTCATCTTTCGTCGGTGTAAGAAGAGAAAATGGTTTAGTCCAGGGGTCTCCAAACTTTTCAGCCTTGGGGCCATACTCTTCGGTGAGTTTTCTGCGTATTATACTTGTCATTAAGCTTTACCTAGCAAGTAAATAAATCCGAGTTATTATCATTCTGTGTCTTTTATCCAACTTATCACAACAACAATAAGCTATTAGCTGTCGCGGGCCTTTGTTTGGAAACCCCTGGTTTAGCCCCCTGTGTATAATAGTGATAGCAACGGTCTGTCGAACGTTAGGATACAATTCAAGGTCAGTTCTTTGTCGTGTGTGTCAGATCTCAAGATCTAGTGCACAATACCCGGAGTATTAAATACGTGGAGTTCGCCTGCACCGGCGTAACCTTGAGAAATCAAGATGGATTTGATAAGCCGTAGCGCGAATAACAACATTGACAGAGATTTTTCAATGTTGTGTTTACGCACGAGCTCCTGCGTAATTGAGAGTATATGAATGTAGATTTTTAGCAGAGTTGTAAACCATTTTCTCTTCATTATACAAAACTGTAAACCACCGCTGACATACTCACTTCGGATTATCGTTGAAATTATAATTCTCGCAAGAATCATCGAATTCGGCAGCGTCGTCCCTCGGAGGTAAAACGAAGCTATCATCGGGAATTTCGACATCCGCCCCAGATTGTTGCTTTATCGATCGGGGTTTGATGGTGAACGACGGTTGTCGAGAGAGACTGGTGTGAAGCAAGCTCGCCGATTGGGTGAGGGATAAGGAAAGAGATTCCTTCTGTTTCAATACGAGAACAATAAAAAAATGACTACGTGTTCAGCGACGTATGACTTTATGTGTATCCCCCATTTACCAGTAAAAACCGATTACTACTGCCTAGTTTCACAACAAGACAAATAATATAATAAGCAGTTACATTTTTACTTAAATGTATATACAAATCCTGCCCAAAATACTTATCTCTTGAATAATCTCCACCACCTTTTTAGGTTAATCATCATTAACGTAAGAAAAGGAGTGGAAATTACCTAAAAGAAATTAAAATTCGCATTACCTCGAGCGATTTTGGATCTTTTTCCATCGGGACCTCAGTAGGTGGCTTATCTACGTATAAACTCTCTGGTAGGGAGGACAAGTCGAATATACTAACAACAGTTTGATGTTGGGTGGGATTTATGAACTTCAATAGCAACTCGGATGGTTTCCCGGCACGCAGCGGTTCGACCGTTACGATCCTTATCTCCGGAATGTGATAGCTAAAATTGAAAATCTACCTTCCGATCTGTCATAATCGATTTCTATCGATGTCCTTACTAAGCGAAGAGTTGGATCTTAAACCGAACCGAATTCGGATTGAATTCCGGCTTGCTGACGTTGTGCTCGCACGATCGACAACGCAAGGACTGTTTCACCGACAGATGTTTATGGATGGGAAATAATTTATCGACGGTGACTGGCTGCCATTCGGGTTGAAGTAAACGCTGTTGAACCGTGGTGACTAAAACAATAAACATGATATTTTTTGGGGGATTTATAAAAGTGTAACGAAGGTGATGAGTTACTTTCGTTTAATTTAATTGGTTCAGTAAAAATAGTGTCGGGGAGTTCCTCGACTTCCTCCTTAGCAGTGGCGCCCTCGCAACGTTTAGCTCTCGCCTTTAACAATGGATTCGGAGGCTCAGACAATCCAATGCGTTTACGAATCATTTCGGCGGTCAACCCGGTTTTATCCTACGATTAAAAAATTAATACACCCTGTTTTATACATGGAAATCCTCAAATTACGGTGAACGACATATATTTCCTCTGCTTTTTCTTATCCTTCTCCATCTTCTGTTGTTTCTCAACCAGCACGAGACCCTTGTACCATTCGGTGACCTCCATCAACCTCATATTATACACGTTCTCCCGTTCGGGCCACCCTCCAGTTGCTAGGAATAACATCAAAATACACCGTCTCGAAATCTAAACACAAAAATCTAACCTGCAATCTGATCAGGAATTCCAACGTCCCTCGAACTCCACCGGCACATCGAACAGTGCAAGTATACCACTTTCCTAGGCGTGGCTTTCGGATCCTCGGGATTCTTGGGGCCCACCGTCGCAGCCCTAACGGATAGATGAAGCAAGCAACTCGGACAGATCAAGCAATTCCCGCACCGGTTCTTCTTCAAGCGGGCCTCGGCCGAAGGCATGTTTTCCAAGCATTTCTCGCAAAAGTGAGAGTCGACCTGTTGATGTATCGTGCAATAAAATGGAATGAAATCGACTATCGAACAGAAACAGGAAAATTTGTACTTACTTCGTGACAGACGCAGAATCCGCAACGAACCTCCAAACAGTACCGGCAAAAATATAGTTTCGAAATCGGTTTGAGAAGTCCGCAGGTGCAAGCGTACTTTACCACCTCGGCTTCAACTATATAAGCCATAATTGTTCAATTTTTAGACATAAATTATTTGTGACACATCCGAAAGTTAACCTTACTTTAGCAATCGAACATGAATCGAACTGTCAGATGCTGTCAAATGTCAAAGAAACGACAATTTAGAACTTATAGTTGTCTATGGTATTGATCGCACATGATGTCATTAGCGGCAATTACAGTTTCCTGCAAGCATCGGTAACTTGCATCAAATAAACAATGTCTCTAATTCTCCTCTGTTGCTCTCATTCGCATTTCATTATATTATAATCATCATGGGCTTTTCATTCACATATTGTGCCTAAATCTCTCTACATTTGTTTAATAATTATTATCAACCGAGTGCTATCCTCAGTGGTGATTACAGTTTCTTTTAAGTATTGCTAGAGACCTTCGCTGTTATGATGATCCTAAGTCCTTCCTAAGTTCTCCTCTTCATATAAGAAAATGTTTATTTATTTGTCTTACTCGTATTTCATTACAACCACAATGAATTCTAGAACTAGAACCTATTCTTTTGGCCACCAGAATAAGTTGACTAAAATGGCGCCATCTAGTGTGTGTAGGAAAAGTAATAATATTCGGCGGTACATTTAAATGTAGTGCGCTTTTCACATAATCATTATTTTATAGAAAGACATGTTCCCGAATTCTCATTAGATTTGGAAGAATGAAGTATTTATTGTATTAATTTCTACGATGGAAGATGTACATATGTTCTATGCCTTCAAAGTTGACAACAGTTGACAACTAGAAAAACAACAAATTCTAAAAATAATTAAACAATTTGTAAACTGGGTATGTTCCCATCGTTACCATAGCGATTAAACCAAGATCTAAACCGCAATGTGTAAAAGTCGAGTATGGAAACAAACCATTTCAGTTTGTTCCGCCATCTAGAGTGCCTAGGAGAATAAATTTCGTGCATACGTGGAGTCCCATGGTGCTTTTGCTTTTGGGGGTTGATAAGGAGTGGCCGCGCTCGTTCTTTAGTGATTATACCTCACTCTTTGTATCAATAAATAATGTCCCCTTGTTCCTCCCAGTCGCATTTTATTATAATTACAATACGCTAGTTATTCGGACAAATTGTGCTAAAAATGCTTGCTTTTCCATCAAACTATCAAAGCATTGACTGTTGATTACTAAGTACATCAATAGCTACAGTTTCCTGTAAATATCGGGGAAACCATCTTAATCAATTCAGAAAATTGGTTTGGAACCTTTGGTGTAACAAAGCAAACACACTGACAAACTCAATGTACAAATTTCATTTGATCATCTCCTGATGATGCTAACTTGGTTAGCGAAACGCGCGTCGAGAGACATGCAATATTTGTTTGGTGATAGTGGAAATTTGTACATTGACTTTGTCAGTGTGTTTGCATCTTAATCAAACAATCCTAAACCACTGTTTATTATATAGATTCATTATTCCTCTTATTCGCCGTTCATTGTGATAGCTAGGTACAATTAATTTACACTAATTGCCACGGAATTCCTTATTTTTGTGTATCAAACTGTCAGAAATTGATTACCGACCGAAAATATTCATTCCTTTTGACAATTACAGTTGCCTGTAAATATCGGTATACACTGACATTTAAGCCATTATAACCTGATTCTAACCTCACTTTTTATATACAAATAAATAATGCGTCTTATACTCACTTATATCTTTTCTTAGATAAAACACGAACTTCTCATTCGCATTTTATAATAACCACAATGGACGATTCATTTACGCAAATCTCGGCAGAATTCCAAAAAGATTTCGACCCCCAACAAACTACCGCAAATGCGAACGAATCAGACCCACAGCAAGGTACCAGTTCGGAGGAACCGCCGGTGAAAAAAGCTGCTAAACCGTACTCCCTGCTCGTTAACCCCAAACAGAAAGGTAACCCCCTACTCAAATCGATAAGGAACGTCCCATGGGAATACGACGATATCGTTCCGGATTATCAAATGGGGCGCAGCGTTTGCGCCTTGTTTCTATCGCTGCGCTATCATAACTTGAACCCGGATTACATACACGATCGGTTGAAGCTGCTGGGGAACGCTTACGAGCTTCGAGTATTGCTGGTACAGGTAATTTCCAAATTTTGTTCAAATTTAAGCACGATACATTAGGATTTCATACTTCCCCATCAGTGTTGTTACACTGAATACCTAATTTTGTAACTCTGGTGTGAAAACGACTACTCCCTGTACAGAAGCGCCATCTACCATTAAATTACATCCAGGTGGAGAATCGTGCGTCGACTTACTACGTAGTATACTTACTATGTAGTACTCTACTGAGTCATGTGCTAATAGATTTTGTACGGGCAGTAGTTGTTCTTCAGAAGTTACACATTTGGGTAATTTCCGCAGAACTGCGAAATCCGTGGATTTAGATTATAATTTTAGTACCTACATATTCCCATAGGTCGATATTCCAGATCCGCATCATGCTCTCAAACACCTAACGAGGATCTGCATCTTAGCCGATATGACTTTGATATTAGCTTGGAGCCCCGAGGAAGCGGGGAAAATCGTCGAAACGTACAAGATCTACGAGAACAAACCCGCGGAGAAATTGATGGGAAAAAGCGAATCGTCGTCGTATTTGAGGGTGCGTTTGTACATATACAATCTCGCTTCCGATGTTTCCAAATTAACTTTTTTTTTTTCCGTAGCTGATTCAAGCTTTAACTACCGTCAAATCGGTGAACAAGACGGACGCCATGGTTCTCATCAACAAATTTCGAACGTTAAAAGGAATGTTGCAGGCGAGCGAGTTCCAAATGTCTCAATGTCCGGGATTCGGTGCCGTTAAGGCGAAACGATTGTATTCAGCTTTGCATGAAGATTTTTGTAAATCAACTTGATTTCGTTACAGTTTCTTTGTATTTTTTGTTTAATAAAAATTTGGATGGAAAACAAAAATAAAATGATTTATTTCACGATTTCAAGGTATGTGGTAATGATAGCAATGAAGTTGGTAATATTTTGACAACCAACAGCTAGCTTCACATAAACTATCCAATTGAAAAGGTTAGATTAAGGCATAAGGGATCCGACATTTGTAGAAATGAGGTTGGTAACGAATTGACAGATGAATTTGATATATTGCCGACTTCATTCATATCGTATACATCATATGTGATCATTAAGTAGTGTAAACCGGGCTCACTATGTCACTTATCTTTATTATTCAATGAGAAGTAGAGTTTGTTAAAAAGGTGGATGACGTATTAACTGATGATGCCACTTTTTCCGAATTCTATTATTCAATGATAATTATCACTGAATAATAAAATTAGGAGGAATAACAGCGTCAGTCCGATTTACACTACTTAATGATAATACGTCATCCACCTTTTTAACAAATTCTATCTATATTTTTAGCAAACTCTAGTTATTAATATATATTTTACATTTACAATTTTTGTATGTTGATTTTATTATGTACTTAGAATATGACGTTTTCTACACCTTTTTTGTATTATAGAGAGAATAAAAATTATTGTTATTATTATTTATATTATTATTATTATTATCTAGTAAGTCTAGAAGATGGATTTTCCGGAAGCTGGCAATATTTTTTAACAAAAGATTAATCTTACTAGGTTTATTAAGAATAAATATTTTGGAAAAATCTGAAGTAATTTTTATATTCATAAAATGCTTGCTATTGGTTAATTTAAGACGGCCTAAACCTAAATAAAGATTACAGAAAAAGGATTTTAGTTTTAAAATCTGTAAGCTGCGGTTGTTGCTTCCGAATTTTATTGAAATATTTTCTTTATATCATTTTCCATAACTATCGGTTAATTTCAAAACGTCAGAGAGGAAGCGATTGGCTAATTTCTAAACGTTATTGATTACTGTCGGCTAACTTTGAGACGTGACACTTGCTATTGGTTACTTTCTTTAGTTATTGGTTAATCTCAAAGCATTGGCTATTGGGTAAATTCAAAACGTCAGCGGTTGCTATTGACTAATTCCAAACTTTAACAAACCGTTATTGGTTACTTTTTGAAGCATCATCGATCCGTATTGGTTAATTTGAAAATATCACACGGAGCGATTGGCTAATCTCAAAGCGTCATCGATTGCTATTGGCCAATTTCAAGACGTCAGCGATTGCGATTGGCTAAATTTAATCAATACGTTTTTTTTAGTTAAGATTGGCTTATTTTAATATGACGTAAATACCCCTATTGGGTAACTTCAAAACAACAACAAATTGACTGTGTGTGTGACTTAACTTTATTCCTATTGAAATTTCGGGAATTTTTTTCTTTTACGCGTGGTCGGTATCAATCTTAAGGAAAAATTATCTCGTTCGATACGGAGCACGAAATCGACTTCCTTTCGAATTTTACGGAACGTTTAACGTCTCGCTAGATTTCCTCAAATCGTTCGTCGGTTGCGGCGCGTCGCGTACGAAATACAATGGACGATTTCTTTAAAATTAACCTCCGCGTTGCTGGGTAGTGTTATCCGTTGAATTTTGAAGAGTCACATCCTATTTTTTTCCCGTCTGGTGTGTCCATCGAAAATACATGCGATTTTGGAAAAATTTTGAAAAGTTGAAGTACTTTTCACAACTTCTGCATCGCTTGTCCTAAAATTGGAAAATTGTGTAAATAAATTCAAAATTTCGAAAGTCCCTAAAATGGTTAAATTTTATTCTTGAATTGAGCAACGGCGGTCTTACATGCAGGAGCGTTAGTCTAGTAACCTAATGCACCACGGTAGTCACCCTTCAAAGTTTCAGGTTTTCAAAAATATTCTTCTCTCAAATTTTAAATGTCCTTGAAAATTACGAAACTTTATAATCATAAAAAATTTTCTAATTTCCAAATTTTTAAAAATTGCATCCCAGGAAAAGGGGTATAAAAGGCTTAAGGATTAAGTAGCTTAAGTAAGTAAAAATTTTGGGACGCCTTAAGCTTTTCAATGCTCCTTTCGGATATCTAAAACGATCGAGAAAATGCAAGGTTTGTCAATATTTTTCATGATACAAAATTTCGAGATTTTCTTATTTGTCACAATACATGTGTCGAAATTTTAAGTATTTTTTCACAAAGTTTACATTATGTTGTCAAGAAAACTGATAATATAATCCCCGATGCTAGAAAATCAACCAATAGTAATCCTCAATACCAGAAAAGCAACCAATAGCGATTGAGAATGTTTCCAAATCAACCAATAAGTGATTCTTTGCGACCAAAAACCGGCCAGTGGTGATCGATGATGATTTAAAATTAACCAATAGTAATCCTCGATGTTAGACACTCAACCAATATCGAGCGACGATGTTTTCAAACCAACCGATAGTAATTTCAGGTGCGAGGAAATCAATAGCGAGCGATGACGTATTTAAATCAACCAATAGTAACCCTGGATGCCAAAAAAACCAATCAAATGTGTTCCTCAACGATCGATGACGTTATAAATTAACGAATAGTAACCCTCAATGCCAGAAAATCAACCAGCAGTAATCCTTGATGGAAAAAAGTCAACCAATAGTGATCGATTATGTTTTCAAACCAACCAATAGCAATTCTAGACGCCAGAAAGTCAACCAATAGTGATGGATGACGTATTTAAATCAATCAATAGTAATACTCGATCCAGGAAACCAATCAATAGTGATACTTAATGCCAGAAAATCGATCGATAGTGATTGATGATATTTTCAAATCACCCAATAGTAACCCTCGGTGCTAGAAAATCAACCAATAGTGTTCTATGACGTTTTTAAATCAACGAATACTAATCCGTGATTTCAGAAGATCAATCAATTGTAATCCTCAATGTCAGAAAATCGGCCAATAGTGATAGCTGATCTTTTCCAATTGATCATAGAAAATCAAGCAATACTGATCGATGACGCTTTAAATTAGTGAATAGTGACCCTGAGTGCTAGAAGATCAACCAGCAGTAATCTCTGATGGCAAAAACATCAACCAACAGTGATCGATTATGTTTTCAAATCAACCAATAGCAATTCTAGACGCCAGAGAGTCAACCAGTAGTGATCGATGACGTATTTAAATCAACCAATAGTAATCCTTGATCCAGGAAACCGATCAATAGTGATCCTCAATGCCAGAAAATCGATCGATAGTGATTGATGCTATTTTCAAATCACCCAATATTAACCCTCGGTGCCAGAAAATCAACCAATAGTGATGTATGACGTTTTTAGATCAACGAATAGTAATCCGCGATTTCAGAAGATCAATCAATTGTAATCCTCAATGTCAGAAAATCAGCCAATAGTGATAGCTGATAATTTCCAATTGATCATAGAAAATCAAGCAATACTGATCGATGACGCTTTAAATTAGTGAATAGTGACCCTGAGTGCTAGAAGATGAACCAGCAGTAATCTCTGATGGCAAAAACATCAACCAACAGTGATCGATTATGTTTTCAAATCAACCAATAGCAATTCTAGACGCCAGGGAGTCAACCAGTAGTGATCAATGACGTATGTAAATCAACCAATAGTAATCCTTGATTCAGGAAACCGATCAATAGTGATCCTCATTGCCAGAAAATCGATCGATAGTGATTGATGCTATTTTCAAATCACCCAATATTAACCCTCGGTGCCAGAAAATCAACCAATAGTGATCTATGACGTTTTTAAATCAACGAATAGTAATCCGCGATTTCAGAAGATCAATCAATTGTAATCCTCAATGTCAGAAAATCGGCCAATAGTGATAGCTGATATTTTCCAATTGATCATAGAAAATCAAGCAATACTGATCGATGACGTTTTAAATTAGTGAATAGTGACCCTGAGTGCTAGAAGATCAACCAGCAGTAATCCTTGATGGCAAAAACATCAACCAACGGTGATCGATTATGTTTTCAAATCAACCAATAGCAATTCTAGACGCCAGAGAGTCAACCAGTAGTGATCGATGACGTATTTAAATCAACCAATAGTAATCCTCGATCCAGGAAACCGATCAATAGTGATCCTCAATGCCAGAAAATCGATCGATAGTGATTGATGTTATTTTCAAATCACCCAATAGTAACCCTCGGTGCCAGAAAATCAACCAATAGTGATCTATGACGTTTTTAGATCAACGAATAGTAATCCGCGATTTCAGAAGATCAATCAATTGTAATCCTCAATGTCAGAAAATCGGCCAATAGTGATAGCTGATATTTTCCAATTGATCATAGAAAATCAAGCAATACTGATCGATGACGCTTTAAATTAGTGAATAGTGACCCTGAGTGCTAGAAGATCAACCAGCAGTAATCTCTGATGGCAAAAACATCAACCAACAGTGATCGATTATGTTTTCAAATCAACCAATAGCAATTCTAGACGCCAGGGAGTCAACCAATAGTGATCAATGACGTATGTAAATCAACCAATAGTAATCCTTGATCCAGGAAACCGATCAATAGTGATCCTCAATGCCAGAAAATCGATCGATAGTGATTGATGATATTTTCAAATCACCCAATAGTAACCCTCGGTGCTAGAAAATCAACCAATAGTGATCTATGACGTTTTTAAATCAACGAATAGTAATCCGCGATTTCAGATCAATCAATTGTAATTCTCAATGCCAGAAAATCAGCCAATAGTGATAGCTGATCTTTTCCAATTGATCATAGAAAATCAACCAATACTGATCGATGACGTTTTAAATTAGTGAATAGTGATCCTGAATGCCAGAAGATGAACCATCAATAATCCTTGATGACAGAAAAATCAACCAATAGTGATCGATTATGTTTTCAAACCAACCAATAGTAATTTTAGACGCTAGAAAGTTAGCCAATAGTAATCGATGACGTATTTAAATCAGCCAATAGTAGTGATACAGCACACACCACACAATTGCTTCATAATAAATTAGCTCGAGGCAAGCATTGTCACAATCATACTATCCGTAATACACGATCACAAATTACATGTATTTTTCATAAATTTATTGAGAAAGTTTGGATTTGAGCCTGTATTGTCAGCGTGTATTTCTACATCAATTTTTACACGAAATATTTCAGATTTAGAGGATGTTCCATTTTGAAGGTCATTATCGTGAATTTCTACCTGTAATATTTCATGTATTGTACATGTAACAATTTGAACGTGTATTGCTTGCTTATAAAGTGAGCGAAAAAAATTCTTTTAAAAAGAATTTTTTTCGCCCATTTCGCTTCTGTTAATGCTTACCTAGAGGAAGCGAAACACGTGTCACCCAATTGATTATCAAACAATCGTGTGGTGGGGAGTTTACCGATGTGGTATAGTGTCAACCAATAGTAATTTTCGATGCCAGATAATCAAGCGGTAGTAATCCTCAATGCCAGAAAATCAGCCTATACTAACCCTCGATGTCAGAAAATCAGCCAGTAGTAACCCTTGATGGCAGTAAATCAACCAATAGTAACCTTCGATGCCCGAAAATCAACCAATACTGATCGACGACGTTTTTAAATCGACCAATAGTAATCCTCGACGCCAGAAAATGAACCTATAGTGATCGATGACGTTCTTAAATCTCAACCAATGACAATCGATGATTGTAAACAGATTCAGCGCCGGCAATTTTAAATGTACAATATAACCTTGTAGGCTTTAATGACATATAAGAGACGAGAGACCAATACATTCTATCCTTAATTTTGGGTTTTTAAATCTCAAAAAATAAACCTGATGCTGACGGAAACGTTTTTAATCGCGAGACAACTTATACTTCTATAACATTCAACAGGTCAACTGTATATATCTCGACGTTTTAAACGAGGGCCGTGCAGAGGTTCGGCCGGCTCGGAAATCACGGGCACAAGACACTCGAGAGTTTCTGGTGGGAGTCGAATCGGTTTGTGACGGCAACCGGGGCCCCGTAGAATCAACTCCCGACTCCCGACCGAAGCCGGAGTGTAATTCTAAATCGTGCCTACCAGAGAGGTTCCGTTAAAATCGTCGTGCTTCTGTCGTTCGTTCTTCTTGTTTACCTTCGACGTTTTTGTGACTATTTTCTTCGCGAATATAATCGAAAATTACATCGTCGACGACGGTTCGAGTGCCCGTTTCGCTTTTATTTTAGTGGTGACTTTTCGGGGACTTTGTGCGCCCGTTTCTTCCGTTGAGTTGAGTGGATTTTAAACTTGGACGAGGGGACTCGTGCGATGGAAACACGAAAAATTATGGTAAATATTATCCGATAATGATGATGATGATGATGACGACGATGATTTTTCGAGATATCTCCGGAGATTACTTTCACGTTTTCACGTTCGCGTTTTCTTCTCGCGTAGTTGGAGTAAGTAGTCTACTACAGTAGATAATATCCGCCGTCTTTTTCTCTAGAGAAAGTTTTTTAAAAAAAAAAAGGGAACGAGAACCGCGCACGATTATGCTAATACGGCTTGGGATTAATCCGCGTCTTGAATACGAAAGCTTATTAAAAACGACGAAATAATTTTTTTCTCATGCATCGTAAATCGGTAGACAAAGAATTGGTTCTCCTCGTTCTCATGCCGAGGAGAGAACACGCGAGAATTACAATGGGATGGGGGAATCAATTAGCGATTGAGTGTTACAAAGATACACAATTTAATCACCACTTTTTTGAGTCTTGGGAACTGTCACTACGTTGTAAAAATGCTTTAGGGCTGATTATTGAAATTTAAGAATTTTTGGAATTTTTTCCTTCAAATGGGATCACGGTATACTTAAAAGGTTTCCAATAATTTGAGAAATGCCAACAAATAAATTTTTTAATTTTTATAATTCTTGGAACATACGATTTTATATATGGGGGCGTGATCGCAGTCTACTTCCAACCCCTCTTCTGAAAGAGAAAAATAAATTATATAAACCAACGAGTACCTATCCAAATTTTCGCAGTTTTATATTTCTATTTAATTTCCGCCTTCGAAAAGGAATGTAAGTGTACCTTTTTCAACACTTTTAGGTTGATTTTTTAAAATTTATTGTTTCAACGCTTTGTACCCCCAGCTGAACGCGCGTTTTCAAAATGTTCATATTGCTGTTCGTTTTGTTGTCAATTATCAACAATCTAAGAATTTTTTGAATTTTTTTCTTCAGCCGGGGGTCGTAGTATACTTTAAAAGTTTCCAATAACTTGGAAAATGCCTGCAAATAAATTATTTAATTTTCTTTAATTATTAGAACATACGATTTTCTATAAGGGGGCGTGGTTGTAGTCTACTTCTTACTCCTTTTTTGAAAGAAAGAAAAGGGGAAATTAAATACTTAAACAAAAGAGGCCCTAACCAAATTTTCGCATTCTTATTTTCTTATTTAATTTCCGCCTTCGAAGAGGAACGTGAGTAGCCTTTTTCCAACACTTATGGGTGGATATTTTCAAATTTATCGTTTCAAAGCGCTGTACCCCCGAGCTGAACGCGCGTTTTCAAAATGTTCATATTGCTGCTTCTTTTGTTGTTAATTCTCAACAATTTAAGCATTTTTGAATTTTTTCTTCAGCCGGGGGTCGTAGTATACTTTACAAGTTTCCAATAACTTGGAAAATGCCTGCAAATAAATTATTTAATCTTCTTTAATTATTAGAAGATACGGTTTTCTATAAGGAGGGCGTGGTTGTAGTCTACTTGCTACTTCTTTTTGAAAGAAAAAAGGGGAAATTAAATACTTAAACAAAAGAGCCCCTATCCAAATTTTCGCATTTTTATTTTCTTATTTAATTTCCGCCTTCGAAGAGGAACGTGAGTAGCCTTTTTCCAACACTTATGGGTCGATATTTTCAAATTTATCGTTTCAAAGCGCTGTACCCCCGAGCTGAACGCGCGTTTTCAAAGTGTTCATATTGATGCTTCTTTTGTTATTAATTCTCAACAATTTAAGCATTTTTTGAATTTTTTTCTTCAGCCGGGGGTCGTAGTATACTTTAAAAGTTTCCAATAACTTGGAAAATGCCTGCAAATAAATTATTTAATCTTCTTTAATTATTAGAAGATACGGTTTTCTATAAGGAGGGCGTGGTTGTAGTCTACTTGCTACTTCTTTTTGAAAGAAAGAAAAGGGGAAATTAAATACTTAAACAAAAGAGCCCCTATCCAAATTTTCGCATTTTTATTTTCTTATTTAATTTCCGCCTTCGAAGAGGAACGTGAGTAGCCTTTTTCCAACACTTATGGGTTGATATTTTAAAATTTATTGTTTCAAAGCGTTGTACCCCCGAGCTGAACGCGCGTTTTCAAAGTGTTCATATTGCTGCTTCTTTTGTTATTAATTCTCAACAATTTAAGCATTTTTTGAATTTTTTTCTTCAGCCGGGGGTCGTAGTATACTTTACAAGTTTCCAATAACTTGGAAAATGCCTGCAAATAAATTATTTAATCTTCTTTAATTATTAGAAGATACGGTTTTCTATAAGGAGGGCGTGGTTGTAGTCTACTTGCTACTTCCTTTTTGAAAGAAAAAAGGGGAAATTAAATACTTAAACAAAAGAGCCCCTATCCAAATTTTCGCATTTTTATTTTCTTATTTAATTTCCGCCTTCGAAGAGGAACGTGAGTAGCCTTTTTCCAACACTTATGGGTCGATATTTTAAAATTTATTGTTTCAAAGCGCTGTACCCCGAACTGAACGCGCGTTTTCAAAGTGTTCATATTGCTGCTTCTTTTGTTATTAATTCTCAATAATTTAAGCATTTTTTGAATTTTTTTCTTCAGCCGGGGGTCTTAGTATACTTTAAAAGTTTCCAATAACTTGGAAAATGCCTGCAAATAAATTATTTAATTTTCTTTAATTATTAGAACATCCGATTTTCTATAAGGTGGGCGTGGTTGTAGGTGGTTGTAGGTGGTGTTGTTTCTGTAAGAAAAAAAGGGAAATTAAATGCTTAAACAAAAGAATACCTATCCAAATTTTCGCGGTTCTATTTTTTTATTTAATTTCCGCCTTCGAAGAGGAATGCAAGTAGCCTTTTTCCAACACTTTCGGGTTGATTTTTTAAAATTTATTGTTTCAAAGATTTGTACCCTCGAACCAAACGTGCGTTTCTAAAACATTTATGTTGCTGTTTGTTTTGGTGTAGATTATCAACAATTTAAGAATTTTTGTAATTTTTTCCTTCAAGCGGGGCAAAGTTTCCAATAATTTGGAAATTCTCAAGAAATAAATTTATTTTTAAAATTATTAGATAATACGATTTTTTTTTAAAAGTGAGAGTGAGGTTGCAATTTTATTTTAAGAATTTTCAGACTCTTTTTCCCTCAGGAGGGGATGTGGTATACTTTAAAATTTTCGAGTATTCAACAAATAAATTATTTTATTATTAACTATTAGAAACTACGATTGTCATCCGTTTTCTTGTTAAGGCTTATATTTCAAGATTAAATAAAAGCCGATCGTATGAAAGTCGTTTAAATCAATAATAAACAAAAGGGGATCGAATATGGGTAGAGGATCAAATCGCCATGTTTTTCTTTCTTCTTCTGACATTTCAATTAATACTAAAAATTTTAAATCTCTCCTTTACCACTTTAAGGTCAATAAAACAATAAATCTGGAGTTAATACTTATATTTTCAGAACGTTAAAATAACGTTTTCGGATAACCTCTAATTAATCGTCCAAGATTCGGAAGAAATAATTTCAATTAATTCTACACCGTGAAATAAACGGATAGCATATCTTAATTTTCCTACCATCGCAGGAAAGCTGAAATGAAGTTTCGGAAGAAAATCGCAAGGAAGCACTTACTATACTTATGTTTACTGTTTAAATCGATAAATGTAAACGCTAGTAAAATTAGGCCAATATTTAAAAGCAAGGTTAAGTGGATATTTGGATAGGACGTAATTATTTTTAGGGCCATCGCGTCGAATGCCGGGTGCGTATCGAATGATCTCTCGCGGTCCCTCATTAAACTTTTATTTGCCCATTTTAATTTTTTTTTCATTTACACTAATTAACTTACTTTTATCTCATAAAATCTTATAAATCAATTTCATGCTCGAGTCAATGTCTTTTCTTGCTTTTCACATTTAGAGCGGAGTTAAGTAAAAAGCAGCCGTTAAAAGAAACCTTTTTCTATTGGTCCGGAAAGATCACTATCGAATCGCATATTCCCTCATTGGTGTCGTTTCTGAATGAATGTTCTTCTGTTTTAATTTGATAATTTGTGGAAAGCGCTGTATAATAATAATAATAAATTTTAATATTTTTTCCAACGCTCAGATAATGCGCATAAGGAAGCAGAGAAGACGAATAATATTTTGGGTTGAAAAATTAAATATTAAAAAAATAATAAATGAAGGCGGTTGAATCGCAAATTTGTTTATATTTGAAAGGAATGTATACCTAAAAATAAATTTTAGAAAAAGAAAATGTAGAAAACGCGTCGTCTTCGATAGATGATTTTAATTATTTATTTTAATTATTTATTTACTTATTTATCCAATCCATCTTTATTATACATTGATAGTGTGGGATTTGGCAATACAATAAATCTAATGCTAATATATAAAAAAAAAAATAAAAAAGGTTATACCACAAAATACCATTTACAATCGCATAAATAGAAATTAATTGTAATATAGTAATACTCGAATGGTTAATTACCATTAGAAAATTCAATATATCACAATTCACAGTTAATGTTGCGGTTATGGTCTTCAATTGACATCCGGTTTATCTCGGGCTTCTATTTATACCTCTTTTGACACCACGCTCACCACCTTTTGAGCATTTTATTACCCTACGGGTGTTAGCTTCTTATTTTAACTCCAGCCAGAAACATTTAATGGGAGAAAAACGGAACTAGAAATAAAATTATTAATTATTATAAAACGCATCGATTAAAGGATAGAAAACCATTGTAACCATTCAGACACATACATTCAACACTTTCACACGAAATGAATTCCTAATAACCACTGAATATAAATAACCAAGGATACCTGGACATTACCAACACAGGTTTCTATAACAACGTTACGGCTTGGATGAACTGAAGTCATGGGAAATTAAACTAAACGGAGAAATAATGTAGTGTAGTCCTGGTTTCCGAAAAAATAAAAAGTTTGTTTGGTTGAGGACGAAGAAAATTGACGAGATGGATAAGTCAACGAAAAAGTTTAAAAATATATGTTGGACCAAAAGAGTTTTAAAGTAAGTGAATAAAAGAACCTCACTACACCGGAGAAGGAAGAATTTAAAAAGGGAACAATCCATAGAAAATAGAGCCGCATCGAAGAAGGAATTTAAGAGAGGATACATAGGAAGCACCATCATCGAATAAAAGAATTTACACTCACACACACACAACACTAGGTAATTATCTTGATTTTATATTAAATTTTTCTAAAAATTTATAAATATAATTTGCTATAATTTATGCTTTTTTAATCATTAATTAAGAGCTAGGCCGGTGCAATTTCGTTTAAGAAATGAACTAAATTTTCGGTACAATATGCTTGTCACAGTTCAATACAAGACATATACTCATTTACAGAATAAAGAACACAATCGGATTAAAATTTTCTTATTTTTTTTTTTGATAACATGTTCTGTACATACGTGGCCAATTCTGTTTTAGCCGCGCAACTATCGCTTCCATCGCCCCGAAAAACTGAAAACCAATCGAGTTCGGAAAATTTACAAACAAACACGCGTCAAATCTGACAAAGAAGCACGGTAATATCGAGTGGAAGCGGTGAAATATGAACTGCCAGCCGGAATGGACGAATTCCAGGAACGGATGTGCCTGCCAAATTTCAGGGCACCACCTCGTCCCCGGCTTCGCGGTGGTCTCGATTGTTAAAATCCGAAATTTTAAAATGCCTTTTTTGGTTTAGAAAATAAGGAAAAATTCATAATTGAAAAAAAAATTTTTTTAAATTAAAAGGACGTAAATTTTGGAAATAAACGGACGAAAGACCGCATCAAGAAACGGGGGCAGGAGAGATGAAAAATTGACGAAATGTGAAGAAGTTTGAAAACGAAGGGCGAAGCTGCTATGATCTATCATCACAAAAAAATGCCCTTTTTATTCCGATATCGTTTAAATCGAAATTAAACGAAAGACGATCGGGTTTAAACGAAGATCGCGCACGCTGCGATTTATCTTCCCAAAATTAAATAGCACCTGAAAGGACGAAGATTTCAGGTTGTTCTGCAGATTTCGCTATTTCTTAGGATAACCTAAAAAAATTGCTTCGAAGGAGACTAAATAATATACCTAGAAAAGTTATGTATACAGGGTGTTAGGTAAAGTTGCGGCAAAAATTCGAGGGGTTATTCCTCGACATGTTCTAAGAATATTTTGTCCTTTGATGATTTTTGAGAAACCCCTTTGTTTCGAAGATACAGGGTGAACAAAATTTGCGACAACCATATTCGATATTTGTTGAAATCATTAATGTAAATAAAAGTATGGCGTACGCCCATGAGTTTATCAAGTACAAAAAATTGTTGACGATAACCTGGAAAGGCTGTTTTATCTAATAACGTACAAGTGGATTTCATTTGAATACGTCTAGTCGGTGATCATCATTTGTATCGGTTGCAATTGTTTATATTGAGTGACGTTTGGCTGTTTGACGTCCTGAAGCTCTCTACCATGTATACGAACGCCGAGATGATCGACATGTATTTCATGTATGGACTTGCTGATGGCAATTCATTACAAGCTAGACGATTGTACATTGAACGGTATCCTGGCCGTAATATCCTCGACCGAAAAATCTCCGAAAACTTTAATCGACGTCTTCGTGAAACAGGCACATTGAAACGAAATGAAGGGCTAGGAAAATTAATGGCAGTAAGAACTGTACAACCGGAAGAGAATGTGCTGGACATGATAGAGGAAGATCCAAGTATTTCCACGCGCCAATTCTTTGAAGGTAAGTCATTGGACAGTTTGGAAAATTCTTAAGGACAATTCGTTGTATCCATGCCATATTCAACGTGTTCGGGCACTACTACCTGCTGATTATCGTCCACGTATTGCGTTATGTCAATGGCTTATGCAAACATTAGTTCTAGTCCCTCAATTCATGGCACGGATTCTTTTCACCGATGAAGCCAGTTTCTCAAGAAATGCAATAAGGAATTTTCATAACAACCATGTGTGGGCGGATGAAAATCCGCATGAGATATGTGAAGATGGATTTCAACATCAGTTCTCCTTGAATGTTTGGGTAGGAATTGTGTGTGACTATCAAATTGGACCGGTATTTCTACCAGCAAGACTTCCTGGCGAGATGGATCGTAACTTTGTGGAAGAAACACTGCCCGACTTTCCGGAGGATGTACCATTGGCGACAAGAATTGTAATGTGCTTTATGCACGATGGTGCACCACCACATTTCAGTCAGGTTGCTCGTGATTTTTTAACAGCAACATACGGAGATCGCTGGATTGGTCGAGGCGGGCCGCACGTGTGGCCTGCACGCTACCCAGACTTAAACCCCTTGGATTATTTCTTACGAGGGGTCTCTGAAGTCATTAATTTACGCTACTCCAGAATTTCGACGAATCGCGAAATCGGATAATTGCTGGGTGTAACTCAATTAGAACCAACCGTGGTGTGTTTGAAGGAGTTCGGCACTCAATGGCGAGAAGATTGAATGCTTGTTTCCTGGCCGGTGGAAGTAATTTCGAACATTTATCGTTGTAGATTGAGCAACTTTACTTTTTGGTAATAAAATGTTGTTACTGTCGCAAATTTTGTTCATCCTGTATCTTCGAAACAAAGGGGTTTCTCTCAGAGTATTCTTAGAATAGGCCGTGGAATAATCCCTTGAATTTTTGCCGTATGTTTACCTAACACCCTGTAGATATATTTTTAATAGACCCAATCCGGATAGATTTTGATCATACCTCGTACGTTAATCCTACGTGTCTTATTAATCGGTATACATTCTTCAAATTCGATTTTCTTGAAAGTTTTTGAGCGGTGCGTCGTATCCGTTTACCCGAAAAACGTTATCACGTAATTCGCCATCGATACAGCGCGTTCCGATCCGAATGATAAAGTTGAATAAATTTCATACCATCGAGCTCCCGGATGGATACTAATAAAATTGCCTAACCCAATTAATAGAATATAATTACCTACTTACATACACACATACACATATACGTGCACGCATACATACGTACGTAAACATAATCGCACAGGAAGCGATTGTTTTGCGACATTCTCGAGATGGCAATTAATACTCCTGAACTCGTGAAATCGACTTAATCCATTTCTAAAAGGAGGCAACAGATGAAATATTCATAATTAACGAACGCGTGAAATCGTCCGAGAGAGACGAGGAGAGTCGAATCGCTCCGCCGTATTACGTAAATCTCCATTGTTTTCGAGATAAAACGGGGGAAAAAATATAAAATGGCGACCCGAGAAACGAGAAGAATTTAGCGAGACGCAACGCGTGTAGGTAGGTAGCAGAATTCCGACGTATGTACGTAGATATAAGATTTAAAGGTCACGTTGAAACGGGCGCGCGCGAATCGAACGAGGAAGAAAATTAATTAAAATTCTATTACGTGCCATATCTATTCATTACATAACGCAGAGGTGGACCAGAAATATGCGAACATCCGAAACCGTGTCACGTTCCCGAAATTCCGACGACCGTTCGGCCACGTTTATCCGAAGACGTCCGGATTTATGTACGGCCAAAAGGTACATAGTAGAGACGTGCGCTCGAATAATTTAAGCTTAGGTATCTGGGCGAACGACACGTCGAGGTAAAGGTAAAGGTAAACATAAAAAGTAAGTATGTTCCACCCACGGTCACAAGAACTGTTTGTGTGAAGGTCAAAACGAGTTTCCAGGAACTGCTTTTGTATGTACATATATCTGTTTGTACGTATGCGTATCTACAGAGTGCAGCAATAATCGTGAGAGTGTTGTTGCTAATTGTACCCTGATATCGATTCATTGATTATGACGCTGAAAATTGTAAACTATTTCCGGGAGCCAGAATCTTAGCAAAATGAAATCCGGATGACTCTCCGTATAATGATAAGTAGGGGAAGGTGGGGCAAGAGTACCATGTTAACGTTTGTTGCGTAAAAACTAGTGGCCGACCGAATATTCGGTTTCGGTTTCGGTTTCGGCCAGTTTCGGCCAAAAATCTAGTTTCGGTCACAGTTTCGGTTTCGGCCAAAACTCAGCCAAATCTTCGGCCGCACCGAAACTCAGTGAAACTTCGTGAATTGTCGTGCTTCGTTCGAGCGAGTTCGTGTCTCGTAATTGTCAGAGTCAGCAAGTTAATACCTAAATACATAAATATCTCCTTTTCCTACATACCGTAATTGTTGTTTTTTTATTTCATTTAACACAAATGAACTATATAACATGTAAAACATACACTAGATTTCAGCATACAATTGAAATTTTAATATGTTTAAATAAGTTTCGGTTACGGCCGAAACTGAGACCGAGGCCGAAGGTTCGGTTTCGGTTTCGGTTTCGGCTGCAAATCCTGTTTCGGTCGGACATTAAAAAAACACATTCATTGTATGAAAAACTTTATATAAATGTTACTAAAGTAAACATCATTTAGTTGTCACTAAAACTAACACTGTCGGAAGCATTTTCAGTAAAGCGAACTAAGCAAAAAAACAACAACAACCAAATTACGGCAGGTGACACTCTTACCCCGTAGGGTAGGGGTAAGAGTGCCATCTGTCTATTTATTTATTTATCTCGACAAATATCACATATATAAACCTTATTCTTTTTTCGTAGTCGGTGCAGTCTTCATGGGCCCATTCCTTACATTGGTAGCACTGTATAACATCTTCATCAGGGGGCTCTGACAAAGCTTCCCTGCATATTATGCAGAAATAAATATGTGTTTCGTCATCAGAATCTTTTAGGTTTTCTTTATCGGAATTCTCCGAATTAGACGAATAAGAACGTTTCTGTATTTTTCTAACTGGTTTAGCTTTGGTGTTAGCCGTTCTTACTTTTTGCGAGAGCCTGTTTAATTTCACTTTGGATATGACAGCTCCAGTAGAGTCACTGCATTTTTCTTGGCGACATACTTTTTCTTTTCATAGAGTGTCATTTCATTACCTTGTAATTCATTCGTATACTGCGAGCTGGTTATAATTTCGGATTTTTGTTTCTTTTTATGAATTTTTGGTTTGTCAGACCAACTTGCTGCTGGTAGTGGTGACAATTCTTCAACCGTATAAGACCGATTAGCACTTGGGATGGGTTCACCAGCATTACAACTACTATCTTGATAATCTTCAACATTGTTATTTTCTTCCTTTTCTGCCAAAGCACTAGTTGATGTTTGAGGACTTTTACGCATCACATCTTGTGATTCTGTACACCTTCCGTATATCTGAGATGGCATATAGTCAGTCTCATCAAATACATCTGGACGAAAGGGCCATATGCCTGTCTTTTCGAATCATTTAACAGCATTTCCGATAGTAGCTGCTTTCATATAGCTTTTGTTAAAAAGTTCTGCGATATCATACACAGTCATTCGCTTTCCTGGATGATTTGTTATAAATACGGAACATTCTTGATTATAATAAGTTTTTAAAGGACCAAAAAACACCTGTCAAGAGGTTGTAGCCGATGGCTCATATGTGGTGATAGAGTAAGCATATGTATGCCTAACTCCCTTGCTTGTAATACTGCTGACAACGATTTATGGCTATTATGGCCGTATAATATTAATAGAACGGGATCATCAGGACTACTGTGTGAATGGGTAACGAAATGTTTTAAATAAGTAACAAATCCATCTTGGTCGATCCACCCAGATGGTGAAAGATAAATAATGGAATCCATAGGTGCAGCTTTCATAAGTTGTTCCACGTTCTGCTGAAGTTAGCCGACGTACTTGCTTTTTACCCTTTTGGCTCACGATTCTTTCTGGTGTATGGACATTAGTTATACCGCTTTCATCCACATTAAAAATGCGGCTGCTTTTGAATTTGAATTCATCCAGTAGAGTTTTAAGATTTTTGTAGAAACTCTCTACTTGTACCTTATTAAAGCCCACAGCTCGATTAATGCTTGTAGCTTCAGGTTTCCGTAAAACAATATTTGGATGGCGTTTAGAAAAGCCATGCATCCAATCTTTGCCAGCTAGTTTCTGTGCTTTGTTGAAACGATGATTAGTCTTGTTGAGTTCTGCAAAGTCGTATGCTAATTTTCTTAATGACCTAATGGTCATGCCATGAAATAAATTATCCATATTTAAGATATGTTCAACTAGTCGATTTTCTTCTTCGGTAGAGAAAGTAGGTTTAAAACGGCCAAAGCTTGTTGGAACCAGTACGCGACAACTCGGCGATGTAAAGTCGGCGACGGTCAACTCGGCAATGCTGAGTCGGCGATGGTCAACTCGACGATGGTAAACTCGGCGACGATCAACTTGGCGAAAAGGAATACAATAATATATTATGTAATTATTTATTACAATACAATTATTTATTATAATAAAATATAATATACAATCTATTAAAAAAACTAGTTCATATTGTAATTGTGTGATATCCCTCTGAGATATCCGATCAAATTTTGCCTGTTATAATTGGCAACTTTATTAAAAATCCTCTCGTCGGCTTCCTCATAACGTCTCCTTTTTGATGCACCATTGCGCCCGGCAATTGCTCGTTCATAGTCCGCATCGTACGAAGACTGAACCTTTTTTAAATTTTCTATGAATGTCCATAACGAAGGATGAGCAATGCCAGAACCAAAAGCCAGTTGCAACTTGCGATGACATGCTTCTGCAAAATTATTTGTCCTATCTCGTCCATTCAATGTCCGAAAATAAACGGACCAAACTGCAATTGGAAACGTTGCTGGCGCTCTGGTTCCATTATTCCTAAGTCGACCGATATAATTTCTGTTAAACCATTCTAAAATTGGTTCTAATATTTCTGGCAACTCATTTTCCAATTCGGCAATGGCATCAATCACATCCTCTTCTGGGACAAATGCCAATGATGTTACCATTTTTGCTTGTAGTGCAAATTCGGGATCAGTATTGTACATTCCTAGGAGATTGGAAGAAGATAAATGCTTTCGAAGATTTTTTACCAAGTGGAATAAGCATCCTCTAATTTCGGCTTCTGGGAAAATTTGTCTTACGGCCTGGTGAATTGCTAATTCAAAGTCTACACTGATGCTTTCCGGATTTAATTGCGACCAAAGAACTTTTATCATGTTAAACAATTTGAGATATGTTTCTGCACTTTTATTGGGCAGCAAGCAATATAGTACAGGAAAAGCTGGACCCTTCTCTTCATGCGTATCTTTTCTTGCCAGAACAATAAATATTTTAGCAAAAAGTGGAGGACACAATAAGAATGTGCCGTCTACAAATAATTCTTTCATGCTTGCACTCCATGTTGTATGGTATTCTCTACCAAATATCAGAATTCGATGTGGATCCACCTGATCTCTTCCGGAATCTGCCAGCAAAAATTCTCAAATTGAGTAGGGGTATAGTAATATTGCGAGTACACTTCTGGGATGATAATTTCACTAAGAGTTTCTGGATTGGCGGGTGCTTTGGACATGGTTACTCTTACTCTTTGAATGTTTCTCCGCATAACACTGGAACTTGGAAGCATTCCTTTAACCGCAGCTGGGACATTCTCCAAAACTCGTCCTCTGATTTGGGCTGGATTCTCCATCGTTGTCGCGGCCAGGTACTTCACAGTGGTATTCATTTTTTGCAGAACAACATTTGCTGCATTTCCTACCGTACTACATGTGTGTTCATTGCGGATGCATTTGAAAGAACCATCCATAATATTGGTCCATATTCTTCCTTTGCATCCTTCGTGCTTGTTTTCGCAGCGCCAGAATTGAGTGGTGTTGTCCTTGTTCGTTTTATCCTTCGTGTACAGGTAGCCATCCCAGTAGTACTTTTCGTGACCCCTTTGGCTAAGAACTTTATTTTCCATCTTGAGTCTCAGTAAATAAAAAACTCACGCAGACAAACAAAATTACATTAATTATGTATTATTGTATTCCTTTTCGCCGAGTTGACCGTTGCCGAGTTTACCATCGCCGAGATGCCCATCGCCGACTCAGCATCGCCGAGTTGACCGTCGCCGACTTAACATCGCCGAGTTGACCTGTTACGTGTTGGAACTACATTACTTGTTAGTCGCTTTCGTATAGTTGACCGGGGAATATTATAACGCTTTGCTATAGCTAATTGACTTTCTCCACTACGCACTTCAGCTAAAGTTTTTTGTAAATCCTCTTCTCTATACGCATGTCTCGCAGTTTTCCTCGCATAATTGCGTGGCATCTTGACTATAATATTGTCTAAATAAAGAAAGAAACAAGATTATAATCGAATATTATCAAAAGCTTGGTGTAGTCGTGAACACAACTTGCATGAAACATTAACGGGATAAGATTGCCACCTGACACTCTTACCCATACAACAAGGTGGCACTTTTACCCCATCCTACAACTTTTAAGAAATATACGGACATCTATTACTATACGTTAAACTTACTTGTTTCCACAAAACAGCACACTAATTAGATTCTGTATTAGAGGTTAGGGTGAATGCGATGTAGTAAAAAGTTGTTATAAACACTGTATGAGGGCTTTTACGCCAAAATGTAATTAAACCAGTTGCAGCGAAAAGTTTATAAGTTCACAAACTCACAAAGTATAGGTTTTAAACGCCAGACACTTGGTGCACTTAACAACACGATCGTTCTGCGCAATACTATGATTTGCCAGTGCCGTTGAAAAAATAGGCGCGAAATACGAACCGGTGACACTCTTACCCACCCTGGCACTCTTACCTCACCTTCCCCTACCTGGTGGACCGAGCCCTGCTCGGAGTTCCCAAAATTTTTTGAATAATTTTGAACCTAATAATAATAATATTTTAGTTTTGATATTTAATTAATATTGCATATTTCCAGTATATATAGTAGCACATATATATTAAAAGTTTATAAAAGTAGTATTAAAATTAATATTTACAGTTATATTTAAATACTTAAAAATAAATAAATTCAAATTCAAAAATCTTTCTTAAGAAATACACATTTTAAGTAAACATTTACATACCTTCTTTTTGCAACGCCAACTAATTGTGTATAAGTTTTTTTATTTTGATTAAAAACTCAGCTCCGATTACTTTCGTAACTGTAAACAAAGTATGTGAATTTACATGTTTTAGTTCTCGTAGATATTTTTCTTTTATTAACATATTACTTTCAGCGCCATCTATGGTTTAGTCGTAAAGTTTTAATTACTTATAATTTCGCTTGGCTGCGTGATGTTAAAAAAGTTGGTAACCCACGTTTAGGCCGAAATAGGTGTAAATCTGGACTAAACGGATTGAATCGAGACCGGGACCGTACTAAATCGGTTTTTCGTCCCCAAAAACTCGCAGATACTAAATTGTAACAAAATCTTGAGAGTAATTTTCGATAACACATTTTATGTATCGCAGAAATAGGTAAAAGCGGGACAAAAAAATTTTCCTGGGACCGGGACCATGCTAGATCAATTTTGTGTTCTCGAAAATCCCCAGATACTAAATTGCATAAAAATTGCTAAAGTCATTTTGGATAACCAATTTCATATACCGCAATACCAGAAATGTGTGTAAACAGGGTCAAAATGCATTTTCCCGGGACCGCGACCATGCTAAATCGATTTCTCGTCCCCCCTCCCCTTCCCGTTCACGTTTTTCAATAAGCTGTTGTTATTGGATAATATCTGCTCGATAATGTTGGTTTTAAGCTCTTGAACTGTTGTGGGATTATTACTGTACACTTTCGATTTCAAAAAACCCCGCCAAAAAAAAAAAAAAAGAAAATCTAAACGCGTCAGATCGTACGATCTTGATGGTCAATTTACTCCTCCTCAACGAGAAATAATGCGATTTTTCTTTCAAAAGATCCATTGTTTCTCTTGCTGTGTGACAAGTGGCGCCATCCTGTTGAAACCACATATTCCCTCCGTCTAAATCGTCAATTTTCCGCCACAAAAAGCTTCGGATCATCTCCCCGTATCGATTTCCATTGACCGTAATCGCATGTCCATTTTCGTTTTCAAAAAATATGGTGCGATGATTGCTCCGGACCACAAACCACACCAAACCGTAACTTTTTGTGGACGTATTGGTTGCTCTAAGATAACTCTTGGATTCTCTTCACCCCAAATGCGGTAATGCTGCTTGTTTACATAGCCATTGAGCTGGAAATGGGCTTCGTCGGTGACGATTATTTATCATCATGAATTATCATTTTCTTCTTGTTTTTTCGATGGGCCAAGAAACGAATTGGCGACGTAATGCGTGGTCAGCTGGTTTTAATTCTTGGGTCAACTGGATCTTATAAGCTTTTAGATTATAGATGGGCAACCTCCGCCCCGCGGGCCACATGCGGCCCTCTAGTAAGATTTGCCCGGCCCGCTACTGAATTATTTCGTTGCGTATTAGCACGGCCCGTCTAAACTTAATTCATAATGAATCATAAGGATACCACAAAAATGTATATTTTTCAAGATTACTCGCAGCATAAAGCTTCTACAAAAAAGGTTGCCCATGCCTGCTTTAGATGGAGATCACGATGCAAAATATTGAATAATGTGGATCGCTTGATGTTGAATTGCTGCGAACGATGACGAATGCATATTTTTCGATCTTCTTCAACACTTCTGCTCACAGCTGCTATATTCTCGGTTGAACGACCACTACGTTGATAAATTCCGTTTCTGTTATCATGAACGGATCCAGTTTCTTCAAATTTCTCAACCGTCAGCTTGATGGCACGATTTGTTGGAGCATTTTCTCCACCGAATTTTGTTCTAAATTTCCTAATTACATCTTGAAAACTTTTGCCATTTTCATAAAATGTTTTAATACTAAGAACACGTCGTTCCTTCGTGTAACGTTTCATATTAACTAACCGGAATGTATTTAGAATAAAAATTACAAGTAGAAAGAAAATGGCAGCAAGATTGAAATGATACCTCAATTTTGGATAGCCTTTATATAGTAATTTATTTAAATGGCAAAAATTTACATTTTTTAAGAAAGGAAACCTTTGGCTAGGTTTTTGAATCGGGTTTTTCCTAGTCCTTCAACAAGAATTGTTAAGGTTTCGACAAAGATTTCTTGATATAAGGTTTCTTGGGTGTTTTGGGTTTGCATGTATGTGTTTGCACATTAAATCAGTCATTTATACTATAACATTTTTTAGACATCCTATATATCAAGAAATCCTAGTCATTAGTTATTTTGTTGATAAAAAACAAATTTTTGTTTATACATTTATCTAGTTATATGTTCACTGAAAACGTTTGTCAACGTTCTGAGAATATAACTATTGTTTCAATCACTGTTGTTTAATTGACCTAATTGTGGTAGAAAACTATCATATACGATAAGTATAATTAAAGGTCACGAATAACCAATAATATTC
The DNA here is from genome assembly GCA_038088585.1 of Chrysina gloriosa. Classification (NCBI taxonomy): domain Eukaryota; kingdom Metazoa; phylum Arthropoda; class Insecta; order Coleoptera; family Scarabaeidae; genus Chrysina; species Chrysina gloriosa. Next base: position 36,322,438 of record CM076093.1, on the reverse strand, counting down.
TTTATTGTTCAATAAATTACAAATTCAATTATAAAGTAAGCACAGTAATTCATATCTTGATTTCGGGCCAATTCGGTTTAGCGACGCTTATGCGCTTTGCTCTAATACTTTTTTTTAGTCATAACAATTACAAGTTAGAGGCTACGTCAAAATATAAGAAAAAAGTCAATATAGCATAAGCCGCAAAATATACATCTCGTCGAGATAAGAAAAACGCAACAAAGCACAATTCCCTACGACTTTCCGTTACGGAAATACGGTGCTACGAAGTTAGACAAAAATCTTGAGATATAATGCGAAAACGGGTGAAGATATCACTTCCGTTTCCGTTCCGTTCGAATCCCTACGTCCTATTGCTTCTGGGCGAGGTTGCTTTATCGCGCTATCGTTTATAGTTTGGATTTTGTGGGGGAATTGATATCGCTAACGTAACATATTTGATCGGACACACGAGTCGATCAAATTTCTTTTTGAATTTACTGTTCGACAGCGTCCAAAAAACTCTAAATTAATGCAATAAAATCTAAATGACTCTCCACATCTCGACCTAATTAACTTAAGTACCTTAAAGGGACAGCTACCAAGTAACTGTGCAAAAGCTTACTAAGTAAGCAGAATTTGCATACGCCAATCATCCGAGAAGGCGAAACAATCGCGCGTAGTTCATATCTCGATTTCGGGGGCAATCTGATTCGATTTGTTTTAGCAACGCTTATACTTTACTTTAATACATACTTGTTTTAAGTCGTAGCAACTTCGTTATTTTTTATGTTAAAGGAATATAAGGAAAAAGTATAAAGTAAATATATCAAACGCCGTAAAATATGCATCTCGTCGAGATGAGTAAAACGCAACAAACCGTACTTCCCTACGACTTACCGGTACGGAAATATGGCGCCACGAAATTACACAAAAATCGTTACTTCGAAAACGGTTTCTGGGAGGTAATGCGGAAACGGTTGAAGATATCACTTCCGTTTCCGTTCCGTTCGAATCCCCACGTCCTATTGCTTCTGGGTGAGGTTGCTTTATCGCGCTGTCGTTTATAGTTTGGATTTTGTGGGGGAATTGATATCGCTAACGTAACATATTTGATCGGACACATGAGTCGATCAAAATTTTTTTGAATTTACTGTTCGACAGCGCCCAAAAAACTCTAAATTAATGCAATAAAATCTAAATGACTCTCCACATCTCGACCTAATTAATTTAAGTACCTTAAAGGGACAGCTACCAAGTAACTGTGCAAAAGCTTACTAAGTAAGCAGAATTTGCATACGCCAATCATCCGAGAAGGCGAAACAATCGCGCATAGTTCATATCTCGATTTCGGGGGCAATCTGATTCGATTTGTTTTAGCAACGCTTATACTTTACTTTAATACATACTTGTTTTAAGTCGTAGCAACTTCGTTATTTTTTATGTTAAAGGAATATAAGGAAAAAGTATAAAGTAAATATATCAAACGCCGTAAAATATGCATCTCGTCGAGATGAGTAAAACGCAACAAACCGTACTTCCCTACGACTTACCGGTACGGAAATATGGCGCCACGAAATTAGACAAAAATCGTTACTTCGAAAACGGTTTCTGGGACGTAATGCGGAAACGGTTGAAGATATCACTTCCGTTTCCGTTCCGTTCGAATCCCTACGTCCTATTGCTTCTGGGTGAGGTTGCTTTATCGCGGTATCGTTTATAGTTTGGATTTTGTGGGGGAATTGATATCGCTAACGTAACATATTTGATACGACACACGAGTCGATCAAAATTTTTTTGAATTTTCTGTTCGACAGCGCCCAAAAAACTCTAAATTAATACAATAAAATCTAAATGACTCTCCACATCTCGACCTAATTAATTTAAGTACCTTAAAGGGACAGCTACCAAGTAACTGTGCAAAAGCTTACTAAGTAAGCAGAATTTGCATACGCCAATCATCCGAGAAGGCGAAACAATCGCGCATAGTTCATATCTCGATTTCGGGGGCAATCTGATTCGATTTGTTTTAGCAACGCTTATACTTTACTTTAATACATACTTGTTTTAAGTCGTAGCAACTTCGTTATTTTTTATGTTAAAGGAATATAAGGAAAAAGTATAAAGTAAATATATCAAACGCCGTAAAATATGCATCTCGTCGAGATGAGTAAAACGCAACAAACCGTACTTCCCTACGACTTACCGGTACGGAAATATGGCGCCACGAAATTAGACAAAAATCGTTACTTCGAAAACGGTTTTTGGGACGTAATGCGGAAACGGTTAAAGATATCACTTCCGTTTCCGTTCCGTTCGAATCCCTACGTCCTATTGCTTCTGGACGAGGTTGCTTTATCGCGCTATCGTTTATAGTTTGGATTTAGTGGGGGAATTGATATCTCTAACGTAACATATTTGATCCGACACACGAGTCGATCAAAATTTTTTTGAATTTACTGTTCGACAGCGCCCAAAAAACTCTAAATTAATACAATAAAATCTGAATGACTCTCCACATCTCGACTTAATTAACTTAAGTACCTTAAAGGGACAGCTACCAAGTAACTGTGCAAAAGCTTATTAAGTAACCACAATTTGCATACGCCAATCATCCGAGAAGGCGAAACAATCGCGCGTAGTTCATATCTCGATTTCGGGGGCAATCTGATTCGATTTGTTTTAGCAACGCCTGTGCTTTACTTTAATACATACTTGTTTTAAGTCGTAGCAACTTCGTTATTTTTTATGTTAAAGAAATATTAGAAAAAAGTGAAAATCGTAGAAATATACATCTCGCCGAGATGAGCAAAAGGCAACAAACCGCATTTCCCTACGATTTTCCGTTACGGAAATACGGCGGTACAAATTGGGAAAAAATCGTTACTTCGAAAACGGTTTTCTTCGGAAGTAATGCGGAAACGGTTGAAGACATCACTTCCGTTTCTGTTCCGTTCGAATCCTTACGTACCATTGCTTCTGAAGGACGTTGTTTTATTGAGCTATCGTTTATAGTTAGAACCTGATATGTCTAAGATAACATAGACTATAAAGTTATACAAATAATAATAAAGAAAAAAATAAAAGTCAATTTAGCAAAAGCCGTAAAATATGTATCTCGTCGAGATGAGTAAAACGCAACAAACCGTACTTCCCTACGACTTTCCGGTACGGAAATATGGCGCCACGAAATTAGACAAAAATCGCTACTTTGAAAGCGATTTTTGGGACGTAATACGGAAACGGTTGAAGATGTCACTTCCGTTCTTGTTCCGTTCGAATCCCTACGTCCTACCGCTTCTGGAGGACGTTGATTTATCGCGCTATCGTTTATAGTTTGGACCTGGTGGGGGAATCGATCAGTAATTAAACGAAAACCTTAGGGGATTTTTCCGGATTTTGTAGGAATTTGAGAAATTCCATATGAGCGAAAGAAATCGAGTGCAGCAAAATTGAAGTTCGGAAGCGGATATTCGATCTGATAAGAACGACCGATACGCGAAACATTTGCAGTTCGAATCTTCAACGATGTAAACCGGAAAGGATTTGAAATTCGTCAAACTCAAGGGACCCCGGGCGTTCCGAAAATTCCAATTTGAGAAATCGATTGCCAAATTGGAAATTTATAAACTTGGCGGCTTAGCCCGATTAAAATCGAGCTGAAATTAAATAAAGAAGCTATAGGAGGCCTTTCCGGATTTATTAGGAACTTGAGGAATTCCAAATGAACGAAACAAATCGACTGCAACAAAGTTGAAGTTCGGAATCGGATATTTGATCTGGAAAAAGTACGGTCATTAAAATCAAAGCTGAGAATGACATAGGAAACTATAAGGGACCATTCCAAATCTCGTAAACGACCTGAGGAACTCCAAATGCGCGAATATTTTTATCGAATGTGTAAAATAAAGCGATTAGGGTTTGTTTCCTTAGAGAGGAGCACATTACGTCAGCGGCGCAATGAACCAAATTTGGTGTTCGGTATACGTTACCATGGCAACCGACTAGCGAAAATTAGTGAAACGTCACATTCCGCGCATATTTTCATGACGTATGTGCTCTTCTCTAAGGAAACAAACTTTACGTATAGACGATTCACCCTCAATTTTGGAAGGGGGCGAAAACAAGGCGTTTGAATTCGAGGAACTCCAGATACAAAAAAGAATTCTCTAGTCGAGATGATACAACAGAACTTTTTTCTCACGCCCACAAAATAAGATCTTTTCCTATTTTGTTTTCTTTAATTTAGTTTTTTTTTTTTTGAATACAAGATCAAGTAGGCGCCGCCGGTACTTATATCCCACGATACACGTAACACGACCAGTAAGTATTACCAATACATCTACTTATCGTTATTGAATCATAGGCGGCCGTGTGAGTCACAATTTTAAAACGATTTCGAGTGGGCCATGAACATAAACAGTCGAACGATTCCGAAACGGTTATTGGAAGGAAATACCGACGAAATTGGAGTACCAACGTCGTCGCGTCGAGTATAAATAGGAAGTTTTGTGACTGTACCCGAAACGCAGAAAAAGACAAAAGAAATAAAAAAAAAAACAAAAATTAGGAAAGGTCGTCGCGAAGAAGGCCGCGCGCATTTTCGGTTCTCACCATCTGGCACAAACGTCCGAAGGAATTTCTTTTTTTCGCCCGGCGTGTGGCGTTGGGATCGTTTTGTAACGAAATAAGACAAATGAAGCAAGCCTTAGATTAGATAATCGAATTCGGGATAGATGACGTGTTTAATGAGAAATAAAAATTGCCAAATCGTCGGCCGGCGAAAAAAGACGAAAACGGGAACATATGGAACGGAATGTGCTCCTCGCGAAGTATTCGGAATGATGTAATTAAAGAGAGAAATGTAAACTGTGGATCGATAAAAAAAGAAACAAATGGGAAAAACGACAGATTAGGAATGAAAAAACATTGAAATATAAATGTTAATTCCGTCATCTGCCTCGATAGATACTGTTTCATCCGATTCGTTTTTGTTTAGTATTAGTAAAATGTATATACATATATACAGGGTTAGTTAAAAGGATGGAGACGGCGATTTATGGGCGGTAATATTCATTTTAACAAATTGCATATATTTAATACAAAAGTTTTTTATGAAATTTCTATCTATATTTTAGAAGGCTTCAACTTTTTTTCTTCAATTATTTATGAGTTACGCCTGCCCGCGTAATTTTTTTTTAAATGGGAACTTGTTAATTTTACTCTACCGTTCCATAGAGAATTTTTTCTCTTTATAATTGTATCTTTGTTTGTATTTTTTAATTTATTTAATATTATTTTTACAATAAAACATCGGTTCAAGTGTTTAATACATGTTAGGTACATCTAACAAGGAGAAGGCAAGGTAATCGGATTTTTGTAATTTTTGATATTTATGGTACGTGTAGTTTGGACCTGAAATAAGAATATTTTAGAGTAGTTGGACGCAACGTTCATAAATTACCGAGATAATCGCTGTTGAAGTTACACCCACCATTTAAATCCACTAGATATAATACGATTGTCAATAGGAGTCGTGGCCTAGTCGATAGCGTTTTGATGCGATACTCACGAGATCGCTGGTTCGGGTCTCGTCACGGGACATTTTTTCTTCCATTCAAAACGTACCATATGTTTTTTTCATTCTTCTTCTCATATCCAAAATTATGAACAAACGAAATAAATGAACTATATGCAGGAACACTCTTCAAGTACATCATTATAATGCACAATCGGTTGATAAACAATATTCATTTTGACAATTCCAATTGACAACCGTAGTATATCTAGTGGATTTAAATGGTGGGTGAAACTTCAACATCGATTATCCCGGTAATTTATGAACGTTGCGTCGAACTACCCCAAAATATTCTTATTTCAGGTCCAAACCACACGTACCATAAATATCAAAAATTACAAAAATCCGATTACCTTGCCTTCTCCTTGTAAGATAGGCAAAATTATTTGCAATAAAGTTATCGGTTACAATATTATCATTAAAAACAAATTGATAACTAAGTTTGAAGGGACCGGCCTAGAACGATACCGACTAGACCAATGTTTTCTTGTGAAAATGTTATTAAATAGATTAAATGTATATATATTTCGTGACCTTTTTATACTTATCTTATATGATAGATCTCTACCACTAATAGGTCAATAAAACAAGGCTGGTTTGAACGATAGTTATATATATATTTTTTTATAATTATTCAGAGAATAATTATTAAAAAAAAAAAAAAAAAAAGACTAATATATGAAATGATAAATATACAAAAAGACACTAAAACTATTAATTTCAGAACTGATATTCAAAATTTAAGTAATGTATATAGCAATTTGTTAAAATGACATTTGCATTTCTTAAGAAGGAAACCTTTGGCTAAGTTTTTAAATTTGGGTTTTCCCTAGTCCTTGAACAGAATTGTTAAGGTTTCGACAAAGATTTTTTGATATAAGGTTTTACTTAATTTGCATGTATGTTTACACATTAATTTAGTTTTTATAATTTATATATATATAAAAGTTGGTTACACATCCTCTATATCAAGAAATCCTAGTCATTAGTCATTTTGTTGATAGTTCCCAAATAAAAAACAAATGTTTGTTTATATATTTATCTAGTTATATTTTCACTGAAGAAGGTATTCCGAAAACGTTTGTAAACGTTCTGAAAATATAACTATCGTTCAAACCAGCCTTGTTTTATTGACCTATTAGTGGTAGAGATCTATCATATAAGATTAAATAGATTAAGAAAAAAACAAAAATACTATTGTAAAGAGAAAACAATTCTCCATCGAATGGTAGAAGTAAAATTAACAAGTACCCATTAAAAAAATTAATAAAAATAATTGGAAAAAGAAAAATTGAAGCGTTCTAAAATGTAAATAGAAATTTCATAAAAAGCTTTTGCATTGAATATAATTTCCTAAACTGAATATTAACGCAAATAAATCGCCGTCTCCATATTTTTAACTAACCCTGTATATATCTGTACAGGGTGCCCCGTGACATGACTATCACAACTTAAGGAGATGTTATTGAATAAATTTCAAGTTAAAAATGTCTAATGAACATATGCCCAAAACTCTATCCTAACTGAGGTACAAGCATTTGAAGTTCTTAGATAACTCTAGTAATGCAGGTATTACGTACCGAATTTTTAAGCATTCCACGTAATAAATAATCGAGGGGATTTAAGTCTAGTGATCTTGCTGGCCAAGCAACTACCGAACCGCTTCTGATCCAGCGGTTCGTATAAGTTTGATTAAGATAATCTGTTACTTGCCTATCAAAGTGTGGCGGTGCGCCATCGTACCGTAGATATTGTGTACAGCTGCAGAAAAGAATATCGTCAAAAATCATTTAAAAAGCAGTCGCTTTATTGAATTAGCTGTTCAAAATGTTCACCCAACTGCTGTATACGTAGTCTAGGTCTTCTTAGGATTGAAGAGGTACCTCTGCTAACGGTCGCAGGATCAAGTCGAATAGTTCTTGCGACGTTCATAATCCTAGCAACAAGTTGTTCGCCGTTTTCAGGTTTTTCTGCATAAACCAAAATTTTTTGCGTTTTTCATAAGAAATAATCGAGGGGATTTAAGTCTGGTGACCTGGCGAAGTTACTGTTGAATCTTCTCCGATCCAGGGGTTCGTATAAGTTTGATCAGGACAATCTGTTACTTGCCCCCAAAGTGTGGAGGTGCGCCATCGTAACGTAGATATTGCGTACAGCTGCAGAAAAGAATCGCGTCAAAAATCATTTATAAAGCAGTCGCTTGATTGAATTAGCTGTTCAAAATGTTCACCCAATTACTGTATACAAGCCACTCCGGAATCCCCTCCGATCCAGCTGTTCGTATGGCTTTGATTACGAAAATCTGTTACTTGTCTACCAAAGTGTGGAGGTGCGCCATCGTGACGCAGGTATTACATACCGATGCAAAAAAATCTTGTCACAAATCATTAAAACAAAAGCCGCTTGATTGAATTAGTTGTTCAAAATGACCACCCAATCGCTGTATACATAGTCTACCTCTTCTTAGAATTCAAGAGGAACCTCTGTTAACGGTCTCAGGATCAATTCGGATAGTTCGTGCTTGGTTCATGATCCTAGCAACAGGTTGTTTTCTGATTTCAAGTTTCTCTGCATAAACCAAATTTTTCGGCCTTCCCCATAAGAAATAATTAAGGAGATTAAAGTCTGGTGACCTTGCTGGCCAAGCCACTGCTAAATCTCCTCCGATCCAGCGGTTCGTACAAGTTTGATTGAGATAATCTGTTACTTGTCTACCAAAGTGTGGAGGTGCGCCATCGTGCCGCAGGTACGAAACCGTTTTTTTTTCTCAAGATACGGCATTCCCTCCTGCATCATTAGAAAGAGCTCGTTCTTCTGATTCTGAATCACCCCGGATCGGCTTTCTATCGTTGATAACTTAGGCGATACGAGCAATATTCCGTTAAAAATCGTGATTTTCATTTTGGACCGAATTTCAAATCGCCCTCACTACGTTATTTATCGTTCAATCGCTATCGAATATACCTTTCTACAAGCAGATTTTGCCTAGGAATCGAACGGAATAAGAACGAACGTGCCATCTCTAATAGTTTTGGCGCTAGAACGAAATTATGGTAATTTTAGATAAGAAATTTTTTCAAACTTCCAAGTACCATATCTCCGGAACGATGGGACTTAGGGACCTCTGGTTTGTTTTATTTTAATCACCTCGTCGAGTACTTTAAGCGTAGCGAGTTTGAACTCCTGTATTCGGTCTATTTTACGCGTTTTACCCCAATTTCGGATGTCGTTTTCTCGAAAACTATACGTTTCACGTTCGAACCGATATGTTCTACGTAATTATCGATCTGAATGTGTATATTCTGGCTCAAAATAACTTCGAACATGAATGTTTCGTCAAATTCCGTTAAAAATCGTGATTTTCATTTTGGACCGAATTTCAAATCGCCCTCACTACGTTATTTATCGTTCAATCGCTATCGAATATACCTTTCTACAAGCAGATTTTGCCTAGGAATCGAACGGAATAAGAACGAACGTGCCATCTATAATAGTTTTGGCGCTAGAACGAAATTATGGTAATTTTAGATAAGAAATTTTTTCAAACTTCTAAGTACCATATCTCCGGAACGATGGGACTTAGAGACCTCTGGTTTATTTTATTTTAATCACCTCGTCGAGTACTTTAAGCGTAGCGAGTTTGAACTCCTGTATTCGGTCTATTTTACGCGTTTTACCCCAATTTCGGATGTCGTTTTCTCGAAAACTATACGTTTCACGTTCGAACCGATATGTTCTACGTAATTATCGATCTGAATGTGTATATTCTGGCGCAAAATAACTTCGAACATGAATGTTTCGTCAAATTCCGTTAAAAATCGTGATTTTCATTTTGGACCAAATTTCAAATCGCCCTCACTACGTTATTTATCGTTCAATCGCTATCGAATATACCTTTCTACAAGCAGATTTTGCCTAGGAATCGAATGGAATAAGAACGAACGTGCCATCTATAATAGTTTTGGCGCTAGAACGAAATTATGGTAATTTTAGATAAGAAATTTTTTCAAACTTCCAAGTACCATATCTCCGGAACGATGGGACTTAGGGACCTCTGGTTTGTTTTATTTTAATCACCTCGTCGAGTACTTTAAGCGTAGCGAGTTTGAACCTCTATATTCGGTCTATTTTACGCGTTTTACCCCAATTTCGAATGTCGTTTTCTCGAAAACTATGCGTTTCACGTTCGAACCGATATGTTCTACGTAATTATCGATCCGAATGTGTATATTCTGGCGCAAAATAACTTCGAACATGAATGTTTCGTCAAATTCCGTTAAAAATCGTGATTTTCATTTTGGGCCAAACTTAGAACCGCCCTCACTAATTTATTTATTGTTCGATCGCCATCGAATATACCTTTCTGCAAGCAGATTTTGCCTAGGAATCGAATGGAATAAGAACAAACGCGATATATCTAATAGTTTTCGCGCTAGAACGAAATTATGGTAATTTTAGGTAGGAAATGTTTTCGCACTTCATAGTACCATACCTACGGAACGATAAGACTTAAGGACCTGCGGTTGGTTTTATTTTAATCAAATGCTCGAGCACCTTAAGCGTATCGAGTTTGAACCATTATATTCGGTCTATTTTACGCGTTTTGCATACGCTGCAAGAAAGAATCTCAACAAAAATCATTTAAAAAGAAGCCGCTTTATTGAATTAGTAGTTTAAAATGTCCACTCCATTGTTGTAGCCGAGTTCTCTGTAGTCTAGCTCTTCTTGGATTTGGAAAGGTACCTCTGCTAACGCTCTCAGGATCAATTCGGATAGTTCTTGTGGCGTTCATAATCCTACCAAGAAGTTGTTCTCCGGTTTCAGGTTTTTCTGCATAAACCAAATTTTTCAACTTTTCCCATAAGTAATCAAGGGGATTTAAGTCCAGTGACAGTGGTGGTGAAGCCACCACTGAATCCCCTCCGATCCAGCTGTTCGTATGAGTTTGACTAAGAAAATCTGTTACTTCCCCACCAAAGTGTGGAGGTGCGCCATCGTGCGCCTCAGCAGAATCCAGCGGTTCGTACAAGTTTGATTAAGATAATTGGTTACTTGTTTATCAAAGTGTGGAGGCGCGCCATCGCGCTATATCCATATGAAGAGGAACGTCATCTAATAATGCCGGAAGGTCATTTTCCGGGAAATGTATATAATGAACGGTCGCGAGACGTTCTTCGATTATAAATGGAGTAATGAGGCAGTCGTCAATAATACAGAATTAATCATAAATGACTAATCAGAGGCACTCCGACTTCTTAATATACAACGAAATCAGCAGCGGCAGCCATGTCATGGGACACCCGATATATATGCTTCGTGACATATGTCCTCTACCACTTTCAGGCAAATCAAACCACAAATCGGAAGTTAAAAGTTATATTTTCAGAACGTTAAAGTAACGTTTTCTTATGCTTTTCCTGTCCGAGATTCAAATTCTGCTGTTACCTTGGTGTTTAACCAAATTCTGTCTTAATTTGATGCATACGTCGTGGAACGTGCTGTATATAAAAAAAAATAAAATCCCATTATACGTGTACGTTTGTATGTAAATCATTGATCAACATTCAACATTTCCTTTTTATATATCAGCTCGCCAGCTCGATATTAACCAAACGGTCTCACGAAGGCATTTCGATAATGACCTCGATCTCGATCAGATGAGTTTCTCTTACTTAATAATCTTCAGGTCCGACGCAATACGAAACTTATTTCTCGCTTTACGAATCCGTGCCTCGGACCGCGACAACGAAGACGGCGATTTTTGGTCACGTGCTACGAAGAGGTCCAGTCCAGCCAGCATCAGCCGGCCACCTATACGGAACGGCTTCGTCTCTCCGTCCGACCGAAGGAGAAATCTAAACCTTGACCTTGTCGTGCCCAGGACGCCGATGCGGGTTCAACGGAATCGTTAAAAGGTTCGAAGGAGATGGGGATGAGGTTTCGTTTTGGTTTATTTTTTCTTTTGAATGGGGGAGGGGAGGGGAGGGATCATCGGCGATTAAAAATTAAATCCTCGGAATTCCTTCGTACGTACTGCGACGATTCTAAGCCTATTATTGTCCCCTTTTAGGTAACATCCCTAAAACGTTCCTTTGGGGTTTAAATGGAGACTTAGGGGAAGTCTATCGGGTGAAACTCATTTTCTATTGGCAGAAACAAGGGGACACGCGAATTAACACCAATCGATTTCGACGATACCCGTCACAGCCATGAAGTAATTGTGCCGAGTGGTTTTGGGTAAGCGGATACAATGCAATATGCAATCATTAATAACAAATAAAATGTAACAAGAGAAGAAAAAGCAAGACGCGCGTAGGTTGGTGGTCGAAGACACTACCACCGCACACTAAAGGACCTTACTTCAATAGACGTATTAACCGGAAATTGCGTAAAATTTGATTTTCTCGAAAACGCTCGAGTGCTGCGTTGTATCCGTTTACCCGAAAACACTTGACGTATTTTACCGATCAGTACAACGAGTTTCGTCGAGTCAGATCGGTATCACGATCCCGCGAGATTCGAACCCGGTACCTTCCGTACCTAAAACGCCTATATCGTTTGTTTTGGAACATATTTGTTGGTTCATTTTCGCTAATATGGTAGTTCGGAGATTCAGTCCTACAACAATCGACGCGCCTTAACGAACTAAATTCGACGGCGTACGATTTTTTGATTTTACTCCAACGGTTACCGAGAAAATCGCAAAGAAACGCGAAAAGAACGCCAAAAATCGTTAAATTGCATCCTCGAAACGGTTTTTTTTTTCTTAAGATACGGCATTCCCTCCTGCATCATTAGAAAGAGCTCGTTCTTCTGATTCTGAATCACCCCCGGATCGGCTTTCTATCGTTGATAACTTAGGCGATACGAGCAATATTCCGTTAAAAATCGGGATTTTCATTTTGGACCGAATTTCAAATCGCCCTCACTACGTTATTTATCGTTCAATCGCGATCGAATATACCTTTCTACAAGCAGATTTTGCCTGGGAATCGAATGGAATAAGAACGAACGTGCCATCTATAATAGTTTTGGCGCTAGAACGAAATTATGGTAATTTTAGGTAAGAAATTTTTTCAAACTTCTAAGTACCATATTTCCGGAACGATGGGACTTAGGGACCTCTGGTTTGTTTTATTTTAATCACCTCGTCGAGTACTTTAAGCGTAGCGAGTTTGAACTCCTGTATTCGGTCTATTTTACGCGTTCTACCCCAATTTCGGATGTCGTTTCCTCGAAAACTATACGTTTCACGTTCGAACCGATATGTTCTACGTAATTATCGATCCGAATGTGTATATTCTGGCGCAAAATAACTTCGAACATGAATGTTTCGTCAAATTCCGTTAAAAATCGTGACTTTCATTTTGGGCCAAACTTAAAACCGCCCTCACTAATTTATTTATTGTTCGATCGCGATCGAATATACCTTTCTGTAAGCAGATTTTGCCTAGGAATCGAACGGAATAAGAACAAACGCGATATCTCTAATAGTTTTCGCACTAGAACGAAATTATGGTAATTTTAGGTAGGAAATTTTTTCGCACTTCATAGTACCATACCTACGGAACGGTAAGTCTTAAGGACCTGCGGTTGGTTTTATTTGAATCAAATGCTCGAGCACCTTAAGCGTATCGAGTTTGAACCATTATATTCGGTCCATTTTACGCGTTTTGCCCGAACTTTGGAAGAAAGAATCTCAACAAAAATCATTTAAAAAAATCTATGCGTATCATGTTCGAACCAATATGTTCTACGTAATTACCGATCCGAATATGTATATTCTGACCCAAAATAACTTCGAAATTCGAACATGAATTTTTCACCGAATGACCAAAATTTCTTTAAAAATCGAGATTTTCGTTTTGTGCCAAATTTCAAATCGCCCTCACTACTTTATTTGTTGTTCGATCGCGATCGAATAGACCTTCCTAGAAGCAGATTTAGCCTGGGAATCGAATGGAATAAGAACGAACGTGCCATCTATAATAGTTTTAGCCTAAGAACGAAATTATGGTAATTTTAGGTGAGAAATTTTTTCCAATTTCGAAGTACTATATCTTCGGAACGATAAGACTTAGGAATCTCCGGTTTGTTTTATTGTAATCGGCTCCTCGAGTACTTTAAGCGTACCGAGTTTGAACCCCTATATTCCGTCTATTTCACACGTTTTGGCCGAAATTCGGATGGCGTTTTCTCAAAATCTATGAGTTCGACGTCGGAACCGATATGTTCTACGTAATTATCGTTCCGAATGTGTATATTCTGGCGCAAAATAACTTCGAAATTCGAACATGAATTTTTCACCGGATGACCAAAATTTCGTTAAAAATCGAGATTTTCGTTTTGTGCCAAATTTGAATTCGCCCTTGTTGCTTTATTTATGGCTCGATCGCGATCGAATAGACCTTCCTATAAGCAGATTTTGTCTAGGATTCGAATGGAACAAGAGCGAATGCGCCATCTCTAATAGTTTTCGCGCTAGAACGATATTATGGTAATTTTAGGTAAGAAATTTTTTCCAACTTCAAAGTACTATATCTCCGGAACGGTAAGACTTACGGGCCTCCGGTATTAATCGGAAATTGAGTCAAATTTGATTTGATCTGGAAAACGTACGAAAACTGCATTGTATCCGTTTACCCAAAAACACTCGACGTCATTAGTGTCGTTACCGATCACCAGAACGAGTTTCGTCGAGTAGGACTGGTATCACGTCCCTGATGTCTTGGCTTGTAAAATGCACTGTCGAGTCGTTTTTTGCTTATTGTTCTTTAAATCGGTGCTGAACAATCGCCAATCGACATTAGAGCTAACATTTTAGTTATTCTAGGATTAAACAAAAGTGGACTTACTTACTATTACTTAATACTTTTCTACTGGTCCGAAGCCAACTATCAAATCGCCTCTCCTTAAGTTGACGTTTAAATTTATCCTAAACAAAAACGCATCGATCAGACGCAAGGCGAAGTTATAGCAACACATAAACATTTCAATTCCAATCAATAGTCCACATGTCCGCCTAAGCTCGAACAACATCGTTAATTTTTTTCCGAAGCCGTTTCCGAGTTAATATCGCGCCATCTGTTCGGCACGCCATGCGCGGCGTATCTCTTTTTTACGATCGGGATAATTTTAGCCGATGACATCAAAGGTTAATCCGAATTTCCCTGCAACAACGCCCCGAATAAACGACGGGAAGAAAGGCGTGAATTTCCTCCTCGGTCAGGGTCACCTTTTCGATATTTGCTCGAAATCGTCTATCCCCAAAGAAGTCTGGCTCCGATTCGCGTCGAAATCCGCCCGGGCGAAAAATCCTTGAACGATTAGAGAAGGTTTTTTTCCGAGCCCGCGAGTCAGCTCAAGGTTGGCAATACGTTGTTTGCGAAACGCAAATTACGACGTTTTCAAAGCGAAGGAATTTATCTTCGACACTTCGAAAGATCGCGATAAATGAAAGCGCTGAAAAGCGTCGTCCGGGGAATCGGGGGAGGGGGAGGGATTATATCTTCTGTTTATCGAACTTTTCCGTCCGGGACAAGTTGATATCTCGATTTATCTGGACGGGCGATAAACACAACGTTGATCTCTCTCTCTCTCTTTCTTTCTGTATATCTAAAAGGTAAACAAAATACGATCGGCATCCAGGGGGAGGAGCAAGGGAGGTCCGTTGATAAAAGCAGGTGTCGCATCGCAAAGAGCGCCTAGGAAAGTTTCGAAACGAGGGGTTACACGGCTGTATTATGATAACTTTGTGATTGTTGAGCAGACGGAGGGGGGCATCACGAACTTTCGATAATAATAGCGAACTCGACGAACTTGTATTCGTCCGACTGAAACGAAAGAAACCGCATTTCCCTACGATTCGTCGTTTCGGAGATACGACGTTCCGAAATTCGGAAAAAAAAATTGAATTCCGCCACCGTTTTCTAACTCTAGCGCGAAAACGATTATAGGTAAGGCGCCTATTTTTGCTTCATTAAAATCTCCCGACAAGATTGCGTCGATCGGTTGTGATCGGATGCACTTTCCATCGAAGAAGCGTCCCGAATCGTCGAAGAACGATAACACAGCGATATTTTCATCTTCAACCGTAAGAACATTGAGAACCTTTTCGCAAGCGCAAACTCTTGACAATGATAACAGACTCGGCGAACTCGTAGAATTCGTCTAGGTAATTAAGATGAAAGAAACGGCATTTCTCTATGGTTTATCGTTACGGAGATACGACGTTTCAAAGTTCGGGAAAAAATGGAATTCCGCGACCGTTTTTTGATTCTAACGCGAAAAGTATTGGAAGTAGCGCGCTCGTTCTTGTTTCCTTCGAATCCCAGCCACGATTTGCATCTAGGCACATTCATTGGGGCGTGATCTACCCACTAATGAATCTGCGAGGGCGATTTTAAACAAAAACTTTATTCATTCGATGGAAAATGGTAGGTTATTTTGCGACGAACGGGGATTTTCAAGGTTGTACAAAGATCTCGTCCTGTTCATTGATACGTATGCGAAACGTTTAGTTTTCGCAATAGAACGCAATTAGAACGTTCAAAAAATGCAAACTTTAAACGCGCGTAGCGTCGAAGCTATAACAGATAGAACGTTGATTTTCAGTAGTACCAAATCAGGAAAACGAGTTCTTTCGAATGGGGAAGGATTTAACTTTCCAAGTTCACTAGGAACTGAAATATTTCGATTTTTCCTTTTTCCTGATATTTTTGAAAAATGTAAACTTGAAACGCGCGTAGCGTCGAAACTATAGCAGGTGGAAAGTTAATTTTCAGTAGTACCGAATCAGGAAAACCAGCTCTTTCGAATGGTGTAGGATTTAACTTTCCAAGCTTACTAGGAACTGAAATATTTCGATTTTCGCTTCTTTCCTGATATTTTTCTAGAAATGGTTGAAATTAGTGAATAGCTAACAAACCGGTGCGTACATCGATTTCGCCGTCCGTGAGATTTTCTAGGTTACCTCCGTGATTCGGACCCACTCATTGATAAGTACGAAGAACACTTACTTTTCGAGAGATCGCAATTGGAATATTTTTAAAAAGACAAATTTGAAACGAGCGTAGCGTCGAAACTATAACAGATGGGCAGTTGATTTTGGGTAGTAGCGAATCAAAAGAACGAGCTGTTTCGATCGGTGTTAGGATCTAACTTTCCAAGTTTACTAGGACTAGAGATATTTCGATTTTGGTTTTTTTCCTGGTATTTTTCTGAAATTTGTAGAATTCAGTGAATAGTTAATAAACGCATGCGTACATGGATTTTGTCGTCCTTGAGATTGTCTAGGTTATCCCCGTGATTCGGATCCACTCATTGATAGCTATGAGGAACGCTTACTTTTCGCGAGAATTTAGAATTGGAATATTTGAAAAATGCCAACTTTAAACGCGTGTAGCGTCAAGACTGTAACAGATAGAACGTTCATTTTCAGTGGTACCGAATCAGGGAAAGACGTTCATCCGAATGGTGTCGGATTTAACTTTCAAAGTTCACTAGAAACGGAAATATTTCGATTTTTGCTCTTTTCCTGATATTTTTGAAAAATGTATACTTGAAACGCGCGTAGCGTCCAAACTATAGCAGGTGGACAGTTGATTTTCAGTAGTATCGAATCAGGAGAACGAGTTCTTTCGAATGGTGTAGGATTTAACTTTCCAAATTTATTAGGAACAGAAATATGTCGATCTTTGCTTTTTCCCTGATACCTTTCCGAAAGTGGCGTACATGGATTTTGCCATATGTGAGATTTTGTAGGTCACCCCTGTGATTCGAACCCAGTCATTGATAAGTACGAAGAACTCTTATTTTTCGAGAGAACACAATTGGAATATTTAAAAAGACAAATTTGAAACGAACGTAGCCTCGGAACTATAACAGCTGGAAAGTTGATTTTGGATGGTAGCGAATCAGAGAAACGAGCTGTTTCGATCGGTGTTAGGATCTGACTTTCCAAGTTTACTAGGAATAGAAATATTTCGATTTTCGCTTTTTTCCTGATATTTTTCCGAAAATGGTTGAAATTAGTGAATAGCTAACAAACTAGTGCGTACATCTATTTCGCCGTCCTTGAGATTTTCTAGGTCACCCCTGTGATTCGGACCCACTGATTGATAAGTATGAAGAATGTTTATTTTTCGAGAGAACGCAATTGAAATATTTAAAAAATGCAAATTTTAAACGTGCATAGCGTCGAAACTATAGCAGTGGTAAAGTTGATTTTCGGTGGTACCGAATCAGAAAAATTGTTGAAATTGGGGCATAGTTAACAAACGGGTGCATACATGGATTTCGCGGTCCATGAGATTCTGTAGGTTACCCCCGTGATTCGGACCCACCCATTGATAAGTACGAAGAACGCTCATTTCACGAGAGATCGCAATTGGAATATTTGAAAAATGCAGATTTTAAACGCGCGTAGCGTCGAAACTATAGCAGATGGAAAGTTGATTTTTGGTGGTACCGAATCAGGAAAACGAGCTGTTTCGATCGGTGTAGGATTTAACCTTCCAAGTTTACTAGAAACGGAAATATTTCGATATTACCCGTTCTCTTGATATCTTTTCGAGAAATTGTTTACTAATTTACTAATTTACGAACGAGTACAACGTCGTCCTCTGACTATACTAAATTTCATTCTCACAACGCTACTCTTTCATTCTCATAACGTCCCGAGATTGACTTGTTTATGCACCATTATACCGAGTGTCCGAAATTACGTACTCCGCGCAGGTTCTTTCGATTCTACCGAGTAAAATCCTCAAGTCCTCCGTTGAATGTCAATTGTTTCCATTGAATCGTCCCACAATAAAGCGACTGCAAATACGGTCGTGAAAATTTCAGTTTTTTCTCTTCCTTCCGTTCGCCTTCTATTTCCATATCATTTCGTGGACGCGTAATAACGGGGAAATTGCAGAGACGACAACCTAACGGGGTATGTACCGTACCTATCCCGCCGTAATTGCGAAATGGTCGTCCCTAATTAAGTTCTCTGTTTACATTGTCGTCGTTATTGCACGGAAAGCAAAAGAAAACGAACGAACCGAGGAACGAATCACGTGCCCCGGCGAAAATTGCAGAGCTCGCTGGATGCAAAATCCACGACGCACGCCAACCGCGGTAAATATCGGCTACGCTTTGACATCCTCGCTCTAGAATGCGATTAATTGCACGAGTTTGCGTTTTCGAAATTAGCGATTGTTTTAGAAATAGAAAATAATACGTAGGTGCTTGCGAAATTCCTCTGAAGATTCCGTTTTCGACGTACGCCCCCTTTAATACCCCCGTAGTTTCGTCGCAAACACATGGAACCGAGAGTGAAGGGTTTACATTTCGAAAACTTGTTGTTAGCTCGCCAACCTTGAGCCGCACTTAGAAGCCCTAACAATCGAGCGCGCAGGTGTGTCTTAAACGCTAAAAAGGAAAAAAGCCCGCGAAGAAGGGTGCAGCCCGTCGGCAACAGGTAAATGGATCGAGCGCTCGAGCGTGGCCGACTGGGCGGAATATTTGTAGGTTTCTTTCGTAGAATCGAACGAAACCAAAGAGAATTTTGCGTTGATAAAATCACCCAAAAGGAAATTTATAAATATTCTTCGTTTCTTCTTTGGGAAAATAGCGAAAATATCAAGAAAAAGTAAACTTGGAAGGTTACATCTTATACCATTCGAAGCAGCTCGTCTTTCTGATTCGGTACCACCCAAAACTAACTTTCTATCTGTTATAGTTTCGACGCTACGCGCGTTTAAAATTTGCATTTTTCAAATATTCCAATTGCGTTCTCTCGAAAAATAAGCGTTCCTCGTACCTATCAATGAGTGGGTCCGAATCACGGGGGTAACCTAGGAAGTCTCAAGAACGGCGACATCCATGTCCGCAACCGTTTGTTAACTATTCACTAATTTCAATCATTTTGGGAAAAATATCAGGAAAAAAGCGAAAATCGAAATATTTCAGTTCCTAGTCCATTTGGGAAGTTGGATCCTACACCATTCGGAAGAGCCCGTTTTCCTGATTCGGTACTACTGCAAATCACCTTTCCATCTGCTATAGTTTCGACGCTACGCGCGTTTAAAATTTGCAGTTTTTAAATATTCCAATTGCGTTCTCTCGACAAAGCGTTCTTCGTACTTATCAATGAGTGCGTTCGAATCACTGGGGTAACCTAGAAAATCTCAAGAACGGCGAAATCCATGTACGCACCTGTTCGTTAACTATTCCCTAATTTCAACCATTCTCGGAAAAAATCAGGAAAAAGAAAACGAAAATCTAAATATTTCAGTTCCTACTCAACTTGGAAAGTTAAATCCTATGCCATTCGAAAGAACTCGTTTCTCTGATTCGGCACCACCAAGAATCAACTTTCCATCTGCCATAATTTCGACGCGACACGCGTTTGAAATTTGCACTTTTCAAAGAATTCCAATTGCATTTTCTCGAAAAGTAAGCGTTGCGCGTACTTATCAATGACGGAGTTCGAATTACTTGAGTAATATAAACAATCCCAAGTACGGCGAAATCCATGTATGCACTCGTTTGTTAATTATTTACTAGTTTCAAAATTGCCCTTCCAGATTAATTGGTGGGTAAATCACGCCCAAGCGAATGTGTCTAGATGCAAATCGTGGCTGGGATTCGAACGGAATGAGAACGAACGCGCTACCTCTCGTAGTTTTCGTGCTAGAGGGAAAGAGATGTTAAGCTTGACGATGTCCGAAATTACATAGAAAATGAGTTGAGTTTGAAATTCAAAATCCGAACCGAATATTATGAACACAGCATAGAAAAATCACGACCAACAATATTGTCAAAAATCTTATAAGGGAGTCGTCCTTCAAGCGCATGTACCTAGCGAATCACTTTCCCCTGAATTGGTTTATTTCTCACAACATACTCGAATATCATATAAATATATAGGTTCTGAAGAAAGAAATGGTCATCAAATAGTAGGCGTGCTTTGGCTGCTACTGCATATTTGAAATAAAATATGTCACCGTTGAAGATATCGATTTTCCCACCACGTCTTAACTAAAAACGATAGGGCGATAAAACAACCTCCTCCAGAAGCAATGGGACGTAGGGATTCGAATGGAATAAAAACGGAAGTGATATCTTCAACCGTTTCCGCGCTACGTTCCAAAAACCGTTTTCGAAGTAACGAATTTTTTCCAACTTCTAGGCGCCGTATTTCCTGAACGGAAAGTCGTAGGGAAATGCGGTTTGTTGCGTTTTTCTCGTCTCGGCGAGATGAATAGGCGTTGCTAAAATGAATTAAATTGCCCCGAAATCGAGATATGAAATTAGCAATTGTTGTCACCAAAACTTCTCTATATTTCCAAACGGGTTTAATACGTTAAGTACCATACGATCTGTTGCGGGTCGTATAATCAATGTAAAAAAGTTAGGTTCGGAAGTCAAAGTGTTTAAAACGAAACACGCGTGTCCGAGACATTTCCAAATTTTATTAATTTCATCAAATTTCCAACGCATATCAATCACCGCTGCCTCTTCCTTACAGGTTCCTGAAACGTGATCGTCCCGTTCCGAGCCGTAAATCCCGGACATCGGACGCTCGACTATCATGGCGATGGTAAGCGTCCCGACGCCGACGCCGACTCTGACGTCAGTGGCGTCCATGAAGGCGCCGTCTAGAGATTCAATGACATTCACCACGACGAAAGGTCTACTTAACGGACCCGGACAGAATAATTGCTTTCTGAACAGCGCCGTTCAGGTAAGAAAGAGGGTGGGACGGAGAGGGCAATAAAAGATAATCGCAGTTATTTGTTATTCGGAGGGAGACATGGGAGAAGGGAGGGGGAAACAGTTGTTCAGTGGTATGAAGGGGGCGGCTGGTGATACATTTGTAATTGATAATAAATAACGAAGAAAAATTAAACGCGCTTCGGTGTTGAACGCCGGTTTTCGCCGAAAATGCTTCTACCTCAAAGTTATTGTTATTGTATTCCATCAGCAGACATAAATTCTAAATTTTGCATCTCAACTCATGCGCAAGGGAAAAAGTCTAATGCGACAGCCGTCTAAATTTTTAGCAACAATTGACAGCTGTCAATGTCAAAAGCGTCAAGATTAAGATGTCAATGACAAAGAAACGTCAAATTTCAAATTGTTGTTATGACAGGTAATAACCATAACCTCAAACTTCTTATAACTTACAGTAATCGACTTCGACGGAGTGTCAAAATGTCAAAACGTTAACCTCAAAAACTGATTTGTATTCGAATGAGTTTCACCTCGATAAGAAATAAAAGGTACAGTAAATTTTGCGCCAAGTTGGAGTAATTATAGTGGTCTTTGGCTTTTTCTAACGTAACAATGGGCTTTCTCGAGGAAGTGTCAAATGCCAGGAGGTGTCAAATTATCAATTTATCAAACGTCATCGACCTGGAGATCTTTAGATGATTCTCATTTCGGTACTGCACTCATTTGGGGTGATTACGGTGATCTTAATTAACCCCTTCAAAGCCCGGAAAATATCGCGTTTTAAAGGCATTATAAAAAAACTGTCAAGATTCAGATGTCGATGTCAAAAAACTGTCAAAACTGGCATATCGATGTCATAAAATTGTCAAGATTAAGATATCGATGTCAAAAGCTGTCAAGATTAAGACGTCAATATCAAGAAACTGTTCAGATTAGGATATCGATGTCAAAAGATTGTCAAGATTAAGATGTCAATGTCAAAAGAATCGTCCAGATTTGGATTTCGATGTCAAACAACTATCACGATTAGGATGACAATGTCAAAAAACTGTCAAGATTAGGATGTCGATGTCAAAATAGTGTCAAGATTAGGATGTCGATGTCAAAAATTGTCAAGATTAGGATGTCGATGTTAAAATAGTGTCAAGATTAGGATGTTGATGTCAAAAAGCTGTCAAGATTAAGATATCGATGTCAAAAAGGCGGAAAATTGTTGTTTACGTGGAAAATAATTAAGGAAACGGAGGGAAAGTTACGTAAATATTATCGTGAATGTGCTCCGTCCCCATAGCATGAGCTGTAAAAGCGGTTTTCTGCTTTCGAAAGTGATCATATGACCTTCGGGACCGTCATTTACTGCATCTATTCCAGAAATGGTAGCTCCGGCCGACTTCTTTTTGTTCCCGAAGGTCAAGATTACAATCAAACGACGCCATTTTGACAGCATTGAGGCTATCCAAGCGGTCAAGTGTCAACGGCTTTAAAGGAGGTTCCTGTCGATGCCTTCGAGGGAGCGTACCGGAATGTCCGGAATGTGCAGATGTTGATGGAGAGTACTTTGAAAATTATTAACAGTTTGCAGTGATATATATTTTTTTAATTTTTGAGGTGGGGTACTACTGCTACTAGCACCGTACAAACTAGCCCTAAGTACTCAATACTTGTTGGGGGAGGGAGGAAACCGCTGTTATTTATTGGACGCGATTTTGCGTCTGCCGCCGTCTTACCGATCATATGCTGCTGTGACATTCGCTTGTCAATGTAGGGGGAAAAACTGCCGAAAACCAGGATCACAATAAATCTTTTTTTTTTTTAAATATATTTTATGACTTTTGAGACGCACTCAGTAAATGCATATTCTGAAGAGTTTCCGAAAGATTACTTTTTCGATGATTTGAAAAAGTTGGAACCTCGTCGGGCTAAGTGCATGGGGTTTGAAGGGGATTTATGTTGAAAAATAAAAAGAGGTGAGGTGCCGTGGGACACCCGACAAGAGCGAACATTTGATGCTTATTTAAATAAAAGGTAAAATTCTATCATTGAATAAACAATGTATAAAGAAAAAGTATTTCATTTCGAAATCGATGGTAAATAAGTTGAAGTTGAATTTGAAGTACATTCAAGTCCTATTAATAAGAGCGCCATCTGATGGGGAGGGGGAGACCCAAATACAGCGCATTTCATAGTTGCTCCTGCGATGAGCATGTGTGTATGTGTGTGAGAGAAATAACTAATGAAAGAAAAAGATGAAAGAATTGCTTATTCGAATGAAAGGTAAAATTTTATAATTGAATAAAAAGAAACAATGTATAAAGAAAAAGTATTTCATTCCGAAACCGATGGTAAATAAGTTGAAGTTGAATCCGAGTCCGAGTAATAAGAGCGCCATCTGATGGGGAGACGCAAATACGGCACATTTCATAGGTGCTCCTGGGATGAGTATGTGTGTAGGTGTGCGAGAGAAAGAACTAATGAAAGATGAAAGCGTCTAGTGACGATTTTAAGCGTCTCACTTTCTCCCAGTCAACACTCACCTAAAAGAGTTTCGTTCTAAAAATATTTTTTACAGTAAAATAATTATTGGAAAGTCATTCTTCCATAGAACCGCCCTCGCCTACCCTGGACCGAGGCTTTCACGACCGGCGTTTCGGGTAGAAACTTCTTCCAGTTTCGGCGTTTTTAAAGAAGCGCGTGACGACACTTATTGTTTGTTAGTTAGTAGCGTCCGAAACGAGTCTCTATCAATCGTCGAAGTTTTAGGCGGGCGATTTTACACGCAAATCGAACCGGTTTCTAATAGTAATAAAAAAATCTTATTAATTTGGTATAATCTGGTAATTCGAGCGGTTACGTCACCGTCGGATTTATGTTTGGAACGCGCAGCCAGCATCTTAACGTATGTTATGTGTATGTATGCGTACGCAAATTATACGAGCCTAAACGAAGCGATTCGTTCCGGATTTAATGGTAGGTTGTGTATAGAGGTATTCTCGGTCGACTTTGACATTGCCCCGTTATCCCGACCGAACGAATTAATTACGACCGACTATACCCATCATCTCTTCGGAAAACGCAGGCCCGCGGCCCGCGGCCCGCTACCCGCACCCGGCAGCTCGTATTATGCAAATGAGCGTTTTAGGTATGTTCGTCGTCACGTGTCTCTGTATCTCCGAAATTTTACGATGTTTTACGAAGCATTAGTAATAATAATAACAAGAATAATTCCTAGATTTGAATTCGCTGATCAGATTTTGACGATACATAATAATTTGTCACATTTTAATTAGCTAAATCTTGGCGCCATGTTGCCACGTCACTCTTGACTATAGTCAGTTCCAGAACTGATGGCACTGGCGCAGATGACGAATTTCAGGATTAAAACGAGTAGGAAATATGAAGCAGGGTGAGAGCATAGGTGAGAGGGTAATAGTTTAAACTGTTCTGCTTTCGTTGTGTTTGGTGCTCCGAAGTTAGGTACATGTCTTCCGTTCCCTCCGTTCGTTTGTTACAGTTAATAACACATCATGTTTGATATGACTGAAGAATTTATTATTAACGAAAAAGTAGAAAATAAAATTCAACAAATCTCTCACAAAACTCTCTCCAAGCTCTTAAAACTATTTTTCAGAATTTATTACTGGAAATAATGATAGTAATAATGACCCTCCTTTGGATTATTGCTCAGATGAGAATGTTTAATAAAAGTTAATATACATACTTTTTCGATTCCTTGCATTTTATTTAGTTATTTGTGTATCGCTTCGGGGTTGAACGGCGGTTTCCGCCGAAAATGCTTTACCTCAAAGTTATTGTTATTGTTATTCTATTCCATCGGAAGTAACGTAAAGTCGAAGTATTGCATCCCAACTCCTTCGAAAGTGAAAAAGTCTAATGCGACAGCTGTCTAAACTTTTTAGCAACAAGTGACAGCTGTCAATGTCAAAAACGTCAAGATTAAGATGTCAATGTCAAAGAAACGTCAAATTTTAAGTAGTTGTTATGACAGGTAATAACCATAACCTCAAACTTCTTATAACTTACAGTAATCGACTTCGACGGAGTGTCAAAATGTCAAAATGTTAATTGCAAATTTTGAGGTCAACAATATGAGATAGAGATATGATTTTTTGTCTCTTAAGATGGAAAGTTAACCAATTGCGCATGCGTGAAAACAAATTAACGGCGAAATTTCTCAAATTTTTAAGACCAAATAGATGTAATATGAGACGAATGTTGCGACAATAGAAATCTTTAAATGTATATCTTTTGAAATAACATGTACCACTAATAACGGTAATAAAACAAAGAATTGAGAAAAGGATAATTTAATAGAATTAGAACCTCTTAGGTCCCATAGGAATCGAAAAGCGTATGCGATTTCAGCTATCTTTAATTTTTAAACGATTTTATGAGGTTCTTTACGATTTTCTCGACAATCGTTTGGAACAATCTAAACAAATCATATACCGTTGGAATCAGCCCGCCAAGACGCGTCGATTGACGTAGGATTGAAGCTCCTAAGTCCCATAGAAGCCGAGACGAGAATGCGCAATTCGCAATTTTTAGCGATTTTTCGTGTTTTCTTTGCGATTTCTTTGGCAAACGTTGGTGTAATCTAAAAATCCGACGCCGTTGAGTTCGCCTCGTCAAGACGGGTCGATTGACGTGGGATTGAACCTCATAAGTGCCATAGGAACCGAGACGGATACGCGATGTTGACTATTTTTAGCGATTTTTAACAATAATCAGCGGGTTACTTGACAGATCTACTCGTACTGAGATTAGATTTTCATCTGATGGGATTGAGGCAATCCTCTCATTCTGCAACGACAGGCGCGAATCCGTCGTTGTTCATTCCTCGTTGCAGTTACCTTAAAAATCCATCGAATTTACCGGAAGGGGTGTCGATAATGACGGCGTCTGCCTAATATATGCAGTTTCATCTTCATCTTAGTTGATAGCGACTGTAAAGGCCACGGTGTAGTATTACCGATCCCGTATCACATCGGTAAACTCCTCACCGCGCAATCATATCAATGAAATCCGGTGACACGTGTTTCGCCGGCAACGAGGCAAGCATCTTCAAGCCGTACCTCTTACCGAATGAACCGGGATTTCTTAAATTCGATTCGTGCAAACTAAACGTCGCCCTCTACAATTGGAAGGCGTAATTATTCCGAGAGGGAGCTGGCAAGTTTCATAAATACGTTCCTCTTTACGCTGACGGCACGTATCTCCTTTTCCGACAATTTTTCCATTTACTAAACACTCACTGAAAAAGACAAACCACCACCTCTCTCTCTCTCTCTCTCGGTGGTAATAAATCAATCCACACAGACCGACGCAAGGGACCGTTGTCTCTGTTTAACGGGGTCCGAATCCATTCATACACGTGAATGGATAAGAAGGGAGTCGGGGGGATTGAATCTTGTGAAAGTTGAATGCATTTTTAATCATTTTTTCTCATCATTTCAAGTGCTCTTATGTTGTTTGAGGATCAAATTACTACTTCCTCATTATTTCCTAATCCGATTATCGCCGTTTTAAAAGCCATTTTAAGACGCGCTAAATATGTCAAAAGCAAAGAACGACAATTTATCGCCTCTTCCGTACTAATTAGATTAGACATAACAAAAGTAAGAGAACGCGACCTGTCGACCAATTGGAGCGGCCCGGCTATTCACCGATTCACAGTTTCGCTCTCGAAACGTCGTCAATAGGGACACCGAAATTGAAGAAAAGGAAGCAACGACACGAGCACGCTTAATAATCCTATTGTATAATATTTATGTTCCGTTTTGAAAACCGGTAAGGAACGAACGAGAAAGTTACGAAATTAACGGCGCGATGATGTCAAAAATCAACAAGGCGTCTTCCTCTTCTTCTTCTTCTTCTCGTCCCCCAACAAAGCGAACGTTAAAGACAAGCAAGCTGCACGGGTAATTGTCGCGTCGTTTAGAGACACGCTAATTCGTCAGGAGTCGCATTTACGAGTTCGAAACTCCCGACATTTCCGATCTAGAAACCTGTAATACGTAAGACAAATGACGACGGATTAAAGGGGGAAAGGGGAAAGTGGACCCCGTCGCTATGTGAGCATTTAAACACCAAATCTTACGCTGACTACCCTCACACAACAGAATACTTGATTTTATAATTAGGTAATGGAAAGCGACTACTACCCGTACAAAGTCACCGCCGGTTATTGAATTATAGCTTATTACTAAGCCTTGATAAAAGAGTGGGTGACGTGTTATCATTAAGTAGTGTAAACCGGTCTTTGTCTCCACTTACGCGCAACGCGCAACATTAAAATTCGGAGAAGTCCGGTTTACACTACTTAATGATACACGTCATCCACTCTTTTATCAAACTATTACAGAAGGAGTCGTAAGTATATGGTTTAGGGGAAATCAGATCTGTGTTGCCATAGTGTCAAAATAATAATAACAATAATTTGACTTAATCGCCGATTTTGACAGGATCGAGATGGCGATGATGAACTGTCTTGACATTGACCTTGACAGGTTTCAGTTTATGTGTCAAAATAATAATAATAATAATAATAATTCGACTTAACCTCCAATTTTGACAGAATCAGGATGGTGTCGGCGATCGATTTTTGACATCAACAGTAACATTGACAGTTTTAATACTATGTGCCTCATCTACGTAATCGCGTCACATTGAGCAGGCCAAAAATTTCATCCTCCAATTTCGATACTAACTACCTTGCCATCTTCAATGCAATAAAACACCCGCTCCTTCGCGCCTTTCCCACCGAAGATGATAACTTATTCGTCGAAATACGACAATTAACGAGCTTACCCTCGCCCTACTGCAATCGCCGGAAATTCCCTAATTTTCTAGCCATTGCATCGTGCTTTTTTAGCATTAAAATCGCGTTAGAAGCTTAATCACGACCGACATCGTCGAAGATGGACAATTGCGATAAAGCATCTGATAAATATGCATGTGGATGCGCCGCTGCCAAGCCGGGGAGTGCGTTCTCACGCGTTTCCCGCGATTAAAGGCGTTTTTATTTAAATTTAAATAATGCGTATTATAGCGCCCGTCTTGATTAGGCAAGTCTTCGCGGTCGATGAATCACAACTTCCCTATTTAGAACCGTGCAGGTCCTTTACGATCGTGATGGACAATTTTGAAGGAAAGAAAAACTTGGGGAGATGAGAGGGTCCCCCTACCTCCCATTGTTAATATTAAAGAAAAATAATAATAAGCGTCGACTATGACGTTTAATCCACCACAAAATCCTATTGTGATCGTAAAGTTTCGGATTGTTTTGTATGATACAAGTTAGTTTTGGGATGAATCCTGTATATATATACAGTATGTCTGGGGAATGATTTCACTATAGGTATAATTGATCAAAAAATTGAAACTTATTTTAACGTTTTGCGATGCCGTCCTGCTTGGTCTGAAAAATTTCAAGGACATTTGTTTTTTTATATAATCAAGGCCGGCATGACGATTGAGGAAAGAAAAAGCATTTGCTATTTAAATAAACTGTCATTTCGGCCAATAATACGGCGAAATGTTATTTGGAAAAGTTGTTCAGAATACGAAATTATGGTCGTATGCAAAATTTCATAAATATCGGATAACTTTGATCAGATTAGTCATTTGTTTTTTGATTTGCTTGCAGCAGAAAAACAATACAAGTTGTATAAGTTGCATAAGTTGTCAAAAAAGAAATTATAATTAAGTTTCTAATGAAATATTTTATTCAAAAAAAAAAAAAAATAAATAAAACAAAAAACAAAAACACATAACAATCACTTAATTTGAATTCCTCTAATTCTAGTACACCTAATTCGACTCCAGACGTATTGAAACACTTTACCCCTTATCTATATTAGACATTTCCCTTGTCTTGGAGACATATTTTTTATTTCCGTATAGAATAGAAGGATTGTTGAATTCTCCCTGTATATTAGCATATACAGGGTGCAAAAGTACGCCTGGATTTACTCCCGTTACATCTACTCCTCACTTCGATTCCAAGGTTTGTTACGCTTTCTTCTCTTTTCGTCGCGCGTACATCGATTTCTGTCGTTACACGCGATCGATTGCTTATTGATTTCCATTCTCACGGATAGAGGGAACCTTCATGCCTGTTTTTGGGCAAATTTACGATACGTTTTCCTATTGACGTATTATCCGAAGGCCTTCGGTGTAAGACCTTGGTGCAGTTTAGACCTTTCCTCCGCGAAGTGTTTTCCTCGAGAGACTATTGTTGGAAGTCTCAGGCCGTTTGTGGATACTGTGGAAAAATAGTTCTCGTTTCCGGTGGGCCATTTTGGTATCTTCTTGCATAATTGGATCTATTGACCCGCTCATCCTTCTTCTCATTCCCAGCTCTTATCTGTCCGTTTCTGGACATAAACGTCTTCCATTTTATCGCCATCCTGAGGATGACCGCGCATAATCCTCCACGGTAATCTGATGGATATGGACCGAGAGAAACCAGGAATGGAGCAAAGACACAGTAAATAAATACGTACATGCATACACAATACTATACGCGATTTCTTCCAAACCAGATTCATAAAATAATACTTACTTGTGAGACGTTTCCTCATCTCTTCATATTATCGAAACCACCACGATCCGATCTTTTGGTTTTACGACGGAAAACAATTGAATTGTCGACGAGAGCCGTCGTTAAACGCGCAGTATCGGCGAAGAAACCGGTGTTCGATTGTTTTCCCGCCTAAACCAACAGGTTCTATGCATACGATGCGATGGGATGCGGTCGGCGTGCGTAAAACAAAAACAATCGAGTTGGCCCCGCGCATCCACATTTGTTTTTGTGCGCGTTAGAAGTCAGAAGTACCTTTTAAAACCAACGAAAAACATGCGTTTTGTGTGTTTGTTCGACGCATACAGGGGAAAGCGGAGAAACGAAGAAAAAATTGTACTCTATAATTTTATTAAAAAAGCGAAAGAAACGGGAAAATCAGGATGGCAATGGCGATCCGCTTTGATATTGACAGTTGACATTGACAGCTTTCATTTTATGTGTCCAAATAATAACAATAATAATAATAATTCGACTAAATCATCGATTTTGACAGCATCAAGACGATGATGGCGAGTCGTTTTGATATTGGCATTGACATTGACAGATTTTATATTATGTGTCAAAATAGTAACAGTAATAATAATAATAATTCGACTAAATCACCGATTTTGACAGCATCAAGATGATGACGGCGAGCGGTTTTGACATTGGCATTGGCATTGACATTAACAGATTTCATATTATGTGTCAAAATAGTAACAGTAATATCAATAATAACTCGACTTAATCGCTGATTTTGACACAATCAAGATAATGATGGCGTGCGGTTTTGACATTGACAAATTTCATGTTATGTGTCAAAATAATAATAATAATTCGCCTTCATCCATGATTTCAATAAAATCAGGATGGCGCTGGCGATCGGTTATGACGTCGACATTGTTGTTGACATTGACAGCTTTCATTTTATTTGTCAAAATAATAATAATTCGATATAGCTGTCAATTTTGACAGGATCAGAATGGCGATGGTAATCGGTTTTGATATTGACGTTGACAGTGACAGTGACATTGACAGCATTCATTTTGCGTCAAAATTAAGCTCCTTAGTTCTTAAAAGCGCATTTCTCATTTTTATCTTTTTTTTTTACTACAAAAAAGGGGGTAGGATTGAATATTTTAAAATTAGGACTGATCATAAAGCAAGAATCCGGTCCGACGTGAATAATGATAATATCTTGTTTGCCGCCAGATTTGGTTTTGTTTCTTAAAACAGTTGTTGTTGATATTGACATTGACCGCTTTCATTTTATGTGTCAAAATAATAATAATTCGACATAACCGTCAATTTTGACAGGATCAGAATGGCGATGGTGATAGTCACTTTTGACATTGACGTTGACATTAACATTGACAGCATTCATTTTGCTTCAAAATTAAGCTTCTTAATTCTTAAAAGCGCATTTCTCATTTTTATCTTATTTTCTTTTTGTACTACAAAAAAGGAGATGAATTGGATATTTTGAAATTAGGACTGACCATAAAGTAAGAATCTGGTTTGTCGTGAATTATGATAATACGTTGTTTGCTGTAAAACTCGGTTTTGTTTCTTGAGAAAAAGTCAAATTGCTCGAAAATTAAAATTCGACTAATTGCCGATTTTGACAGAATCAAGGTGACGATGGTGATTGGGTTTGACGTTGACGTTGACATTGACTTTGACAGTTGTCGTTTTTAGTGTCAATATTAAACTGTTAGAAAAAGTAAGATAAAGAAATGTATATTTCTTTAAACCCGACTCCCTATTTTCTTATTATTTGAATATTTCCAAACAAGAACTTATCATGAAGAATGAATCGAGTTTGTCTATGTATGATAGTAGCTTTTGTTTCTTGAAACATTTGCCAGTCAGGAACAGCATATTATACGATATCGTAAAACAATACTGCATAAAATTACTTTCAATATGCCTGCGTTGTTCGGGCATTTAGGGGAGTTATGCGCTGATAAATGACGGGCTTCGCCGCGTCAAAGCCGGTTCGTTTCGGTACTGATTCACGAGCTACGTTCCCACTTCGTGAACGATAACCATTACGGAGACTAATGACTTTACACTTATACAACGCTCAAAAGAATTTCTTCGTCAATATTCGTGGGTATAAAAAATATTCCCAGCGCGAAAGGACGAAATGCGAGTTGAAAATCGAGAATCGATCAATGAAACGCGTAAATTTTCCCGATCAGCGCTGTCCGAACGATATCCTCTCCATCGTCATCGCGCTAAAATAAACAGCGTACACGCCTCGAGTACTACCTATCACGATGCGCGCTCCGCGACACCTACTCGATCTACGCATTAATAACGTTATTACGAGCGATTCAAATGAGCGAAGCTCTCTTATCTTTTATATATGGCTACAGAAATTGGATAAGACGATGTGGGAAAGTGCGCCGGAGCAAGACGGGAGGCGCTCATGTGAACCAGCTCGACCTGGGAAACTTCGGAACCCCCGGTCGCGCCTCCTTCGTAATCGTCCTCTCCCTCTCCCCGTACGAATATATCTGAATAATGAAACGCGTATTGTTTTCGAGCGGGCTGCTGCCATATCGTTCGTCATCGACTAGGTTTCTTCTGGTAGCTCTACGCTCCAGTTCTACGGCCGTCGATGCGTAAATTCTCTAATATCGAAAAGAAGAAGAAGAAGGAGGAGAGAGAGAGAGAGAAGAATCGATCAGGGTGTAAGGTGATCGGTACCTAATGGAAATCCTATCGGATTCACCGTTATTCGACGCTCTATTTGAATCACGGGGAAGCGTTAGGGTCGAGTACTATTAGAAGTTATGAAAGAAACAAAAACGTAAAAAGGCAATGATAAAAATGGGGGATTATGTTATAGAACACAAGGCTAAAGTGAAACTTTGAATTTGTTTAGCAAAGTCAATGAGTACGAAGGGAGAAAAGTGATTAAAAAGAATTGGGCAAATAAAACTTTAGTTTTGAGACTGCTGACTTATTTATGGTAAGATATCACTCGATACGCACGCGGCGTTCGATGCGGTGGCCGCGAAATTAAACAGGTACGTCCTATCCAAATACCCACTTGACCGCGTTTACATTCCTTTCTTTAAATCGTAAACATTTGCCCTTACGTATTTGACGCATTCATTGTGAAAAAGGTCGGGATTATCCGCAACTTATACGTCAATTGCATTTATAACATCATATGAAAAAAGTAAGATAAGTCAATGAATATAAAAGAAATAAAACATTGACATCACCTATACTACTTAAACGTTAACAGTCTACCTGGCGAGTATTGTGCGATTCTAATTTCGAGTCCTATACCTGGAACACAACTTGTATACAGCCGGCCGTAAACCTAAATAGGGTTTATGAATGAACCTCCAGCTTCTTTAATTAATTTAAACTTATAATTACATAGTTTAAAAAGTGACGTCGATGTTTTTGTTTCTCACGACAAACGTTCCGAAATTACGCCGTCACATCAAATGGTGATTCGTCCGAAACGCTTAATTATTATAACTTTTCTTATTGTTTAATCGTTGTCTTTGTTCTTTTGTTTCGATTCGCGAATTTTGAAACGCGTTTACCGGTATTAGTCATGGGTTACTAAACTATGAATCCAATGTCGGATTCAATTCGTTAATCCATTCGCCGACGCATGAAATAGATACGAACTTAGTTTGATAGATAAGTATAAAAGAGGAACTCCTTATACGATTTACGTATGTTAAAATGAGACAATAAACGGAAATAACATTTTGCACTTATTTGTAAAGTAAGACGGTAAGGCCTTATTGCGAAAAGGACATAACAGTTTAGACCGAATTGAAAAAGGACGCCCTTCTGCAATCACAATGGATTAAAGTGAGAAAGTAACACTGATGACGTATTCTAACCTAGATCTGACGGACGTAAAAAGGAAAGTCGTTATGCGCCAAAGTGAGACAACCAGATCTTATTTCGAAATGGAAATGACCTAACTTAAAATTGACAGTTAGAACCTAATCTTAACTTGACAGTTAGAATCTAACCTTAACTAGACAGTTTGAACCTAACAGTACCTTCACAGTTTTTCAATCTAACCTCAACTTCAAAACTTGAACCTTACTAACTTTGACGGTTTGAGTGTAATCTTAACTAGGCAGTTAGAACCTAACCTTAATTTGACATTTTGAACCTACACTAACTTTGACAGTTAGAACCTAACCTTAACTTCACAGTTAGAATCTAACCTTAACTAGACAGTTTGAACCTAACAGTACCTTCACAGTTTTTCAATCTAACCTCAACTTCAAAACTTGAACCTTACTAACTTTGACGGTTTGGGTCTAATCTTAACTAGGCAGTTAGAACCTAACCTTAATTTGACATTTTGAACCTACACTAACTTTGACAGTTAGAACCTAACATTAACTTGACAGTTAGAATCTAACCTTAACTTGATAGTTTGAACCTAAGCTCACCTTGAGAGTTTTTAAATCTAAAGTAGACTTCGCAGCTTGAACTTTTACTAATTTTGACGGTTAGAACCTAACCTTAACTTGGCAGTTAGAATCTAATCTTCAGTTGACATTTTGAACCTAACTTTGACAGTTTGAATCTAACTTTAACTTGATAGTTTAGACCTAACCTTACCTTGACAGTTTGAACCTATATTAACGTTGACAGTTTGAATCTAACCTTAACTTGTCAGTAAGAACCTAACCTTAACTTGGCAGTTTAAATCTAACCTCAACTTGAGAGTTCTAAATCTAACCTAAACTTCACAGCCTGAACCTATACTAATTTTGACGGTTAGAACCTAACCTTAATTTGGCAGTTAGGAACTAATCTTAACTTAACATTTTGAACCTGTACTAACTTTGACAGTTTGAATCTAACCTTAACTTGGTAATTAGGACCTAACCTTAACTTGCAAGTTAGGACCTAACCTTAACTTGACAGTCTGAACCTGTACTAACTTTGACAGTTTGAACCTAACCTTAACTCGACAGTTGGAATCTAACTTTAACTTCATACCTTGAACCTATACTAACTTTGACGGTTGGAATCTACACCTTAACTTGGCAGTTAGGACCTAACCTGAACTTGACATTTTGAACCTATACTAACTTTGACAGTTTGAACCTAACCTTAACTATAATGTAAGTTTAATTTGACAGTTTAAACCTAACTTTAATTTGACAGTTGGAGTTAAAAATGGAATAAGTGGAAGATTTTATCGCGATATGACATAACCTAAGTTTATTTTGGTAGTCTGAGATTAAACTGAAAAAGGTTGTTATTATGTAATCATACCGTATTAAAGCGAGAGGGTAAAGAAAATGACATAACCTAATTTTAATTTGACAGTTAGACCAAAAGGAAACTCTCATAGGATTTATAAGAGGCAAAGTGAAACGATGTGATTTTATGGCAAAAATGGAAAAGACGACGCCTTTATATACACTTTATGTTGGTTAGAATGAGACGAGAAGCGAATGTTTTATTAATACCAGTTAAGATCTCAACGTGGTTTTTATCATTAACACGTCAAGTAGAATAGTTTCATATACACATTTTGACAACTAAGCTATCATCTTCAGTACAAAAATTAGGAATTTTTGCTAAAAGATGGTCTAAACTATGGACGCACGTTGGCGTCTGACAAGGTGTTAGTGGGAATTCGTTCGCGCCCGTGAAAGGCGTCAAAGGCGTCAAAGGTGTCATGATCCTCATTTATTTATTTATTTTCTTTGATAAACAGGGAGGCTACTGGTGGGAACTGTGGACGCACATTTTAAGTTAGGACGACAATGGACGCAAATTCCCGTTCAAGGAAGAGCTGATCGATATAGACTATGGACGTATTTTGATAACTGTGTTATAATCTTCAGTACAAAAGTTTGGTAATTTAGCTACCAGGTGCTCTAGACTATTGACGCACATTGGCGTCTGACAGGTTATTGGTGGGAATAATAACATTCGCGCCCGGCGAAGACTATCGGTGTCATCATCGTCATTTATTTATTTATTTTCTTTGATAAACAGGGAGACTACTGGTGGGAACTGTGGACGCACATTTTAGGTTAAGACGATGGACGCAAATTCGCGTTCAAGGAAGAGCTGATCGATATCGTTTATGTTATCATCTTCAGTACAAAAGTTTGGTAATTTAGCTACCAGGTGATCTAGACTATGGACGCACATTGGCGTCTGATAGGTTATTGGTGGGAATAATAACATTCGCATCGGGCAAAGACTATCGGTGTCACCATCGTCATTTATTTATTTATTTTCTTTGATAAACAGGGAGACTACTGGTGGGAACTATGGACGCACATTTTAGGTTAAGACGATGGACGCAAATTCGCGTTCAAGGAAGAGCTGATCGATATCGTTTATGTTATCATCTTCAGTACAAAAGTTTGGTAATTTAGCTACCAGGTGATCTAGACTATGGACGCACATTGGCGTCTGATAGGTTATTGGTGGGAATAATAACATTCGCATCGGGCAAACACTATCGGTGTCACCACCGTCATTTATTTATTTATTTTCTTTGATAAACAGGGAGACTACTGGTGGGAACTATGGGCGCACATTTTAAGTGAAGACGATGGACGCAAATTCGCGTTCAAGGAAGAGCTGATCGATATAGATTATGTTATCATTCTCAGTACAAAAGTTTGGTAATTTAGCTACCAGGTGCTGTAGACTATGGACGCACATTGGCGTCTGCAGGTTATTGGTGGGAATAATAACGTTCGCATCGGGCAAAGGCTATCGGTGTCATCGTCGTCATTTGCTTATTTATTTTCTTTGATAAGCTGCTGCTGGACACGATGGAGGCACATTTTAGGTTTAAAGAAAAAGGCTGTTGATATAGCTGATGAACGCAAATTCGCGTCCACTAAAGAATTGATCGATATAGATTACGGACGTATCTCGACAACTAAGTTATCATCTTCAGTACAAAAGTTTGGAGTTTCCAGATACTCTATTCTCGTTTCGGATTTTTTCCCATTTACGACGTGGAAAATGTACTTCACTGAAGATGGTGACTTAGTTGCCGAAATACGTATTTAGGGGTATTATACGTTTCGTAACAATTTTTCGAAATCATTAGTTTATTTCGCGAATGTATCTCTCAAAATAGCCGGTAAACGAAGTATCCTGTTTCGCGCGAAGAATTCTCTTTTTTTCTCTCTCCATTCAGAACTCGTTCCTTGCAGTCCAACTCGCCGCGGGACAGATACGAACAATTGTATACGCCTTAGAATAATTTTATCTGCGTTTCCAGCTAAGCCAGACCGGATATATAAGTGCATTAAAACGTTAAAGGTGTATTGTCTGGAGCCGATTGCTTCGTTTACAATACGTCGCTCGCCTACTGGACAACGTCACGAAGCGGACTCGTCGAGAAACTATAAGAGTTAAATTACTATCGTCGCGTCGAAAAGTTTACAAATTAGAAAAATCGGCAGACAACACAGAATTTAATTTAGAACATATGCCGGTTCGTAATCGATTTCTTCACGGATAACAGATGTTAACGCGAGAGATGCTGTCGATAATTATTCGATTTTGAATGGGCAATATGATAATATGACGAATGCTAATTATAATTTCCTACTAATGATAGGTTGTAATCGAAGTTTACCAACGACTTCCTGCTTTCTGTCTATTCGCAATTAGCGCGCCGTTTATCCGTCGTCGCTTCTTTCATTCCAGACGATCGTAAAAATCCACGATTAAGCGCCATAGTTTAACAGTTATAATTACATTAGAACGAGAAAGAGAAGATAATTGATTGCGTGGATTGATACGAGGTATATCGATTACTGCGTGCCTTAAGCCTTAACTTAAACCCTGGACGCGCATTTGCGTCCGGTATAGATTATCGTCGCTGAATATGGACGCATACTTTCATCCGATGAACACCATCGGATATGGTTATGGGCCCACATTTCGCGTCTGGTAGGCGCTTGTTGCGAATCGTGGACGCATATCCGCGTCTAGAAGGTGGCGATCGACATATAAACTATAAATGTACATGACTCTCGGTGTAAATTCTGGACCGACAACGTTCGAAGCAACAACTCGAAACCAATTATACATAACACATGACTGAAGTGAAACTTGTAACGTGTCCAGTACTTCGTTCATTAAAAGAAAACCACAACAAATACAATGAAATATTGAAACGAATATTAAGCAAACAACACCAAAAAAATTGAGATAAATACAACCAAATCAATAATTAGTGATTCCCGGTGATTCCGTATGTGTCAACTCGTCGAAAACGCGGGAATCGAGTGAGGGGGAAGAAGAAGACGGCGACGTCAGTTACGAGGTCATCTTTCATCCCCACCCTCACTCTCGTTTTCGCCGTCACTCATTTCGCGTGTAATCCTCGATTTACCCTAACGTGGCTAAAGAAGTTTCACATCAAACATTTCATGTAACACCCAATCTACCCATCTAAATATGTAAAAATGGCGGACGCGATCGGTCAGGTTGAGCGAGAGCCCCTTCTTTCAAAATTAACCTTCCTATACTCACGTCAAAATGAAAGACGTATACTATACTATATAAGTCGGTCTCACAGACCGTATGCGTGAGTATAGGAAGGTTAAATAAAGTAAAAGAAGTGACTTAACAGATCTTTTGATATCAAAGAGAGTGCCGACTAACTTTAACGTAAGTGAGAAAGTGACGAAATATCTGAATAAATTCTTTAATTACGAAAAATGTGGTGTATTTCATGACAGTGTGACCGAAGTGGTTATGGACGAAAAGATTAACGCAGTTCATACCGAAGTCAATTACAGACAATAAATAGCTTGAACAAATGCTTACAGGAACGTGCTGAAGATCAAAAACTAATCGTTCAATTATTAAAAAGTAATAAAATTGAACTATGTGAAACACAAACGAAAAGGAAGAACAAGTCAAAGCGCCATCTGTAGCTACGCTAAAGAAACGATTTGAAGAAAAACCATCAGAAATAGATACATCTGGACTTCAACAGATCACTGACCCGACTGATGAAAAAACGATTAAAAGGAAAAGAT
Source organism: Chrysina gloriosa (assembly GCA_038088585.1). Taxonomy (NCBI): domain Eukaryota; kingdom Metazoa; phylum Arthropoda; class Insecta; order Coleoptera; family Scarabaeidae; genus Chrysina; species Chrysina gloriosa. The sequence goes on along the minus strand of CM076093.1, from coordinate 36,283,530 downwards.
CGATATCAAGAAATAAATAAAGGTAAAAAATGTGATACGCACAGAAATCAGTTTTAGTTATCGATTTCACTTCTTCAGGACGCGCTACACTACACTACACCTTTCATAAATAGTTGCCCGAAATAGTGGTTGTTATCCTATCGAAACGCCAAACAATTGACTAAAATCACATGAAAATGCAATTGGTAGTTTACGAGTGGGGTGAATGGCGATTCTACCGCAGGCTTCCTCAATTTGTCTATATTACAGCGCCTTCGGGCTAAGATTAATCATTAAAGTTTGTTAATAAGGTGGATGACGTGTTATCATTAAATAGTGTAAAGCGCACTGACGCTGTCACTCTCCCGAATTTTATTATTTAATGATAACTTATGATTGAATAATAAAATTCGGGCGAGTGACAGCGTCAGCCCGATTTACACTATTCAATGATTATACGTCATCCACCTTTTTAACAAACTCTAATGATTAATCTTACCCCGAAGGCGCTGTAATATAGACAGATTGAGGACGCGTGTGGTAGAATAGACATTCACCCCACCCGTGAACTGCCAATTGCATTCATTTCATGCGATTTTAGTCAATTGTATCGCGTTTCGATAGGATAACAGCCGCTATTATTAGGTGTACAATGATAACACGTCATCCACTTTTTAAATAAAGTCACACTAATTACATTGATTTGGGCACTATTAGCACTTTTACTATTATTTACGTTTGTTATCATATTTTGAGCGGTTTTATGTATTAAAAATTATGTATGTGAATCATCTGACAGATATCTGTAAAGTAATGCGGTTCGTTAATCATAGATAGCGCTTCGTGCAGTGTATTCTCCCAAATGTTTACATGATAACATGTCATCCAGATTTTTAACAAACTCCATTAATCATCATCAATCCCTTTGACTGTTATGGACGCATTCTTGCGTCATACGGGGACTACATCGGTGTAGATTATAGACGCGTATTTACGTGTGATGGAGACTATGAGATATTTGCGTCTGCCCGGCGATGGCTACAAACAATGGACGGTCATTCACTCTTAAATAAAGTCTGTACGGACTTTGAACGCACATTTATGTCTGGGACGTTATCGGTGAGAACAATGGACGTACAATCGCGACCAAAAAAAAAAAAAGAGACGTCGATATAGACTACGGACGAACATTGGCGTTTTTCCGTCTGTGGGTGGTAGCAACGGACGCACGTTCGCGTCCAGGGCAAAGCCTATCGGTATAGACTAAGGACTCATATTGTTGTCTGACAGGTTATTGGTGGAAATAACAATATTTACGGGCCGCAAAGGCAACTGACGCACGTTTATGTCCACGTAATAGGCTATAGGTATCATCTTCCTTGACAGACGCGCAAGCTATTGCTGGGTACGATTGACGCAAATTTGAATTGAAGACAATTCTGTTGGTATAGACGATGAACGCACATTCGCGTCCAAGAACGAAATGGTAGATGTGTATTAAGGACGCACATTAACGTTTTACCGGCTTTTAGTGAGAGCAACGGACGCACGTCCGCGTCTAAGAAATAGACTATCGATATAGACTAGGAACTCATATTGATGTCTGGCAGGTTATTGGTGGGAATAACAATATTTTTGGCCGGAAAAGACAACTGACGCACGTTCGTGTCCACAATATAAGCTATCGGTATCATCTTCCTTGCCAGACGCGCAGGGTATTGGTGGGAACGATGGACGCAAATTTCAATTGAAGACAAATTTTGTTGGTATAGACGATGAACGCAAATTCTCGTCCAAGAAAAAAGGTGTAGGTATGCATTAAAGCCCCACATTAGCGTTTTACCGGCTTTTGGTAAGAACAACGGACGCACATTCGCGTCTAAGAGAAAGGATATCGGTATAGACTATGGATGCGCATTAGTGTTTGACAGGTTATCGGTATAGTCATCATCATCATTAAAGTTGCCCAATTTGCGCCAACAGCAATAAAAATAAAACTTTGGTCGTTTTCGCGATGTTGGTGACATTTTTAAAACAAACCTAGAACGATGAAATAGTATTTACGGCAACTTACATGTATGTGCACAACAAATCTTATTGAGGCTCGCATTTGTATCGAGCCGCGCCACTGCTCGTTGGCGCTAGTGAGCAATTCTAATCATCATTTATCCGTTTTCCTTGACAGACGGGCAGGGAAAAGGTGGGAAACGATGGACGCACATTTTAGGTCACAACGAAAGAGGTTGATGAAAATACATTCGCATTCAAGAATTTATCGACAAGGATTATGGACCCACATTAGCTGTTTACTGGTTTTCGGTGGCAGCAACGGACGCGCGTTTGCGTCCACGAAAAAGCTATCGGTATCATCATCATCATCATCATCATCATCGTGCATTTATTTTCCTTGACAGACAGACAGCTTATTGGTGGGAACGATGGACGCACATTTTGACTTCTACAAAAGGACTGTTGTGAGTGAACGATGGACGCACATTTGCGTTCGAGTAAGAAATTATCGATGCTGACGCAAATTCGCGTCCGTTGAAGGCTGTCGCTGTATACTGTGGATGCCCATTCGCCTGTTGATTGAAACAATGACCGTATCCATTGTCTCGGTGGGAGCAACGGACGCACGTTTGCGTCCACGAAAAGGCTATCCGTATAATCATCGTCATGGATTTATTTTCCTTGACAGACAGACAGCTTATTGGTGGGAACGATGGACGCACATTTTGACTTCTACAAAAGGACTGTTGCGAGTAAACGATGGACGCACATTTGCGTTCGAGTAAGAAATTATCGATGCTGACGCAAATTCGCGTCCGTTGAAGGCTGTCGCTGTATACTGTGGATGCCCATTCGTCTGTTGATTGAAACAATGACCGTATCCATTGTCTCGGTGGGAGCAACGGACGCACGTTTGCGTCCACGAAAAGGCTATCGGTGTAATCATCGTCGTGCATTTATTTTTCTTGATAGACAGACAGCTTATTGGTGGGAACGATGGACGCACATTTTGACTTCTACAAAAGGACTGTTGTGAGTGAACGTTGGACGCACATTTGCGTTCGAGTAAGAAATTATCGATGCTGACGCAAATTCGCGTCCGTTGAAGGCTGTCGCTGTATACTGTGGATGCTCATTCGCCTGTTGATTGAAACAATGACCGTATCCATTGTCTCGGTGGGAGCAACGGACGCACGTTTGCGTCCACGAAAAGGCTATCCGTATAATCATCGTCATGGATTTATTTTTCTTGACAGACAGACAGTTTATGGATGGGAATGATTGACGCACATTTAGGCTTCCACAAAAGGATTGTTGCGAGTAAACGATGGACGCACATTTGCGTTCGAATAAGAAATTATCGATGCTGACGCAAATTCGCGTCCGTTGAAGGCTGTCGCTGTATACTGTGGATGCTCATTCGCCTGTTGATTGAAACAATGACCGTATCCATTGTCTCGGTGGGAGCAATGGACGCACGTTTGCGTCCACGAAAAGGCTATCGGTGTAATCATCGTCATGCATTTATTTTTCTTGACAGACAGACAGGTTATTGGTGGAAACGATGGACGCACATTTGCGTTCGAGAGAAAAATTATCGATACTGACGCAAATTCGCGTCCATTGAAGACTATACGGTGTATACTGTGGATGCCCGTTCGACTCTTACAGACTGTTGACGGAAACAATGGACGCGATCAAACGGTTACTAGTTGACATTGATAATTTTTCTCTATCACTTTGTAATTTTTCTTCAACATTCGGTTTCCACAAAATTTACAGGAAGATATGCGTTGGCATTTCTTACTGTAAATCGTCAAGACAGACAATTTTACAACCGTTCTAAAATCGTTTCGTGTATAAGCAACGTTTAAAGCCTGGAGGTGTTGATATCGATTACGAAAAGTACACTTTATAGAGCTCACGTTAAAGTTGCAATTCTTTGACATTAAACTCACCCGGTAAATGTGCAATACCGCTTTTATCTGGAGGGAGGCGAGAGGGGATTGTGACTAAGAATAATAATAAGGCGCTGTTGTGTGTACGTAATCTTATACTTCCTCGCAGCTGGAAATAGGTTAATCGACGTTGACGCGAGTAGAAACAAACTGCCCGTCAGTTTTCCCGTTTTTCCATCGATCGCGCAGCTTCTTCCCGAAAATCTCGAATGTAGTCGTGCGTACGTACGAGTTGGGTCCATCTCGAAAAGAAAAAACGGAAATTTTCATCTGTTCCAACCTCCCGTCCGATGCCATTTCGGAGAAATTATTATCGAAGATCCATCACTTAACATATTTAAGTCTAGTGCTTCTCAGAATCTGCTCCTTTGTAGTCGAACGCAGAGGAAACAGTAACGCTATAGGTATGCGCGTTGCTTCATCACCTTGAACCGTAGTCTTACGTACGCGTAAATACAAAGAGATTAAAGACTTACGTACGTCCGTAACGAAACGACTCGAACGATCTGGATATCCAAATGTATTTGTGTCAAATCGAATGCTATCACGACAATGGATGTCATAGAAGAAGGAGCTCGTTTCATATCTGGTCGCGGACGAGTCTCCGTTTTTTTCGATGATCACCTCGGAAAAGCACTGTTACAAATTATATTATGGCCATCCGAAAGATGACGTAGCCATGGAACGACGGTTTGGAGTTCATAAAATCGAAAAGGGAGATTTTGACAAGTTCAATATTGGACAGACAAAACACCCGATTTTCACCGGGTTGAAGGAACATGTAATGCAGAAGTTGATAATATTATTTGGTGGACACGTGTTCCTCTGTTAACGTTCCTCCAGTTAAACCAGAGCTCAAAGGCTAGAGACGTGATTGGGTGAGAAGGGAGGGGGAGCACAAGAAAACGTCTAGTTCAATATAACTTCGAAAATTTAAAGTGAGCGTAAATACAAAAAGATCAAACACCTACGAACGACTCTCTGATTACCATTATTATAATATATTTGATGTAATTATTATAATAATTACATCTTATTATATATTAAAAATTATTATAATATTGTGCCAGAATTAGTTGATCGTCACGTATGGCTCTAATATGTTTTTGAAATTTACGGCCATCTTGATATGTTTTGACATTGCTATCCAAATTTTTACATTTCTTGATATCGACATCCTAGTATTGACTGTTTTTTGACATTGTCATCTTAAAGTTGACAGTCCTAGTTTGACATTGACGTCCTAATATTGACAGTTTTAGACATTACATTTTAATTTGGACAGTTTTTTGACATTAACATCTTAATGTTGATAGCTTCTTGACATTGACATCCTAATATTGATCGTTTTTTGACATTGCATCTTCATTTGGACAGTTTTTTGACACTGACATCTTAATCTTGACAGCTTTTTAACATTGACATCCTAGTCTTGACAGTTTCTTGACATTACATCTTAATTTGAACAGTTTTTGACTAGACATCTCAATGTTGACAGCTTTTGACTTCAACAGCCTAATATTGACAGTTTTGACTAGACATCTCAATGTTGACAGGTTTTTGACTTCCACAGCCTAATATTGACAGTTTCTTGACATTACATCTTAATTTGGACAGTTTTTTGACATTGACATCTTAATGTTGACAGCTTCTTGACACTGATATCCTAATATTGATAGTTTTTTGACATTGCATCTTAATTTGCACAGTTTTTTGACACTAACATTTTAATCTTCACAGTTTTTTTGACATTGACATCCTAGTCTTGACAGTTTTTGACATTACATCTTAATTTGGACAGTTTCTTCACATCGACATCTTAATCTTGATAATTTTTTGACATTGACATCCTAATCTTAACAGTTACTATTATTATAATAAAATAAATATATATATAATTAATAATTATTGTAATATTGCGTCAGAATACGCTGATCCTCATGTATAGCTCTAGTATGTTTTTGTAGTTTGTATCCATCTTGACTTGTTTTGACGTTTTTATCCAAATTTTTACATTTCTTGATATTGATATTCTAATATTGACAGTTTTTGATATTAACATCCTAATCTTGAAAATTGTTTGACATTACATCTTAATTTGAAGTTTTTTGACATTCATATCTTAATCTGGACAGTTTTTTGACAATAACATCCTAATCTGCACAGTGCTTTGACATTGACATCTTAACCTTGACAGTATTTTGAGTTTGAAGTCCCAATATTGACAGTTACTTGACATTACATCGTAATTTAGACAGTTTCTTGACACTGACGTCTTAATCTTGACAGTTTTTTTGACATTAACATAGTAATCTGCACAGCTTCTTGACAATACATCTTAATTTGGACAGATTTTTGACATTGACATCCTAATCCGCACAATTTTTTGACATTAGATCTTAATTTGGACAGTTTTTTGACATTGACATCTTAATCTTGACAATTTTTTGACATTGACATCCTAATCTTAAATTTCTTGACGTTACATCTTAATTTAGACAGATTTTTGGGCATTGACAAGCTAATCTTGACATTTTTGGACATTAACATCCTAACTTGCACAGTTTTTTGACATTGACATCTTAATCTTGACGGCTTTTTGACATTGACATCCTAATCCTGGCAATTTTTTGACATTACATCTTAATTTAGACAGATTGTTGACTTTGACGCCTCAATCTCGACAGTTTTTTGACATTAACATAGTAATCTGCACAGCTTTTTTCAATGATTTCTTAATGTTGACAGTTTTTTGAGTTTGACATCCTAAGATTGGCGGTTTCCCGACATGACATCACAATATTGACAGTTTTTGACATTACATATTAATTTAGACAATCTGTTGACATTGGCATTTTTATCTTGGCAGTATTTTATCGTTGGCTTCCTAATCTGGACAGTATTTTGACGTACATATCCTAATCTTGACAGTTTTCTGACACCGCCATTTTAATCTTGACAGTTTTTTATCATTGACAACTTAATGTGGACAGATTTTTTACGCAAATTCGATATTTTCCGGGCTCCGAAGGTTACTTAAGATCGTGGTAATTATCCCAAATGTATGTAGTACCGAGATTATTCTCCAAGTCGATGACGTTTGATATGTTGAAAATTTGACATTTTTTGGCAGTTGACGCTTCCTCGAGAAAGCTAACTGTTACTTTTGGAAAAGGCGAAAGTTGCTATAATTACCCCAACTTGGTATTTTTCATCGAAGCGATACTCATTTTAATACTAATCAGTTTTCGAGGTTAACATTTTGACATTTCACACTCCCTCAAAGTCGATTACTAAATTATAAGAAGTTGAAGGTTATGTTTATTACCTGTAATAACAAGTTCTTGACATTTGACATTTCTTTAACATTATTGACATCTTCGTCTCGGCCTTTTTGACATTGACAGCTGTCAATTGTTAGTAAAAAGATATTGACAGCTGCTTTTGTGTTTCGCAGGAGCTGGGATGCAAAACTTGGACTTTGTGTTACTGTCGAGGAATACAATAACTTTAAGATAAGCGCATTTCCGGCGGACATCGACGTTCAATCCCGAAACGCGTTTAATTCTTATTTATTTATTATTATTTTTTTATGGCTTTGTGTCCGAAATTGAAAATTCTTTCACGTTCTGATCGCTTCTCGTCTCAGACTGCCATCCATTATCTGTTTTAAGGTTGAGATGAGGGCGTCAGCGTAGTTAATAGTCAATTGTCTCTAATTTGTTAAACAAAGATGTCGATCTCTTCAGTTGGTATTTACTATTCGATTTATTATAGGGTGCAGTAGTCTTAAAAAGTGTGTGTGTGTGAAACTATCGAAGAATACACCGGAAACTTTAAAAAGATACGAATTTGTTAAACAAAGATGACGGTCCCTTGAGTCAGTATTTACTATTTGATTTATTTTAAGGTGAGGTAATTTTAAAGGTTCAAGTTTTTTCAAGTTCAAAACTATCGATGAATAACCGGAAACTCAAAGAAATCGGAGGGGAAATACGTAGAAAATAAGAAGAATTAAGGAAAAAACAATTGAAAATGTACATATTTTGCTTTTGGCAAAATTTCGCCGCAAATGTAAGTCGATCAACGGCTTCGACGTACGATGAAATAATTGGCGATCGCCTCGTTCCTTTCTCGTAGGCAACCGATACAGCAGTTCTACAAAAACAATTGACTATCTACGGATTCGAATTACAACCAATCGAACGTATTATTACTGCCGGTTTGAATCGTCCGACCGTTATCTATCGTAAAAACGTCGGAAAATCGCGTCTCGTTATCAAAGCACTTTTAACTTTCTCGCCGCTCCGTTTCGCCCTTTTTCTTTATCGTCATCTTCCGAAAAATCGGGGCTCGAGACGAAGTGGCAGTTAGGATCGGTTAGCGTCGCTCGAAACAGGAAGCGGGTCGATTATCCCGTACCAAATCGTGTATTCTTAATTATATCTTCCGGCATTCGTTGACCCGTGACGCTTTACAGGTGTCTGTCTCGTTCTTCTTTCACGGACCGCAGGCTATGCGACCCGCGCGTACGGCGATGACTCATTAGGTAATTGCGGCCCCGTTTTCGTCTTCTCCTTTAAATTATGCGTCCCGAAAAGAAGGAAGTGGAACGACGACGATCCGTCCGGTTATATAAGGAAGGGCGTTTTAGACATAAGGAAATGCGAATAGAAAAGGACGGAGAAACGGTTTCTATTAGATAGAGTTGGGGGTTTTGTCCAGAAATGTGATAAAATTCATCCCGAGGATGCTCGCGGAGTAGGTGATAAAACGTCGATTCATATTCTCGAAGTTGTTGGTGAAGATGGGGGGTGGAGGAGAGGAGGGGGAAATCACCATCATCAACCTCATTTTCTGATGTCGATGTAATTTTATATCTAATTCTCGCGATTATCTCTCCCATCTTTCATCATTACGACCGCCTCGAACCCAGAATCCATATTCAACACGCAATAAAAGAAACAAAAGCTATCTCGACGGCAAAAAAATAGTAGGTATATAACAGTGCGAACGGCGCGGCCACGACTCCTATAGAAAAAGGTGACTCACTTTCTCACGAGTCCGCTTACACGCGGACAGGAGAACAAAAAAATTTATAGATGCAAATGCAACAGGAAAGTCGTAATTTTACGCGTATATAAGCTATAGCTACCTTTTTGGTCTCGTCGTTCCTGCTGTACGGGCGCGTACTTACTAATCATCATGAGAAACTGGTTAAGAAATACTAATTTGAGCAAGGCACGGCGTGTCGTCCCCCTTCATTATCTATCCGTCCTGTAATCGCTACCGAAGCGGGTGGAAACTGAAAAATTAAGTCTTGAAATTAACCTTTTCTTAGTCTTAAACTTATCTCGACATTGGCAACGCCGGTAGAACAGGATTAAGTAAGTAAGTCAATTTAAAATCTTTTACTTGAATATCGTGCATATCCCTCGTACAATGACAAAAATCTATTCTAATATAACGCTAATAAACGCACCTTAACCTTCCTATACTCACGCATACGGTCTGTGAGACCGACTTATATAGTATAGTATACGTGTTTCATTTTTGGCGTGAGTATAGGAAGGTTAAATCTCGTGATGATTGCGCATTTGATCTGACCGATGTACAATTTGTTGCAATCCCCTTATTCGATAATATCCGGTCTATATCTCAATCTAGAGGATACTCCTACAACCATTTGCTTCCTGGCCAAGACTAGAACAGTCAAGACTAAAACGGCCCAAATCTAAAACCCCTAAAGAAACAGAAAATTCTAAGAATACGATTACCACACAGGATAGAGTGAACCTCTTACCGTTAGAATGGGATAAAACATCCAAAATGGCTACGGATGTCACACGTGTTTCAATTAATCCGAAATGAATCGGACCTTCCGATCCCTTCATCAATAACCAACGCCGGTTTGGCGATCCAAAAATACTAAAGAGGCAAAGGGACCGCGAAGTATTTTCCTAAAATCCGACGAAGTGCCGTGATTTCAAATGATCAAATCTTTTCCAAGAACAATGTGTGTACTCTACCAAGGTCTACGATAATTGACCTAACTCCGAACTCCGAATATACGTCAAACGGAAACAGATATTAATTATGTATGTAGGTTTACTCTATCGTGAAAATCGATAAGCTATCGATAACGTAAGGATATCAACCGCAAGATGACTCCCAAGGCCACGAACAAAGATTAAATAAAAGCAACAATTGCAACGACAGAAATCACGATATGCACGAAGAGAAAAAAACGTAACATCGTTCCAATCTACTCTAGATCTTGGGAACCTCAAGAACTCGTAATCGAACTGCTGGAACAGCCTGTGATTTACACCCTAACGCTGTTCTTGCCGGATCGTTTCTGTTTGTTAAAATAGCTCAATCTTGGAGATACTCTTCCAGCCATTTGCTTCCTGGCCATCTCGTTCCAATCTAGTCTGTATCTTAGGAGCATCGAGAACTCGAATCTTTAATTCTGGGTAATCGAACTGTTGGAACAGCCGGTGACTCACACCCTAACGCTGTTCTTGCCGGATCGTCTCTGTTTGTAAACAGATCTCAGCCTTGGAGATACCCTGACAGTCACTGGTTTCCTGACCATCTCGTTCCAATCTAGTCTGTATCTTAGGAGCCTCGAGAACTCCTATCCTTTATTCTCAGTAATCGAACTGTTGGAACAGCATGTGACTTACACCCTAACGCTGTTCTTGCCGGATCGTTTCTGTTTGTTAAAATATCTCAATTTTGGAGATACTCTTCCAGCCATTTGCTTCCTGGCCATCTCGTTCCAATCTAGTCTGTATCTTAGGAGCCTTGAGAACTCGAATCTTTAATTCTGGGTAATCGAACTGTTGGAACAGCCGGTGACTCACACCCTAACGCTGTTCTTGCCGGATCGTATCTGTTTGTAAACAGATCTCAGCCTTGGAGATACCCTGACAGTCACTGGTTTCCTGACCATCTCGTTCCAATCTAGTCTGTATCTTAGGAGCCTCGAGAACTCCTATCCTTTATTCTCAGTAATCGAACTGTTGGAACAGCATGTGACTTACACCCTAACGCTGTTCTTGCCGGATCGTTTCTGTTTGTTAAAATATCTCAATCTTGGAGATACTCTTCCAGCCATTTGCTTCCTGGCCATCTCGTTCCAATCTAGTCTGTATCTTAGGAGCATCGAGAACTCGAATCTTTAATTCTGGGTAATCGAACTGTTGGAACAGCCGGTGACTCACACCCTAACGCTGTTCTTGCCGGATCGTCTCTGTTTGTAAACAGATCTCAGCCTTGGAGATACCCTGACAGTCACTGGCTTCCTGACCATCTCGTTCCAATCTAGTCTGTATCTTAGGAGCCTCGAGAACTCCTATCTTTTATTCTCAGTAATCGAACTGTTAGAACAGCATGTGACTTACACCCTAACGCTGTTCTTGCCGGATCGTTTCTGTTTGTTAAAATATCTCAATCTTGGAGATACTCTTACATCCATTTGCTTCCTAATCATCTCGTTCCAATTTAGTCTGTATCGTGGGAGCCTTAAGAACTCGTGCCTTTCATTGTCGATTACCGAGCTGTTGGAACAGCCTGAGACCCCTACTCTCGCCCGGTGCTTGCCGGATCGTTTCTGTTTGTTAACATATCTCACTCTTGAAGATACCCTGACAGTCACTTGGTTCCTGAGCATCTCGTTCCGATTTACTCTGTATCTTGGAAGCTCTTGACGTCATACAATTACGCCTGAATCACCTGATTATCCTTAGAATCATATTGCGACCTGTGAATCAGCTGTTCAGCGAAACGTCGAAGTCATCGTCTACGCCACCAATTAGTGTCAAGCGTCAACGTTCACCTGCTCACTATCCAGATTATCAACGTCAACTCTATATTATTATTATTATTGGAACCGTCAAAATCAATATCTTCACTGTCTAAGATATAAAAATTATTTTTTATTATTATTATTAGAGATAATCGGACGTTGGCATATGTCAATTGTGAAACGTCAAACGTCAGAGTCAACTCCAACGTTAATGTCAACCGTTAACGTAAAATGTCAAAATGAGTATCTTTATTATCTACAGTCGTGATCAACACTAATTGCATCCTATTATTATTATTGTTATTAGAAATACTGAGGGCCAAAAAGGGTTAAACGTGAATGTCAATGTCAACGTTTTCACTATCAAGGTTGTCAACGTCAATAAATCCTTCAGCGTCAGAATTAAACGTCAATATGAAACCCTCAACATCAATATCTTCATTGTCCATAATATTAACACTATTTCTTTATTATTATTATTATTATTATTAGATATAATCTGACGTAGACATATGTCAAAATGTCAAAGTGGGTAACTTCACTACCGTCGTTATCAACACTAATTCCATCTTATTACTATTATTATTATTAGAAATGTTGGGCGCCAAAAAGTGTTAGTCGTAATTGTCAATATCAACGTTTTCACTATCAAGGCTGTCAACGTCAGTGTCAAATGTCTATAATATTAACTCTTTATTATTATTATTATTATTAGTATTATTACAGATAATCTGATGTTGACATATGTCAGTTGTCCAATGTCAAACCTGAAAGACAACTTCAATAACAATGAGTGTCAAACGTTAGTGTACTAACGTTTTCACTACCAACATTGTCAACGTTATTATTTATTATTATTGGAAATAGTGTTATGTTGACGTATATCGATTGTCAAGTATTAAACGTCAAAGTCGACGTTACCGTGGAGCTCAACCGTTGACGTAGAACGTCAACATAACTATTTTTATCATCTTTATTATCAACTCAATTTCTTTATTATTATTACTATTAGAGGTACTACATTATTTCTCCGTTGTCCACGAAACGAAAACATTCAAACAAAAAATTCACCATGACAAAGTTCATCCAAGGCATAAGGTTGTTATAGAAACCTCTATTGAATGTCCATCTATTCTTGGTTATTTATATCCAGTAGTTATTAGGAATTCTTGTAATGTGAAAGTGTTGTATGTTTACAATGCTTTTCAATCTTTTTAATCGATGCTTTTTATAATAATTGTTAACAGCTAGGACGGTGCAATTTTGTTTAAGAAATTAACTAAATTCTCAGTACAAATTTGGTGCCCCACGTTGGGCGCCAAGTTTGTTTAAGAAATTAACTAAATTCTCAGTGCAGTATGCTTCACGTCGCCTTAACATTTCGTCTTCTACTTTATACCTTGAGTCATCAAAACGAAAGACGAGTGAATAGTGACATTCACTCGTCTTTCGTTTCGAAAACAAAAATTTAACCAATGGGTATTGAAGTCATTAATTAGATCGAAACCGCTGAACCCCAATTACGTAATGCGAATTTTTGCCACATGCTTACCAACATTAAAACTCGCAACTAGCTAAATCTGAACAAAGGAAATGCGACAGAAATAACTGTCGTTGGCCAAAACAATTTGTCATAGCAAATGATCACTTGACGTTTCCTTAATTATCGTCTTTTGGGGGACCGCGATCCGAAACGACGTGCACAAAATAAACCCCCCAAACCTGCGGGGGACGCGGGGAAACCACGGTAGCTAATTACATAACCCGTCCATTCGGCACGCGCCTATACCATAAAAAAAAGGAAACGGGAGAGGAAGAAGATCAACAGGAAAAAGTTACAAAACAAAAAGGCGTCTTCGAGAACAACGAGAGAAAGAGGAGAGCGAGAGAGACGGGCGTTGTTTTGACGTATTCCCCTGTTTCCTCGGTCCCCGTATCATTTCCTCCTCTTCTATTTTCGTCTTCTTCTCTTCGCTCAAATCACGTTCGTTCGTTTCTTACGACGACGGAAGAACCGGTTCTCGGTCGCCGGCAACAGGCTGACCGCGTGGCACCGGCACGATTTCGAGTTTCCTACATTTCGCACGTAAAACGCGGTAGAGTCCATCTCGACAGGTAAACAAGGGGGAGGCCGGTTGGATCGCCGTGAGCGGTTCGAAACTTCGAAGCGGAGTTTGAAGCGTCGCTAGAAAAGCTCGCAAATCCAACAATTCATTCGGAAATGCGTACGTACATTTAGAGATTTTGGAGTAAACGTCCGAAACTTCGAAGAATCGAGGAAGGAAAGCGAAGGAGGTAAGAAAATTGTTGGAGGGGATCGGAAGTTGGGGAAATATGGAGCGATGAAGCGCAGACAACTGACGTATGGATTATGTTGGGATAGGGCAATAGATAAAGATGAATAATTACTATAAGTGAAAGTTCTTTCATTTTGTATCAACTTTGCACAAGGAAGAAGACACGACCGTTTTCTAGAACAAATGCATGACATACAAAGACTAGTTGAACGCTTTGATATATATCACTTGCATCTGCTCTTAACCAGGACAGTTTATGTTTTTTCCTTTTAAGTACATAATTTATGAGGGGCCTATGTGTTTAGGTATCAATTCATTTTTGACGTGTGTTATCGGTATGCAACTTATTATGCATTCTTTCTAACAATAAGATCGTGGGAATATAATCTTTCCATTTGCGTTTTCTAACAGATTATTTCGAAACGTAGGCGTTGCCCCATGGAATCCCTCGAAAAAATCCTAGTTCGAACCAACCCTGAGACTCGCACACAGCCATCCGAAAATACCGGTAAGATGGGATTGACGCTGCCAGCTTCGATGTGAACGAAACACGTGTATCCCCTCTGATGCTCTTTCTAAATGTCATTGATTAGTCCGAAACCTAAAACAACCATCGAACGAAGCAATGTAAAAATTGTGACAAATTATACATCAGTCAGATCACATTCGGCCGTAATTAACATTAAATCGGTAAAAATCTGCAATTTTCTTCGATTATCACGAAATTACCTGAAACTTGCTTGACCTCTGACAACCATAAGTGCCTAAATCATCTAGCGAAGCCTCAAAGATTCTAAGGCGCACCGCTACAAGGCGATTATGCTTGGCTAGCTTTCACAAAATTACCCCAATTATGCAAAAACGATAAAAATGTTCATATTTTAGCGGTTTTTCTGGTTTAATTTAAAAACTGGAAAGATTTTCACGTTATAACTGTTTTTCCCATAATCTACATACGAAGAGCTTCAATTTGATATATAACACCGCCCACTTTCCGACATTTCGATTTTTCACGAATTTTCAAAAATTGGAAAACAATCGATAAAATTTAAACCATTTTAAATTTGAACGAAACTTCGTGTGTTTATGCTTTCGAGGACGTAAAAATCGAATTTCACCTTTAAATTGGTGAAATATTCCTGGTTTGATTGTTACTGGCGTTGAATTGGTGAAAATCGGCAATTTTCTTCGATTATCACGAAATTATTTGAAAATTGCTTGACTTCCGACAACTGCAAGTGCAAAAATCATTTACTAATGACTCAATGGCACTAAGGGGTACCGTCACGAAGCAATTCGGCATGACCAGCTTTAGCAATTTAGCTTGAACTATGGGAAAAATGTGAAAATCTTCATATTTTAGAGGTTTTTCGCGTTTAATTTAAAAACTGAAAAGATTTTCACGTTGTAACTAATTTGCCCAAAATGTACTTATGAAGAGTTTCGATTTGATATATAACACCACCCACATTCCGATATTTTGATTTTTCAGGAATTTTAAAAAATTAGAAAAATCAGGAAAATTCGAACCATTTTCAACTTAAACGAAACTTCGTGTCTTTATGCTTCGGAGGACGTAAAACGAATTTCACCTTTAAATTGGTGAAATATTCCAGGTTTGTTTGTTATTGACGTTGAATTGGTGAAAACTCAGCAATTTTCTTCAAATTTGCTTAACTTTCGATAACTGCAAGTGCAAAAATTATTTACTAAAGACTCAAAGGCACTAAAGGTTACCGTCACAAAGCAATTCGGCATGGCCAGCTTTAACAATTTTGCTTGAACTATGGAAAAAACGTGAAAATCTTCATATTTTAGAGGTATTTCGCGTTTAATTTAAAAACTGATAATATTTTAACGTTGTAACTAATTTTCCCAGAATGTACTTACGAAAAGCTTCAATTTGATATATAACACCACCCACATTCCAATATTTTGATTTTTCTTAAATTTTCAAAAATTGGAAAAAATCGGGAAAATTCTAACCATTTTAAATTTGAAAGAAACTTCGTGTATTTATGCTTTCGAGGACGTAAAAAACGAATTTCACCTTTAAATTCGTTAAATATTTCAGATTTGGTTGTTATTGACGTTGAATTGCTAAAAGATCAGCAAATATGCGGTATGATCAGTAATATATTCTTTGTCCTCTGTAATACATATAATATTACACTGTAAAAAGGACAGATATATATTGCATAATTGCTCAATTTAGCATAACCAAGCAATTGGTAAAGTTTTGCTGCAGTACCTCACAAGGATTTCCTGTTAGCTACGAGACTAAACCTTCGCTTTGGCTTCGATCGACGGAATCGCTCAAATCGCCCTTAGCAGCGTTAAATCGGCTGTAACCATCAACTATCCGCCGAAATCCTGATCCGAGCGTAAGATGGAGTAGGATTTCTATCCCCTCAAGGACGCTGCTAGTCCTTTGTTCGCAAGGTTTACGATGCCGTAGCGATGGTTTTCACGCGTTTATGCGCGTTGTGTGTTACGCATATTATTCTGGCTCGCGACGAATTTTCATATTTGAGCTCGTAAACTTCGGGACATGTGCTTCGCTGATAGCAGCCTCGAAGCGATACAAATCGTTTGTTCGGTTTGGTCATCTTAAAGTCTATCTATACTAGATTATGTGAACGTGCGTTTCGATTTTTAAGAGATCTGCTAGTAAACAGGGTACTTTTCGCTCGAAACAATTGCCGCTACCGCCATATTAACAAAAAGCGCGATGAGATCTCCAGAAAACGAAACAATACCGAACAGATCTCTCGATGCATCGATATCTCGTGCCTGTAATAACAGTAACAGAATCCGTTCTCGGACAATGGTGGCGTCTGATATTTCGAAACCGGTCGCCCAACGAACACACAAAGACAATAATAACACGGCGCGTTTTTCTCGCCGTAAGAATGTTTTCGAATTTGCTAATCCCCCTGGTGTGTGTGTGTCCTGTCGATCGAGCACGATACGTAGTACTTACGTTATGTATAACGTGGAGAGGCGGTTGCGTCACCTTTAGGTAGGTTACTGGGAATTTAAATGGCGAGATTAATAGTAATAATAACAACAGTGGCGGTGGTGGCGTACTGCAGTACTTTCACTTTCAATCTGGATCGTGCGGAAAACGGCTCGTGTATGGTCTTGAACGACCGCGTAGGTGGCGATGGCGGTACGGTGCGAGAGCGATCTTTATCTTCAGGGGGTTACGATTAAAATTGATCGTAATGGGCTTTAGGAGGAATCCCAAGATCTTTCTTGATTCGAGCGTAAATACGAGAGGAGGGAAAAGACATCATCGCAGTACCATACTGTGTAGTACCATTATAAAATCAAAGAAATTAACCCGGACGCTCGAGGCGAAGCAGGTTTGCTCAACTCTCGAAGCATCACAAGACCGTGCATACAACCAGTAATTCTTCATATAGTAAACAAACACGACAAGACCAATGCCTATAATGACAACTAAAATGATAAATCGATTACCGATTCACCCTGAATTACAACTAAATGAGCAATATTTCGGTGATGTAATGATCAAATTCGTTCTCTACGCCCACGAAAACATAAATACACTAAGTTTCATTCAAATTTGAAGAGATTTAAATTTTGTCAATTTTTCCAAGGGGTACCCCTTTGAAAATTCTTGAAAAATCGAAGTCTCGGGAAGTTGGTTGTGTTATATATCAAATCGAAGCTCTTCGTAAGTAGATTCTGCGGGAATTACTTCTAAAGTGAAAATCTGTCTAGTTTTAAAATTATATGCGAAAAACCGCTAAAAT
Source organism: Chrysina gloriosa (assembly GCA_038088585.1). Taxonomy (NCBI): domain Eukaryota; kingdom Metazoa; phylum Arthropoda; class Insecta; order Coleoptera; family Scarabaeidae; genus Chrysina; species Chrysina gloriosa. The sequence goes on along the minus strand of CM076093.1, from coordinate 36,265,691 downwards.
ATGAAGATTTTTGTCATTTTTCGCGTAGTTCGGGTAAATTTGCGAAGCTGGCCACGCTCAATTATTTTGTAACGATCGATCTTAGCGTTTTTGAGTCTTCAGTAAATGATTTATGCACTTAAAGTTGTTGAAAGTCATGCAACTGCTCGATAATCGAAGAAAATTGCAAATTACCACCGATTCAACGCTAATTACAGCCGAATAAGGAATTTTTCGCCGATTTAAAGGTGAAATTCGTTCTCTACGCCCTCGAAAACATAAATACACGAAGTTTCGTTCAAATTTGAAATGGTTTCAATTTTGTCAATTTTTCCAAGGGGTACCCCTTTGAAAATTCTTGAAAAATCGAAGTCTCGGGAAGTTGGTCGTGTTATATATCAAATCGAAGCTCTTCGTAAGTAGATTCTGCGGGAAGTTACTTCTAAAGTGAAAATCGGTCTAGTTTTAAAATTATATGCGAAAAACCGCTAAAATATGAAGATTTTTGTCATTTTTCGCGTAGTTCGGGTAAATTTGCGAAGCTGGCCACGCTCAATTGTTTTGTAACGATGGATCTTAGTGTTTTTGAGTCTTCAGTAAATGATTTATGCACTTAAAGTTGTCGAAAGTCAAACACTTTTCATGCAACTGCTCGATAATCGAAGAAAATTGCAAGTTACCACCGATTCAACGCTAATTACAACCGAATAAGGACTTTTTCGCCGATTTAAAGGTGAAATTCGTTTTCTACGCCCTCGAAAACATAAATACACGAAATTTCGTTCAAATTTGAAAGGGTTTAAATTTAGTCAAATTTTCCAAGGGAAATTTCTTGAAAAATCGAAGTGTCGGGAAGTTGGTCGTGTTATATATCAAATCGAAGATCTTCGTAAGTAGATTCTAGGGAAACTACTTCTAAAGTGAAAATCTTGGTAGTTCTGAAATTGTACGCGAAAAACCGGTAAAATATAAACAATTTTGTCATTTTTCGCGTAGTTCGGGTAAGTTTGCGACCAACAAGATATCGTTCGGTAATGTACAGGTCAAATTCATCTTCTACGCCCTCGAAAAAATAAATACACGAAGTGTTATTAAAATTATATTATGATGATTGCACTAGAAGAAGTAAACCAAGGACAACTGATGATGTTTTCGGAACTAGCAGTGGATGACTATTTAAAATCAGCCAATAGGGAGCGATGATGATTTAAAATGGACCAATTATAGGCGTTGATCATTGTACCAAAAGAAGCTAACCGATAGCAACTGATGATGGTAGCCATATCCTGAAAATCGTAAAAGGAAGATTGTTTGTGGTCTACAAGAAACTCAACTGAAGCGTCTGCTCTTCTTACCACATCGATTTTGGCCCGAATACGCACTTCGTTGATCAAGTGGGTAACCTCAACTTTAGTTGCGAGATGGCGAAGTATCAGACTACCAAAATTTTTGAGAGACACATTGTTCCCTTTCTTTTCCTCCGTTGAAGATGACAATTTATATGACGAAATACGTTGTTGAAGTTTTTCAGAACCGGTGTGGTGATGGAAACACATGATTTATTCGTATTTCTGTTAACATTACGGATAAAGCTTGTCGAGATGATATGGTAGATACATAGGCGCTGTTAGAGTGAACGTTATATAACTTCACGCTGGTAACCTTTGCTGGCAACATCGGCGCGCGTCGCATAAATTAATCAAGACGTGTTAGTGTAGTGGGTCGTGTAGGAGCAACTTTATGCTAAAGACGGATTAAAATTGCAAATTCAGAATACACAATAAATATTTATGATATTTATAGCGCGATTTGGGAGTGCCTCCCATATTTGTTTAACTCGCAATAAAAATTAGATGTACATATTTAGGTATGTAGATGTGTTGTTTTACGTTGTATCGGAATGTGAAAAATCATATAATATAAGTGCACGTAAATTGGAAAAATACAAACGTTCTAATCCTGTCTAATTGAAGAAAATTCCAATTATTATTATAATTATCAGAAATTCAACGTTAATTAGAACTAAACGAGGAATATTTTGCCAACTTAAAGGTGAAATCCCTTTTCTACGCCTCTGAAAACATAACTACACGAAGTTTCGTTCAAATTTGAAGTGGTTTAAATTTTGACAATTTTTTGAAAATTTTTGAAAAATCGGAATCTCGGAAAGTTAGTCGTGTTATATATCAAATCGAAGCTTTCCGTAAGTAGATTCTGGGGAAATTACTTCTAAAGTGAAAACCTGGCTAGTCTCGAAATTATACGCGAAAAACCGCTAAAACATGAAGATTTTTGTCATTTTTCGCGTAGTTCGGGTAATTTTTCGAAAGTTAACCACGTTCAATTGTTTTGTAACGGTGCGCCTTAGTGTCTTTGAGTCTTTAGTAGATGATTTATGCACTTAAATTTGTGGAAAGCCAAATACCTTTCAAGTAATTGCTCGATAATCGAAGATAAATGCAAAATTTCACCGATTCAACCTTAATTCCAACTAAACGAGAAATATTTCGGTAATCTAGAGGTGAAATTCGTTTTCTACGCCCTCGAAAACATAAATACACGAAGTTTCGTTCAAATTTGACAAGGTTTAGATTCTGTCAATTTTTCCTAGGGGTACCCCTTTGCAAATTCTTGAAAAATCGAAATCTCGGAAAGTGAGTCGTGTTATATATCAAATCGAAGCTCTGCATAAGTAGATTCTGGGGAAATTACTTCTACAGCGAAAATATTGCTAATATTAAAATTATACGCGAAAAACCGCTAAAATACGACGATTTTTGCATTTTTCCCGTAGTTCGGGTAAATTTGCGAAAGTTGGCCGTCCTCAATTGGTTTGTAACGATGCATCTTAGTGTCTTTGAGTCTTTAGTAGATGATTTATGCACTTAAAGTTGTGGAAAGTTAAACACCTTTCAAGTAATTGCTCGATAATCGAAAAAATGCAAAATTTCACCGATTCAACCTTAATTCCAACTAAACGAGAAATATTTCGGTAATCTAGAGGTGAAATTCGTTTTCTACGCCCTCGAAAACATAAATACACGAAGTTTCGTTCAAATTTGACAAGGTTTAGATTCTGTCAATTTTTCCAAGGGGTACCCCTTTGCAAATTCTTGAAAAATCGAAATCTCGGAAAGTGAGTCGTGTTATATATCAAATCGAAGCTCTGCATAAGTAGATTCTGGGGAAATTACTTCTACAGCGAAAATATTGCTAATATTAAAATTATACGCGAAAAACCGCTAAAATACGACGATTTTTGCATTTTTCCCGTAGTTCGGGTAAATTTGCGAAAGTTAACCGTCCTCAATTGTTTTGTAACGATGCATCTTAGTGTCTTTGAGTCTTTAGTAGATGATTTATGCACTTAAAGTTGTGGAAAGTCAAACACCTTTCAAGTAATTGCTCGATAATCGAAGAAAAATGCAAAATTTCACCGATTCAACCTTAATTCCAACTAAACGAGAAATATTTCAGTAATCTACAGGTCAAATTCGTTTTCTACGCCCATCGAAAACATAAATACACGAAATTTTACTAAAATTATAAATAGTTTTAATTTTCCCCAATTTTCGCGAGAAATCGAAATGTCGGTAAGTGGGTGGTGTTTCAAATATATCAAATTGAAGCAAGTTCCTTAGGGGAAAAATGAGTATGCGAGTTTGGATATTTTTACAATTTTTTTCCTGTTTGTTATAATTACGAAATATTCCCTTTCCCCCGCACGTACCTCCTACTCGGTCCGTCATCCTTGTATCAGCGCATCAACAGATGTCACTTCTTTCGTGCGAATATCATCCCTATCCTCACACCCGTGGAATGTAATGTAATAAATCGATCAGCACAGACCGACTCAGAGGACCATCGTCTTTGTTTAGACGCGGTTTATTTGGGTAAGTTACAGTTTGAAGTTGCTAGCCTCGTCGCTAGCGAAACACGCGCCATCGCGATTTAATTAAATAATTTGCGAGGCGAGGAGTTGATCGATCAGCCAGTAATCATCACCAAGTCGAGGGTAATTGTAAATAAATTTACCCGGTCTTCTTCTTCGAAAGGGAAAGCTCGTTACGGATACATTTACATAGAAATTTTCGATGATTCAACACACACCCGGCATACGAATTTCGATAATTACTCATCGTTAGGTGAACAATTCCGATTTCCATTATAATAATACAACGGTCGAGCGTCGGAAAGGATAATTTGTTAATGACGACTGGCATCTGTTCAAGACGATAACGCCGCCTCCTGACTCATCCAAGGGCGCAAGCACCTGCCCTCTTGAAGTAGTCCCGGGCACCAGATACGAAACACCTGCCTAACGTCGTCGATCGTCGCCGTGAAACGGCAGGTTGTTCGGTTTCATCCCTTAGAGAAACACGCCCCACCCTTCGAATTTATTAAAACTTGCGCGGCAAAGCCGCCGACCGTCGCCATTAGACACAAGTAATACCATTTTCTTTCTAAAATTTTAAATTAAAATTTTTATTTACGTTTCGGTTCTAGTTTTCTGTTTAAAATCCACAATTTAAAAAGAAAGAAGTTTAATTAAAATAGGGTGCAAAAATGTTCCTTAAAAATTTTGTTCGGTTTTTTTTCGCCACAATCCGATTGTAGTTGTCGTTTCTTGAAAACAAAAATGTAATAAATTTCAACGTAGAACGTATTGTTGATTCTGTCTTAAAAAGGATCAAATTGCACCCGTACAAAATAAAATTGGTGCATTAATGGTCGATTTTACAATAGCAGTTTAAGCGTTCTCGATCGACCTACCACTGACCTGGCCCGTAGTTCTTATATTTGATCACAATTACCTTTGCAACCAGTCTCACAAACAATATTATAGGTGAAGGGATTGAAGGAAAGTTGAACCAATTGATTTGTATAATATGGGAAAAGCGTCGAAGTTAGTACGTACAACGTAAAATTCGATTACAGTAAACGCTCGATAACGTAAATACCCGATATTGGAAACATGGCGCTAATGTGAACGCAAAATTCGTAGCATAGGATTATACGGAGCGCTCGATAACGTAAAAGTACTGTAAGTTGGATAGCCCGATAACGTAAACAGCACGCAATTTCCGATCGTCTACGAATAACTTCGGGCGTTACCAGTTACCTATGAAAAGCCCGGTTTGATCAATCCTTGATTTATCCGATGACGTAGGGGAGTCCCCGATTTATGTAGCATATATCCATTATTTGAACTTAATCGTGTACGTTCCCGGGATAACTCATTGCTATAGCAAACACAGATGCTTTTAGTCGCGTATACAGACAGATGTAGCTTTAATTTTGCCAAAATAGTCATAATAACAACTTTGTTGGCTGAGGTTCGTTCTTTAATACGCGATTATAAAACGCTATTTTGATTTATTTTGATCCTTAGGTGTTTACAGAAGGTTGTTCGAATATTTTTTGTATTTTTACTTTGACGTATTAAAGGTTGTTTTTAATAATTTGCTTGTTAATAATCACCTTCGTTAATGTAAGCATTTCGATAATGTGAAACACCCTTGGTCTGAATTAGTTCACGTTATCGAGCGTGTGCTGTATTTAATTTTCTTCCCCGTAAACTTTACCGCTACTCACATTAAATCTGCTACAGTGTCTCCAATTTTGTATTTCCTTTGGCCTGTCTGACTATTTACACTTTATTATACGTTTATACTAACTCCATCAATTGATAAGTTTCTTCTGTTAAAGTTTGCTGTACGTTTTCGGTCGTTTTCGTTGGACTGTCGAATGAAACTGTCAAAGAGGAAAAGGACACCTGCACAATTGTCACGCGCGAAAATGAATATAACCTCTACACTTTGGAATACACCACCACCAACACAAAACTTTTCTCGTATCTCCTAGCTTTACTAAACCACGCACTAGACGATTACTGTAAAACACGTGTTAGCTTAAGCGAGAGTTTAAACTGCGGTGAAGGCTTTAGTAAGCGTTAGCCCTAAATGGTAAAAATTATTTGCCATTATATAATACCTGCAATTTTTTCTCTCCATCCAAACCCGGAACATCACCTCTTGCCAGATAGCGCCGCCTTATGGTTCCAGCACGATGGTGCACCGCCACATTATACAGTTTGAATGTCTAGTTCATCCGACGCTGAAAGGCATAAGGATTAACGAGAAGAAGAAGAAGAAGAAGAATGTCCAGTTCGAATAACTTTCAATGTGATCGTAACTTTTGACTTCTTAGTTAAATTTTGAAATTTTTTGATAATACCCAAAATATTTTCTTTTCTCAAAAATCTTACTATGTAACCCATCCTCAAAATCATCGTTCTGTACGCAGAGAAACGTTCTCCTCCGAATGGCGTTATCAAAAATCGGGATTATCATTTAAAAGAAAAGGAAGTGACGGGTCATGACCGCGACAATAATGACGTCACTAAAGAGGTTTGTTTTTTCTAAGAATTTGCGCATTTAAAACTTAAGGTTGACGTATCCAATCCCTTCTTTCCCTAATTTACAGATTTTATTCATGTTGTCCCAACCTTTACATCCACACTGTATATGTACTTACATTTTAGACGTTATTTTAACGTTCTGAAAATATAAGTATTACGTCCTGAGTTGTTGTTCGATTTTCCTGAAAGTGTTGGAAGGGTTATTTAAAAGGATAAAAAAAAGGGAAATTTCGACTCGAAACTTCGACTTCATCTTCAGCATTCGTCGAACGCGAGCCACCAAAATCGCTCCCTCCTCCCCTCCTACCCACCTACCGTACGACCGTCTCGATTCGACTTCCCCCTCGCGCCGCCGCGCGTCTCTCTCTCACCTGGGCAGGTATCGGGACGCACACGCGGCCAACTCGTTCGCATTTGTTTAAAGCGCTGTTGGGAGCGCGACGGAGAGACGATTGCGGCGATTTTTCGGTGAAAGAAACGAAAATAATGAAAAATACGGCGTGAAAAATTGGTAGTGATAGAAGTTTTCGTGGTGCTATATACGAGGTGTTTCGAATCCGCTTGGGAATCGAGCAGGCGAAGAGATGACGAAGGGCAAAGGACACAGACCTAGGGCACTCTTCCAAGTATCCAAGGTAAATAGGATCGCGTTTCGCTCGACGTGCGCTCGCGTTTGTATGTGTATAGGTGTGCACACGTATGTATGTACGAGAGAGTCGCGATGTGTTTGTTGTTGTTTGTTGTTTAGTGGTGGCGGTGGTGGTGATGGTGGGATTGGCGAACCCGACGACCGTTAGTCGTTCTGGTTTTTCGAATGCGCCAGTAAATAAGGAGTAAGAGAGAAAAACGGATCGAGATGCGTCTCGATGCTGAGATTCGCGTTTATGTGTGCGTTGTTTGCACAGAAAGTTGCTTCGTACGATTTGTGACGATGGAGAAAATTTCGTTTCGATACGCGAAAAAAATTGGCCAGAAAGTCGATAATTTTCCCAACATGGTTGGAGAAAAAAGAATTATTTTCAGCGCTCGGGAAGTTAAATTTCTTGGATGACAAGGACTAAGAAAGGTGGGGAGGTACCGAGGAAGGGGAAGGGGTCGGAAAGGGCAGAGGGAGAATAGCAACCTCACAAAACATAAAGTTTATATAATTTACTTATACGCGTCTTGATTATTCAGTAAATTTTGATCTGTAACAGTTGGGTGAAGGTTTCGAGCCAATTATGCTGATATGTCTAAAATCCTACGCCATTTTGGAAAAAGTAGCCAAATATCTGCGAAGATTTTGGAGAAAAATGAAGAATGAATTGGAAAGGAAACTGTAGCTAATATTTTGTCAAAGATAATATTCTCCTTCGGATTTCTCAGTTTTGGATTTTTGGGCGCCCACCATATCACTAACGCTTATTGCTTAACTCCTAGGCCATCTTGAAATAAACAAAAGAATCTACATAACTCCCACATAAATAACCTCACAGAGGCTTATTTATTCGGCAACTTTGTGCTATACCGCACTGACGAGTCCTAATAACGACGAAACCGGTCAGCGCTTGCAGTTCGCGATAAACAAAGCATAATCCCCTCCGTTGATAATTATTGGTATACGCAATGTAGTCTGCAGTGCAGTCCTTTGCACCACTTTCTGTCAAACTGGCCGAATAAATTAGCCCCAGGGAGGTTATTTATGTGAGGGTTATGTAGATTTTATTTTTCTACTGTTTCTTCTTATCGTACTTCCCCCAAACTCCTGAAACTATTTTTCTAATAAATACAATCTGAACCGATTTGCGAAGAAATAAGAATGAGTTTGGAACAAAACATTATGCTATATCGTGTCAAAAATGATATTCCCCTTTTCTCTGTTTGGATTTTTGAGTGCTTCACATACGATTAAAGCCTGTTGCTTAATTTCCATGCCATTTTAAAAGAGAAAAGAAACTAAACAAAATCTGAACCGATTTACGAGGAAATACAAGAACGAGTTTGATACGAAATGTTAGTAATATTTTGTCAAAAATGATATTCTTTCCCTTTTCTTAATTTCGATTTTTGGATGCTTTAAATATCACCAGAACGTAACCAAAAGGATTATGAAAAAAATTAGGAATGAATTTAAAACGGAACGTCGCTAATTATTTATCAAAAATGATATTTTCCTTTTCAACTTTCCTTTTCTGTTTGGAATTTTGGATGATTCACATATCATTTGTATTTTCATCACTGCATTTTGAAAAGGAAACAAGCAGAATCTGAACTGATTTACGAGGAATTATAAGAAAGAGTTTGAAACGAAACGTTGATAATATGTATTTTGTCAAAAATGATATTTCTCCGTTTTCTTCAGTTTTGACCTTTGGATACTTCCCATATCACCAATGCCTAGCTTAACTCCTACGCTGTTTTGAGGAAGTGAACAAAAATTTGAAAACATTTTGAGGAAAAAGATTTTGTCAATTTTTTTTTTCCTTTTTCTTCGTTTTGATTTTTGGATGCCTCACATATCACTAATCCACGCGGCTTAACTTCCACCCCATGTTGAAACAAAAATAAACAAAATTTGAACCAATTTCGAGGAAATATTAAGAATGAGTTTGAAGCAAAACGTTGATTTTGTAAAAAATGATATTCATCCGTTTCTTTGTTTGGACTTTTTTGATGCTTCACATATCACTAATGCGTGTAACTTAATTTCCACGCCATTTCGAAAAGAATAACAAAAAAACTGAAGAGATTTTGAAAAAAAAAATTAAGAATGTGTTTGAAACAAAACGTTAGTAATATGTATTTTGTCAAAAAATGATATTTCTCCGTTTTCTTCAGTTTTGACCTTTGGATACTTCCCATATCACCAATGCCTAGCTTAACTCCTACGCTGTTTTAGAGGAAGTGAACAGAAATCAGAAAATATTTTGAGAAAAGAATAACAATGAATGTAAAACGAAACGTGGCTAATAATTTGTCAAAAATGATATTTCTCCTTTTTCTTCACTTTTGACTTTTTGATGCTTCCCATATCACTAATGCCTGACTTAAGTCCTACGCCATTTCAAAAGAAGTGAACAAAAATCGGAAAACATTTTGAGGAAAAATTCAGATGTAAAACGAAACGTTGTTCATATTTCGTCAAAAATGATATTTTTCTTTTTCTTTAGTTTTGATTTTTGTAAGATTCACCTATCACGAACGCGTGCTTAACTCGTAAAATTGTTTCTAATTCCTCATAACTTCATTTCTTTAGCAGTGCTAACACTCCGAAACGCAAACTTACTATACCGATCTTTTGTGTGTGTGTGTGTGTAAAAATTGATTAAAATTGATTGTCGCTTTCGATACCCTTTTGAACTGGCTGTGTATTATATCACTGTATTTAAGATTTAAAATAATTTTTCTATAAGAATGTGGGTGGTATTAGCAGGATGCAATGTATGTAACTGCGTTATTGTTAATTATACGTTTAGGTCTAGAAAATTTGGCTCGTTTTCAAGATTGTGCATTTCTGGTAGTCGTGGTGCGATGAAACTAGGACACCTTATAGAATTCCTCGTGCTGATTTAAAGGAAACAAACCGCACTTTTCTACGACTTACCGTGTCGGAGATATGGCACTTCAAAGCTTGGAAATTTGAAAATCGTCTTTCGACTTTAGCGAGAAAACCGCTACAGATAGCGTATTCGTTCTTGTTTCATCCGAATCTCACTCACAATTTACTTCTAGAGAATTTAATTTCATTGAGATCGGAGAATAAATAACATCGAGAGAGCAAATTGAAGTTTTGCATCGAACTACGATTACGAATCGAACGGAAAGGTTACCACAACGTCGAAAGCTGCAAAGCCCTTACGCTACGGACTTACAGTGAGAAATTCATTAGGTCAGAAATCAGGATAGTACATACAAAGGCCTCAGTTATAATATTTAAGTATAGAAAATATTATTGGTTTTTAAGATCGTTCATTTCTGGTAGTCGTGGCGAGATGAAACAAGGTCACCTTATAGAATTCATCGTGCTGATTTAAACGAAACAAACCGCACTTTCCTACGACTTACCGTTTCGGAGATATAGCACTTCAAAGCTTGGAAATTTTCTTTATTTCGGGAAGCGTGTTTCAGGTCTAGCGCAAAAATCGCTACACATAGCGTTTTCGTTCTTTTTCATTCGAATCTCACTCACAATTTGTTTCGTAAGAAGCTTATTCCGTCGTGATTCGAGAATAAATAACATCGTGAGGATAAATTGAAGTTTTGCGTCAAAATATGTTTATAAATCGAACGAAGCGGTTACAACAATGTCAGGAACTGCAAATGAAAGATATTGTCGGTACTCACAGTGAGAAATTCATGAGGTTAGAAGCTCAGATAAATCAGGATTGTACATACAAAGGCCTCAATTATAATATTTAAGTATAGAAGATATTGTTGGTCTTCAAGATCGCGCATTTCTGGTAGTCGTGGCGAGATGAAACAAGGCCACCTTATAGAATTCGTCGTGCTGATTTAAACGAAACAAACCGCACTTTCCTACGACTTACCGTTTCGGAGATATAGCACTTCAAAGCTTGGAAATTTGAAAATCGTAATTCGACTTTACCGGAAAAGCAGCTACAAATAGCGTTCTCGTTCTTGTTTCATCCGAATCTCACTCACAATTTACTTCTAGAGAATTTAATTTCATTGATATCGGAGAATAAATAACATGATGAGAGCAAATTGAAGTTTTGCATCGAACTGCGATTACGAATCGAACGGAAAGGTTACCACAACGTCAAAAGCTGCAAAGTCCTTACGCTACGGACTTACAGTGAGAAATTCATTAGGTCAGAAGCTGAGATAAATCAGGACGGTATATACAAAGGCCTCAGTTATATCTTTGAGTATAGAAAATTTTGTTGGTTTTCAAGATCGTGCATTTCTGGTAGTCGTGGCGAGATGAAACACGGTCACCTTATAGAATTCATCGTGCTGATTTAAACGAAACAAACCGCACTTTCCTACGACTTACCGTTTCGGAGATATAACACTTCAAAGCTTGGAAATTTCAAAATCGTCTTTCGACTTTAGCGATAAAACGGCTACAGATAGCGTTTTCGTTCTTGTTTCATCCGAATCTCACTCACAATTTGCTTCGTAGGATGCTTATTTCATTGTGATCCGAGAAAGAACAACACCGTGAGGGCAATTTGAAGTTTCATCGTTGTGCTAGATACGATCGAAGATGCTGGTCTTCTTGGAAGCGGAGCTTGTGTCCCGAGTGCCTTTACTTGATGAGAAGAATTACTACTTTTCTACTTTAGCGTGCTCGGTGAAGCTCCCGGTGCGAGGACACAAGGTTTTTTCGATTTTACTCCGAGAAAGACGCAGCTTATTCTAGCCGATGCCGCCCGCCTCCAGTTTCGAACGCGGAAATTTAGCTTTTTCCACCTATTTCGATCGCACGTTTTGCGTTCCAATTACGTGACTTACGGTGCAACAAGCGATTCGGTGTTTGCGGTTACGATTGCGCCTCGTAAGACTTGTTGCACGTCGTCCGGCGATAAACAAATAAGTGTACAGTTAGTTATATGCATGTGCGTCCTGTTAACAACCCGCGAACACGACACGCTCGAAATTAAAAACGAACGAACGAATGAGAAATACGACGCGAAAGCCGATGGAAGCGAGTAAGGTATTTTAAAGCGAGCGGACCGGGCTGACTTTTCTTAAAAAATAAATCACGTACACAAAAGCCTATTTGTTCATTCTTTTAGCGGTCGCCTCGTGATTGTTATGCCAACGGCGTGGCTTTTACGTTCTTTTTCCCTCCCGCGGATCGTCGTAACGCGCGATTTAAGCCTTTCGGTAAGAATCGAGGTCTAATAGATCGATTTGCTTTAGGTAAACGTCTCTAACGGGCACTAATCGGTCGATTTGTCCGATTTAACTCGAGGAAAAAATCGCTTTCGACGTTATTAATAGCTAAAATTTACTAGCGTTTCCTATAAACAAATTTCGCGCGAAAATAGGCCATCGATGCCCAACTCATAAACATACATGCGAACGTGCATACGCGCGGTATTCTCGGCGAAAAAGGTCGATATTTACATTTTCCGCATTGTTCCGCCTTCTATTTTCGTCCGAATCCACGAAGGAATGTTTTGTTTTCGTCGAGAGAAAAAAAAAAAGAAGACGCATTCGGTCTAAATAAAGAAAAAATCACCGAGGACGCGTTATAAATAGCGCACATCGATCTGTCTCAACCGTTCTGTAGTTGCACCTCCCCTATCCATTGAAACGTATATGTTTGAGAACCGCTGATATAGATAGGTTCGTTTTCCTCTTAAGTGTAGTTATATAGGATTTGAAAACGACAAGATTCGTTACACCATTCCATACTTACACTTCGTTTGTTCCCAATAAACACCTATAGTTGAGAACCACTGGTATACATCGGTTCCTCTATTTTAAAGTCTAGTTGTCTAGAATTTGAAGACGACAAGATTATCTATATCTTTCCCTACTTATATCTGGCTGATCCACATAAATTCCTGTAGTTGAGAACCACTGGTATACATAGGTTCTTCTTTTTTAAGGTCTAGTTATCTAGAACTTGAAGACGACGAAATTATCTATATCTTTCCCTACTTATATCTCGCTCATCCACATAAACGCCTGTGGTTGAGAACCACTGGTATACATAGGTTCGTCTTTTTTAAGGTCTAGTTATCTAGAACTTGAAGACGACGAAATTATCTATATCTTTCCCTACTTATATCTCGCTCATCCACATAAACGCCTGTGGTTGAGAACCACTGGTATACATAGGTTCGTCTTTTTTAAGGTCTAGTTATCTAGAACTTGAAGACGACAAAATTATCTATATCTTTCCCTACTTATATCTCGCTCATCCACATAAGCGCCTGTGGTTGAGAACCACTGGTGTACATAGGTTCGTCTTTTTAAAGTCTAGTTATCTAGAACTTGAAGACGACGAAATTATCTATATCTTTCCCTACTTATATCTCGCTCATCCACATAAACGCCTGTGGTTGAGAACCACTGGTATACATAGGTTCTTCTTGTTTAAGGTCTAGTTATCTAGAACTTGAGGACGACAAAATTATCTATATCTTTCCCTACTTATATCTCGCTCATCCACATAAACGCCTGTAGTTGAGAACCACTGGTATACATAGGTTCGTCTTTTTAAAGTCTAGTTATCTAGAACTTGAAGACGACGAAATTATCTATATCTTTCCCTACTTATATCTCGCTCATCCACATAAACGCCTGTGGTTGAGAACCACTGGTATACATAGGTTCTTCTTGTTTAAGGTCTAGTTATCTAGAACTTGAGGACGACAAAATTATCTATATCTTTCCCTACTTATATCTCGCTCATCAACATAAACGCCTGTAGTTGAGAACCACTGGTATACATAGGTTCTTCTTTTTTAAAGTCTAGTTATCTAGAACTTGAAGACGACAAAATTATCTATATCTTTCCCTACTTATATCTCGCTCATCCACATAAACGCCTGTGGTTGAGAACCACTGGAGTATACATAAGTTATTTCTTTTATAATCTAGTAATCTGGGATTTGAGGATAACACGAATAGTTATAGTTTTTCCTACTTACACCTCATTTGTCTATATAACTGCTTCTTATTGAGGACCGCTGACATATGTTCTTTTTTTTGTATCCAGTGATTTGGGGTTTGAGGATGACAAGATTGGTCATCGTATTCTGCAGTTGCATCTCCATTCTCCATATAATCGCCTGCAGTTGAGGGCCACTGGTTAATTATACTTTCCTGTACTTGCACCTTTCTTGCCCATCTAATCCTTTTTGATTGAGAACTACTGCTACATGTAAGTGTTGTTTTTTAATCTAGTGCTTTGAGGATGGCATGATAAGTTATACTTTTCTGTACTTGCACATCTCTTGCCCACATTATGACCTGTGGTTGGGAACCACTTGTATACATAAGTTACTTTTATCTGGTAATCTGTGAACTTTGAAGACGACAAGATTAGCTATACTTTCACCGTATAAGAGCTTGTGGTTCAGAGCCACTGGTATACATAAATTTTTCTGTTATTTATTGATCTGGGATTCGAATAGGACAAGATCAGTTATACTTTTGGTACATGCTACTTTCTTGCTCATATAATCACTTTTGATTGAGAACCACTGGTACACATAAATGCTTCTTTAAATTCTTTAAATCGAGTGAGCTGGAATTGGAGAATGAAATGATTTGTTATAGTTTCCGGTAGTTGCATCTCCCTTGTCCATATAGGCGCGTGTGGTTGAGAGCCACTGATATACATAAATTTCTTTATTATCTAGTGATCTCGGGTTTGAGGATGACAAAATTAGATATATTTTTCACTACTTGCACCTCCCTTATTCGTACAAGAGGATTTGGTTGAGGATCTCGATACACATAAGTTTTTATCAGATAGTGATCTGGGGATTGAAAGATGACGAGATTAGTCACAGTTTTTCATAATTACACTTCTCTTGTGCATATAAAGCACATTTTGTCAAGTAATCTGTCATAACAAGATGACAATATTACCAGACCAGACCAGACCAAACCAGATCTGTTATACTTTTTGTACTTGCACCCCGCCTCGATCAATATAATTCCTTTTGATTGAGAACCACTGGTACATATTACTGTTTTTTAAATATAATGATGCGGGATTTGAGGCTGACAAGATTAGTTATATTTTTCTGTAGTTGTACCTATCTTCTCCATGTAAGCGCCTCTGCTTGAGAGCCACTGGTATACCTTCAGAAGTTCTTTTATCTAGTGATCTGAGATTCGAAGATGACAAGAAGAGAGAATTGCCCATCACCTAATTACAACTTGAGGTCATCTCCCGGAGACAGCGAAAATTCCATGTATACAATCGATGCAGTTGTTTGATTTTCGACCAATCAAATCGCTTCTCCCCATGGTGATGGGGCCATTTACATAACTTAGTGTTTCTTAGCTTCTTTATACTTGCGCTTCCGACGTCAAGAAAAGAAAAACTTTCTTCCAAAGCGTTGGATTAACTTAATTTCAACATTTTTAGAACGTTACATACATTCTAAAAATGTTGTGGCGCTCGGAAGGAGGAGTCGTACGTTACTCGAGTCGAGAAAATGAAAGAAACAAAATTGATTTTGACGTTCTTGAGGATTGGCTAGGGGTTATTCCTCTAACTCAAGAAACTCTAAAATGGTTTAGAAGCACTGGACGAAGACAACTTGATTAAATTTAACCGTACAACGTTAAGAGAAATCGACGTTTTCCTGTTGTTGTTCTTTTCCCTATATTCGATTATTGTCGACTTATTTCGTTTTCTTTTTCTCCATAAATTTCTAGGAACGCCGTTCTTTTTTTTTTTTCAACAAAAAGGGAAAAAGAAACAGCTTGCCGGCGCGTATGCACGCGTATTCCCCAACAATAACCGCGTTGTGCCGGCACGCGCCGCGTTGCTATCGTAAACAAAAGACGAACCGAGGATCGAGCAGCATATGTCCATGACTAACCCTATGTTTCTTTCGGTTACAGGTGTTATGGCATCTGGATATCTTCCGCAGGAGCTTCAGGGACCTGTCGGGCCACGCTTGCATGGCAGAATCGTGCATTTTTGTGCCTTAAAGGTAGGAATTTTTGATGTTTTTTTCCTCTCGTTGCATCCCTTAAATAAAAGACTAGAAAAGATGCACTTAGGGGTTGTAGAAACGTGGTGGCAAGTTTACTATAAGTTATGCTAGCCCGGGATACATACCACTTTAGACCGTACCAATTACATAAAACTATCGTTTTGTGGTTCCAAGCTTTGCTGCCTCGTTTCAATCCAAAGATCATACTGTCCTATGTAAATAAATTACTTAACATCCATGATATGGCAACACCGTCCTGATTTCCCCTACACCGTATACTTGATGCTCCGTGTGGAACAAATTATAGCAGATTCAAAACATAGAACTAATTTCCCCTAAACCGGATACTTGGGACTCTTAGTGGAATAAACTATAGCACATTCAAATTTTGGGCGTCATCTTTAGGAGTCAAACAAGCAAAATTCGTAGTCACTCCGCCGAAGAAGACAATTTAGACTCGGTCTGAACGATTATCCCTGTTTCTGGCGTCTACTCATCCTTTTATCAAAAAGTATTTTAGCAAATTGTGCCCGTTTTCAAGTTTTCTAGTAGTCGTAGCGCGATGAAACTAAGTCGCCTTATAGAATTCATCGTGCTGATTTAAATGAAATAAACCGCACTTTTCTGCGACTTACCGTTTTCGAGATATGGCACTTCAAAGCTTGGAAATTTGTTTATGTACAAAATCGTCTTTCGGCTATAGCACGAAAACCGCTACAGATTGCGTTTTCGCCCTTGTTCCATTTGAATCTCGCTCGCAATTAGCTTCGCAAGAAGCTCATTTCATCGTGATCCGAGAATAAACAACGCCGTAAGGGCAATTTGAAATTTTATCTTTGTGCTAGATACGATTGAAGATGCTGGTCTTTTCGACTGATCACCGTTTCGGGGATATAGCGCTTGAAAGTTGATAAATTTTTTTATTTTTTATTTCGAGATCGTGTATTTGTGGTAGACCTGGCGAGATGAAACTAGGTCATTCTGTAGAATTCACCGTCCTGATTTAGATGAAACAAGCCGCACTTTCCTATGACTTGCCGTTCCGGAGCTATAACGCTTTAAAGTTTAGAAATTTTCTTTATATCCAGCATCGTGTTTTGGCTCTAGCGCGAAAACTATTATAGATAGCGCTTTCGTTCTTGTTTCATTCGACTCTCATTGACGATTTGCTTCGAGGGAGGCTTATCCCACTGTGATCCGAGAATAAATAACGCCGCGAGGGTAATATGAAATTTTGCACTAAAATGCATTTACGAATCAAACTGTGCGATTACCACAGTGGCAAATTCTTGAGGTTAGAAGTTAGAAGTTTTAGCAAATCGGGATAGTACATGCTGAAATAAATAAGTTAAAAAATTAACATTAAGTCTTGCTGGCATTCGAAATTGTATACTTCCAATAGTGTTAGCGAGTCCAAACTCGGCGAAGTTATAATGTTCTGAGAGCTGATTGGAATGAAATAAACCGCTGATCGCTAGGACCCATCGTTCTGAAGATATAGCAGTTTGAAATTAGAAATTATGTCGTACTTTAGAATTCGGTTTTTCGGCTCTGGCGCAAACACTATTTGAGATAGCGCGTTCGTTCTTGTTCTATCGGATTTCCAGTCAAATTCTGCTTCTCGCAAGACCTACTGGATCATGATCAGATCATAGATAAAAGCACGATAGCGATTTAAAATGTCACCCGTGATAGAAATCCGCGATTTTTTAAATTTCTCGCGCTCGGCGAAAAATTGGCGTTTTCTTTTATGGGAAGTCTTCCGACGTATACGACGCCATTACCTCTGGACCAACCCAAATAATAATGAAATGCGATTTCGTAATCGCGTTACGATCGTAGTACGCCTTGAGCGTATAGTCGTAATAGTATGTAGTATCGCCGCGAGCAGTTGAAGATCGGGAACATGCGGCCTCGTTTGCGATTGGCGCGTTTGGCGGAGCCCCCTCACCCTCCTCCCTCACTTTTCCCCCTTCGTCTTTGTCATCTACCTTTCCTTGTCCCGCCGACGCGTTTTTAACCGGGCTTATTAACATTTATATTATAATCTAGCTACTCAATGGAGTGATGTCGATGCTGGTAGTGATACCCGTTCTCGCGACGATATGGAATCTATCGCCGGGCGACTTTTTTAAAAGTCCGCTCGACTAAAATCGCGACCGCCGGTCGAAAAAATCACTCCGTGTTATAACTGTAATTTTTTTATGTTTCGGTCCGTCACGTATAACCGGTATTTTTAATGTAAAATCGCTCCTAGGCTTCCTAGTATGTGGCGTGTGTACGAGTTTGACGATTTGTATTTGTGATCGATCGAGGTGCTAGTCACAACTTCGATACGCGTCCAAGATAGTTGCGTTGTAGATTTTGCCGTTCTCCGTGTCGCGGTTATGCGACATGTCGAGCGATTTCTGCGTTATTGTCTTTGTTAAATGACGGCGCCGAGAGTCTGCGTTTCGAAATCTGATATATAAATCTAGGGAGTCGATTTGTTCCTTCTTTGTTGGCTAAAGTTAGGTGAGTTTAATTTTTTCCCTCCAAAATCTTCGCCCCGGTTGTAATTTAGTAAGCGGGAGGAGAGGAGGGTGCCTTTGTATCGATAATCAATTATTTAGTAATTTCACTAAACTTGAAAAATGAAATAGAAAAGAAAAACATGAAAACCAAAATATTACAGTCCTTAGCAGACCTAGAAGATTGGATCTTACACCAATCGAAAGAGCCCGTTTCTCCGATTCGGTACCAACCAAAATCAACTCGCTAGCCGTTATAGTTTCGGCGCTACGGGGGTTTAAAGTTTGCATTTTTTAAATGTTCAAATTGCGTGTTCTCGAAAAATAAGCGTTGCTCGTACCTATCAATGGATGGGTCCGAATCACTGGGGTAATCTAGAAATTCCCTATTAGGGAAAAACCTGTGTATGCATTTGTTTGTCAATTATTCAGTAATTTCAACAATTTTTAGCTGATATCGAAATATTTCAGTTCCTGATAAACCTGAAGGTTTAGATCCTACACCAATCGAAAGAACTCGTCTTTCCGATTCGGTCCCAAACAAAATCAACTTTGTGTCTGTTATAGTTTCGACGCTACGGGCGTTTAAAGTTTGCATTTTTAAAGATTTCAATTGCGTTTTTTCGATAAATAGGCGTTCCTCGTTGCTATCAATGAGTGCGTCCGAATCACGGGGGTAGCCTACAAAATCTCCAGTACGACGATATCCCTATCTGCATTCGTTTGCTAATTACCCAGTAATTTCAACAATTCTCGGAAAAATGGCTAATATCGAAATATTTCAGCTCCTAGTAAACTTGAAGAGTTAGATCCTATACCCAATCGAAAGAGGTCGTCTTTCTGATTCGGTCCCAACTAAAATCAAGTTTCTATCTGTTATAGTTTCGACGCTACCGGCGTTTAAAGTTTGCATTTTTTAAAGATTTCAATTGCGTTTTCTCGAAAAATAGGCGTGGCTCGTTGCTATCAATGAGTGCGTCCGAATCACGGGGGTAACCTACAAAATCTCCAGCACGACGAAATCCCTATCTGTATTCGTTTGCTAATTACTCAGTAATTTCAACAATTCTCGGAAAAATAGCTAATATCGAAATATTTCATTCCGTATTCCGTGTTCCAATTGCATTTTCTCGAAAATTAAGCGTTCTTTGTATTTATCGATGCGAAATCCATGTACGCCTTAATTGTCGTATTGATCAAAGCACTTAGATATCATATATGGATTTGACTTTCCCATTCTATACACCCTGTATATACGTCCATTTGGATACGATACAATCGCTGACAGATCAAATCATGTTGTAATTTACCTCTGTTGGATCCACACCTCGTCCCGATCGTAATTTTATTTATCTTTGTATAGACTGGGGAAAGTTACGCTTTCTCATTCATTCTCATGCATCCTGTATATACGCATATATAGGGTGCAAACTATTTTATGGTCTCATCGTGTTGCTTATTCCTTTCTGCATCCTACTACAAGTAGAAAAGTTGTATTTCTTGGTATACTATTTAGAAATTCTGATAAATTAAGTTAAGCCTTGTTGCATTTGGAGTGCTGCAAGGTACGATGTTGGTGCCGTCGTTCGTTTGTTGATTATCGCAACGAGAATTGCCAACTTTTTAGCTCTTACTTTTTTTTTTAGTTTTTATTTTAAATTCAACGCCTCCTCGAAACGCCCACGCTGCCAAGTTTATAGTTTTTGCGGTACTGCAAGGGACGATATTAGGGCCGCTATCTTTTATTCTAACAACAATATTTCTACTTTTCTCGTCCTCCGAAAGCGTTATACTTGTACCCTCCAAATTTTCGGACATTTCGGAGTACCGCAGGGCACGATTTTGGGCCGTTACTCCTTATCGTAACCAAGAACGTTGAGTTTTTACTTTTTCGTTTGAATTTGGAACGAATCGCTTCCTCGAAACGCGTTATACTTACATATCCGGCATTTTCGGGGGTTTTGAAGTACCGCACGGCACGATCTTAGGACCGTTACTCTTTATCGTAATGAAAGACTTCGATTTTTTACTTTTTCGTTTGTATTTGTAACGAATTGCGTCCTCTAAACGCTTCATATCTATACTCTCGGAATTTTCGGCGTTTTTTGGAGTTCTGCACGGCACGATCTTAGGACCGTTACTCTATATCGTAATGAGAGACTTCGATTTCGTTACTTGTTCGTTTTTATTTGGAACGAGTCGCACGCTCCAAACGCGTTATACCTAAACGTTCTGAATTTTGGGCCTTTTCGGAGTACCACACAGCCTGTTCTTAGGACCGTTACTCTATATCGTAATGAGGGACTTCGATTTCGTTGCTTGTTCGTTTTTATTTGGAACGAGTCGCACGCTCCAAACGCGTTATACCTAAATGTTCTGAATTTTGGGCCTTTTCAGAGTACCACACAGCCTGTTCTTAGGCCCCATATTCTTTACCGTAATGGAAAAACTCAGGTTGTTACTTTTTCGCCTGTATTTGGAACGAATTGCGTCCTGTAAATGCTTCATACCTACACTCTCGGGAATTTTCAGAGTTTTCGCAGTACCGCACGGTACGATCTTAGGACCGTTATTCTTTATCGTTATCAAAAGCGTCGAATTGTTACTTTTTCGCTTCAATTCGAACGAATCGCATACGTTAAATGATTCATACCTACACTCTCGGAATTTTCGGGGCTTTTGGAGTACCGCAGGACACGACCTTAGGACCGATATTTTCTATCATAAGGAGAAACGACAACTTTTCAGTGCTCGTTTGAATTCGTATCGATACTCGTCCTCCAAGGATATCACACAGGCAATTTCCAATTTCCGTCTATTTTTAAGGTGCTGCAAGGCACGATCTTGAGATCGTTGTTCCTTCCCGTAATGATAAAGGTGGGCTGTTGGATTTCTTTGTGGAATTTGGTACGGGTCTCATCCTCCTCGCTGTTAAAAATGGCGCTTTCGCTCTTGCCGTATCCGATTACAAGTCGCGATGTACTGAGTCGTCGCACGATCCCCAAATTATAATCCAATGACCCGACAGGGTGTTTGCACGGGTGGTAGTTGTTTTATAGACTAGACGATTGGTGCGCGTATAAAAATAGTTGAAGCGTCAACGCGTCGTGTACGTAAACAAGCGAATAGTATCCGACTATATCATCGTGCGATTTCGTCGTCTCGACGTCTCGTACCGAATTTCACGCAGTCGATTCCGGAAAATTTTAAGATATTCCTCGCTCCGATTTATGTACATTTATAATGAAGATAATCCAGAACGAAAACCATTTCAAGCGAAGCCCGCTCGATTTGCAATACAAACATGGGTTTGCAGCACGTTGCTCAGGTCGGCGGAAAATTGCTTAATTCTCCGCCGTTTACTCAGTTTTTCCGCTTCGTAGATACGAAGAGGTAATGTATGCGGTGCCGTAGAAATTATTTATCTCGTTATTATGTCCGTGTATCTCTTTTTTTTAATTAATTCGTTCACAGTCGATAAAATGGAAATGATGCAAGAAAGAATTATAACAGTCGATTTTAATTAGCGTTTGTTTGTCATGCACGCATATACATATTCAGATTTTCCCCCATTATCCGAGCGGTAATTGATGTGGAGAATGGGAGCTAACGCTTATCGGAGATAAATCGTGCAAAATTATGATTAGATATAACCGATAATTATCGTTGTTACGTCCAAGTTACTGTTACGTCCATTATTCGATTATTTATTTATTTACCAACGTCCGGAGGAGTCGTGTAGGGAAAAAATGGAATAAAAACCACATAGAAGCACGTGCACGGACATTGAAATGCAAAGATCGACAGATCGGGAGGAAAAGACCTAATTGGGATTCCAACGCGGCCAACGCGCGTATGCACGGACGAACGACGATCGCCTCCTCGCAAAGTTAATATTTGCGCTGCCGCTTTCTGCATACTGATCGCGCGTTATTGGCCGCTGGATGACTATTGTCGCTGACAATGGTAAATAATCCGCGCTAAACTCGCGTGTAAATACGCGTAAACGACGCTAACTCGGAGGAGTATTCCGTAAATTGAAGGATGCAAATTTCGAACGAGAATAGGAAGAAAAAGAAAACGGGAATTAGTGGCATTCCGTTCGTTCCTTTTTCAAACGGGGAAACATACAAGTTCGCCCTGTATATTTGAAATCATTATTTAAAAAAGGGATCGTAATCGTTGATTGATTCCAAGACAGATATCTTACTAGCAACGAAGTCGGCGACTTTAAGTC